>CM051238.1:128537618-129124730 GCA_027917425.1 Gastrophryne carolinensis
ACAGACCCTGGGGTTGGCTTCAGGAGCCCAAAAATTGGATGAATCACACCCTGGAGTTGGCAGCAGCAGCAGCAGGAGCCCAAACATTACTTTAAAGAGACACTGGGGTTGGCTTCAGGAGCCCAAAAATTGGATGAATCACACCCTGGAGTTGGCAGAAGTTGGCAGCAGCAGCAGCAGGAGCCCAAACATTACTTTAAAGAGACACTGGGGTTGGCCTCAGGAGCCCAAAAATTGGATGAATCACACCCTGGAGTTGCAAGCAGCAGCAGGAGCCCAAACATTACTTTAAACAGACCCTGGGGTTGGCTTCAGGAGCCCAAAAATTGGATGAATCACACCCTGGAGTTGGCAGAAGTTGGCAGCAGCAGCAGCAGCAGCAGGAGCCCAAACATTACTTTAAAGAGACCCTGGGGTTGGCCTCAGGAGCCCAAAAATTGGATGAATCACACCCTGGAGTTGGCAGCAGCAGCAGAAGCAGCAGGAGCCCAAACATTACTTTAAAGAGACACTGGGGTTGGCTTCAGGAGCCCAAAAATTGGATGAATCACACCCTGGAGTTGGCAGAAGTTGGCAGCAGGAGCCCAAATATTACTTTAAAGAGACCCTGGGGTTGGCCTCAGGAGCCCAAAAATTGGATGAATCACACCCTGGAGTTGGCAGCAGCAGCAGCAGCAGGAGCCCAAACATTACTTTAAAGAGACCCTGGGGTTGGCCTCAGGAGCCCAAAAATTGGATGAATCACACCCTGGAGTTGGCAGCAGCAGCAGGAGCCCAAACATTACTTTAAAGAGACACTGGGGTTGGCTTCAGGAGCCCAAACATTGGATGAATCACACCCTGGAGTTGGCAGAAGTTGGCAGCAGCAGCAGCAGGAGCCCAAATATTACTTTAAAGAGACCCTGGGGTTGGCCTCAGGAGCCCAAAAATTGGATGAATCACACCCTGGAGTTGGCAGCAGCAGCAGCAGCAGCAGCAGGAGCCCAAATATTACTTTAAAGAGACCCTGGGGTTGGCCTCAGGAGCCCAAAAATTGGATGAATCACACCCTGGAGTTGGCAGCAGCAGGAGCCCAAATATTACTTTAAAGAGACCCTGGGGTTGGCCTCAGGAGCCCAAAAATTGGATGAATCACACCCTGGAGTTGCAAGCAGCAGCAGGAGCCCAAACATTACTTTAAACAGACCCTGGGGTTGGCTTCAGGAGCCCAAAAATTGGATGAATCACACCCTGGAGTTGGCAGACGTTGGCAGCAGCAGCAGCAGCAGCAGCAGCAGGAGCCCAAATATTACTTTAAAGAGACCCTGGGGTTGGCCTCAGGAGCCCAAAAATTGGATGAATCACACCCTGGAGTTGGCAGCAGCAGCAGCAGCAGCAGCAGGAGCCCAAACATTACTTTAAAGAGACACTGGGGTTGGCTTCAGGAGCCCAAAAATTGGATGAATCACACCCTGGAGTTGGCAGAAGTTGGCAGCAGCAGCAGCAGGAGCCCAAATATTACTTTAAAGAGACCCTGGGGTTGGCCTCAGGAGCCCAAAAATTGGATAAATCACACCCTGGAGTTGGCAGCAGCAGCAGCAGCAGCAGCAGGAGCCCAAACATTACTTTAAAGAGACACTGGGGTTGGCTTCAGGAGCCCAAAAATTGGATGAATCACACCCTGGAGTTGGCAGAAGTTGGCAGCAGCAGCAGCAGCAGGAGCCCAAATATTACTTTAAAGAGACCCTGGGGTTGGCCTCAGGAGCCCAAAAATTGGATGAATCACACCCTGGAGTTGGCGGCAGCAGCAGCAGCAGCAGGAGCCCAAACATTACTTTAAAGAGACCCTGGGGTTGGCCTCAGGAGCCCAAAAATTGGATGAATCACACCCTGGAGTTGGCAGCAGCAGCAGCAGCAGCAGCAGCAGCAGGAGCCCAAACATTACTTTAAAGAGACACTGGGGTTGGCCTCAGGAGCCCAAAAATTGGATGAATCACACCCTGGAGTTGCAAGCAGCAGCAGGAGCCCAAACATTACTTTAAACAGACCCTGGGGTTGGCTTCAGGAGCCCAAAAATTGGATGAATCACACCCTGGAGTTGGCAGCAGCAGCAGCAGGAGCCCAAACATTACTTTAAAGAGACACTGGGGTTGGCTTCAGGAGCCCAAATATTGGATGAATCACACCCTGGAGTTGGCAGAAGTTGGCAGCAGCAGCAGCAGGAGCCCAAACATTACTTTAAAGAGACACTGGGGTTGGCCTCAGGAGCCCAAAAATTGGATGAATCACACCCTGGAGTTGCAAGCAGCAGCAGGAGCCCAAACATTACTTTAAACAGACCCTGGGGTTGGCTTCAGGAGCCCAAAAATTGGATGAATCACACCCTGGAGTTGGCAGAAGTTGGCAGCAGCAGCAGCAGCAGCAGGAGCCCAAACATTACTTTAAAGAGACCCTGGGGTTGGCCTCAGGAGCCCAAAAATTGGATGAATCACACCCTGGAGTTGGCAGCAGCAGCAGAAGCAGCAGGAGCCCAAACATTACTTTAAAGAGACACTGGGGTTGGCTTCAGGAGCCCAAAAATTGGATGAATCACACCCTGGAGTTGGCAGAAGTTGGCAGCAGGAGCCCAAATATTACTTTAAAGAGACCCTGGGGTTGGCCTCAGGAGCCCAAAAATTGGATGAATCACACCCTGGAGTTGGCAGCAGCAGCAGCAGCAGGAGCCCAAACATTACTTTAAAGAGACCCTGGGGTTGGCCTCAGGAGCCCAAAAATTGGATGAATCACACCCTGGAGTTGGCAGCAGCAGCAGCAGCAGGAGCCCAAACATTACTTTAAAGAGACACTGGGGTTGGCTTCAGGAGCCCAAAAATTGGATGAATCACACCCTGGAGTTGGCAGAAGTTGGCAGCAGCAGCAGCAGGAGCCCAAATATTACTTTAAAGAGACCCTGGGGTTGGCCTCAGGAGCCCAAAAATTGGATGAATCACACCCTGGAGTTGGCAGCAGCAGCAGCAGCAGCAGCAGGAGCCCAAATATTACTTTAAAGAGACCCTGGGGTTGGCCTCAGGAGCCCAAAAATTGGATGAATCACACCCTGGAGCTGGCAGCAGCAGCAGCAGCAGCAGCAGGAGCCCAAATATTACTTTAAAGAGACACTGGGGTTGGCTTCAGGAGCCCAAAAATTGGATGAATCACACCCTGGAGTTGGCAGAAGTTGGCAGCAGCAGCAGCAGGAGCCCAAATATTACTTTAAAGAGACCCTGGGGTTGGCCTCAGGAGCCCAAAAATTGGATGAATCACACCCTGGAGTTGGCAGCAGCAGCAGCAGCAGCAGCAGGAGCCCAAATATTACTTTAAAGAGACCCTGGGGTTGGCCTCAGGAGCCCAAAAATTGGATGAATCACACCCTGGAGCTGGCAGCAGCAGCAGCAGCAGCAGCAGGAGCCCAAATATTACTTTAAAGAGACACTGGGGTTGGCTTCAGGAGCCCAAAAATTGGATGAATCACACCCTGGAGTTGGCAGAAGTTGGAAGCAGCAGCAGCAGCAGCAGGAGCCCAAATATTACTTTAAAGAGACCCTGGGGTTGGCCTCAGGAGCCCAAAAATTGGATGAATCACACCCTGGAGTTGGCAGCAGCAGGAGCCCAAATATTACTTTAAAGAGACCCTGGGGTTGGCCTCAGGAGCCCAAAAATTGGATGAATCACACCCTGGAGTTGCAAGCAGCAGCAGGAGCCCAAACATTACTTTAAACAGACCCTGGGGTTGGCTTCAGGAGCCCAAAAATTGGATGAATCACACCCTGGAGTTGGCAGAAGTTGGCAGCAGCAGCAGCAGGAGCCCAAATATTACTTTAAAGAGACCCTGGGGTTGGCCTCAGGAGCCCAAAAATTGGATGAATCACACCCTGGAGTTGGCAGCAGCAGCAGCAGCAGGAGCCCAAACATTACTTTAAAGAGACACTGGGATTGGCTTCAGGAGCCCAAAAATTGGATGAATCACACCCTGGAGTTGGCAGAAGTTGGCAGCAGCAGCAGCAGGAGCCCAAATATTACTTTAAAGAGACCCTGGGGTTGGCCTCAGGAGCCCAAAAATTGGATGAATCACACCCTGGAGTTGGCGGCAGCAGCAGCAGCAGCAGCAGGAGCCCAAACATTACTTTAAAGAGACCCTGGGGTTGGCCTCAGGAGCCCAAAAATTGGAGGAATCACACCCTGGAGTTGGCAGAAGTTGGCAGCAGCAGCAGCAGCAGCAGGAGCCCAAACATTACTTTAAAGAGACACTGGGGTTGGCCTCAGGAGCCCAAAAATTGGATGAATCACACACTGGAGTTGCAAGCAGCAGCCGGAGCCCAAACATTACTTTAAACAGACCCTGGGGTTGGCTTCAGGAGCCCAAAAATTGGATGAATCACACCCTGGAGTTGGCAGAAGTTGGCAGCAGCAGCAGCAGCAGCAGGAGCCCAAACATTACTTTAAAGAGACCCTGGGGTTGGCCTCAGGAGCCCAAAAATTGGATAAATCACACCCTGGAGTTGGCAGCAGCAGCAGCAGGAGCCCAAACATTACTTTAAAGAGACACTGGGGTTGGCTTCAGGAGCCCAAAAATTGGATGAATCACACCCTGGAGTTGGCAGAAGTTGGCAGCAGCAGCAGCAGCAGCAGGAGCCCAAATATTACTTTAAAGAGACCCTGGGGTTGGCCTCAGGAGCCCAAAAATTGGATGAATCACACCCTGGAGTTGGCAGCAGCAGCAGCAGCAGGAGCCCAAACATTACTTTAAAGAGACCCTGGGGTTGGCCTCAGGAGCCCAAAAATTGGATGAATCACACTCTGGAGTTGGCAGCAGCAGCAGCAGCAGGAGCCCAAACATTACTTTAAAGAGATACTGGGGTTGGCTTCAGGAGCCCAAAAATTGGATGAATCACACCCTGGAGTTGGCAGAAGTTGGCAGCAGCAGCAGCAGGAGCCCAAATATTACTTTAAAGAGACCCTGGGGTTGGCCTCAGGAGCCCAAAAATTGGATGAATCACACCCTGGAGTTGGCAGCAGCAGCAGCAGCAGCAGGAGCCCAAACATTACTTTAAAGAGACCCTGGGGTTGGCCTCAGGAGCCCAAAAATTGGATGAATCACACCCTGGAGTTGGCAGCAGCAGCAGCAGCAGGAGCCCAAACATTACTTTAAAGAGACACTGGGGTTGGCTTCAGGAGCCCAAAAATTGGATGAATCACACCCTGGAGTTGGCAGAAGTTGGCAGCAGCAGCAGCAGGAGCCCAAATATTACTTTAAAGAGACCCTGGGGTTGGCCTCAGGAGCCCAAAAATTGGATGAATCACACCCTGGAGTTGGCAGCAGCAGCAGCAGCAGCAGCAGCAGCAGGAGCCCAAATATTACTTTAAAGAGACACTGGGGTTGGGTTCAGGAGCCCAAAAATTGGATGAATCACACCCTGGAGTTGGCAGAAGTTGGCAGCAGCAGCAGCAGCAGCAGGAGCCCAAATATTACTTTAAAGAGACCCTGGGGTTGGCCTCAGGAGCCCAAAAATTGGATGAATCACACCCTGGAGTTGGCAGCAGCAGGAGCCCAAATATTACTTTAAAGAGACCCTGGGGTTGGCCTCAGGAGCCCAAAAATTGGATGAATCACACCCTGGAGTTGCAAGCAGCAGCAGGAGCCCAAACATTACTTTAAACAGACCCTGGGGTTGGCTTCAGGAGCCCAAAAATTGGATGAATCACACCCTGGAGTTGGCAGAAGTTGGCAGCAGCAGCAGCAGGAGCCCAAATATTACTTTAAAGAGACCCTGGGGTTGGCCTCAGGAGCCCAAAAATTGGATGAATCACACCCTGGAGTTGGCAGCAGCAGCAGCAGCAGCAGGAGCCCAAACATTACTTTAAAGAGACACTGGGATTGGCTTCAGGAGCCCAAAAATTGGATGAATCACACCCTGGAGTTGGCAGAAGTTGGCAGCAGCAGCAGCAGGAGCCCAAATATTACTTTAAAGAGACCCTGGGGTTGGCCTCAGGAGCCCAAAAATTGGATGAATCACACCCTGGAGTTGGCGGCAGCAGCAGCAGCAGCAGCAGGAGCCCAAACGTTACTTTAAAGAGACACTGGGGTTGGCTTCAGGAGCCCAAAAATTGGATGAATCACACCCTGGAGTTGGCAGAAGTTGGCAGCAGCAGCAGCAGCAGCAGGAGCCCAAATATTACTTTAAAGAGACCCTGGGGTTGGCCTCAGGAGCCCAAAAATTGGATGAATCACACCCTGGAGTTGGCAGCAGCAGCAGCAGCAGCAGCAGCAGCGGCAGCAGGAGCCCAAACATTACTTTAAAGAGACCCTGGGGTTGGCCTCAGGAGCCCAAAAATTGGATGAATCACACCCTGGAGTTGGCAGCAGCAGCAGGAGCCCAAACAGTACTTTAAAGAGACACTGGGGTTGGCTTCAGGAGCCCAAAAATTGGATGAATCACACCCTGGAGTTGGCAGAAGTTGGCAGCAGCAGCAGCAGCAGGAGCCCAAATATTACTTTAAAGAGACCCTGGGGTTGGCCTCAGGAGCCCAAAAATTGGATGAATCACACCCTGGAGTTGGCAGCAGCAGCAGCAGCAGCAGCAGGAGCCCAAATATTACTTTAAAGAGACACTGGGGTTGGCTTCAGGAGCCCAAAAATTGGATGAATCACACCCTGGAGTTGGCAGAAGTTGGCAGCAGCAGCAGCAGCAGGAGCACAAATATTACTTTAAAGAGACCCTGGGGTTGGCCTCAGGAGCCCAAAAATTGGATGAATCACACCCTGGAGTTGGAAGCAGCAGGAGCCCAAATATTACTTTAAAGAGACCCTGGGGTTGGCCTCAGGAGCCCAAAAATTGGATGAATCACACCCTGGAGTTGCAAGCAGCAGCAGGAGCCCAAACAGTACTTTAAACAGACCCTGGGGTTGGCTTCAGGAGCCCAAAAATTGGATGAATCACACCCTGGAGTTGGCAGAAGTTGGCAGCAGCAGCAGCAGGAGCCCAAATATTACTTTAAAGAGACCCTGGGGTTGGCCTCAGGAGCCCAAAAATTGGATGAATCACACCCTGGAGTTGGCAGCAGCAGCAGCAGGAGCCCAAACATTACTTTAAAGAGACACTGGGGTTGGCTTCAGGAGCCCAAAAATTGGATGAATCACACCCTGGAGTTGGCAGAAGTTGGCAGCAGCAGCAGCAGGAGCCCAAATATTACTTTAAAGAGACCCTGGGGTTGGCCTCAGGAGCCCAAAAATTGGATGAATCACACCCTGGAGTTGGCGGCAGCAGCAGCAGCAGCAGCAGCAGGAGCCCAAACATTACTTTAAAGAGACCCTGGGGTTGGCCTCAGGAGCCCAAAAATTGGATGAATCACACCCTGGAGTTGGCAGCAGCAGCAGCAGCAGGAGCCCAAACATTACTTTAAAGAGACACTGGGGTTGGCTTCAGGAGCCCAAAAATTGGATGAATCACACCCTGGAGTTGGCAGAAGTTGGCAGCAGCAGCAGCAGCAGCAGCAGGAGCCCAAATATTACTTTAAAGAGACCCTGGGGTTGGCCTCAGGAGCCCAAAAATTGGATGAATCACACCCTGGAGTTGGCAGCAGCAGCAGCAGCAGCAGCAGGAGCCCAAACATTACTTTAAAGAGACCCTGGGGTTGGCCTCAGGAGCCCAAAAATTGGATGAATCACACCCTGGAGTTGGCAGCAGCAGCAGGATCCCAAATATTACTTTAAAGAGACACTGGGGTTGGCTTCAGGAGCCCATAAATTGGATGAATCACACCCTGGAGTTGGCAGAAGTTGGCAGCAGCAGCAGCAGCAGGAGCCCAAATATTACTTTAAAGAGACCCTGGGGTTGGCCTCAGGAGCCCAAAAATTGGATGAATCACACCCTGGAGTTGGCAGCAGCAGGAGCCCAAATATTACTTTAAAGAGACCCTGGGGTTGGCCTCAGGAGCCCAAAAATTGGATGAATCACACCCTGGAGTTGCAAGCAGCAGCAGGAGCCCAAACATTACTTTAAACAGACCCTGGGGTTGGCTTCAGGAGCCCAAAAATTGGATGAATCACACCCTAGAGTTGGTAGAAGTTGGCAGCTGCAGCAGCAGCAGCAGGAGCCCAAACATTACTTTAAAGAGACTCTGGGGTTGGCTTCAGGAGCCCAAAAATTGGATGAATCACACCCTGGAGTTGGCAGAAGTTGGCAGCAGCAGCAGCAGGAGCCCAAATATACACTGGAGTTGGCTTCAGGAGCCCAAAAATTGGATGAATCACACCCTGGAGTTGGCAGGAGTTGACAGCAGCAGCAGCAGCAGGAGCCCAAATATTACTTTAAAGAGACACTGGGGTTGGCTTCAGGAGCCCAACAATTGGATGAATCACACCCTGGAGTTGGCAGAAGTTGGCAGCAGCAGCAGCAGGAGCCCAAAAAATGGCCTAAAGACATAAATATGTTTTGCACCATTTGGAAAGTGTAAAACGTGGCACCATGCTGAATCTAGTCGCATGCATCAGGCATTGGTGGGTGGAAATCCTGGCTGATTCATTTTGACAAAGGTTAGTCTCTCCACATTTTTAGTTGACAGACGAGTTCTCCTCGCCGTAACTATGGCCCCCGCCGCACTAAACACCCGCTCAGATGGCACGCTACTTGCCGGGCAGGACAGCTTTTCCAGGGCAAACTCTGCTAGTTGCGGCCACAAATCAAGTTTGGCTGCCCAGAAGTCCAGCGGATCCTCAAGGTGTGTTGGCATGGTCATGTCAAAGTATGACATGACCTGCTGGTTGAGGTCCTGCTCCAGGTCTTCCTGCTGCTCATGAGTAGCCTCACTATGCGGGTGTAGAAAGCTACTCATTAGCGACTGAAGACTGAGGCTGCTGCTGCTGATGGAGCTGCTGCTGCTGCTCCTGCCAACCCCCCCAGCGGCCATGGCAGTGGAAGGTGAGCGCAGAGGTCCCCTCGAGTCAGACCTGCGAGAGTATGGACCATGGCGCAGATAGGCATCGGCCAACTGCCTACGTAGAATGTCTTTGTAGTAGTTGAGTTTGTCCTCCCTCTCGGTGGGTTTAAAAAATGCCCCCATTTTGTGCCGGAAGCGAGGGTCCAATAAGGTGGACAGCCAGAAGTCATCCCGCCGACAGATGGAAACAATTCTGGGGTCACTACGCAAGCACGTGAGCATGCTTCGTGCCATTTGCGCAAGTGACTCGGATGGACTACCTGTCTCCATCTCCACTGCATACTGCCACGGTGTGCCCGGGTCCTCTGTCTCGCCTTCCTCAAAAACCTCTAGCTCCTCTGGCTGCTCCTGCTCCTCCTCTCCTGTCCGCTGACTAGATAAACCAGCCATTTTGCCAAGCCTAAACTGTGTTTCGCTGGGCAACTCCTCCTCCTCCTCTTCCTCCTCCTCCTCCAGTTCAGCTCCAACGGGGTTCATGTGGCCGTAAGATGTAAACGCCATGTCTCCAGTGCCCTGACCAGCCATGATTTCCAACATGTGCTGTAGTACATGAAGCAGTGGAATCACGTCGTTCATCCCGTAATCCTGCCGACTGACAAATAAAGTGGCTTCCTCAAAGGGCCTGAGCAAACGGCAGGTGTCACGTATGAGCTGCCACTGGTTGACATTGAAGTTACACAGGGGAGTCCCCCTATCTGCTTGGATCATCAGGAAATCCGTGATGGCTTTTCTCTGTTCATATAATCGGTCCAACATGTGAAGGGTGGAATTCCAACGGGTGGAAACATCGCAAATCAGACTATGTTGGGGGATACCATTCTGACACTGTAGCTCAAGAAGGGTGTGTTTGGCGGTGTAGGAGTGGCTGAAGTGCATGCAAAGTTTCCTTGAAGTTGTTAGGATGTCTTGCAGATGGGGGGAACACTTCAGAAACCGCTTGACAACCAGATTGAAGACGTGAGCCATGCAGGGGGCATGGGTCAGGCTTCCTTGGCGCAGCGCAGACAAAATGTTCTTCCCATTGTCGGTAACCATGATTCCCATTTTAAGTTTTCTCGGAGTAAGCCATGTTTGGATTTCCTGATGAATACATTTAAGCAGTTCCTCCCCTGTGTGACTCCGTTCGCCAAGACAAACCATGTGAAGCACTGCGTAACACCTCCGTGCCCTGCACACATGGTAGACTGGAGGGGCACTGAGACTTGAGCCTACAGTGGAGGGTGAGGAGATGGCGGAGGATGAGGAGGCCGAGTCGCACGGTGTCACAGGTCCAATGAGCAGAGAGCGCGGAGGCCGAAGCGGCGTGACCTGTCCAAGTTGCTGCTGCTGCTGCAAAGGGACCACATTCACCCAGTGGGCCGTAAACGACATGTACTGCCCCTGACCGTAGTTACAGCTCCAGATGTCGGCGCTGCCATGTATTTTGCTACACACCGACAGGCTCAAGGACTGGCCCACCTTCTGTTCAACAAAAGTGTGCAGCGCTGGTACTGCCTTCTTGGCAAAGAAATGACGGCTTGGGACTCTCCACCTCGGCTCGGCACAAGCCATCAGTTCTCTGAAAGGTGCAGATTCCACCACCTGAAAAGGGAGCGACTGCAGCACCAGCAACTTGGACAGGAGCACATTCAGCTTCTGCGCCGTAGGATGAGTGGGCGCATACTGCTGTCTCTTGGACATGGCTTCGCTGATGGATTGCTGGCGGGATGCATGACTTGGAGGAGGAGGAGCAGGAGCGACAGAGGATGGGTATGACGCACAGCTGCCTTCGGCTGAGGTGCTGGAGCCTTGGCTGGCAGAAATTGGGAGCTCACTTGGTGAGGAAGCAGACTGGACCACCCCTTGGGAGCCTCGGTTCTCCCAGGTCGCTTTATGGTGACGCATCATATGTTGACGCAGGGCCGTGGTGCCAACATTTGGACCCTGGCCACGCTTCACCTTTTGCCTACATATCTTGCATGTGGCCATGTTACCATCCTGCGGATGCCTCAGGAAAAACTGCCACACTGCCGAGTAGCTACTTTTCCCACCCCCTGGCCTCACTGATTCACTGCTGCTGTTGCCAACTCCAGGAACCCCTGCTCCACTACCTCCTGATAAGGTAGACTGCCGCACAGCAGGTGCTCTACCCCGGCCCCGGCCCCGGCCGGATCCAGCCTTTGGAATTGTGCCCCCATGCTGACTGCTACCACCTTGCTGCCTCAGCTGCTGACTCCGGGGCAACCTGCGCCCCTCTTCTCCTGATGATGACGATGAAGCCCCTTCCTCACCCGGCTCCCAAGTGCGATCGGCTTCATAGTCATCATCATCATCACCGAGTTGTGGCTGTACGTCAACAGTGTCTGGCGCAGGAGCTGGAATGCTCGCAGCACCCACGACACTGTCCACATCACTATTTGTCTGCCTAGCTAAAGAAGCCACCTCCATTTCTTGGCTGGGCAGTAGCTGCTGACTGTCCTCCTGTATCTGATCGTCCTCCTCACTAAAGAGTGGAGCTGAACCCAAAGCATAGGATACGTCGCAGGGGGAGGGAACGGCGTAGGACAGAGGCAATGGGAGGACAGGGACTGCTCTCGGGGCATGCCAACTCAGGGTTGTGTCAGAGGAACCTACCGACCCTAGACTGGGGGTCTCAGACGTAAGTTGTGATGATGTTGTTGATGAGCGCGTCAACCAATCTACCACGGCAGATGCGTTACTGGTGGAGACCCGACCGCTAGCAGATACTGGCAGATTAGGTCTCTCAGCGTGACTCCTGCTGCTACTGGCCCCCAGTCTGATGCGAGCTCTGCCTGCGGAATCTTGGCCTCTGCCACTCCTCTTTTCACTTCCAGGCACTTGTCTGCCCGACATAGTCTAACTGGCGTGGTAGTAGGTGATATTTTAAGATCCCCCGGGCAGCGGTGGGTCTATATGAAACAGAATATAATGCACACCAAAAGTGAGCAGTAACACTCAGCCTCCAACAGGCCTGCTTAGTGTAAATAAGAGAGCTGCTTAGTGTAAATAAAGAGGGGTATGCTATGTTACAGAATGGGATGCCTCAACAGAAGTGCACCTGGCAGGCAGCAGTAAGCCTATGCCCAGCAAAAGTGTCTTTATCAGGGCTAATTTCAATTATAATAAGTGCAAATGGTTATATGGTCTTAAACACAGGCTGCTGTAGTCACAGAATGGGATGCCCCAAAAAAAGATCCAGTAGTGCTATGCCCAGCAAAAGTGTCTTTATCAGGGCTAATTTCAATTATAATAAGTGCAAATGGTTATATGGTCTTAAACAGAGGCTGCTGTAGTCACAGAATGGGATGCCCCAAAAAAGATCCAGTAGTGCTATGCCGAGCAAAAGTGTCTTTATCAGGCTAATTTCAAATATAATAAGAGCAAATGGTTATATGGTCTTAAACAGAGGCTGCTGTAGTCACAGAATGGGATGCCCTGGCAGGGTCCAGAAGTAATATGCCCAGCAAAAGTGTCTTTATCAGGCTAATTTCAAATATAATAAGAGCAAATGGTTATATGGTCTTAAACAGAGGCTGCTGTAGTCACAGAATGGGATGCCCTGGCAGGGTCCAGAAGTACTATGCCCAGCAAAAGTGTCTTTATCAGGCTAATTTCAAATATAATAAGAGCAAATGGTTATATGGTCTTAAACAGAGGCTGCTGTAGTCACAGAATGAGATGCCCCAAAAAAAGATCCAGTAGTGCGATGCCCAGCAAAAGTGTCTTTATCAGGGCTAATTTCAATTATAATAAGTGCAAATGGTTATATGGTCTTAAACAGAGGCTGCTGTAGTCACAGAATGGGATGCCCCAAAAAAGATCCAGTAGTGCTATGCCGAGCAAAAGTGTCTTTATCAGGCTAATTTCAAATATAATAAGAGCAAATGGTTATATGGTCTTAAACAGAGGCTGCTGTAGTCACAGAATGGGATGCCCTGGCAGGGTCCAGAAGTACTATGCCCAGCAAAAGTGTCTTTATCAGGCTAATTTCAAATATAATAAGAGCAAATGGTTATATGGTCTTAAACAGAGGCTGCTGTAGTCACAGAATGGGATGCCCTGGCAGGGTCCAGAAGTACTATGCCGAGCAAAAGTGTCTTTATCAGGCTAATTTCAAATATAATAAGAGCAAATGGTTATATGGTCTTAAACAGAGGCTGCTGTAGTCACAGAATGGGATGCCCTGGCAGGGTCGAGAAGTACTATGCCGAGCAAAAGTGTCTTTATCAGGCTAATTTCAAATATAATAAGAGCAAAAGGTTATATGGTCTTAAACAGAGGCTGCTGTAGTCACAGAATGGGATGCCCTGGCAGGGTCCAGAAGTACTATGCCCAGCAAAAGTGTCTTTATCAGGCCTAATTTCAATTATAATAAGTGCAAATGGTTATATGGTCTTAAACAGAGGCTGCTGTAGTCACAGAATGGGATGCCCTGGCAGGGTCCAGAAGTACTATGCCAAGCAAAAGTGTCTTTATCAGGCTAATTTCAAATATAATAAGAGCAAATGGTTATATGGTCTTAAACAGAGGCTGCTGTAGTCACAGAATGGGATGCCCTGGCAGGGTCCAGAAGTACTATGCCCAGCAAAAGTGTCTTTATCAGGCTAATTTCAAATATAATAAGAGCAAATGGTTATATGGTCTTAAACAGAGGCTGCTGTAGTCACAGAATGGGATGCCCTGGCAGGGTCCAGAAGTACTATGCCGAGCAAAAGTGTCTTTATCAGGCTAATTTCAAATATAAAAAGAGCAAATGGTTATATGGTCTTAAACAGAGGCTGCTGTAGTCACAGAATGGGATGCCCTGGCAGGGTCCAGAAGTACTATGCCGAGCAAAAGTGTCTTTATCAGGCTAATTTCAAATATAATAAGAGCAAATGGTTATATGGTCTTAAACAGAGGCTGCTGTAGTCACAGAATGGGATGCCCTGGCAGGGTCCAGAAGTACTATGCCCAGCAAAAGTGTCTTTATCAGGCCTAATTTCAATTATAATAAGTGCAAATGGTTATATGGTCTTAAACAGAGGCTGCTGTAGTCACAGAATGGGATGCCCTGGCAGGGTCCAGAAGTACTATGCCGAGCAAAAGTGTCTTTATCAGGCTAATTTCAAATATAATAAGAGCAAATGGTTATATGGTCTTAAACAGAGGCTGCTGTAGTCACAGAATGGGATGCCCTGACAGGGTCCAGAAGTACTATGCCCAGCAAAAGTGTCTTTATCAGGCTAATTTCAAATATAATAAGAGCAAATGGTTATATGGTCTTAAACAGAGGCTGCTGTAGTCACAGAATGGGATGCCCTGGCAGGGTCCAGAAGTACTATGCCCAGCAAAAGTGTCTTTATCAGGCTAATTTCAAATATAATAAGAGCAAATGGTTATATGGTCTTAAACAGAGGCTGCTGTAGTCACAGAATGGGATGCCCTGGCAGGGTCCAGAAGTACTATGCCCAGCAAAAGTGTCTTTATCAGGCTAATTTCAAATATAATAAGAGCAAATGGTTATATGGTCTTAAACAGAGGCTGCTGTAGTCACAGAATGGGATGCCCTGGCAGGGTCCAGAAGTAGTATGCCGAGCAAAAGTGTCTTTATCAGGCTAATTTCAAATATAATAAGAGCAAATGGTTATATGGTCTTAAACAGAGGCTGCTGTAGTCACAGAATGGGATGCCCTGGCAGGGTCCAGAAGTACTATGCCGAGCAAAAGTGTCTTTATCAGGCTAATTTCAAATATAAAAAGAGCAAATGGTTATATGGTCTTAAACAGAGGCTGCTGTAGTCACAGAATGGGATGCCCTGGCAGGGTCCAGAAGTACTATGCCGAGCAAAAGTGTCTTTATCAGGCTAATTTCAAATATAATAAGAGCAAATGGTTATATGGTCTTAAACAGAGGCTGCTGTAGTCACAGAATGGGATGCCCTGGCAGGGTCCAGAAGTACTATGCCCAGCAAAAGTGTCTTTATCAGGCCTAATTTCAATTATAATAAGTGCAAATGGTTATATGGTCTTAAACAGAGGCTGCTGTAGTCACAGAATGGGATGCCCTGGCAGGGTCCAGAAGTACTATGCCCAGCAAAAGTGTCTTTATCAGGCCTAATTTCAATTATAATAAGAGCAAATGGTTATATTGTCTTAAACAGAGGCTGCTGTAGTCACAGAATGGGATGCCCTGGCAGGGTCCAGAAGTACTATGCCCAGCAAAAGTGTCTTTATCAGGCTAATTTCAAATATAATAAGAGCAAATGGTTATATGGTCTTAAACAGAGGCTGCTGTAGTCACAGAATGGGATGCCCTGGCAGGGTCCAGAAGTACTATGCCGAGCAAAAGTGTCTTTATCAGGCTAATTTCAAATATAATAAGAGCAAATGGTTATATGGTCTTAAACAGAGGCTGCTGTAGTCACAGAATGGGATGCCCTGGCAGGGTCCAGAAGTACTATGCCCAGCAAAAGTGTCTTTATCAGGCTAATTTCAAATATAATAAGAGCAAATGGTTATATGGTCTTAAACAGAGGCTGCTGTAGTCACAGAATGGGATGCCCTGGCAGGGTCCAGAAGTACTATGCCCAGCAAAAGTGTCTTTATCAGGCTAATTTCAAATATAATAAGAGCAAATGGTTATATGGTCTTAAACAGAGGCTGCTGTAGTCACAGAATGGGATGCCCTGGCAGGGTCCAGAAGTAGTATGCCGAGCAAAAGTGTCTTTATCAGGCTAATTTCAAATATAATAAGAGCAAATGGTTATATGGTCTTAAACAGAGGCTGCTGTAGTCACAGAATGGGATGCCCTGGCAGGGTCCAGAAGTACTATGCCGAGCAAAAGTGTCTTTATCAGGCTAATTTCAAATATAAAAAGAGCAAATGGTTATATGGTCTTAAACAGAGGCTGCTGTAGTCACAGAATGGGATGCCCTGGCAGGGTCCAGAAGTACTATGCCGAGCAAAAGTGTCTTTATCAGGCTAATTTCAAATATAATAAGAGCAAATGGTTATATGGTCTTAAACAGAGGCTGCTGTAGTCACAGAATGGGATGCCCTGGCAGGGTCCAGAAGTACTATGCCCAGCAAAAGTGTCTTTATCAGGCCTAATTTCAATTATAATAAGTGCAAATGGTTATATGGTCTTAAACAGAGGCTGCTGTAGTCACAGAATGGGATGCCCTGGCAGGGTCCAGAAGTACTATGCCGAGCAAAAGTGTCTTTATCAGGCTAATTTCAAATATAATAAGAGCAAATGGTTATATGGTCTTAAACAGAGGCTGCTGTAGTCACAGAATGGGATGCCCTGGCAGGGTCCAGAAGTACTATGCCCAGCAAAAGTGTCTTTATCAGGCTAATTTCAAATATAATAAGAGCAAATGGTTATATGGTCTTAAACAGAGGCTGCTGTAGTCACAGAATGGGATGCCCTGGCAGGGTCCAGAAGTACTATGCCCAGCAAAAGTGTCTTTATCAGGCTAATTTCAAATATAATAAGAGCAAATGGTTATATGGTCTTAAACAGAGGCTGCTGTAGTCACAGAATGGGATGCCCTGGCAGGGTCCAGAAGTACTATGCCCAGCAAAAGTGTCTTTATCAGGCTAATTTCAAATATAATAAGAGCAAATGGTTATATGGTCTTAAACAGAGGCTGCTGTAGTCACAGAATGGGATGCCCTGGCAGGGTCCAGAAGTACTATGCCGAGCAAAAGTGTCTTTATCAGGCTAATTTCAAATATAATAAGAGCAAATGGTTATATGGTCTTAAACAGAGGCTGCTGTAGTCACAGAATGGGATGCCCTGGCAGGGTCCAGAAGTACTATGCCCAGCAAAAGTGTCTTTATCAGGCCTAATTTCAATTATAATAAGTGCAAATGGTTATATGGTCTTAAACAGAGGCTGCTGTAGTCACAGAATGGGATGCCCTGGCAGGGTCCAGAAGTACTATGCCGAGCAAAAGTGTCTTTATCAGGCTAATTTCAAATATAATAAGAGCAAATGGTTATATGGTCTTAAACAGAGGCTGCTGTAGTCACAGAATGGGATGCCCTGGCAGGGTCCAGAAGTACTATGCCCAGCAAAAGTGTCTTTATCAGGCTAATTTCAAATATAATAAGAGCAAATGGTTATATGGTCTTAAACAGAGGCTGCTGTAGTCACAGAATGGGATGCCCTGGCAGGGTCCAGAAGTACTATGCCCAGCAAAAGTGTCTTTATCAGGCTAATTTCAAATATAATAAGAGCAAATGGTTATATGGTCTTAAACAGAGGCTGCTGTAGTCACAGAATGGGATGCCCTGGCAGGGTCCAAAAGTACTATGCCCAGCAAAAGTGTCTTTATCAGGCTAATTTCAAATATAATAAGAGCAAATGGTTATATGGTCTTAAACAGAGGCTGCTGTAGTCACAGAATGGGATGCCCTGGCAGGGTCCAGAAGTACTATGCCCAGCAAAAGTGTCTTTATCAGGCTAATTTCAAATATAATAAGAGCAAATGGTTATATGGTCTTAAACAGAGGCTGCTGTAGTCACAGAATGGGATGCCCTGGCAGGGTCCAGAAGTACTATGCCGAGCAAAAGTGTCTTTATCAGGCTAATTTCAAATATAATAAGAGCAAATGGTTATATGGTCTTAAACAGAGGCTGCTGTAGTCACAGAATGGGATGCCCTGGCAGGGTCCAGAAGTACTATGCCGAGCAAAAGTGTCTTTATCAGGCTAATTTCAAATATAATAAGAGCAAATGGTTATATGGTCTTAAACAGAGGCTGCTGTAGTCACAGAATGGGATGCCCTGGCAGGGTCCAAAAGTACTATGCCCAGCAAAAGTGTCTTTATCAGGCTAATTTCAAATATAATAAGAGCAAATGGTTATATGGTCTTAAACAGAGGCTGCTGTAGTCACAGAATGGGATGCCCTGGCAGGGTCCAGAAGTACTATGCCCAGCAAAAGTGTCTTTATCAGGCTAATTTCAAATATAATAAGAGCAAATGGTTATATGGTCTTAAACAGAGGCTGCTGTAGTCACAGAATGGGATGCCCTGGCAGGGTCCAGAAGTACTATGCCGAGCAAAAGTGTCTTTATCAGGCTAATTTCAAATATAATAAGAGCAAATGGTTATATGGTCTTAAACAGAGGCTGCTGTAGTCACAGAATGGGATGCCCTGGCAGGGTCCAGAAGTACTATGCCCAGCAAAAGTGTCTTTATCAGGCTAATTTCAAATATAATAAGAGCAAATGGTTATATGGTCTTAAACAGAGGCTGCTGTAGTCACAGAATGGGATGTCCTGGCAGGGTCCAGAAGTACTATGCCGAGCAAAAGTGTCTTTATCAGGCTAATTTCAAATATAATAAGAGCAAATGGTTATATGGTCTTAAACAGAGGCTGCTGTAGTCACAGAATGGGATGCCTTGGCAGGGTCCAGAAGTACTATGCCGAGCAAAAGTGTCTTTATCAGGCTAATTTCAAATATAATAAGAGCAAATGGTTATATGGTCTTAAACAGAGGCTGCTGTAGTCACAGAATGGGATGCCCTGGCAGGGTCCAGAAGTACTATGCCCAGCAAAAGTGTCTTTATCAGGCTAATTTCAAATATAATAAGAGCAAATGGTTATATGGTCTTAAACAGAGGCTGCTGTAGTCACAGAATGGGATGCCCTGGCAGGGTCCAGAAGTACTATGCCCAGCAAAAGTGTCTTTATCAGGCCTAATTCCAATTATAATAAGTGCAAATGGTTATATGGTCTTAAACAGAGGCTGCTGTAGTCACAGAATGGGATGCCCTGGCAGGGTCCAGAAGTACTATGCCGAGCAAAAGTGTCTTTATCAGGCTAATTTCAAATATAATAAGAGCAAATGGTTATATGGTCTTAAACAGAGGCTGCTGTAGTCACAGAATGGGATGCCCTGGCAGGGTCCAGAAGTACTATGCCGAGCAAAAGTGTCTTTATCAGGCTAATTTCAAATATAATAAGAGCAAATGGTTATATGGTCTTAAACAGAGGCTGCTGTAGTCACAGAATGGGATGCCCTGGCAGGGTCCAGAAGTACTATGCCCAGCAAAAGTGTCTTTATCAGGCTAATTTCAAATATAATAAGAGCAAATGGTTATATGGTCTTAAACAGAGGCTGCTGTAGTCACAGAATGGGATGCCCTGGCAGGGTCCAGAAGTACTATGCCGAGCAAAAGTGTCTTTATCAGGCTAATTTCAAATATAATAAGAGCAAATGGTTATATGGTCTTAAACAGAGGCTGCTGTAGTCACAGAATGGGATGCCCTGGCAGGGTCCAGAAGTACTATGCCGAGCAAAAGTGTCTTTATCAGGCTAATTTCAAATATAATAAGAGCAAATGGTTATATGGTCTTAAACAGAGGCTGCTGTAGTCACAGAATGGGATGCCCTGGCAGGGTCCAAAAGTACTATGCCCAGCAAAAGTGTCTTTATCAGGCTAATTTCAAATATAATAAGAGCAAATGGTTATATGGTCTTAAACAGAGGCTGCTGTAGTCACAGAATGGGATGCCCTGGCAGGGTCCAGAAGTACTATGCCCAGCAAAAGTGTCTTTATCAGGCTAATTTCAAATATAATAAGAGCAAATGGTTATATGGTCTTAAACAGAGGCTGCTGTAGTCACAGAATGGGATGCCCTGGCAGGGTCCAGAAGTACTATGCCGAGCAAAAGTGTCTTTATCAGGCTAATTTCAAATATAATAAGAGCAAATGGTTATATGGTCTTAAACAGAGGCTGCTGTAGTCACAGAATGGGATGCCCTGGCAGGGTCCAGAAGTACTATGCCCAGCAAAAGTGTCTTTATCAGGCTAATTTCAAATATAATAAGAGCAAATGGTTATATGGTCTTAAACAGAGGCTGCTGTAGTCACAGAATGGGATGTCCTGGCAGGGTCCAGAAGTACTATGCCGAGCAAAAGTGTCTTTATCAGGCTAATTTCAAATATAATAAGAGCAAATGGTTATATGGTCTTAAACAGAGGCTGCTGTAGTCACAGAATGGGATGCCTTGGCAGGGTCCAGAAGTACTATGCCGAGCAAAAGTGTCTTTATCAGGCTAATTTCAAATATAATAAGAGCAAATGGTTATATGGTCTTAAACAGAGGCTGCTGTAGTCACAGAATGGGATGCCCTGGCAGGGTCCAGAAGTACTATGCCCAGCAAAAGTGTCTTTATCAGGCTAATTTCAAATATAATAAGAGCAAATGGTTATATGGTCTTAAACAGAGGCTGGTGTAGTCACAGAATGGGATGCCCTGGCAGGGTCCAGAAGTACTATGCCGAGCAAAAGTGTCTTTATCAGGCTAATTTCAAATATAATAAGAGCAAATGGTTATATGGTCTTAAACAGAGGCTGCTGTAGTCACAGAATGGGATGCCTCACAGCAGACTTAAGATCAGTTCAGTATATATGCACAGTTAGTTAGTATAAGCAGCCTGAAAACGCTAACAAAGCCTGTCATGAAATGGATGAAAAAAAAAAAAAAAAACTCCCTGTGACAGGCTGACAGCCTCCGATTTTTCTACCTTTCCCTGTTTTTCGCTGACTTTCTGTCTGTCTCCTGTCTGTCTCCTGCCTGTCTCCAGCCTGTCCCTGTCTGTCCCTGCCTGTCTAACTGCGTCACTCCCTCAGCTACACAACGTTCTGTCTCTCACGAATGCAATAGAGAAATGAGGCAGGAAAGCAAGATGGCCGGCCTTAAATAGCGCTGTGACGTCACCGGGCTTGCTGGCTGCTGATAGGCTGCATGTGACTGTCCCAGCTTGCACTGGCGCGGGGTTGATGTCTGGACATGTCCCGTCCGCCATCTTAGAATGCCTGTAATGTAAATGAATGTTAAAGGAAAACTTCGAGCGATCGAATCGCGGGGAAATTCGGATTCGATCCGAATCGAATTTTTCCTGAAATTCGGATCGAATCCGGGTTCGTCCGGATCGATTCGCTCATCCCTAGATATCGCCTATCTGGATTTTAGCAAACCCTTTGACACTGTACCACATAAGGAGCTCATAGATAAGTTATTGAAGGTAGGACTCAATCCCTCGATAGTTCAGTGGATTTCCAGTTGGCTGAGGAATCGGTATCAGATTGTTGTTGTAAATGGTGTGCAATCTGAACAAAGGCAGCACTGTGTTAGCCAGGACCTCGGAGGAGAGAGATTTAGGGGTACTGATTACTGATAGCTGCAAGATGAGTGGACAGTGTAGCCAGGCAGTGGGAAAAGCAAGCAGGATGCTCGGCTGCATGGCTCGAGGCATCACCAGTAGGAAGAGGGAGGTTGTGATGCCGCTGTATAGAGCCCTGGTAAGGACACAGCTAGAATACTGTGTGCAGTTCTGGAGACCTTACCTGCAAAAAGACATTATTCAAATAGAACGTGTCCAAAGGCGGGCAACGAAAATAGTGGAAGGACTTAAACTTAAAACTTATCAGGAGAGACTTAAAGAACTTAATTTGTACAGTCTGGAGGAAAGAAGGGAGAGGGGGGACATGAGTGAGACCTTTAAATATGTGAAGGGATTGAATAAGGTTCAGGAGGGTAGTGTTTTTAAGAAGAAACTTAATGATAGAACAAGGGGGCACAACCTGAAGCTAGTCGGGGGGAAGATCAGGAGCAATGTTAGAAAATATTATTTTACAGAAAGAGTAGTAGATGCTTGGAACAAACTTCCAGCAGAGGTAGTTGAAAAATCAACAGTCACTGAATTTAAACATGCCTGGGATAAGCACACATCTATCCTAAGATAAAGAGTACATACAGTATACACATAAGGGCAGACTAGATGGACCGTATGGTCTCCTTCTGCCGTCAACCTTCTATGTTTCTATGTCAACCTTCTATGACTCACCCTCCGTGAAGCATTATTTTTAGCATGGGATAGGCTCATAGGGATTGAGATATTCAATCTGTTGGGAAGAGTAAATAATGGGCAATGTGTTATGTGTGTGCTCACAGTCTGACTCCTAGAGAAATCATGTTGCAGAGAGAAGGCAAGACATAAGTAAAGAATGTAGGAACTGAGAATAATGCAATTGCCAAATCCTGGCAGGTTGAATGCAGAAAAGTAGAATGTGGAAACTGAAGCTAAAAAAGGTGTGTTAAAAGAGAGAAAGTGCTTAATGTGGATGGATGTTGTGGAGAAATTGTCTAAAGGAAATTACAAAGAATGCTTTGTGAATGGTAGATATCATTAGTGATAAAAGATGAATCACAAGACAGAAATGTGGTCTATGGGGTGGCTCCATCCGCCGTGTCTGTTTAAGAAAAAAGTACGTGGCCTCCTCCTTATAATGACAGACAATAGGGTGATTGGCACTGTCCAAACTGTAATGCTATGAATCAATTGTTTATGAAAAAGTGTCATCCAAAACCCCCAGAACCTGTGCCTTTATACCCTGTAGTTCCAGCTGCTGGCGCACTTCTGGCAGCAAAAGCTAGTGTACATATGGATTCTATTGGTCCCGGGGTTCCTTTCATTCTCATGATGCCATCACAAAATAATAAGCAGCCACCACAGACTCCCATGGATACTGGGCTTAGACAAGGTTTCTAAAAAGGCTTCTAAAAAACAGAAAGGGCATTGTTAGCACTGTCTGTCTCTACTGTTGTCCTGCATCACTTAATCAACAGCTCCGCTGAGGTATTGAGTGAGTGAGGCAGAACGACAGTAGAGACAGACAGTGCTACAAGCCGGAGCACGCAGCTTGCCAGGAGAGAAGACCCCGCCATTACATGCTCATAGAGGTGGTTAGAACATCCAGCCCGGGGAGGTGGTGAGATCAATAATAACACTCTTTTAAAGTTGGACTAATAATGTTGCAGGATCAGACAGGAGCAAGCTCCTAGACCTTACAATCTGCCAGTAATGGTGGCCAGGCCAAAGTGTTAGGGCAATACATGCATTGGCATGCTGCATAGCGGAGAGGTGTGAGACACAGGAATTTAATGGGGAAGGTAAGTGTGCACGTGGACCTAAACTATGACAATACATAACATACAGGAAAGTGACATTGGGATTGTCTTTTCAATTGGCAGACTTCAAAAAAGAAAGTGGTCCCAGGTGTGGCAGTTTTTCAGCCAGAACTTCCCATGTAATTATATGCGCCATAGATATGTTGCCCTCTCAAACTGAACTGTGTGACTGAATTGTGCTTTTCTGCTAGCTGGGGAGTTCTGGCTGAGAAACAAGCCCATCCGGAGAAGAGAGTCCGACCAGTGAGGCGAGCAAGCCAGAGTTTGCATGCAAGGTGGCGGCCCCAACTCCTACCAACGTCCTCATCCTTCTCTTTAGCCTAACCCCAACCACCACCAAAACAAGCTGAAGAGAAAAAAACTACCAAATTACATGTCTGCCAAGTGTTGGTGTTTTGTGCTTCTCTTTCCATACAGACTCATCAGAACTGGGGGAATATGCGGCTATGGGGACACCCGAGGCCGGATCCGCACAGGACTTAGGTAGGTGGATGCTAACAAATACAAGCTGACCACTACATGAGCAGAACACGCATCACACATGTGCTGAGTTAAAATATCCCTTTTTATGTCCTTACAGTCCCACATGAAAGGGTGGTACCCAGGCTGAAGGTAGCCCCATAAAAGACCAACATAAAGTCCAAATTAGTTAGCATTACAACCCCCAACCTCCAATGCTTGCTCACTTCTACTAAAAACTACAGTAGGTCTGATAAAAGAAAATGTAATGACTCGCTTTAGCTTATATAGAATTTAGAATACCTTCTCCACCTCATTCTGAATTTAAGCATCTCCTGGCCTCTTCTCCTCTGTGGCCTACATTATGATAGGTCAACAAAAACATTTTATCTTGCAGCCGCTACCAGCACTGCCTCAGACAAGCGAAAAGTTAAAGGGACATTTCAGGCTGTTTGTTAACTAGGTGTGGATTAAATCAGATGGGGTACTAATTAACATAGCAAAATAGCTAGAAATCCTTCATTCTCTAAATAGCTAGCAATCTCTAAGGGGAGCAGTGTACTGCAAAGGTTTCATACAGTTGCAGTACATACACTAAACACAGGCCAATTTTGGGGGGAAAATCCAGTTCACAATTTCCTGCTGTATGTTTTTCCTGGTTCTGATAAATTTCAATTTCATACAATCAATGAAAATTATTTTTCTTTTTCCAAGTCATCCTTCAGCTTGACAGAGTGTACCTGGTGTTAAACTTTTTATTTCCGACCTCCAGAGTTCTGGAGTTCCGGACATTATACCAAAGAAGTTCCTACTGAGAGCCGGATACAGCCTAGTCGGTAAGTTGGTTAACACATGCACTAGTTGTGCTGTATCTCTTGAAATTCCTATTATGTTAGTTATTGGCAGCTCTTTTAAACCTTGGGTGTTGGTGCTACTAACCTGTTATATTTTATATTTTTATATATGTTCACTTTTGTATTATATCCCAAAATGTTGAATTTCGGAGGCGTGGTTAGTGACGCGTCATCTGACATCATCTCCGGGTTCGGCCTTCGACAAAGACGTTTCGGTGATGGAGGAGGAATCTCCTACTTCATATTTGCTGGAGAAGCAGTAACTCTGGATTAGTTGTGTTACAGACTCTAGATGGATCGATTAGAATGTATCCCTCCCCAATACTATTCTTTGTGACCATATTCCCAAAGATCCAAAGAGAGGGAAGTTTTTCCTCTAGTTCTACAGGAACTTGCAAAAATGTGATAAAAGGGATCCCTTCATTCTTGCTGAGAGAGGAATTCTATTCACATCTGGTTCAGAAGCCATCTGAATATTATCGCATGATTTTTCTATCTAAAAAGATTAAACAGATTCATTGATACATTCATTCAGGATGGAATCAATTTTCGGTCAGAGTTGTCCTGGTAGCAAAGCAATATTACCAGACAGGGTTAATTTAGGCCAAATCGATGGTTCTGCCAAAGATTGTGGCTTTGGCTAACAGCCAAGAGATATCTCCTCTGACATTACCAATTGAAGCAGGCAAGGAAGAAGATCTTGCTGCTAGATGTCCTGATCTTTATTGAAAATATCCAGAGAAGGGCGTATAGCAGAACAGCTCAGCAGCTTCTAAATCCACTGGCCGGATAAAACATACTATTACACAAGCATATTCTAATAGGGGGTATCTCCCCGAGAGGTTTAGGCTCATTCTACAAGAGCTATGGTCATTTAGGGGCAGAAAGGACTGGTGCCTCCTTGCATGAGATCTGCAAAACCCCACACCTTCCTCAAATATTAGAAACTTAATTTACCGACTGCAAAACATCAGGCCTTCGGTAGAAGGGTACTACTTGCAGTTTTCCCACCCCTAAGGTATAATTACTGGCCCAATCCTCTCTACATGGTCAAACTGAAGGATGACTTGGAAAAACCACTGTTAGACTTACCGGTAACTGATTTTTTATGAATCCTTCGGCTTGACCGCTTATTACCCGCTCATAGTCCAAGTGTAGTTAGTTTAGTTACTTTGCTATTACTACGGAGGGGAGGAAGGGGTGGGGCTTTTAAACACTGTTCCTGTTTTGTGTTTCCTCCCAGAGGGTGGAGCATAATATCTCCACATAGTCAAGCTGAAGGATTCATATAAAATCTGTTACCCGTCAGTCTAACTGTGTTTTTTTTAAATGTAACCTCTGTTTAAAACAGAACTACATGCTACCTGTAGCGCATTGTCTATAAGAGTCTAGGGGCAGTGTTTTTCCTCTTTATGGGGCATCCCAAATTGGGCTGCCCCATTGTGTGAGACTCTGGGGGGTCACCCAGTACACTCATCTTTTGGACAGTCCTGGCTGGAGTGACATCCCTCTGCTGCGGATGACACCCATGTAATTTATATTTGCTAAATATGAGGCTCTCGTGCTGGTGAGACACCCATGACATTTCTGTTAGATTAATATAGGGCTTCTCTGCCGGTGACACCTATCTGCTCCTAGTGACACCCATAACATTTCTGTTATATTAATATAGGACTTCTCTGCCAGTGAATCCAGTCTGCTCCTGGGGACACCTATGGCAAGGCTGATACTGAAAGAAACAAAAAAACAGGCATTCCGTTTTGGGATGTCCCCAGCAGGAGAAGCAAAACCCAGGTAAGTGAAAATCTTGGGCTTCGTTTCTCTTTAAAGTGGACCAAAACCCAGCATTTTGACTATCCCGGGTTTTGGTCCTCACCCCCTGGGGCATCTCAAGTCATTGTGAAACTCATCAGATCACCCAGAAAAATGTACTGTTATCTGGTGCTATGGTGTACGCATGGGCGCGCAGCCAACCATTATGCTCGGCTCCATTAGGCCCTTTCAGCTAAGAATCGGCTATGGGTCAAAGCCCCAGGGGCTCTGGAAGATGTAATTTTTCTTGCCAAAATGAGTAGTCCCCCTGGATAATCCGAGGATTAGGATAACCTGTTAATAGATGGAATGACAATAAGGGGGGGGGGCATTGTAATTATGGGATTTCAACGCTCCTGACGTGGACTGGAATTATCCCAAGTCATCGACATGCAAGAGCAGGAAAGTATTACAGGCAATGGAGTATCTCTAAAACAACTTGAGGAGATAACATTCTGGACTTTGTTCTGACCAATGGGAATTTGGTGTCTGAGGTCAGGGTAGAAGAAAATCTTGGGTCCAATGACCACCAATGGCAGTGGTTCAGCATAAGCATTTAGTAAAACGCACTTTTAAGAAATGGCGAAGTATGTAGAACAGGAATTAGGTGAGTGGAACAGAGTAGCAGAGGTGAGTGCCCTGTGGTCTCCATTAAAAATGGTCTTCTTAAAAACAACTAAGCAATACATGAAAGAAACTAACAAGAATAAAAGAAAGGAAAAAACGCTATGGTTTACTAGTGAAGTCAGCACTATAGTAAATACTATAAGAAGTATAAAGAAAGTCGTAAGTGGAAAGTGTAGCTGACAGAGAGGAGTATAAGATTAAACAGAGGGAAGTAAAACTGATTATAAATGCTGCTAAAGAGCAAAAGGAGGAATAAATGGCCAAATCTATAAAGAGGGGAGATTCCATTTCCATATATATTGGCAAAAGAAGAAAAACAGTGCACTCTCAATTAGAAATAGGGAGAATAATTATATTGACGGATATAAGGCTCTGGCTGACTATCTGAATAATTACTTTTGTTTAGTGTTTTCAGATAGTGGCTTTCAAACCCATAGCATTTATGGCCATAGCATAGCATCCAGCTGGTGTCTAAGATGAGTTGGAACATCTAAAGGTAATGGGCCTAGATAGAATCCACCCCACAGATGAGGAACTCAGATGATTGGAGAATGGCCGTGGTACCAATCCATTAGAAGTGGAGAAGAGAAGAAGCCAGTAATTACAGGCCAGTTATTTTAACATCAATAGTGGAAATGAAAAAACAGATAATTTCCCATCTAAAAATCAACAACCTGTTGAACCCGAAACAGCACGGCACATCATGTCAGACTAATCTTATTGATTTCTTTGACAATAGACCTTCCGAGCTTCAGATTCAGAGCCTCTCCCATAATGCTTTCCAGCAGGCAGAAATAACCTAAAAGTTATAGTTTTAGCCATTTTTCCGGGTCGTACTATTCAGGGCTGTGTTTTTCTAGCCAAGTTGCCTTTTTTGCTGAACCTTTCAGTTTGCGTACACCAAGCCAAGTTTTTGTCATATTAATATCGTTTATGCATGTGTACATTTGCAGGTTTTGCATGCTTGTGCATGATTCTGAGCCCTGATTTGTTTGTTTTCAGGCCTATAAAAACCTGAGGTTTCCGGTGCCAAATTTGTCCTTGTTTTGCATGCGGGAACCGGCATACACGATGATGATGGAGTCCCTTGACAAGTTCTGTAAAGAGTACTTGCATCTGCAGCAGTGGGGGCTGCTTACCATATACCTTCCTGAACTTAGGCATACCTGCCATGGTATTTCCCCACGACAAAATAGAAGCATGCAATTGAGGGTATGACCAAACTGGTTGGCAGCCTTCAGTTTCTCATGATTAGCTCATTCCAGAGACTTGGGGCACTGTCTGTTGTACTAGCGTGCTCATGTGGCTAGTTTCAGTCCCCATTCGCCCTGATCCTAGTTGAAATCGTTGGTCCTTTAATTGTGCATGCCAACTTTCTAATGGCCATGTAAATCTGGTTCTGGCCCCCTATCTCCTCATCTTTCCTTTTATTGAGGTAGGGTGTTATTTGAGGCCATAGTAGTGGATTTAATATAATTATTTTATCCTTCTATTTTCTCCTACACAAAATAATGATTCATGTATAGAAACCTTTAAAAAAATGATATTGAAGGATATCAAAAACACAATACAACCAAATAAAAGTGTAATAAAAAATATAACAAGATAGATATGGATATTAGAAAAGGAATTAAGTCTTTGAAAGAAGAAAAGACTAGACTAATTAAAAGAGCAGATAAAGGTGGAGGGATAGTAATACAAGATATTAATAACTACAATAATCAAATTAATCTATTATTGGAGGATACCGAGACCTACAGAATATTAGATAGAGATCCAATAACAGAATACAAAAAAGAACTGGAGTCATTATTAGAATTAGGTCTAAAAATGGAATTACTGAATATAAAAGAATACAATTTTTGTAATATAAAATATCCCAAATTACCAACAATATATGGACTCCCGAAGATACATAAGAGTCAAACCAATCCTCCTCATAGACCTATTATTAGTGGTATTAATTCTCTGACCTATAATCTGGGGAAGTATTTGGATCACTTCTTGCAACCACTGGTAGTAAATCTTCAATCTTATATTAAAGATAGTAAATCAGTCATCAATTTATTGAAAGACATTAATATCACTGAAAATACATTATTAGCTACCATAGACATGGTATCATTATATACCAACATACCCCACGATCTTGGTTTGAAAGCTATAAGATATTTCTTAATGACGCAGACAAATATGTTACTGATACAAATTGACTTCCTATTAGATTTATTTAACTATGCTATGACACACAATTACTTCTGGTTCAATGGTAAATACTATGTACAAACAAAGGGAGTAGCAATGGGAGCGAAATACGCTCCGAGCTTAGCTAATCTATTCATGGGAATGTGGGAAGAAAAGGTTATCTATACAAAGCGCCCCACCCCATTAAGACTGTGGGGGCGCTATATAGACGACTGTATAATAATATGGGAGGGAACTCTCCCATCTTTTGAAGAATTTTTCGATTCCCTTAAGAAAAATGAATGGGGAATAGCTCTAACTACAGAAACAAGTTTTAAAAAAATTAACTTTTTAGATCTAGTTATAGAAAAAAGAGATGAAAAACTTGTCACCAAGACATTCTTTAAAGACACCGATAGGAACTCATTTATACCAAAAACAAGCTGCCATCATCCTCAATGGATCAGAAATATTCCTAAAGGACAGTTCTACAGATTAAAAAGGAATTGCACGCAAGAGATAGATTATCTACAACAAGCACAAACACTAGGGGAAAGGTTTATAGATAAGGGTTATGAACCAGAATTTATCCAAGATGAAATTGAAGTAGTTAATAAAATAGATAGGAATATTATGTTAATAGATAACAATAAGGGAGAAAAAACACAAAAAAATAACACTAAAGAGTTTGCATTTATTACACAGTACGGAAATAATCTTAGAAAATTTAAAAATATTTTAAATAAACATTGGGATATTATTAAAAATGACGAAATACTGGGGCCCTGTTTACCAGAAAGACCCACAGTTATTTTTAAAAAACCTCCCACTCTTTCTACACATTTGGTGAAAAGCTATGTTGCACCGGTAATTAAAGACACTTGCAGCTTTTCCAAAACACTGATAGGCTTCTATCCCTGCAAGAAATGTGCAGGATGCAAAAATTCTCCAGATAATAATAAATGTATAAAGAATTTTGCTTCTAAAAATACCAAAAAAGAATACAAAATAAAACATTTTTTTACATGTGCAAATAAAAATGTTGTGTACCTACTGGAATGTTCCTGCGGACTGCAATATGTGGGCCGCACAGGAAGAGATTTTAAGACTAGGTTAAGGGAACACATTTATAATATAAATAGGAAATATGAGATGCATAGTGTATCACTACATTTTAAAAAGGTACACAATAGTGATCCTAAAGTTTTAAAATACTGTATAATTGATCAGATAAAATTAAACTTGAAGGGGGGAGATATAATCAAAGAACTGTCTAAGTTGGAATCAAAATGGATTTATACTCTAGACACAATGCAACCCAAGGGTTTAAATATCGAATTCGATATAAATTGTTTTATCTAAACTTCTAGAAAATTATTAGAATTAATTTGTATTAATTATTAAATTTTATATTTTAATTTTAATTATATTTTATTTACATTTATATAAATTTGAAATATTTAGAATGAATTATTAAATAGATAGATTATAATGTGTGTTTTATTCATGCTATTAATACATGATTTATGTCTAATCCAATGAATTGAAATAGAAACAAATATATACAAATAAATTAGATATATAATAATTAATTACTAAAAACTAGCAGACATATATTTGTTGGTAATTCAAGCTGTCTGCAGCTTCTAAAAAATTATAAGTTTATTTATCCATTTATTGAGGAAATAAACAATTAATTTCTAAAGATATGTTTTTATATATATTGTTTGCATTGGATCTGTACATGATCATGTAATATTAAAACAATGAAGTCTTAAATATACTGTTATGTGTATGGAATTAAATGATGCGGGGTTCCATTTCCGAAGTTAGAGAATAATCACTAATATATTCTTTCCATCATGATATAAGTTAAAATGCGCTGACAACAGGAGCGCAATAGTTAATTGCTTTCCAAACACAAAGCTATAAATATAACTCATTAGTAGTGCTCTGTGCGCCTGTGAACAAGTCCGAGTGACGAAACGCGCTGGGCGGAGCCTACCTTAATCACGTGACCTCCGAGCAGAGCCGAGCAGAGCCGACGCCAGCCGAGTCCAGAGGCCTAGGTCTCGGTAATGTATGCTTTGTGGCAACTGCGGTTATTTGAACAGCTTAACCAAGCCTGACTTGGAGGAATGGAATTTTGAGCATCAAGATTTCCTATTTTAGGAATATTTTATATTAACGCCTGTATTACATTTCTATTTGGTAAGAAGCTTTATAAGCGCTGTGCATAGAATCTGACATTACGGTATTATGCTATGTGTGGCTATATCTTTTATCTTACATGCTAAATTTGAATAAATGAGGATCTATTTATATACAACCTAAGCCTTGATATTTATAAGAGAGAAAGAAAAGGTGTTTTGGATAAAAAGGAGAAATATCCCTTTGGCCAACACAGGAGCAACTATTGGATATATAGAGAAGCGTATTGCCTTTTATTATCTGGTACGTGTGTGGTGTGACAGGTGATGGATACACTTGCAGCTAATTAACTAAGAAAAATCACGTGGTGATTAGAAAAAAGAAATTGTTTTTGAATTGTCCCACGGAGATTTGCACATTCAGTGCATTTATATCTGTAAAAAGTAGCTTTACAAGCCATGTGTGTTGTGAAAGCAAGCTAATTTGAGGCTAATGTGTTTTGTGGGAGGAGATGCATTTTAGATTTCACTCACAACATTCCAGTGTAAAAATTACATCTTTCATCAAAAAATCAATAAAAACAAGACAGATTAATCAAACATATCCTAAACAACATGTGTTTATTTTTTGGCAAAAGACAAGAACACAAAAACCACTTAAAAAAACATTGCAGTGTCTGCCATTGAAATGTATGGGAGAGCGCCAGGTAGCGAGAGGTCATACCTGTCGCTGTGATGGGATTAGCAGCGGCGCTGTTCCTTGCAGTCGGCTACATGATGAATCCCGCGCTAGCTGGCGCTTTCGCCGGCGCTAGCCTCATTTAGCGTGATAAATGCGTGATTGTGTTCGCAGCCTGGCGTTCTGTAGTCGGTAGCCGCCGTTAGCTGGCGATACCTGGCGCTAGTGAGACACTACCTGGCGCTATCCCTTGATAAATAAGGCCCAAAGTGCGCACCTTGCACTTTTTCTACCAAAACAACCCTTTACATTTGGAATACCTCCCATAAACCATATATTCCCTGAAAGAGCATATGTTAAGCTTTCTAAGCATACCCAGCTTGTTGTAGTGGGCTCATCATTTTAGTAATCCCTTGAAGAATTCTTAGGTTGCACAGGGTTTCCCTCAAAAAAAATATATAAAAAAGCAGAATAAAAAAACAATTTTCCTAAAAAATCAATATGCAAACAAGAAAAAACAAGCTAAATCTGAAAGTGCAAGGTCCCCCAAGCACATGCATGCATGCATAGGTACTATTCACCCTTTTCATTGCCCGCCTACTTGAAATTTTTTCATCCTCTGTTGACAGGTCATTTTTCACCTTTTTGCACCATGTTTAACGGTGATTTTTGGAGGAATTTCCAGGAAAATTATAGATATATTTTTTGCAGGCTTTAACATGAAATGTCTTGTTTGTAATTTTCCTGTTTTTTTTTTATATTTTTTCCTAAAAAAAACAAAAAAAATATTTTTTTGAAAATTGTCTCCTTTATTTTAAATTAAACATTTACTTTATTAGAGAAAACCATATTGCATGTGATAGCCCCATTTCTTCCAATCACAACGGTACCACATATGTTTCGGTAGCCCCCCCATTCTTGGCCATGAGACCCCCCAAACTGAAAAGAGCACTTTATAACATTTACATTTAAAATACAACAAATATCCACATAAGGTCCCCCCTCCCAGGGGGGGACCCCACTTTTTTGAAATTTTAAGGGATAAAACCCCTTAAAAACAAAAAAATGACATGGGTCACCCTACCCAGCATACCCAGCCTGGGACCAGCTATGCAGGGCATGTAGAACAGGGTGCAGGGGCCAGCTTTGGTGGCCCCCTGCCCTGCCGGCTACAAGCCCACACAGCTTCCGTGGCCCCGGCTCTTCTGCCCCCCCGGCCTTTGGGGAGGTAGGTAATTAGGGTGCCAGGGGTTAATGGCAAGTCACCCACTAGCCGCAAGCCCTGTGAACTGGTATAGAGGTCCCATGGATCCCTTACCAGTTCACAAAGGGTTAAGTGTAAAATTAACACACAGACACAAGGAGAATACATATTTTTTATTTTTTTTTTTAATACTTACCTCCCCATCCATCCCTGGGCACTGATCACTCTGGCTTCTGCTCTCCTGCTGCTGCTGGAAGCCTTTTTATAGCTGCTGGGTGATAGAACATAAGGGGTTAATTTAAAAAATGACATAGGGCTCCCCTCCCGGGGGGGGGGCATTTTTTTAATTTTAAGGGTTAAAAACCCTTAAACAAATCAAAAATGAAATGACATGGGGTCCCCCCTACCCGGAATAACCAGCCAGGGACCAGCTATGGGGGCTTGTAGGAACAGGGCGCAGGGGCCAGCTTTAGTGGCCCCCCACCCTGCTGGCTACAAGCTCGGTTGGTCCGGGCTCTTCTGCCCCCCATGGGCTTTGGGGAGGCAGGTAATTGGGGAGCCGGGGGTTAATGACAAGTCACCCGCTAGCCGCAGGTGACTTGCCAGCCCCCAGTCTTGTGAACTGGTATAGGAGTCTCATGGATCACAAGGGGTTAAATGTAAAAATAAACACACCACACACATAATATAAAAAAAATGACATTTATTCATTTTTTTTCTTTACTCACCAAAAGTCCCCCAGCGATCCCCGATGACAGCTGCCAGGTGCTCGGTGGAGGGAGGCTGGGAAGGGGGGGCGAGGGGTCACAGCCCTCTCCCCACCACTCTCCACTGAGCACCCGGCAAGACTGATCATCTCGGGTACCAGTGAAAGATGTCACTATGATGTTACCCAGCCCCGCCCCCAAGGGAAGTGAGGGAGAGGGCAATTTCTCGCCCTCTCCTCACCATGGAAGACCCTGGGGGGCCCCCCCCCCAGTGAAGAGGAGACCCCGCGGGAGGTGAGTTAATGTCATTTTTTTTTTTTTTACAGTTAGCAGCGGCCGCTGCCGAAGCGGGGGGGTTGCTATTCCGGGGGTTCTCCTGGAGCCAGCCGAGCCCCCAGGGGGGATCGGATGGCACCAAATTAAAGAGGAGAACCAACTGGATCGATAGAGGGGTCAGGTGAGTATTTTTTTTTATTTGTTTTTTTAACTAGCAGGGGGGGGGGGGAGTCAAGCACGTAACACCTACGTGCTTGGCACTTAACGCCCAGACAAGCGAGCCTGTAGGTGTTACATGCTTAGCACTTAAGGGTGTATTAGAAAAATAAATACAATTATTTTCAATTAATTTTTTAAATAGGAATATTTGACAGCAGTAGGAGCAGATACTATGGGCTAATTTCAGCTCCAGGTTCTACAGCTTGCTTTATGTTCAAATGGAATAGAAGCGCTTGGGTGCTGAATCAACCCCTATTTGTGCACTTTTTGCATGCAGTACTGAAATTACCCACTTATTTGTGACGGCAGGAAACTTTTCCCCTATTGGTGGTTGCAATGTAAACTGGAGCACTGAAGGTAGATAAGGTAATCAAATTAGACATAAAAGGGGTCTTAGTTTAACTAATGTGGACATAAATTAGGTATGGTTACATCAGTATTTAATAAAAGGATACTTTTTTGCAGTGAACTAGGCAGGACGCTGGGGTGGGCAGGGTGGAGAGAGCAGTGTCACCTGCACACAGTGAATAAATACAGTGTTAGGTGGTAATAGGCAGCAAAGTGTCAGAATTCTTGTCCATCTCTTACCTCCTAGTAAAAGGTGGCTTAACCAAAGAGAAACCAAAGAGAAAGGTGGCCTATACAAAGGGGGAAAAATACAGCTACTACACCGTGTGCACAATTAAGCCAGGGAATATTTCAACCAATTCATTTTTTATGCATAGTTACAACTTCAAGCTGTATAAAACCATGCTTACTGGATTGAATCAGGTGATGTTCATTTGTGTAATGAGGGAGGATGTAGCGTAAGGATATAAAGGTTTTCCTTAGGCAAAATGGATCCAAAAGATTTAAGTACATCAATCATTTATATCCAAGAGTCATAGATCATTATTGCACTTTATTTAAAAAAAACATGAATAATACGTGCAATACAGTTGTGCTCTTTAACCCTTTTGTTGCCAAGCACGTAACACCTACGTGCTGGCTTGGCTGGGCCTTAAGTGCCAAGCACGTAGGTGTTACGTGCTTGACTTTCCTCGCTTGTAGTTTAAAAAGTAAAAACAACAAATACTCACCTGACCCCTTGTTGGATCCGGCCGGGTCTCCTCTTTAATTTGGTGCCATCCGATCCCCCGTGGGGGGGCCGGATGGCTCCAGGAGAGCCCCCGGAATAGGCCGCCCCCCCCCCCCGCTTCTGCAGCAGCAGCTTCTAACTGTAAAAAAAAAAAAAAATAAAAATGACATTCACTTACCTGTGTGTGCGCTGGCTCCCGCTGTCCCTCCTCTTCACCTGGGGGGCCTCCGATCCCCCCCCAGGACTTACCGATCTTCAGGAGAGAGCCTGGGAGGCTCTCTCCTCTCTTCTGCACGATGGCGGCCGCCATCATGCCTCTAAGCCCCGCCCCCTTGGGGGCGGGGCTTATGAAGTCATCCCGGCCCCGATCTCAGGCTTCAGCCTTCTCAGCTTCTCAGATGCCGGTGATCGGTGCCCTGGAAGGAGGTGGCAGGAGATCCTCTGATCTCCTGCCTTCTCCTTCTCTGGATGCCGATCACCGGCATCTGTCAGCTGAGCGGCGAGGGACAAGAGCTTGCAATCGAAGGTAAGTACAGTAAAAAAAAATTTTTTTTTTTTCTAATAAAATACTTTTTATTATTGTGTGGTGTTTTTTTTTCACATTAACCCTTTGTGAGCTGGTAAGGGGTCCATGAGACCCCTTATACCAGTTCACAAGGCTGGGGGGGTGGCAAGTCACCTGCCCTAGCGGGTGGCTTGCCATTAACCCCCGCACCCCCATTACCTGCCTCCCCAAAGGCCAGGGGGGGGCAGAAGAGCCCGGGCCCACATAGGCTATGTGGGCTCGTAGGCTGCAGGGTGGGGGGGCCACCAAAGCTGGCCCCCCCACTCTGTGCCTACAAGCCCCCATAGCTGGTCCCGGGCTGGTTACTTTGGGTAAGGGGGACCCCACGTCATTTTTTTTTTTGGATTTTGAAGGGTTTTTAACCCTTCAAAATCCAAAAAAAAATGGGGTCCCCCTCCCCGGGAAGGGGGACCCTATGTCATTTTTTTTTTTAACTAACCATTTGTCATCCAGCAGCTATAAAAGGCTTCTGGGCAGGAAAGGGTGTCTACCTATACATATGTGGTATCGCTGTAACCGGGAGAAATTGGGGTTTCTCACGCAATAAGATTTTATTGACAAACTTACATTTTTTATTACAAAAAAACTCTACAAATTGTAAAAAAATGTTTTTTTTTTGTTTTTTTTCACACATTTCACCCAAAAAAATTGAGAATACACCTAAAAAATACAAACAAGACATTTCATGTTAAAGCCCAGACTCTGTTGAAAAAAACAATATATAATTTTCCTGGGAAATCCCTGGAAATCCCTTCAAAAATGACAGTTGAATATGTGTAGCGCAAAATGGTGAAACATCGTCTGGCAACAGGGAGTGGCAAATGCTGCAGGTAGGCTGGCAGCGAAAGGGTTAAGGGATATGTGGAATTTTCTTTGATACTGGCAATGGAAGCTGAGTGTCACAATAGGATGTGTCCATTGTGGTTGTGCCAAGAAAAGCCGACAGATATATGTATATATATATATTATTTTAAAACAAGAAAGTTGAGGTTAAAGAAGACAAAATATTTCCAAAATATTTGGAAGGCAATAGTCAGTGGTTAGTTAAAACTGTTGTCTTCAATTTGAATTGACACACATTATTAACTCCAAATAGTAAAAATGTTAACACCAAATACCACATAATTAGTAGATCTGGGCCTGCATTTTCATATAACTCCTGACTGCTGGGGTGCACATCATAAGAAACTTATGGAGACCTACATCTTATCAGGGTGTTGTTGGACCTCATTTTTTGAGATTACCAATTCTGAAAAACTGACATCCCTCCGTCTGCTGCAGGGGGCACCCCCTTATTCACCAGGCATCCCAAAATAGTATGCCTAATTTCGATGGAGAAAGACCCTATGTAATTTTATTTAAATATTTAAGGGTTTAACCCTCCAGGAGAGGGGAAAGCCACGCCCTTTCTGACAGACAAAGAAATTAGTGGAAGCCGTGAGTGGCTCCTGGCTTCTTCTGACATCTTGCTCCCCGCTGCAGGAAGAGGCCCCTGATGCTGGCAGAGTGAACACCGCCCCTCTTCAAATGTCCCGTGCTGCTGTTCAAATCTTTTGGGGTTTGCGCTGAGTGTCACTGCAGCCCGTGCAAGATCTGAGGGGTCGCACAGAGCATGATGGGACGGCAAGATGGCACAGGACTGAGGGATGCCAGTGCGCAATGCGACTGGACATGTAAGTTTAAATTTGTGAAATGTTAAACCAGGGGGGCAGGGGGGCTGAACAAGCCAGGTTTGGGGAGTTTTTAGTAAAACCCCAATACCTGCCATGTTCATCTTTAAGCTTTATTTCTTGAAATTTGGCTTTCTGAATTTTATGTAATTTTTTTTTTTGGATAATATGTATTAGAGTGTCTTCTCATTAACCATTTCTGGTACAAACTGACCAGCTGAAAGTACCTTTGGCACGATATAGATTGATCATACATGTTATATTGAAATGTAGTAATCTGGATTGCTGTATTTGCCTGGCCAGTAAACCACTTTCTAGTTATATCCTTGGAGTCACAGACCCAAGCGTTCAATTATTGCTGGCATCTTGGCTCTCAGATTTTCAAAGATGGAAAGAAGGTGATCAACGGTAAAAGGAGCTTCATAGAGAAACAGATGAAAATTGTTACATCCCCAGCCAACTGCTAAGCTCTATTTTTCAGGCTGAAAATATTTTTGTTCTGTATTTGTTAAAGTGGACCAACACCCAGGGGGGATCGGCCCGGAAATCTATAAGATTCCCGGACCGATCAGATCCCTCCCCGCGGGTCATCCGAAATTGGGATGTCCCGCGGGGAGGAACCCCACAGGAGGCCCACAATCCTCACCTTACCGGCGATCCAACGGCGCATGCGCGAGACGCGGCCGCGTCTCTCGCTTCCCTCTAGCAGGGCGCGATCCCGCGCCGGCCGTTTTCTGAATGGCCGGCACAGGCACGCTCCCTATTAGAGGGAAGCGAGAGACGCAGCCAATGACAGCGCTCTGGTATGCGCGTCCAAGCGGCTTTGGACGCGCATACCAGAGCTGCTCTGAGCGCTGTCATTGGCCGGACGAGGTCACGTGGGAGCGGGGAGAGGTGAGTTTTTGCGGCGATCGGGGGGGTTTCAGACAGCGGGGCACCCCCGATCGGGGTGCCCCACCTAAGTGGACCAACACCCAGGATAGTCAAAATCCTGGGTGTTGGTCCACTTTAAGCCTTTACTGGCAATAGAAGTGATGTGTGGATCTGAGCTATTGGCTGTGTATTGTGCTAGGATGCTGTAGTTCCCAATGGATTTGCATCCACAATCAATTCAGTGCTTAAAGTTTGAACAAAGTAGGCCATTGTTGTTGAATAGGGATGAGCGAATCCATCCAGATGAACCCGAATTCGTTCCGAATTTCAGGAAATATTTGATTCTGAACAAATCTGAATTTCCCCACGATTGATCGAAGTTTCCTTTAAACTCCATTTACTTCAATTACAGGCATTGTAAAATGGTGGATGGACATGTCTGGACATATCCCCTGGGGCAAGTTATCATGGGAAGGTCACATGCAGCCTATCAGCAGCCAGGAGCCCTGGTGACGTCACAGCGCTATATAAACGGCGGCCATCTTGCTGGTGCGCATTTCAGCCTTGTATTGCGGCCACAACGGAGCTGTTTAGAGACAGGGAGAGACTAAGAGAGAGTCAGGGAGACCCACAGAGTGCCAGACAGAACCAGGGAAAAATCGGGAAAGATCGAGGCAGGGACAGCAGAGAAAGTGACAGGAAAAGCTTTTTTTTATTTTTATTTCACTTCATTTGCCAGATCAGTTTTAAATTGCTTTTGTTTGTGCTGTACAAATTCCTTGTCACTGTGCATGCCATGTTGGCAGTGGCATATTTAACCCTATCTGTTACACACAATCATTTCCTATAACTCGATTAGTTTTAATTTTTTGTGTCTGTTGTAAAAACCCCAGCCCACATGGGCATCCCAAACCAGCACATGTCACCCTATCTGCTATACTAAATAAGCGTTGTTCATCCTCAGCTTAATCAAGCTATTGCATTTTGAATTGGTTTTTGGTCTGCTGCCAAAACACTAGGCCGCAGGGTATCCCAAACCTGCACGTAGCACCCTATCTGTTATACTAAATAAGAGTTGTTCATCCTCAGCTTAATCAAGCTATTGCATTTTTAATTGTTTTTTGTTCTGCTGCCAAAACACTAGGCCGCAGGGTATCCCAAACCTGCACGTAGTACCCTATTTGTTATACTAAATAAGCGTTGTTCATGCTCAGCTTAATCAAGCTATTGCATTTTGAATTGGTTTTTGGTCTGCTACCAAAACACTAGGCCGCAGGGTATCCCAAACCTGCACGTAGCACTCTATCTGTTATACTAAATAAGCGTTGTTCATCCTCAGCTTAATCAAGCTATTGCATTTTGAATTGGTTTTTGGTCTGCTGCCAAAACACCAGGCCGCAGGGTATCCCAAACCTGCACGTAGCACCCTATCTGGTATACTAAATAAGCGTTGTTCATCCTCAGCTTAATCAAGCTATTGCATTTTGAATTGGTTTTTGGTCTGCTGCCAAAACACTAGGCCGCAGGGTATCCCAAACCTGCAGGTAGCATCCTATCTGTTATACTAAATAAGCGTTGTTCAGCCTCATTTTAATTCAGCTATTGCATTTTGAATTGGTTTTTGTCTGGTTTAAATACACCAGCCCACATGGGCATTCCAAACCAGCACATGTCACCCTATCTGTTATACTAAATAAGCGTTGTTCATCCTCAGCTGAATCAAGCTATTGCATTTTGAATTGGTTTTTGGTCTGCTACCAAAACATTAGGCCGCAGGATATCCCAAACCTGCACGTAGCACCCTATTTGTTATACTAAATAAGCGTTGTTCATGCTCAGCTTAATCAAGCTATTGCATTTTGAATTGGTTTTTGGTCTGCTACCAAAACACTAGGCCGCAGGGTATCCCAAACCTGCACGTAGCACTCTATCTGTTATACTAAATAAGCGTTGTTCATCCTCAGCTTAATCAAGCTATTGCATTTTGAATTGGTTTTTGGTCTGCTGCCAAAACACCAGGCCGCAGGGTATCCCAAACCTGCACGTAGCACCCTATCTGGTATACTAAATAAGCGTTGTTCATCCTCAGCTTAATCAAGCTATTGCATTTTGAATTGGTTTTTGGTCTGCTGCCAAAACACTAGGCCGCAGGGTATCCCAAACCTGCAGGTAGCATCCTATCTGTTATACTAAATAAGCGTTGTTCAGCCTCATTTTAATTCAGCTATTGCATTTTGAATTGGTTTTTGTCTGGTTTAAATACACCAGCCCACATGGGCATTCCAAACCAGCACATGTCACCCTATCTGTTATACTAAATAAGAGTTGTTCATCCTCAGCTTAATCAAGCTATTGCATTTTGAATTGGTTTTTGTCCTGCTGCCAAAACACTAGGCCGCAGGGTATCCCAAACCTGCACGTAGTACCCTATTTGTTATACTAAATAAGCGTTGTTCATCCTCAGCTTAATCAAGCTATTGCATTTTGAATTGGTTTTTGGTCTGCTACCAAAACACTAGGCCGCAGGGTATCCCAAACCTGCACGTAGCACTCTATCTGTTATACTAAATAAGCGTTGTTCATCCTCAGCTTAATCAAGCTATTGCATTTTGAATTGGTTTTTGGTCTGCTGCCAAAACACCAGGCCGCAGGGTATCCCAAACCTGCACGTAGCACCCTATCTGTTATACTAAATAAGTGTTGTTCATCCTCAGCTTAATCAAGCTATTGCATTTTGAATTGGTTTTTGATCTGCTGCCAAAACACTAGGCCGCAGGGTATCCCAAACCTGCACGTAGCATCCTATCTGTTATACTAAATAAGCGTTGTTCAGCCTCATTTTAATTCAGCTATTGCATTTTGAATTGGTTTTTGTCTGGTTTAAATACACCAGCCCACATGGGCATTCCAAACCAGCACATGTCACCCTATCTGTTATACTAAATAAGCGTTGTTCATCCTCAGCTGAATCAAGCTATTGCATTTTGAATTGGTTTTTGGTCTGCTACCAAAACACTAGGCCGCAGGATATCCCAAACCTGCACGTAGCACCCTATCTGTTATACTAAATAAGAGTTGTTCATCCTCAGCTTAATCAAGCTATTGCATTTTGAATTGGTTTTTATCCTGCTGCCAAAACACTAGGCCGCAGGGTATCCCAAACCTGCACGTAGTACCCTATTTGTTATACTAAATAAGCGTTGTTCATCCTCAGCTTAATCAAGCTATTGCATTTTGAATTGGTTTTTGGTCTGCTACCAAAACACTAGGCTGCAGGGTATCCCAAACCTGCACGTAGCACTCTATCTGTTATACTAAATAAGCGTTGTTCATCCTCAGCTTAATCAAGCTATTGCATTTTGAATTGGTTTTTGGTCTGCTGCCAAAACACCAGGCCGCAGGGTATCCCAAACCTGCACGTAGCACCCTATCTGTTATACTAAATAAGCGTTGTTCATCCTCAGCTTAATCAAGCTATTGCATTTTGAATTGGTTTTTGATCTGCTGCCAAAACACTAGGCCGCAGGGTATCCCAAACCTGCACGTAGCATCCTATCTGTTATACTAAATAAGCGTTGTTCAGCCTCATTTTAATTCAGCTATTGCATTTTGAATTGGTTTTTGTCTGGTTTAAATACACCAGCCCACATGGGCATTCCAAACCAGCACATGTCACCCTATCTGTTATACTAAATAAGCGTTGTTCATCCTCAGCTGAATCAAGCTATTGCATTTTGAATTGGTTTTTGGTCTGCTACCAAAACACTAGGCCGCAGGATATCCCAAACCTGCACGTAGCACCCTATCTGTTATACTAAATAAGAGTTGTTCATCCTCAGCTTAATCAAGCTATTGCATTTTGAATTGGTTTTTGTCCTGCTGTCAAAACACCAGGCCGCAGGGTATCCCAAACCTGCACGTTGCACCCTATTTGTTATACTAAATAAGCGTTGTTCATACTCAGCTTTTTTAAGCTATTGCATTTTGAATTGGTTTTTGTCCTGCTGTCAAAACACCAGGCCGCAGGGTATCCCAAACCTGCACGTTGCACCCTATCTGTTATACTAAATAAGCTTGTTCATCCTCAGCTTTATTAAGCTATTGCATTTTGAATTGTTTTTTGTCCTGCTGTCAAACACCAGGCCGCAGGGTATTCCATATTGCCAATTTTCATAGTATCTGGTGCAGAGAAGCAGTTCCTCACTTTATTTAGCTTCTGCTTTTTAAAGTTAACACATTTTTTTAAAGTATCTATTGCGCATTTCAAATACATAAAAATGTCAGGCAGACAAGTGCCAGGATGTTCAAAGAGGAGTGACAGAGGCCAAGATTCAGCAGGCAGAGGTCGCAGCAGACTAGAGGCGAGTGGCAGCAGGAGTCACGGCGGTTGTGTCTCCACCAGTAACGCATCTGCTGTGGTAGATTGGTTTACGCGGTCATCCACATCATCACAAAGTTACATCTGAGACCCTCAGTCTAGGGTCGGTAGGTTCCTCTGACACAACCCTGAGTTGGCATGGCCCGAGAGCAGTCCCTGTCCTCCCATTGCCTCTGTCCTACGCCGTTCCCTCCCCCAGCGATGTATCCTATGCTTTGGGTTCAACTCCACTCTTTAGTGAGGAGGACGATCAGATAGAGGACAGTCAGCAACTACTGCCCAGCCAAGAAATGGAGGTGGCTTCTTTAGCTAGGCAGACAAATAGTGATGTGGAGAGTGTCGTGGGTGTTGCGAGCGTTCCAGCTCCTGCGCCAGACACTGTTGAGGAAACCGAGAACATCAGTGAAGTGCAGCCACAACTCGGTGATAATGATGATGAAGAAGCCGATCGCACTTGGGAGCCGGGTGCAGAAAGGGGCTTCATACTCATCATCAGGAGAAGAGGGGCGCAGGTTGCCCCGGAGTCAGCAGCTGAGGCAGCAAGGTGTTAGCAGCATGGTTGGCAGTCAGCATGGGGGCACAATTGTAAAGCCTGGAGCCAAACGGGGCTGGTCCGGGGTAGAGCACCTGCTGCACGGCAGGCTACCTTATCAGGAGGTAGTGGAGCAGGGGTTCCTGGAGTTGGCAACAGTAGCAGTGAATCATTATGGCCTGTTGGTGGGAAAAGTAGCTACTCGGCAGTGTGGCAGTTTTTCCTGAAGCATCCGCAGGAGGGTAACATGGCCACATGTAAGATATGTAGGCAGAAGGTGAAGCGTGACCAGGGCCCAAATCTTGGCACCACGGCCCTGCGTCAACATATGATGCGGCACCATAAAGCGGCCTGGGAGAACCGAGGCTCCGAAGAGGTGGTCCAGCCTTCTTCCTCACCAAGTGGCACGCCGCTCCCAATTTCTGCCAGCCAAGGCTTCAGCACCTCAGCCGAAGGCAGCTGTGCGTCATACCCATCCTCTGTCGCTCCTGCTCCTCCTCCTCCAAGTCATGCATCCCGCCAGCAATCCATCAGCGAAGCCATGTCCAAGAGACAGCAGTATGCGCCCACTCATCCTACGGCGCAGAAGCTGAATGTGCTCCTGTCCAAGTTGCTGGTGCTGCAGTCGCTCCCTTTTCAGGTGGTGGAATCTGCACCTTTCAGAGAACTGATGGCTTGTGCCGAGCCGAGGTGGAGAGTCCCAAGCCGTAATTTCTTTGCCAAGAAGGCAGTACCAGCGCTGCACACTTTTGTTGAACAGAAGGTGGGCCAGTCCTTGAGCCTGTCGGTGTGTAGCAAAGTGCTTGGCAAGTCAGGGACAGTACATGTCGTTTACGGCCCACTGGGTGAATGTGGTCCCTTTGCAGCAGCAGCAGCAACTTGGACAGGTCACGCCGCTTCGGCCTCCGTGCTCCATGTCCGTTGTGCCTGTGACAACGTGCGACTCAGCCTCCTCATCCTCCGCCATCTCCTCACTCTCCACTGTAGGGTCAAGTCTCAGTGCCTCTCCAGTCTACCATGTGTGTAGGGTGTGTCAGAGGTGTCACGCTGTGCTTCACATGGTTTGTCTTGGCGAACGGAGTCACACAGGGGAGGAACTGCTTACATTTATTCATCAAGAAATCCAAACATGGCTTACTCCAAGAAAACTAAAAATGGGAACCATGGTTATCAACAATGGGAAGAACATTTTGTCTGCGCTGCGCCAAGGAAGCCTGACCCATGCGCCCTGCATGGCTTGCGCCCTCAATCTGGTTGTCAAGCGGTTTCTGAAGTGTTCCCCCGATCTGCAAGACATCCTAACAACTTCAAGGAATCTTTGCATGCACTTCAGCCACTCATACACTGCCAAACACACCCTTCTTGAGCTACAGCGTCAAAACGGTAGCCCCCAACATAGTCTGATTTGCGATGTTTCCACCCGTTGGAATTCCACCCTTCACATGTTGGACCGATTATATGAACAGAGAAAAGCCATCACGGATTTCCTGATGATCCAAGCGGATAGGGGGACTCCCCTGTGTAACTTAAATGTCAACCAGTGGCAGCTCATACGTGACACCTGCCGTTTGCTCAGGCCCTTTGAGGAAGCCACTTTTTTTGTGAGTCGGCAGGATTATGGGATGAACGACGTGATTCCACTGCTTCATGTACTACAGCACATGTTGTTAACCATGTCTGGTCAGGGCACTGGAGACATGGCGTCTACACCTTACGGCCACATGAACCCCATTGGAGCTGAACTGGAGGAGGAGGAGGAAGAGGAGGAGGAGGAGGAAGAGGAGGAGAAGTGGCCCAGTGAGGCACAGTTTAGGCTTGGCGAAATGGCTGGTTTATCTAGTCAGCGGACAGGAAAGGAGGAGCAGGAGCAGCCAGAGGAGCTAGAGGGTTGTGAGGAAGGCAAGACAGAGGACCCGGACACACCGTGGCAGTATGCAGTGGAGATGGAGACAGGTAGTCCCTCGCGAGTCACTTGCGCAAATAGCAGGAAGCATGCTCACGTGCTTGCGTAGTGACCCCAGAATTGTTTCCATTTGTCACCGGGATGACTTCTGGCTGTCCACCTTATTGGACCCTCGCTTCCGGCACAAAATGGGGGCATTTTTTAAACCCGCCGAGAGGGAAAACAAACTGAACTACTACAAAGACATTCTACATAGTCAGTTGGCCGATGCCTATCTGCGCCATGGTCCATACTCTCGCAGGTCTGACTCGGGGGGACCTCTGCGCTCACCTTCCACTGCCATGCCTGTTGAGGGGGTTGGCAGGAGCAGCAGCAGCAGCTCCATCAGCAGCAGCCTCAGTCTTCAGTCGCTAATGAGTAGCTTTCTACACCCGCATAGTGAGGCTACTCATGAGCAGCAGGAAGACCTGGAGCAGGACCTCAACCAGCAGGTCATGTCATACCTTGACATGACCATGCCAACACACCTTGAGGATCGGCGGGACTGGGCAGCTAAACTTGGCTTGTGGCCACAACTAGCAGAGTTTGCCCTGGAAAAGCTGTCCTGTCCGGCCAGTAGCGTGCCATCTGAGCCGGTGTTTAGTGCGGCGGGGGCCATAGTTACGCTGTCAACTAAAAATGTGGAGAGACTCACCTTTGTCAAAATGAATCAGGGATGGATCAGCCAGGATTTCCACCCACCAATGGCTGATGCATGCGACTAGATATAGCATGGTGCCACGTTTTACACTTTCCAAATGATGCAAAACATATTTATGTCTTTAGGCCAATTTTTGGGCTCCTGCTGATGCCAACTTCAGGGTTTGCCTTTCAGCCAATTTTTGGCCTCCTGCTGATGCCAACTTCAGGGTGTGCCTTTCAGCCAATTTTTGGCCTCCTGCTGCTGCTGCCAACTCCAGGGTGTGCCTTCCAGCTAATGTTTGTGCTCCTGCTGCTGCCAACTACAGTGTGAGATTCATCCAATTTTTGGCCTCCTGCAGCCAACTCCAGTGTCTCTTTCACGCAATGTTTGGGCTCCTGCTGCTGCTGCTTGCAACTCCAGGGTGTTATTCATCCAATTTTTGGCCTCTTGCAGCCAACTCCAGTGTCTCTTTCAAGCTATGTTTGTGCTCCTGCTGCTGCCAACTCCAGGGTGTGATTCATCCAATTTTTGGGCTCCTGCAGCCAACTCCAGTATCTCTTTCACGCAATGTTTGGGCTCCTGCTGCTGCTTGCAACTCCAGGGTGTGATTCATCCAACTTTTTGGCTCCTGCAGCCAACTCCAGTGTCTCTTTCACGCAATGTTTGGGCTCCTGCTGCTTTCAACTCCAGGGTCTGATTCATCCAATTTTTGGCCTCCTGCAGCCAACTCCAGTGTCTCTTTCACGCAATGTTTGGGCTCCTGCTGCTTGCAACTCCAGGGTGTGATTCATCCAATTTTTGGGCTCCTGCAGCCAACTCCAGTGCCCTTTAAAGTAATGTTTGGGCTCCTGCTGCTGCTTGCCAGACTATTTTGCACTATTATGCGCTCCCCATGTTCAAATGTGATTTTTGAAGGGATTTCCAGGGATTTCCCAGGAAAATTATATATTGTTTTTTTTCAGCAGAGTCCAGGCTTTAACATGAAATGTCTTGTTTGTCATTTTTTAGGTGTATTCTCAATATTTTTTGGTAAAATCTGTGCAAAAAAATTAAAAAAAAAATCTATTTTTTACAATTTGTAGTTTGTCAATAAAATTTTATTGCGTGTGAAATCCTAATTCTCCCGTTTACAGCGGTACCACATATTTATTGGTAGACACCCTTTTCTGCCCAGGAGACTCCCCCAAACTGAAACAGCGCTTTAGGGGATTTTCAGATAAAATACAACTATGATATGCGCACCTTGCAGTTTTTCCAGAAAAACAACCCTTTACATTTGAAATACCCCCAACAAACTATATATTCTCTGGAAGTACACACCTCAAGCTTTCTAGGTGTACCAGGCTTGTTAATGTAGCCATAGCTTTCTGGAAGTAATCCCTCAATGTATTCTTTGGTTGCAAAAAGTTTCCCTAAAAAAGGATAGAAAAGCAGAATCAAAGCCACATTTTCCTAAAAAAACTATATACAAACAAATTTACTCTGAAAAAGCAACATCCCCCGAACAGAACGATACCCAACATGCATTGCTACCGTCAAGGGAAGAGTTGCCAAACACCCCAAAGTAAAGCATGTACGTAACGATAATTTTACTTGAAAATTTCAGCTCTGCAGACAAAGTGTGCACCTTGCGATTTTTCAACTAAAACAACCCTTTACATTTGGAATATCCCCCATAAACCATATATTCCTTGAAAGTACACATGTTAAGCTTTCTAAGCGTACCCAGCTTGTTGTAGTGGGCTCATCTTTCTGGAATTAATCCCTCAAAGAATTTTTTGGTTGCGCAGGGTTTCCCTAAAAAATGTATAAAAAAGCTGAATAAAAAACACCTTTTCCTAAAATATAAATATGCAAACCAGAAAAAACAAGCTAAGTCTAAAAGCGCTAGGTCCCCCAAACAGAACAATACCCAACATGCATAGGTACTATTAACCCTTTTAATTGCCAACCTACTTGAGATTTTGTCACCCTCTGTTGACAGGTCATTTCTCCCCATTTTGCGCCATGTTTTGCGCCATTTTTGCTGGAATTTTCAGGAAAATTATATATATATATTTTTTGAAGCAGAGTTTAGGCTTTAACATGAAATGTCTTGTTTGTAAATTTTATTTTGTTTTTTACAATATTATTAAGTTAAAAAAATAAATAAATAAATAAAACATTTTTTTTCGAAAATGGACTCCTTTATTTGAAATAAAAAATGTATTTTATTAAGGAAAACCATATTGCATGTGAAATCCCCATTTCTACCGATTAGAACGGTACCACATATTTATCGGTATCCCCCCGTTCCTGCCCAGGAGACCCCCCTAACTGAAACAAGTACTTTATACTTTTACAAATAAAATACAACTACCATCCACACTACAAAGGGGGGGACCCCATTTTAAATAAAATTGACATGGGGTCCCCCTTACCCAGAGTAACCAGCCCGGGACCAGCTATGCAGGGCTTGTAGAAACAGGGCACAGGGGCCAGCTTTTGTGGCCACTGGCCCTGCAGGCTACAAGCCCGCATAGCCCGTGGCCACAGGCTCTTCTGCCCCCCCCCTGGCCTTTGGGGAGGCAGGTAATGGGGGTACCGGGGGTTAATGGCAAGTCACCCGCTTGCCATCCCCCCAGCCTTGTGAACTGGTATAGGGGTCACATGGACCCCTTACCAGTTCACAAGGGGTTAACAGTAAAAAAAAAAAAAAAACACATACACAGATTAAAAAATTACTTTATTAAAAAATAAAACCTTTTTTTTTTACTTTACTCACCTCTGATCCTCAGCTCCTGTGTCCCTCGCAGCTCTGATGACAGTTATTGTCATCGCTGGGCAGTGGAGGGAGGCAGGGGATCAGATCATCACCTGCCTCCCTCCTCCTGTTGCCAGCGATGACAAGTGTGAGAAATGACAGCCTGGGGCCAAAACGACACCACAAAGGGGCGGGGCTTAGCGGCAAGATGGCGGCGCCTATCGAGGAGGACAGGGAGAGGGCCTTTCATGCCCTCTCCTGAAGCTGGAGAGCCAAGGGGGGGGGGGCGATCGGAGGCCCCCCTGGTGAAGAGGAGACCCGGCGGGAGCAATCGAACACTGAGGTAAGTAAATGTCATTTTTATATTTTTTTTCTTTTTACATGTATTTCAACAGCTGCTGAAAGGGGGAGCTATTCCGGGCCCTCCCCTGCACCCGGGGGGGCCTGGGTGGGGGATCGAAGAACCCCCGGATGAAGAGGAGACCCGGCCGGATCGAACAAGGGGTCAGGTGAGTGTTTTTTTTATTTTTCTTTTACTGTAGCAAGGGGGAAAGTCAAGCACGTAGATTCTACGTGCTTGGCACTTAAGTGAAGTGGAAGCAAGCACGTAGAATCTACGTGCTTGGCACTGAAAGGGTTAAAGCCATGTTTGTGCTCCTGCTGCTGCTTGCAACTCCATGGTGGGATTCATCCAATTTTTGGCCTCCTGCAGCCAACTCCAGTGTCTCTTTAAAGCAATGTTTGGGCTCCTGCCAGCTCCAGGGTATGTTTTTCAGGCACTATTGGGGCCCCTCATAGTGATGCCACTTCAACTCTCTGCAATTGTGCCGCTCTGCGATTCTATTGGCGATGCCTCTGATCTGCATGTGATAATTATTTACAGTATTATTTCACTAACCCAGCACGCATCCTATGCGTGTTACAGCAAGGCAGAATGGTTTACAACCCTATTGAGGCTCTAGGAGGCTCAGAAATAGCCGTTTTTAATAGCGATTCGCCGCGAATAAATTTGGGGTCGAACCATTTTTTGGCGGAAAATTCGGCGAATCAGTCGAATCGAATTTTTCAAAAGTTCGCTCATCTCTATTGTTGAACATACTTGAAATGTAATATTATTAAAATCAGTTTGGCATTCTTGATACCACTTAGTTGTTGTATCAAGAAATTTTGTAATATTCTAGACATGTCGGCTAATAAACCGAATAAAACTTTGGCCAAGCTTGTGGTTTTATTTTCCTAGTTTTCTCAGAATTTCTCTTCCTTCTGTTAAAAGGAACAAGCCTGGCTGGCTATTTCGCGGTGCTGGATATATAAGTGACCCCTCCTCCCACCATCCAGCATTTTTTATATTTACAGACTTCACAGATCAATGGTGCACTAATTGTATGAAAGTTTTGAATATATCTAGCAGAGTAACTGGAAATTTCAAGAAAAGCACATGGACATGGACATGGACATTTTGATGCCATTTTTATTGCATGCACCTTCTTCGGGTCAGGCTGTTTTCCAGCTGCAGAGAAAATATGACGACAGAACTCCAAGGAAGATTTGTTAAATTCACATTTCTCTTTATTAAAGGTGAGTACATGAGACATTAGCACTTAAAACATCATGTAGTGCCTGGTTATGCTCAGCTTGGGTTTTGCCAAATACTAAGAATGTCATAGCTGTAGTTGGAAGCATTGTGAACTATGAGGCCGATTCATTAACAGCGGCAGTTAGCGGCAGTTGAGCGACTGTAGCGGCATTTTCAGAGTGCCTGCTAGTAGTTGCTGTGCTTGGCCGTTGTTCGGTAGTTGATAGCGACTCAGTCGGTTTGCCGTAATGTTGAATATTGGGTGAGGAGTCGCTATTTGACAGGTTCCGCGCTGTATGGGAGCGCATGATAGCGACTGGTCAGAGCGACCGGCCTCCACCATATTCATTAACAAATCACGCTCAAAAAATTCTCGCGCTGTAAAATGCATGTTTAAACCCCAGAGCGCTGGCGGCAATGGGTTAAAAGTAGCTTTTTATCCCCCAAACAACCATAATTTTGGAAACCAAAAAAACAAGTTTTTAAAATAATTTTGTAATATGAATACATTAATATCAGACCTGTAATATCAATTCTGTACATTTTTTATTTTACCTTAAAATTATTTAAAATGGCAGAAGTGGTCACAGAATTTTTCACATTTAAAAAAAAAACAAACAAAAAAAACAATTAATAACAATTAATTATGAATATTTAAAGATTGTTCCATTGAAATGCATTGGAGAGCGCCAGGTAGAGAGAGAGGTCATACCTGTCGCTGTTCAAGGTTGGACGCTGGCGCTGTGGGCTGAGGCTGGAATAATGATGAATGAGTGGCTATCTGGCGCTATCTCAGTCGCTAAGCAGGATTGGCTTGATAAATGTGTGATTGTGGTGGGGAGCCGGCGTTCTCGTGGCGGGGCCCGTCATTACCGGCCGCTCACCAGTCGCTACCCCTTGTTAAATAAGGGCCTAAGTAACGGAACGGAAACCTCGTCCTCTCGAGGAAGCAACGAGAGCCGGGAAATGGCATTCTCGTTGTCGTACGCAGCTACGAACAGTAAATGGAAGGCTCCCAATGGAGGCTCTGAATCATGCGTACTCACCTATGCATACGGAAAAAAAGTGAAAAATACACATTACGAGAAAAATACAACACGGTTTTGAGGAGCCTCTGAATCAACCCTATTGTCAATGATATTTACTGATGCTTGAATATAAATAGTAAATGCAATGTCCGTATCACATATAACAATTTGGACACTTGAAGAGTGTGCAGATTCAACTGTCTCGGTTAGGGATAAGCAATTCGATTCAGCTGATTCGCTGAATTTTCTGGCAAAATTAGTTTTGGTCTGAATTTATTCGCGACGAATCGCTATTAAAACGGCTATTTCTGAGCTTCCTAGAGCCTCAATACGGCTGTAAACCATTCTGCCTTGCTGTAAAACGCATAGGATGCGTGCTGGGTTAGTGAAATAATACTGTAAATAATTATGACATGCAGATCAGAGGCATCGCTATTAGAATTGCAGAGCGGCACAATTGCAGAGAGTTGAGGTGGCATCACTATGAGGGGCCCCTATATTGCCTGAAAAACACACCCTGGAGCTGGCAGCAGCAGGAGCCCAAATATTGGCTGAAAGACATCCTGGAGTTGGCAGCAGGAGCCCAAAAATTGGCTGAATGTCACCCTGGAGTTGCAAGCAGCAGCAGCAGGAGCCCAGAATTGGCTGAAAGAGACACTGGAGTTGGCAGCAGGAGCCCAAAAATTGGCTGAATGACACCCTGGAGTTGCAAGCAGCAGCAGCAGGAGCCCAAACATAGCTTGAAAGAGACACTGGAGTTGGCAGCAGGAGCCCAAAAATTGGCTGAATGACACCCTGAAGTTGCAAGTAGCAGCAGCGGAAGCCCAAACATAACTTGAAAGAGACACTGGAGTTGGCAGCAGGAGCCCAACATTGTCTGAATGACACCCTGGAGTTGCAAGCAGCAGCAGGAGCCCAAAAATTGTCTAAATTACACCCTGGAGTTGCAAGCAGCAGCAGCCCAAACATAGCTTGAAAGACACACTGGAGTTGGCAGCAGGAGCCCAAAAATTGGCTGAATGATACCCTGGAGTCGCAAGCAGCAGCAGCAGCAGTCCAAACATAGCTTGAAAGAGACACTGGAGTTGGCAGCAGGAGCCCAAAAATATGCTGAATGACACCCTGGAGTTGCAAGCAGCAGCAGCAGCCCAAACATAGCTTGAAAGAGACACTGGAGTTGGCAGCAGGAGCCCAAACATTGGCTGAATGACACCCTGGAGTTGCAAGCAGCAGCAGCAGCAGCCCAAACATAGCTTGAAAGAGACACTGGAGTTGGCAGCAGGAGCCCAAAAATTGGCTGAATGACACCCTGGAGATGCAAGCAGCAGCAGGAGCCCAAACATAGCTTGAAAGACACACTGGAGTTGGCAGCAGGAGCCCAAAAATTGGCTGAATGACAACCTGGAGTTGCAAGCAGCAGCAGCAGGAGCCCAAACATAGCTTTAAAGACAAACTGGAGTTGGCAGAAGGAGCCCAAAAATTATCTGAATGACACCCTTGAATTGCAAGCAGCAGCAGCAGCAGCCCAAACATAGCTTGAAAGAGACACTGGAGTTGACAGCAGGAGCCCAAAAATTAGCTAACTGACAAACTGGAGTAGCAAGCAGCAGCAGCAGGAGCCCAAACATAGCTTTAAAGACACACTGGAGTTGGCAGCAGGAGCCCAAAAATTCTCTGAATGACACCCTTGAATTGCAAGCAGCAGCAGGAGGCCAAACATAGCTTGAAAGAGACACTGGAGTTGGCAGCAGGAGCCCAAAAATTGTCTGAATGACACCCTGGAGTTGCAAGCAGCAGCTGCAGCAGCAGCCGAAACCTAGCTTTAAAGACACACTGGAGTTGGCAGCAGGAGCCCAAAAATTGGCTGAATGACACCCTGGAGTTGCAAGCAGCAGCAGCAGGAGCCCAAACATAGTTTGAAAGAGACACTGGAGTTGGCAGAAGGAGCCCAAAAATTGTCTGAAAGACACCCTGCAAGCAGCAGCAGCAGCCCAAACCTAGCCCAAACCTAGCCCAAACCTAGCTTGAAAGACACACTGGAGTTGGCAGCAGGAGAAAAAAAATTGTCTGAATGACACCCTGGAGTTGCAAGCAGAAGCAGCCCAAACATAGCTTGAAAGAAGCACTGGAGTTGGCAGCAGGAGCCCAAAAATTGGCTGAATGACACCCTGGAGTTGCAAGTAGTAGCAGCAGCAGGACCCCAAACATAGCTTGAAAGAGACACTGGAGTTGGCAGCAGGAGCCCAAAAATTGGCTGAATGTCACCCTGGAGTTGCAAGCAGCAGCAGCAGCAGCAGCAGCAGCAGGAGCCCAAACATTGCCTGAAAGAGACACTGGAGTTGGCAGCAGGAGCCCAAAAATTGGCTGAATGACACCCTGGAGTTGCAAGCAGCAGCAGGAGCCCAAACATAGCTTGAAAGAGACACTGGAGTTGGCAGCAGGAGCCCAAAAATTGTCTGAATGACACCCTGGAGTTGCAAGCAGCAGCAGCAGCCCAAACATAGCTTGAAAGAGACACTGGAGTTGGCAGCAGGAGCCCAAAAATTGGCTGAATGACAACCTGGAGTTGCAAGCAGCAGCAGCAGGAGCCCAAACATAGCTTTAAAGACACACTGAAGTTGGCAGCAGGAGCCCAAAAATTCTCTGAATGACACCCTTGAATTGCAAGCAGCAGCAGCAGCAGCCCAAACATAGCTTGAAAGAGACACTGGAGTTGACAGCAGGAGCCCAAAAATTAGCTGAATGACAACCTGGAGTAGCAAGCAGCAGCAGCAGGAGCCCAAACATAGCTTTAAAGACACACTGGAGTTGGCAGCAGGAGCCCAAAAATTCTCTGAATGACACCCTTGAATTGCAAGCAGCAGCAGCAGCAGCAGCAGCAGGAGGCCAAACATAGCTTGAAAGAGACACTGGAGTTGGCAGCAGGAGCCCAAAAATTGTCTGAATGACACCCTGGAGTTGCAAGCAGCAGCTGCAGCAGCAGCTGAAACCTAGCTTTAAAGACACACTGGAGTTGGCAGCAGGAGCCCAAAAATTGGCTGAATGACACCCTGGAGTTGCAAGCAGCAGCAGCAGGAGCCCAAACATAGCTTGAAAGAGACACTGGAGTTGGCAGCAGGAGCCCAAAAATTGTCTGAAAGACACCCTGCAAGCAGCAGCCCAAACCTAGCCCAAACCTAGCTTGAAAGACACACTGGAGTTGGCAGCAGGAGAAAAAAAATTGTCCGAATGACACCCTGGAGTTGCAAGCAGAAGCAGCCCAAACATAGCTTGAAAGAGGCACTGGAGTTGGCAGCAGGAGCCCAAAAATTGGCTGAATGACACCCTGGAGTTGCAAGCAGTAGCAGCAGCAGGACCCCAAACATAGCTTGAAAGAGACACTGGAGTTGGCAGCAGGAGCCCAAAAATTGGCTGAATGTCACCCTGGAGTTGCAAGCAGCAGCAGCAGCAGGAGGCCAAGCATTGCCTGAAAGAGACACTGGAGTTGGCAGCAGGAGCCCAAAAATTGGCTGAATGACACCCTGGAGTTGCAAGCAGCAGCAGGAGCCCAAACATAGCTTGAAAGAGACACTGGAGTTGGCAGCAGGAGCCCAAAAATTGTCTGAATGACACCCTGGAGTTGCAAGCAGCAGCAGCAGCCCAAACATAGCTTGAAAGAGACACTGGAGTTGGCAGCAGGAGCCCAAAAATTGGCTGAATGACAACCTGGAGTTGCAAGCAGCAGCAGCAGGAGCCCAAACATAGCTTTAAAGACACACTGAAGTTGGCAGCAGGAGCCCAAAAATTCTCTGAATGACACCCTTGAATTGCAAGCAGCAGCAGCAGCAGGAGGCCAAACATAGATTGAAAGAGGCACTGGAGTTGGCAGCAGGAGCCAAAGAATTGGCTGAATGACACCCTGGAGTTGCAAGCAGCAGCAGTAGCAGGAGCCCAAATATAGCTTGAAAGAGACACTGGATTTTGCAGCAGGAGCCCAAAAATTGGCTGAATGACAACCTGGAGTTGCAAGCAGCAGCAGCAGCAGGAGCCCAAACATAGCTTGAAAGAGACACTGGAGTTGGCAGCAGGAGCCCAAAAATTGTCTGAATGACACCCTGGAGTTGCAAGCAGCAGCAGCAGGAGCCCAAACATAGCTTTAAAGACACACTGGAGTTAGCAGCAGGAGCCCAAAAATTGGCTGAATGACAACCTGGAGTTGCAAGCAGCAGCAGCAGGAGCCCAAACATAGCTTGAAAGAGACACTGGAGTTGGCAGCAGGAGCCCAAAAATTGGCTGAATGACACACTGGAGTAGCAAGCAGCAGCAGCAGCCCAAACATAGCTTGAAAGAGACACTGGAGTTGGCAGCAGGAGCCCAACAATTGTCTGAATGACACCCTGGAGTTGCAAGAAGCAGCAGCAGCAGCCCAAACATAGCTTTAAAGAGACACTGGAGTTGGCAGCAGGAGCCCAAAAAATGTCTGAATGACACCCTGGAGTTGCAAGCAGCAGCAGCCCAAACCTAGCTTGAAAGAGACACTGGAGTTGGCAGCAGGAGCCCAAAAATTGGCTGAATGACACCCTGGAGTTGCAAGCAGCAGCAGCAGGAGCCCAAACTTAGCTTGAAAGAGACACTGGAGTTGGCAGCAGGAGCCCAAAATTGGCTGAATGACACCCTGGAGTGGCAAGCAGCAGCAGCAGCAGGAGGCCAAACATAGCTTGAAAGAGACACTGGAGTTGGTAGCAGGAGCCCAAAAGTTGGCTAAATGACACACTGAAGTTGGCAGCAGGAGCCCAAAAATTCTCTGAATGACACCCTTGAATTGCAAGCAGCAGCAGCAGCAGGAGGCCAAACATAGATTGAAAGAGGCACTGGAGTTGGCAGCAGGAGCCAAAGAATTGGCTGAATGACACCCTGGAGTTGCAAGCAGCAGCAGTAGCAGGAGCCCAAATATAGCTTGAAAGAGACACTGGATTTTGCAGCAGGAGCCCAAAAATTGGCTGAATGACAACCTGGAGTTGCAAGCAGCAGCAGCAGCAGGAGCCCAAACATAGCTTGAAAGAGACACTGGAGTTGGCAGCAGGAGCCCAAAAATTGTCTGAATGACACCCTGGAGTTGCAAGCAGCAGCAGCAGGAGCCCAAACATAGCTTTAAAGACACACTGGAGTTAGCAGCAGGAGCCCAAAAATTGGCTGAATGACAACCTGGAGTTGCAAGCAGCAGCAGCAGGAGCCCAAACATAGCGTGAAAGAGACACTGGAGTTGGCAGCAGGAGCCCAAAAATTGGCTGAATGACACACTGGAGTAGCAAGCAGCAGCAGCAGCCCAAACATAGCTTGAAAGAGACACTGGAGTTGGCAGCAGGAGCCCAACAATTGTCTGAATGACACCCTGGAGTTGCAAGAAGCAGCAGCAGCAGCCCAAACATAGCTTTAAAGAGACACTGGAGTTGGCAGCAGGAGCCCAAAAAATGTCTGAATGACACCCTGGAGTTGCAAGCAGCAGCAGCAGCAGCCCAAACCTAGCTTGAAAGAGACACTGGAGTTGGCAGCAGGAGCCCAAACATTGGCTGAATGACACCCTGGAGTTGCAAGCAGCAGGAGCCCAAACTTAGCTTGAAAGAGACACTGGAGTTGGCAGCAGGAGCCCAAAATTGGCTGAATGACACCCTGGAGTGGCAAGCAGCAGCAGCAGCAGGAGGCCAAACATAGCTTGAAAGAGACACTGGAGTTGGTAGCAGGAGCCCAAAAGTTGGCTAAATGACACCCTGGAGTTGCAAGCAGCAGCAGCAGGAGCCCAAACATAGCTTGAAAGAGACACTGGAGTTGGCAGCAGGAGCCCAAAAATTGTCTGAATGACACCCTGGAGTTGCAAGCAGCAGCAGCAGGAGCCCAAACATAGCTTTAAAGACGCACTGGAGTTGGCAGCAGGAGCCCAAAAATTGGTTGAATGACACCCTTGAATTGCAAGCAGCAGCAGCAGCCCAAACATAGCTTGAAAGAGACACTGGAGTTGGCAGCAGGAGCCCAAAAATTGTCTGAATGACACCCTGGAGCTGCAAGAAGCAGCAGCAGCAGCCCAAACATAGCTTGAAAGAGGCACTGGAGTTGGCAGCAGGAGAAAAAAAATTGTCTGAATGACACCCTAAAGCTGCAAGCAGCAGCAGCAGCAGGAGCCCAAACATAGCTTGAAAGAAACACTGGAGTTGGCAGCAGGAGCCCAAAAATTGGCTGAATGACACCCTGGAGTTGCAAGCAGTAGCAGCAGCAGGACCCCAAACATAGCTTGAAAGAGACACTGGAGTTGGCAGCAGGAGCCCAAAAATTGTCTGAATGACACCCTGGAGTTGCAAGCAGCAGCAGCAGGAGCCCAAACATAGCATGAAAGAGACACTGGAGTTGGCAGCAGGAACCCAAAAATTGGCCTAAAGACACACTGCAGTTGGCAGCAGCAGGAGGCCAAAATTTGGCTGAAAGGCACACCCTGAAGTTGGCTTCAGCAGGTGCCCAAAAATTGGCCTAAAGACATAAATATGTTTTGCACCATTTGGAAAGTGTATAACGTGGCACCATGCTGAATCTAGTCGCATGCATCAGCCATTGGTGGGTGGAAATCCTGGCTGATCCATCCCTGATTCATTTTCACAAAGGTGAGCCTCTCCACATTTTTAGTTGACAGACGAGTTCTCGCCGTAACTATGGCCCCTTGCTGCCACCCGCTCAGATGGCACGCTACTTTCCGGGCAGGACAGCTTTTCCAGGGAAAACTCAGCTAGCTGCGGCCACAAGTCAAGTTTGGCTGCCCAGAAGTCCAGCGGATCCTCAAGGTGTGTTGGCATGGTCATGTCAAGGTATGACATGACCTGCTGGTTCAGGTCCTGCTCCAGGTCTTCCTGCTGCTTATGAATAGCCTCACTATGCGGGTGTAGAAAGCTACTCATTAGCGACTAAAGACTGAGGCTGCTGCTGATGGAGCTGCTGCTGCTGCTCCTGCCAACCCCTTCAGCAGCCATGGAAGTGGAAGGTGAGCACAGAGGTCCCCCCGAGTCAGACCTGCGAGAGTATGGACCATGGCGCAGATAGGCATCGGCCAACTGACTACGTAGAATGTCTTTGTAGTAGGTCAGTTTGTCCTCCCTCTTGGCGGGTTTAAAAAATGCCCCCATTTTTTGCCAGAAGCGAGGGTCCAATAAAGTGGAGAGCCGGAAGTCATCCCGCTGACAATGGAAACAATTCTGGGGTCACTACGCAAGCATGCTTCCTGCTATTTGCGCAAGTGACTCGGAGGGACTACCTGTCTCCATCTGCACTGCATACTGCCATGGTGTGTCTGGGTCCTCTCTCTCGCCTTCCTCAAAACCCTCTAGCTCCTCTGGCTGCTTCTGCTCCTCCTCTCCTGTCCGCTGACTAGATAAACCAGCCATTTCGCCAAGCCTAAACTGTGCACTGTGCCACTCCTCCTCCTCTTCCTCCTCCTCCTCCTCCTCCAGTTCAGCTCCAACGGGGTTCATGTGGCTGTAAGATGTAGATGCCATGTCTCCAGTGCCCTGACCAGCCATGGTTTCCAACATGTGCTGTAGTACATGAAGCAGTGGAATCACATCGTTCACCCCGTAATCCTGGCGACTCACAAATAAAGTGGCTTCCTCAAAGGGCCTGAGCAAACGGCAGTTGTCACGTATGAGCTGCCACTGGTTGACATTGAAGTTACACAGGGGAGTTCCCCTATCCGCTTGGATCATCAAGAAATCCGTGATGGCTTTTCTCTGTTCGTATAGTCTCTTCAACATATGCAGGGTGGAATTCTAACGGGTGGAAACATCAGACCATGTTGGGGGCTACCGTTCTGACGCTGTAGCTCAAGAAAGGTGTGCTTGGTGGTGTATGAGTGGCTGAAGTTTCCTTGAAGTTGTTAAGATGTCTTGCAGATGGGGGGGGGGACTTCAGAATTCGCTTCACAACCAGATTGAAGACGTGAGCCATGCAGGGCACATGGGTCAGCCTTCCTTGTCGCAGCACAGACAAAATGTTCTTCCCATTGTCGGTAACCATGATTCCCATTTTCAGTTTTCTTGGAGTAAGCCATGTTTGGATTTCTTGATGAATAAATTTAAGATAGTTCCTCCCCTGTGTGACTCCGTTCACCAAGACAAACCATGTGAAGCACAGCGTGACACCTCAGTGCCCTGCACACACGGTAGGCTGGAGGGGCACTGAGACTTGAGCCTACAGTGGAGGGTGAGGAGATGGCGGAGGATGAGGAGACCGAGTCGCACGGTGTCACATGCACAACGGCCAGGGAGCGCAGACGCCGAAGCGGCGTGACCTGTCCAAGTTGCTGCTGCTGCAAAGGGACCACATTCACCCAATGGGCCGTAAATGACATGTACTGTCCCTGACCGTAGTTACAGCTCCAGACGTCGGCGCTGCCATGCACTTTGCTACACACCGACAGGCTCAAGGACTGGCCCACCTTCTGTTCAACAAAAGTGTGCAGCGCTGGTACTGCCTTCTTGGCAAAGAAATGACGGCTTGGGACTCTCCACCTCGGCTCAGCACAAGCCATCAGTTCTCTGAAAGGTGCAGAGTTCACCACCTGAAAAGGGAGCGACTGCAGCACCAGCAACTTGGACAGGAGCACATTCAGCTTCTGCGCCGTAGGATGAGTGGGCGCATACTGCTGTCTCTTGGACATGGCTTCGCTGATGGATTGCTGGCGGGATGCATGACTTGGAGGAAGAGGAGGAGGAGCAGGAGCATCTGGAGCGACAGAGGATGGGTATGACGCACAGCTGCCTTCCGCTGAGGTGCTGGAGCCTTGGCTGGCAGAAATTGGGAGCGGCGTGCCACTTGGTGAGGAAGCAGCCTGGACCACCTCTTCGGAGCCTCGGTTCTCCCAGGCAGCTTTATGGTGACGCATCATATGTTGACGCAGGGCCGGTGGTGCCAACATTTGGGCCTTGGCCACGCTTCACTTTCTGCCTACATATCTTGCATGTTGCCATGTTACCCTCCTGTGGATGCTTCAGGAAAAACTGCCACTCTGCACTTTTCCCACCAACAGCCCGCACTGATTCACTGCTACTGTCGCCAACTCCAGGAACCCCTGCTCCACTACCTCCTGATAAGGTAGCCTGCCACGCAGCAGGTGCTCTACCTCGGCCCCATTTGGCTCCAGGCTTTACAATTGTGCCCCCATGCTGACTGCCAACCATGCTGCTAACAACTTGCTGCCTCAGCTGCTGACTCCGGGGCAGCCTGCGCCCCTCTTCTCCTGATGATGACGATGAAGCCCCTTCTGCACCCGGCTCCCAAGTGTGATAGGCTTCATCATTATCATCATCACCGAGTTGTGGCTGCATGTCACTGATGTTCTTGGTTTCCTCAACAGTGTCTGGCACAGGAGATGGAATGCTCGCAACAACACCCACGCCACTCTTCACATCACTATTTGTCTGCCTAGCGAAGGAAGCCACCACCATTTCTTGGCTGGGCAGTAGCTGCTGACTGTCCTCTATCTGATCGTCCTCCTCACTAAACAGTGGAGCTGAACCCAAAGCATAGGATACGTTGCTGGGGGAGGGAACGGCGTAGGACAGAGGCAATGGGAGGACAGGGACTGCACTCGGGCCATGCCAACTCAGGGTTGTGTCAGAGGAACCTACCGACCCTAGACTGGGGGTGTCAGATGTAACTTGTGATGATGTGGATGACCGCGTTAACCAATCTACCACGGCAGATGCGTTACTGGTGGAGACATGACTGCTAGCAGATACTGGCAGATCAGGACTCTCATCGTGACTCCTGCTGCCATTCGCCCCTAGTCTGCTGCTACCTCTGCCTGCTGAATCTTGGCCTCTGCCACTCCTCTTTGAACATCCTGGCACTTGTCTGCCTGACATTTTTATGTATTTGAAATGGGCAATAGGCACTTAATAAAATGTGTTTACTTTAAAAAGCAGAAGGTAAATAAAGTGAGATACTGCTTCTCTGCACCAGATACTATGAAAATTGGCAATATGGGATACCCTGCGGGCAGGTGTTTTTACAAGACGCAAAAAAACAATTCAAAATGCAATATATTAATAAAACAGAGCCTGTAGAAGCTGATTTAGTATAACAGATAGGGTGAAATGTGCTGGTTTGGGATACCCCGCGGCCTAGTGTTTTTACAGGACGCAAAAAAAAACAAGTCAAAATGCAATATATTAATAAAACAGCCTGTAGAAGCTGATTTAGTATAACAGATAGGGTGAAATGTGCCTGTTTGGGATACCCTGCGGCCTGGTGTTTTTACAGGACGCACAAAACCAATTCAAAATGCAATATATTAATAAAACAGAGCCTGTAGAAGCTGCTTTAGTATAACAAATAGGGTGAAATGTGCCGGTTTGGGATACCCTGCGGCCTGGTGTTTTTAAAGGACGCACAAAACCAATTCAAAATGCAATATATTAATAAAACAGAGCCTTTAGAAGCTGATTGAGTATAACAGATAGTGTGAAATGTGCTGGTTTGGGATGCCCATGTGGCCTGGTGTTTTTACAGGACGCAAAAAACCAATTCAAAATGCAATATATTAATAAAACAGAGCCTTTAGAAGCTGATTTAGTATAACAGATAGGGTGAAATGTGCTGGTTTGGGATACCCTGCGGCCTAGTGTTTTTACAGGACGCAAAAAAAAATTCAAAATGCAATATATTAATAAAACAGAGCCTGTAGAAGCTGCTTTAGTATAACAGATAGGGTGAAATGTGCTGGTTTGGGATACCCTGCGGCCTGGTGTTTTTACAGGACGCTAAAAACCAATTCAAAATGCAATATGTTAATAAAACGGAGCCTGTAGAAGCTGCTTTAGTATAACAAATAGGGTGAAATGTGCCGGTTTGGGATACCCTGTGGCCTGGTGTTTTTAAAGGACGCACAAAACCAATTCAAAATGCAATATATTAATAAAACAGAGCCTTTAGAAGCTGATTGAGTATAACAGATAGGGTGAAATGTGCTGGTTTGGGATGCCCATGTGGCCTGGTGTTTTTACAGGACGCACAAAACCAATTCAAAATGCAATATATTAGTAAAACAAAGCCTTTAGCAGCTGATTTAGTATAACAGATAGGGTGAAACGTGCTGGTTTGGGATGCCCATGCGATCTGGTGTTTTTACAGGACGCACAAAACCAATTCAAAATGCAATATATTAATAAAACAGAGCCTTTAGAAGCTGATTTAGTATAACAGATAGGGTAAAACGTGCTGGTTTGGGATGCCCATGCGGCCTGGTGTTTTTACAGGACGCACAAAACCAATTCAAAATGCAATATATTAATAAAACAGAGCCTGTAGAAGCTGCTTTAGTATAACAGATAGGGTGAAATGTGCCGGTTTGGGATACCCTGTGGCCTGGTGTTTTTACAGGACGCAAAAAAACAATTCAAAATGCAATATATTAATAAAACAGAGCCTTTAGAAGCTGCTTTAGTATAACAGATAGGGTGAAATGTGCTGGTTTGGGATACCCCGCGGCCTAGTGTTTTTACAGGACGCAAAAAAAACAAGTCAAAATGCAATATATTAATAAAACAGCCTGTAGAAGCTGATTTAGTATAACAGATAGGGTGAAATGTGCCTGTTTGGGATACCCTGCGGCCTGGTGTTTTTACAGGATGCACAAAACCAATTCAAAATGCAATATATTAATAAAACAGAGCCTGTAGAAGCTGCTTTAGTATAACAAATAGGGTGAAATGTGCCGGTTTGGGATACCCTGCGGCCTGGTGTTTTTAAAGGACGCACAAAACCAATTCAAAATGCAATATATTAATAAAACAGAGCCTTTAGAAGCTGATTGAGTATAACAGATAGTGTGAAATGTGCTGGTTTGGGATGCCCATGTGGCCTGGTGTTTTTACAGGACGCAAAAAACCAATTCAAAATGCAATATATTAATAAAACAGAGCCTTTAGAAGCTGATTTAGTATAACAGATAGGGTGAAATGTGCTGGTTTGGGATACCCTGCAGCCTAGTGTTTTTACAGGACGCAAAAAAAAATTCAAAATGCAATATATTAATAAAACAGAGCCTGTAGAAGCTGCTTTAGTATAACAGGGTGAAATGTGCTGGTTTGGGATACCCTGCGGCCTGGTTTTTTTACAGGACGCTAAAAACCAATTCAAAATGCAATATGTTAATAAAACGGAGCCTGTAGAAGCTGCTTTAGTATAACAAATAGGGTGAAATGTGCCGGTTTGGGATACCCTGTGGCCTGGTGTTTTTAAAGGACGCACAAAACCAATTCAAAATGCAATATATTAATAAAACAGAGCCTTTAGAAGCTGATTGAGTATAACATATAGGGTGAAATGTGCTGGTTTGGGATGCCCATGTGGCCTGGTGTTTTTACAGGACGCACAAAACCAATTCAAAATGCAAAATATTAGTAAAACAAAGCCTTTAGCAGCTGATTTAGTATAACAGATAGGGTGAAACGTGCTGGTTTGGGATGCCCATGCGATCTGGTGTTTTTACAGGACGCACAAAACCAATTCAAAATGCAATATATTAATAAAACAGAGCCTTTAGAAGCTGATTTAGTATAACAGATAGGGTAAAACGTGCTGGTTTGGGATGCCCATGCGGCCTGGTGTTTTTACAGGACGCACAAAACCAATTCAAAATGCAATATATTAATAAAACAGAGCCTGTAGAAGCTGCTTTAGTATAACAGATAGGGTGAAATGTGCCGGTTTGGGATACCCTGTGGCCTGGTGTTTTTACAGGACGCAAAAAAACAATTCAAAATGCAATATATTAATAAAACAGAGCCTTTAGAAGCTGCTTTAGTATAACAGATAGGGTGAAATGTTCCGGTTTGGGATACCTTGCGGCCTGGTGTTTTTACAGGACGCTAAAAACCAATTCAAAATGCAATATATTAATAAAACGGAGCCTGTAGAAGCTGCTTTAGTATAACAAATAGGGTGAAATGTGCCGGTTTGGGATACCCTGCGGCCTGGTGTTTTTAAAGGACGCACAAAACCAATTCAAAATGCAATATATTAATACAACAGAGCCTTTAGAAGCTGATTGAGTATAACAGATAGGGTGAAATGTGCTGGTTTGGGATGCCCATGTGGCCTAGTGTTTTTACAGGACGCACAAAACCAATTCAAAATGCAATATATTAGTAAAACAAAGCCTTTAGAAGCTGATTTAGTATAACAGATAGGGTGAAATGTGCTGGTTTGGGATGTCCATGCGATCTGGTGTTTTTACAGGACGACTATGCAGTCGGGAAGAAGTTGCTACAAGCAACGAAACGCGTTACTGAGGACAGCGGCAGTGTCAGCATTATTCCACATTGCAGTCCTTGGAGCTCATCATCAGAAGCGGCATCCTCATCCCTCCCATCATCGGCCGATGTACACAGAGGTTGGGTGAGAACCGCTCCTGGCACTTAATGCGCATGTAACAGTGTTTAAATGTGAGTGCGTGATTGGCACGTTTTATAGATTTTAAATATATTAAAAAGCATATTGCGCTAGATCCCTTCTTTTCCTCTCTTCTGTTTTTATGGTGAAATCTTAATGAGATTATGCGGAGGTACATGCATTCCATTTTGGTGATATAAAGAAGGAGATAATTGGGATCGATTTTAAGTGGAGTTCTCAAGGAAAAGCATAATCCCACACAGGAGGAACTTTTGTGGAGTTATATCATAAAAAAAGGCAATTAATTAATCCCCTTCTGGTAAGAGTATATCTAAGAGGTGGAGGGCACGTGAGAAGGTGATATAAAGTCTGCTCTAGTCACGGTGACTCCAAGCCTGAACCTATGGGACAAGATTGGGACTCTATATTAATGTTTTAATGTTTTAACGGCTAAATTGCTGATCTTATTATTGTGACTGCTCTGTGATTTACCACTTTAGTTTAATGTAAAAAAATCTGTTGGATATCAAGATTACAACACGTTGAGCAGTGCTACTCTGTAAAAAGTAGATTTCTGGAATACAATTCCTAGCGCGGTAATCCTTTTTAGTTTTTACAGGACGCACAAAACCAATTCAAAATGCAATATATTAATAAAACAGAGCCTTTAGAAGCTGATTTAGTATAACAGATAGGGTCAAATGTGCTGAAATAGTATGCCCATGTGGGCTGGGGTTTTTACAGCATACAAAAAAAATTAAAACTAATCGAGTTATAAGAAATGCTTGTGTGTAACAGATAGGGTTAAATATGCCACTGCCAAGATGGGATGCACATTGGCCAGGAATATTTACAGCACAAAAAAAAGCTATTTAAAACTGATCTGGCAAATGAAGTGAAGTGAAAATAAAAAAAAAGTTTCCCTGTCACTTTCTCTGCTGTCCCTGCCTGGATCGTTCCCGATTTTTCCCTATCTTTCCCTGGCTCTCCCTGGCACTGTGTGGGTCTCTGTGGGTCTCCCTGACTCTCCCTGCCTGTCTGTTGGTCTCTCCCTGTCTGCAGCAACCTCAGTTCTGTCTGCAATGCAAGGCTGAAATGCGCACAAGCAAGATGGCTGCCATTTATATAGCACTGTGACGTCTCCGGGCTTCCTGGCTGCTGATAGGCTGCATGTGACCTTCCCATGATAACTTGCCCCAGGGGACATGTACGGACATGTCCATCCACCATTTTACAATGGCTGTAATTGAAATAAATGGAGTTTAAAGGAAAACTTTGATCGATCGAATCATGGGGAAATTCGGATTCGTTCAGAATCAAATTTTTCCTGAAATTCGGAACGAATTCGGGTTTGTCCGGATCGATTCGCTCAGCCCTAGTCGCGGTAATGAAAACATATGGGCTGATTCAGCACACTAAGAACTTAGGCCCTTATTTATGATGGAATAGCGACAGGTAGCGACTGGTGAGCGGCCGGTAATGACGGGCCCCGCCACGAGAACACCGGCTCCCCACCACAATCACACATTTATCAAGCCAATCCTGCTTAGCGACTGAGATAGCGCCATATAGCCACTCATTCATCATTATTCCACCCTCAGCCCACAGCGCCAGCATCCGACCTTGAACAACAACAGGTATGACCTCTCGCTACCTGGCGCTCTCCAATGCATTTCAATGGAACAATCTTTAAATATTCATAATTAATTGTTGTGTGTTTTTTTTTTTTAAATGTGAAAAATTCTGTGACCACTTCTGCCATTTTAGGTAAATTTTTTAAGGTATAAAAAAAATTAAAAAAAAAATTGTACAGAATTGATATTACAGGTCTGATATTAATGTATTCATATTACTAAATTATTTAAAAAACTTGTTTCTTTTGGTTTCCAAAAATATGGTTGTTTGGGGGTTAAAAAACTACTTTTAACCCATTGCTGCGAGCGCTCTGGGGTTTAAACATGCATTTTACAGCGCAAGAATTTTTTGAGCGTGATTTTTTTATGAATATGGTGGGAGCCGGTCGCTTGGGCCAGTCGCTATCATGCGCTCCCATACAGCGCAGAACCTGTCAAATAGTGACTCCTCACCCAATATTCAACATTATGGCAAACCGACCGAGTCGCTATCTACAACCGAACAACAGCCAAGCACAGCGACTACTAGCGGGCGCTCTGAAAATGCCGCTACAGTCGCTCAACTGTCGCTACCTGCCGCTATTAATGAATCGGCCTCCCCTTCTCCTTTTTTTTTTAAAAAACATTTTTTTCTCATGATCTTTTCCTTCTGTGCAATTCGCCATCATATTTAGCTGTCCAAATGTAAAAACAAAGCACAGCTAAATATGCTACCTTTTCCCCTTTCTTAGGTTTGGGACTCATCACTGTTTTTCTTTTATCTTGTATTCTATAATTGTTGTGTTTAGTTGGAGTAGGGTATACTCATGTAAGCTCTGTTTCTTTTTTTTAGGTCATTGGCTATTGTTTTGCTACAAATAAGATTGCTTTAAAGCAATTATAGGAGCTTTTGCGAGTTCTGGTTGTATTTTCAAGTTAGGTTGTATTATAAGTGAGGGGACTTTTCATTAAGGGACTTTATATTGGGGGGGCTTAATTGTTTATCATTTAAGTGTTATTGAGCTAAAATAAGAAGATAAGAGCTCCCTCTGGGGGCCAAGCTTTTGACTTGCACTGATTGCTTTAGCAATCTGACATTGTTGTTGCAGGGTGGGGTTCCAGAAGCTGCTGCATCCTTGGCAGGTGGGTTGATCTCAGCTGCAGGGAGGTTGCTTTTTCAGTAGTGCAGGCAGGTCTGACCAGTAGTCGACAGGCAGGAGGGTGCTGTAACTGTAAGCACTAAAATTGTGTTAGTAACTGGGATAATGGGCAGCAACATTGGAAGTCTACTTTAGAGGACAATTTGTCATATGTATACATTTCAGGAGCAGCAGTTCCACAGTGAATACCACTGTGTTAAATGTGAGTATATTGCAGCCTTGGAAGCTCAGAATAGAAACCTGGAGGGGCAAAATGCAACACTGAGGGAGATTGACAATATGGAAAAGAGCATTCTGCTCACTAAGCAGGCATTAAGTGGGGTAGAAACAGAGGGTGGAGTAATGTTTCAGAAGGAGCAGATAAGTAGCTGGCTAAATTTAGAGGGAGTAGAAAGGGAAAACAGAAAAGTAAGGCCATACTTGTGTCTGTGCACCCTAGCAAAATTGCCAAGTTGGGTAATGATGCAAGAGTGTCAGCCTCAGAAATGGCAGCCCTAGCGGATACTGCTCTCCCTAACAGCCGGAAGGACAACCCAGCTAGTGAGCGTGTGGTTGGAACTGCAGGTAAGACTAGACAGTTAGTGATTATAGGGGATTCTATTATCTGGAAGACTGATAAAATAATTTGTCACCAAGACCGCCTCAACCAAATGGTTTGCTGTTTCCCTGGTGCCAGGGTTCGGCATGTGGTGGAAAGGATGGATAAATTATTGGGAGGGGCTGGGGATGACCCAGCTGTCATGGTCCACGTGGGGATCAATGACAGAATTAATGGTAGATGAAGGATCCTTAAGTATACATTCAAGGAATTAGTTGAAGAGAATGACCTCCAATATTGTATTCTCTGGCATACTGCCTGTGCCATGCGTTACACATGAACAACAGTGTGTGCTTAGAGTGTTACATGCATGGCTCAAGTCCTAGTGCAGGACTGAGGGATTTGGGTTCCTAGAGCACTGGGCTGACTTTTAATTGGGGTACAAACTGTATTCTACAAACAAGAGATGAGAGGGCAAGAGAGAAAACAAAGGGTAAGACAGGTTATTTAGGGAACAGCATATGATAATGGGTGGAGAATTAGCAGGGGGGAGGACTTCTATGATGGATAAGGAGATCCATGTGTTGCAAACCAGCAGTGAAAAATTAGGCGGATGCATTACTGCAGAAGCTAATTCTAAAGCTCAATGTGTCAAAATTGATAGGAAAGTGTATGTTCACAAATGCCCGAAGTCCGGCAAGTAAAGTGGGAAAGCTTGAGGGTCAGTTACTGGAAGAAAATGTTATGTTTTTGGTGTGGCAGAAACATGGCTGGATACCAAACATAATTGGACTGTCAATCTTTAAGGTTTTGCTCTCTTTGGGAAAGAAAGAGCAAATATATATATTAATAAGGGGATACTAGCAGTTTCTGAGGATGTAGAATCCTTGTGGGTAGAAGTACAGGGTGTAACAATGTAAACAATATTAAAATACAATTTGGTGTAATCTATAGACCCCCAAACATAAGTGAGGAAATAGAGGGTCAGCTGCATAAACAAATAGAGTGGGCGTCACAGGCTGGTGCAGTGCTGGTACAGTGGAGGTGATTGGGGACTTCAACTACCCAAGTATTGACTGGACTGGATACATGGTTCTGCTTCTACTGCAAGGGTGAGGGCATTTCTCAGCTTGCTACAAGATAACTATATGAATCAGTTTGTGGAGGCACCTACTAGGCGTGATGCTCTTTTGGATCTGGTAATATCAAATGATGATGATCTGATAGGGACAGTAATAATCCATGGTAACAGTGACCACAATATAATTGTTTTTAACATAAGCTGTAGATTTTCTGTCTGGGAGGGCAAAAACACTGAATTTTATGATGGATAACTTCAGCAGGCTCAGAGCTGCACTCCAGGACATCTGTTATGGAATAAGGGTACAAATGGGAGTGCTTTAAATCAATTGTGTGTATGAATGTTGCAAAATTTATTCCTATGGATAACGAATATAAGCGGCTAAAATTAAACCCCTTATGGCTGACACCTGTGGTTAAAAGGGCAATAAAGAACCAGAAAAGGGCATTTAAAAATAACAAGGCTGAGCTCTCAGCTGTAACCCTTGAAAAGTATAAATTAGTAAACAAAGCATGTAAGAAAGAACTAAGGTTGGCAAAATGCCAAAGAAAGCAAATATATATGCAAAGGAAACTAAATCAGAACAGGTAGGTGTCCTAATTAATGATAATAGGGAAATAGTCACTGGAGATCAAGAGAAGGCAGATCTGTTAAATGGGTGATTTATCTCTGTGTACACAAGAGAGAAGTAAGGAGCAGACACTGGAGATGCCACTGATAGCAATGGACAATAGAAGTATAATACTCAACAAGCTAAACATGGATATCATCCAAGAAAGACAAATCATTTAAATGTGAATAAAACTGCAGGACCAGGTGGACTTCACCCAAGTGTTCTTAAAGACAGTTATCTCATCACCCCTGTCCTTCATCTCTGAAGACTCACTAACAACTGGCATAATTCCAAGGGATAGGGATGTAATTTTTCCTCTTTACAAGGCACTGCTGTGCCCTCATCTGGAATATGGCATCCAGTTTTAGGCACCTCTGTTTAGTCTTGATAGGAGATGACTGAGAGGGACATGATTAACTTGTATAACTATATAAATGGGCAATACAAAAAATATGGGAAAACACTATTTGTGTGCCTTCCAGAAGTCACATCCATATGCGCATATAATCCTTCGGGAACCACTGAATCATTATTATCTCTGGGTTTTAATTTAGTGACATATTCGTCATCCATCTTGCAGCGTTGGTTGATATACTCCTCACTCACCTTGTAGCTCCTATGGATTAACTTGTATGCTCATTTGTTTGTAGGGGCATAGTTTAAGTAATGCAGCAATCCCCTCTTCTTTTTGCTTCATCCTTTTGTATGCACACTACTTTGTTGCAAATACAATGGGCCAGTCATTATAACGTTATTACATGTATTTATAAATATATATTATCTATATTTTTCCGAGAACTTCATAAATTCATTTTCAATAATAGATATACATACATCTTTATATTATATCACTTCGGTATAGAACTTTTATATTATTGAAATAATCAATGTAATAGTTTAATATTAATTTAGTATATATAGCGCCTTGTTATTTATGTAAATTGATCCTCCTTTGGAAATTAGATAAAACTCAGCTGAGGTATGTGCTCAGCACAGATTCCTTCCAACCATGTCCCCTTCTGGTCATGCTCCTTCCGGCCATGTTTCCTACTGGCCACCCCCCAGGTAGAATTCCTGGGTTTGCCACTGTGGAACTGATACATCACCTGTCATTTCTTATGATGATTATAAACAAGATTTTAATCCAACAGCCTAATTTAGGTCTAAGACCTTTTAGCTGAGCCCACAAATCTCATTGGGTTCCAGTATTTTTGCAATGTCCTTTTTTCCTTTTTGCACTTTGTACCCAAGTTCATAGATATTGCTAAAAATGGGGGAATACATCTTTAGCGTTATGCCTTTTGGAGATCAGTAACAGTAATTTTGACAAGGGGTGCCAAAAGTTTGGCATGCATACTAGCAGACAAAATATTTTGGACAAGCTATGAGCTATGCATTCAAGATCAGTTTTCCTATGTTAACATTTGATAAATCAGTAATTATTTTATGTAATTTTTTTGTCATATTTATTAGTATTTGTCTGCAATTTCCATTGCCGTTGAGTGCATGAATCTATTATCTTAGATCCACCACAAGGGATGTCAGATATTTAACACATTTATCTCTTCAATCAAGACTAATTAGTGGGTGTCCATATTGTAAAGGTATTAATGAGAACAGATGGATTTTTGTACACAGGGCCAGATACCATAAACCTGGGGAAATCAGTTCTTATTAGTAAATCCATATGAAAGGCATATTCTCTACCTCTTATTTGGCAATATTATTTCTCTGTAGGCATATTTCTATTTTAGGGTACTGTAGTTAAATAAGTTAAATATGTTTTATTTACAGAAAAGGAAATGGGGACTGAAGTATTGCAGACAAGTGGATGAGGTGGAAAAAAGCCTTGCACGCATATTCTATTTCTTTGTGGCATTGCTGAGCCAATTCTCTCTCATTTCCTGTCTTACAGCCCAGCTGCAGCCAACTATTTTATGTCCTCTTGCAGTAGACCAGACTGAGTAGTGTTTTTTTGTTGTTTTTATTACAGCCTGTGATACTATTGGGGTGATTTGTCCTAACTTCCTGTCTGCAATGACCAAACAGGATGTTCATTTAACAAAAAACACTGAATAGCCATATTAGAATTAAAACTCTATATTTTATTTTGGCCACACTGAGCGCAAAGCTAGGACAAATACAAAACTCCCTGGCATTTATTTATTAAGCACAGAGCTCAGGACAGCTGCTAACAGCATGTCTCTATTGGGGCAATTCAGCACCATGCAAGAATGTATTCTCGATTATGGGGGATCTCTTCCGACTCGGGCATTTTTCCGGCTCAAGTCTTTTGAGAAAACCAGCACACAAAGAGTGTCTCAAAAGTGTAAACTTGTGTGATTCAGGGAGTTTTTAGAAGGAGGACATTTGGCTGAGATTGGGTTTTGGTGTGCTGGCATTTCTCATCTTCTCAGAGCTGGTGTTGGTTTCACTAACTAACATGCTTTTATCCTTGAGAAAAGCCATGCTACAAATGCTAGCATGTTTTTGTTCAGTAAAATGTTTATTTGTACACTTTCTTCTATAGTTAAAAAACCCACACAGTGTCCCCACAAAGCTAGCTAGCTCGGGCACCAAGCATAGGTGCTGGGCCTCTGGCCCTGCTGGTAATGTAACCTCTATGCTCTCTGATATGTGTTCAGTGCTCTTCCAGGGGTCCTGGGGCACATACCAATGTCACCTGGATGTACAGCCATGTCACTTGATGTCACCTGGATGGACCCCTTACCCTGTGAACTGGTATAAGGATTCCCTAGACACCTCACCAATGCACCCCAAGTAAAGGTAAAAAAACACACATTCACAGACAAAGGTTAATACTCGTCTTTTTCTTTCTTTCCCCCACCATGTGGCATTTTCCTGAATCTGGCAGGGTCCCATCCTTCCACTGTCTTTATTAGGCATGGGTGGCATCAAAAAATTATAGACACAGGCCCCGCTTCATCTGTCTCCGCTTACCAACCTGAAAACCAAACATATAAGCTGGCAATCTTAGGGCTCAAGGGTCAAAATGCTGTACCCCCGGTCCTACTAATTACTAGCCCATATGCCCTACAGCACTGGCTGCTGAGACCCATACTGCTACTCATTGGGGGCACCTGTAATGTGGGGGGGATTATGGGCAAGTCTTCTGCCCTTTGGACATATAGAGATGTTTTGGTCCCCATAACAGTTCAGTAAAAAAGTAAAAAAAAATAAAATAAAAATATACAATTGTCTAATATACACCCCACTTGCAAATGGAGTGAGGAAGGACAAAGGTTCACCTTCCACCTTCCTTGGTTCTAGGTAAGGGTAGTTATAGTTAGACTGGGCAGAAAGCTTTCATACTAGAGCAGTTGAGCATCTCTGGAATCTCACACATGTGACCAACATGTCACTGGAGGGAAGGGTTATGTAGGGGCTTTCCCCAGGAAAACCCCCTCCATACCCCTTTCCTCCACTGATGTATTTGGTCATGTGGGGGGAACCCTCAAATGCTCCACCTGGTATAAAAGCCTGAAGCCTGGCCCAAAAATGATTACTCCTGGATGTAAGGAGAGATAGAAGGAGGATCCCACTGTGAAGCAGAGAATCCTCCTGTGTTGAAGATGACAGCATCATCTTCTGACACCACTGCCACCTAAAGAAGATAGCAGAGGGGCTCAGAAGAACACTTTGGAGCAGAGACCCAGTGCAGACCAGAGGAAGACGCATGTCTGGCAGGGGAAAGAATATGTAGATGGTGAGTAGTTCAATTTAGAGTATTAAACTTTGTGTGTGTGTGTGTGTGTGTGTGTTTTACCTTTACTTGAGGTAAAGTTACCAATTCACAGGGTCAGGGGTCCTCCATGTCACCTCACCACACTGGTGGGTGACATGATGGTATCCTGTATTCCCATCGGTATGGGCCCAAGGTTTTTCTAGGGGCTAGTTGGTTCTAGAGGGGAGGGGGGGGGGATTTGCGGGAAAAAATATATTTAACAATTTGTCATTTTCATGTCAAAAAACATTCCGGCAATTGCAGCATGGCTTTTTTCAATTAAATAAGTTACAACTCACATACAGTGGTTTAGTAAACTGCCACAGCTTTATCGCATGTTTCTCACACATTTGAGACAAGATGAAATTGTTCTGCATGTGTCTCTGAATCATGTGAGCTCCACATGTTCAACTGTGATTTTTGAAGGGATTTCCATGGATTTCCCAGGGAAGTTATATATTCTTTTTTTCAGCAGAATCTGGGCTTTAACATGAAATGTCTTTTTTGTCATATTTTAGGTGTATTCTCAATATTTAGAAATATGTGCAAAAAATAAAAAAAAATCAATGTTTTTACAATTTGTAGTGTTTTTTGTAATAAAAAAAAGTAATTTTAACAATAAAATCTTATTGCGTGTGAAATCCTAATTTCTCCCGGTTACAGCGGTACCACATATGTATAGGTAGACACCCTTTCCTGCCCAGGAGACTCCCCCAAACTGAAACAGCGCTTTAGGAGATTTTCAGATAAAATACAAATATGCTAAGCGCACCTTGCAGTTTTTCAAGAAAAACAACCTTTACATTTGAAATACGCCCCACAAACTATATATTCTCTAAAAATATGCAAACAAGAAAAAACAATCCCAATCTGAAAAAGCAAGGTGCCCTGAACAGAACAATACCCAACATGCATAGCTACTGTCAAGGGAAGAGTTGTCAAACACCCCAAAGTAAAGCATGTGCGTAAGGGTAATTTTACTTGGAAATTTCAGCTCTGCAGACAAAGTGCGCACCATGTGCTTTTTCTACCAAAACAACTCTTTACATTTGGAATACCCTCCACAAACCATATATTCCACGAAAGAACACATGTTAAGCTTTCTAAGCATAGCCAGCTTGTTGTAGTGGGCTCATCATTTTAGAAGTAATCCCTTGAAGAATTCTTAGGTTGCACTAGGTTTCCCTCCAAAAAATTATAGAAAAACAGAATAAAAAACACATTTCTAAAAAAATCAATATGCAAACATGAAAAAACAAGCTAAAACTGAAAGCGCAAGATCCCCTGAGCAGAAAAATACCACACATGCATAGGTACTAATAACCCTTTTAATTGCCCGTCTACATGAAATTTTTTCACCCTCTGTTGACAGGTAATTTTTCACCATTTTGCACCATGTTTAACTGTGATTTTTGGAGGAATTTCCAGGAAAATTATAGATATTTTTTTGCAGCAGAGTTTAGGCTTTAACATGAAATGTCTTGTTTGTAATTTTTCTACTGTTTTTTTAAATATTTTTGCGTAAAACAAAAAAAAAATTAAAACATATTTTTTAGAAAATTGTCTCCTTTATTTTAAATAGAACATTTACTTTATTAGAGAAAACCATATAGCATGTGAAAGCCCCATTTCTTCTGATTACAACGGTACCACATATGTATTGGTAGCCCCCCATTTTTGCCCAGGAGACCCCCCAAACTGAAAAGAGCACTTTATAACATTTACAAATAAAATACAACTACTATCCACACTATAAACATAAGGGGTTAATTTAAAAAAATGACATAGGGTCCCCCCTCCCAGGGGGGGATCCCATTTTTCTTTGGAATTTTAAGGGTTAAAAACCCTTAAAAATCCAAAAAAAATGAAATGGGGTCCCCCTTACCCAGCATTACCAGCCCGGGACCAGCTATGGGGGCTTGTAGGAACAGAGTGGAGGGGCCAGCTTTTGTGGACCCCCACCCTGCAGCTTACAAGTCCACATACCCTGTGTGGGCCTGGGCTCTTCTCCCCCCCCCCCCCCGGGACATTTATTTTTTTTACTTTACTTACCTCCAATCCTCCTCTGTCCCCCGGCGATCTGCGATTCCCGATGACAGCTGCGGGTGCTGGGTGAAGGGGGGCTGGGGGGGCGAGGGATCACAGCCCTCTCCCCACCTCCAACCTCTCTCCTCCCAGCACCCGACAAGACTCACAGTCTCGGGTGCGGGTCTTATGAAGCTGGCTGCCGGGTGACATCATAGTGATCAATGCCTCCTCACCTCGGAAGAGCCTGGGGGGGTGATCGGAGGCCCCCCCAGTGAAGAGGAGACCCAGCGGGAGGCAGCGCGACCGCAGGTAAGTGAATGTTATTTTTTTTTTTTTTTTTTACTGTTAGTGGCAGCGGGGAGGCACTATTCCGGGGGCTCTCCTGGAGCCATCCGAGCCCCCATGGGGGATCAGATGAGTATTTTTTTACTTTATTTTTTTTTTACTAGCAGTGGGGAAAGTCAAGCACGTAACACCTACGGGCTTGGCACTTAAGGCCCGGACAAGCCAGCCTGTAGGTGTTACGTGCCCTGGCACTTAAAGGGTTAAAGGGTATTCCACTTTTCATGACATATTAAACAGTTTCCATTATTATGTGCCAAAGTGATGTAATCAATGTGCTAAGTGTATCTGTGATCTTTTTCTGTTCTATGTTATTGCAAGTCTGTGTTATTAAAGAAAACAGCTTTCCCTAGCAACAATCTGTTTACCTTAGCAATGTACATCAACTGGTATCTAGTACAGATCACAAAACATCCTCTCTCTGGCTTGCTAATCATCTATGAAAGGTGACAGTTTTAACCCTCTTTGCTCTAATTCAACTTATTCAGATAGGATACACACAGTTTTGTGTAGGGTTACATTTAGGCCCTTTTTTAAGAAGGGATAGCGTCAGGTAGTGGCTGGTTAATGACAGGTAGCGACTGGTGAACGCCGGACATGGCACGCAATTACACATTTATCAAGCAGAATCTGTTTAGCGACTGGGATAGCGCCATGTAGCGTCTGATTCATCATTTTCACAGCCTCAGCGAACAGCGCCAGCGTTCAGCCTTGCACAGCGCCAGGTATGACCTCTCGCTACCTGACGCTCTCCCATACATTTCAATGGACAATCCTTTTCTTCTCTTTAAAAGGGTTTTTTTTTTTTTTCAAAAAAATCACAAATAATTCTGTGACCTCTTCTGGCATTAAAATAGCAGTTTTTTCATAATTTTTTCTTTTTTTATATATTTCCTCAGAAATGACATTACAGGTCTGGCATTAAAGTGTTCATGTTACAATGTTGTTACAATGTAATTCCATATGTTTTCGCTTTGTTACTAGTTGATAGATGCTTGAAAACACACTTTAAACACACCGCCTCCTGTGCTCTGGGGTTCAAACAAAAATTTTTCAGCGCCAGAGATGTGTGAGGCTGTTTTTTTTTGCTGAATATGGTGTGAGTCGGTCGCTATGAGCAGTCGCTAACATGCGCTCCCATACAGCGCTGTACTGGTCAAATAGTGACTTCTCACAATGTATTCAACATTACTGAACAGCAACTGAGTCGCTATAAAGTGGCCGAGCACTGTGACTACTAGCGGGCGCTCTGAAAATACCTGCTACAGACGCTCATCTGTCGCTACCTGCCTCTAATGATGAATCAGCCTCATAGTGTTCTCAGTTGAAAGCATCATTATTGCTGTGAGACTTTAAAGAGTTCACCTGTTAAAGTGTAAGTATACTGGGATATGTCGTCAGTAGATTTTACTCAAGGGCAGAAAAAAACACTCCCACCTTAGGATCACAGACATACAGAAATATATGAAAATTGGAAACAGCATGCTGATACACAATCCGTGTTTATTTTACATCCCAGAAGAGGAATACAATAAGTCATAACACCATTCCTGATTCATATAATTAGGAAAAAAGTTTGTAACCCCTGGTTTAGACTATATGCTGTTCTTTTGTATATGTTACTTATTCATACAGTGTTTTATGCACTGATGCATTGTACATACTTGCCCCCATATATTAATATATTTGTATTCCTTATGCAAATGCAATTAGTAGGTGCTGGATAGTGTGCCTTTCTACCTTTAAATTGTTCTACAGTTTATTTATTATCTAACTGCATCTGCTACTATGTTATTACCAGTGATTCTGATGATAATAAAATTTAGGATATAGAATGGACTTCACAGCCTCAGGCTGTAATTCCATTTTATTCCATTAAAGGTCATTCTAGCATTGTATATTGGAGGACTTCCTGTATTTTTTCAATTTAAACAAATCTGGAAAATTTCTTTTTCTCTTCTATTTAAAACGAAACCATTCACTTGATCCTGTTTTGCTATGAAAGTGAAGTACATCATTTTGGTATTTACATTTTTTTCTTGGGTTAGTTCAGTAAGATGCTTTTCTGTTATTATGTTCATATTCACGTTCATATTCTTTCAACACTCAGTGGTGCTAAGCTTGTCCTAAGATGTTAAAAGATAATCCTATAGTTACAGTTAACAGCATTTTATTAAGATTAAGCACATTTTTTGTGAAGAACGTACATTGGGACTTGTCAATAATAAAAATGCAGGACCTAGATGTCACCAAGAGGCCGATTCATTAATAGCGCCAGGTAGCGACAGATGAGCGACTGTAGCGTGATTTTTTCAGCGCCAGCCAGTATTCGCTGTGCTTGGCCGGCGTTTGCTTGATGACAGCGACTCAGTCGGTGTGCGGTAATGTTGAATACGGGCTGGGGGGTCGCTGTTTCACAGGTCCAGCGTTGTATGTGAGCGCCTGACAACGAATGGCCAGAGCGAACGGCTAGCTTCATATTCATCAACAAATCACGCTCCGAATGTGCTGTCGCTGTCCATTCCTTGTTTAAACCCCAGAGCGCTGACGGCGATGGGTATTAACTCGTTTTTAACCCCTAAACAACCATATTTTTTGAATGTAACATTATACATGTTTTTAGAATCATTTTGTAATATGAATACATTAATCTCAGACCTGTTAGATCAATTCTGCACATATTTTTTAAAATAAAAAAAATATAAAAATATAAAAATAAATCCTAACATTGCAGAAGTGGTCTCCGATTTTTTGACATTAAAAAAAAAAAAAATGAATACCAATTAATTATGAATAATTATAGATTGCTCCATTGAAATGCATTGGACATCGCCAGGGAGCGACAGCTCATACCTGGCGCTGTGAGGGAATTTGCAGCGGCGCTGTTCGGTCCAGACGGCTTCATGATGAATGCCGCGCTAGCCGTCGCTTTCGCCGGCGCTAGCCTCATTTTGCTTGATAAATGCGTCATTGTGACCGCCGCCGGGCGTACTTGAGTCGGTAGTCGCCGTTAGCTGCCGCTACCTGGCGCTAGTCAGACACTACCTGGCGCTATCGCTTGATGAATAAGGGCACAAATGTCATTTTAATTTAGTATAGTACAATTGCCTAAACAAGGCTAAACGCACTGTAAAGTTTGTCCCCTTTGTCCCCAGCAGTGATCTCTTGTAACTGTAATAATGAAATGCTGCACAGCATCCGGAAAATACAGCGCCAATCTTTTCAAGGAGGAAAAAATTCATAAATACACTGTGCAGCAACAAAAAGACGGCAAAACGAAGTGGCGCTGCACAGCTTATTTAAAAATGTTTCCTCCTTGAATAGATTGACGCTGTATTTTTTGGGCACTGGACGGAATTGCATCATTACAGTTGCAAGAAATCACTGCTGGGGACAAAGTGGAGAAACTTTACAGTGTGTTTATTCTGCATTTTAGTTGTTGTCCAAATTACACATTGCTAAGAAAGATAAGAAATGAAAATTAATTTTAATATCCCCCAAAAAATATCCCCCAAAAATGACATTTGGTGACAAATGTGACAAAGCATAATGTGACAAAGCATAAGACCATGGCTTCATTTGCAAAAAATAGAACAGAAACCCTAAAAATAGTTTTTTTTTTTTTTTTTATAGATTTTTTTTTTACTTTAACTTTTTACTTTTTGCATTACTTTAAGTATACAGCAGATGCAGTAATTGCTTTGTATGGTGCGTTCACGACAGGGGAGTAAGTATTTATATTAGTAAATACTATATATTAGTAGCTCTGTAGCTCTGATTTTTATTGTGATATATTTGGTATTTGGCTATTTGTGCAGTGTGCTCCCAACACTTGCTGCACGCTGATCACCACAGGGCAGATGTCTGCTAGATTTTAAAGCTGCATTCAAGGTATACATGCATTGCTGAAACAGAGGAACCTGATAGTGTAGACCTGGCTTTCAATTATTTTAATTTAATTTTTCAACAAAGAGCATGACATTTTCAACGAAAAAAGCATTATAAACAGACTATAACAGCATAATGTCATTTCTAATAGGCAGGGTATGTGCTGAGGAAATTTCTCACTTCAAATCCGTAGCATGGGAATGGAAAACAAATTGCATTTTATTTTTACTACTGGATAGTATTGAATTGAGGGAGGGAGACATTGTGAACTAAAACTTAACAAATAAAGCATTGAATTACTAAAGAAACCTCGGTTTCTGAAATATATCAAGAATTAAAAAAAATCAGAAAAATGTGTTTACCAGGATTATTATCTGCCTTTTATATAATTAGGGATGAGCGAATCGATCCGGACGAACCCGGATTCATTCCGAATTTCATGAAAAATTAGATTCTGAACGAATCCGAATTTCCCCGCGATTCGATCGATCGAAGTTTTCCTTCAAACTCCATTTATTTCAATTACAGGCATTCTAAAATGGTGGAAGCACATGTCTGGACATATCCCCTGGGGCAAGGTATCATGGGAAGGTCACATGCAGCCTATCAGCAGCCAGGAGCCCCGGTGACGTCACAGCGATATATAAAGCGGCGGCCATCTTGCTTGTGCGCATTTCAGACTTGCATTCGTGAGACAAGGGTGGTTGCTGGCTGGCTGCAGACAGGGACAGACAGCGATAGGTAGGGAGATTTACAGATAGGTAGGGAGATTTACAGATAGGTAGGGAGATTTAGAGTGGTAGACAGAGCTAGGGAAAGAGGTTTAAAACCGGAACAATCCAGCAGCATACAAGTCACATTGACAGGGTGCCTAGTGCTGGCTATGATTCATAATTACTCGGTTACTGTTAATAATATTTGGTTTGGTTAAAATACAGCTGCACACTGTGCATGCAATGCACATGCTATTTTACCCTATCTGTTAAACAAAAGGATTTCTCATACTTGGATTATAGTTAATACTTTTTGCTCAGCTTAAAATACATTACGCCACACTGGCATCCCAAGGCACATGCTATTTAACCCTATCTGTTAAACAAAAGGATTTCTCATACTTGGATTATAGTTAATACTTTTTGCTCAGCTTAAAATACATTACGCCACACTGGCATCCCAAGGCACATGCTATTTAACCCAATCTGCTAAAAGCATTTCTCATACTTGGATTATTGTTACTTTTTGTTCAGCTTAAAATACATTACGCCACACTGGCATCCCAAGGCACATGCTATTTTAACCCTATCTGCTAAAAGCATTTCTCATACTTGGATTATTGTTACTTTTTGTTCAGCTTAAAATACATTACGCCACACTGGCATCCCAAGGCACATGCTATTTAACCCTATCTGTTAAACAAAAGGATTTCTCATACTTGGATTATAGTTAATACTTTTTGCTCATCTTAAAATACATTACGCCACACTGGCATCCCAAGGCACATGCTATTTTAACCTATCTGCTAAAAGCATTTCTCATACTTGGATTATTGTTACTTTTTGTTCAGCTTAAAATACATTACGCCACACTGACATCCCAAGGCACATGCTATTTTAACCCTAACTGTTAAACAAAAGGATTTCTCATACTTGGATTATAGTTAATACTTTTTGCTCAGCTTAAAATACATTACGCCACACTGGCATCCCAAGGCACATGCTATTTAACCCTATCTGCTAAAAGCATTTCTCATACTTGGATTATTGTTACTTTTTGTTCAGCTTAAAATGCATTACGCCACACTGGCATCCCAAGGCACATGCTATTTTAACCAGATGTATACAACATAAGCGTTGATCAGCATCAGCTGCTTTATTAAGCTACTTCAGTTTGCGCTTGTTTTTGACTGTTTTCAATAAACCAGGCCGCAGGGTACCCCAAAGCTGCACCTTGCACCCTATCTGGTATACAACATAAGTGTTGATCAGCATCAGCAGCTTTATTAAGCTACTTCAGTTTGCGCTTGTTTTTGACTGTTTTCAATAAACCAGGCCGCAGGGCACCCCAAAGCTGCACCTTGCACCCTATCTGGTATACAACATAAGCGTTGATCAGCATCAGCTGCTTTATTAAGCTTATTCAGTTTGCACTTGTTTTTGACTGCTTTTAATAAACCAGGCGGCAGGGCACCCCAAAGCTGCACCTTGCACCCTATCTGGTATACAACAGAAGCGTTGATCAGCATCAGCTGCTTTATTAAGCTACTTCAGTTTGCACTTGTTTTTGACTGCTTTTAATAAACCAGGCCGCAGGGCACCCCAAAGCTGCACCTTGCACCCTATCTGGTATACAACATAAGCGTTGATCAGCATCAGCTGCTTTATTAAACTACTTCATTTTGCGCTTGTTTTTGACTGTTTTCAAGAAACCAGGCCACAGGGCACCCCAAAGCTGCACCTTGCACCCTATCTGGTATACAACATAAGCGTTGATCAGCATCAGCTGCTTTATCAAGCTACTTCAGTTTGCACTTGTTTTTGACTGTTTTCAAGAAACCAGGCCACAGGGCACCCCAAAGCTGCACCTTGCACCCTATCTGGTATACAACATAAGCGTTGATCAGCATCAGCTGCTTTATTAAGCTACTTCAGTTTGGACTTGTTTTTGACTGCTTTCAATAAACCAGGCCGCAGGGCACCCCAAAGCTGCACCTTGCACCCTATCTGGTATACAACATAAGCGTTGATCAGCATCAGCTGCTTTATTAAGCTACTTCAGTTTACATATGTTTTTGACTGCTTTTAATAAACCAGGCCGCAGGGCACCCCAAAGCTGCACCTTGCACCCTACCTGGTATACAACATAAGCGATGATCAGCATCAGCTGCTTTATTAAGCTACTTCAGTTTGCGCTTGTTTTTGACTGTTTTCAATAAACCAGGCCGCAGGGCACCCCAAAGCTGCACCTTGCACCCTATCTGGTATACAACATAAGCGTTGATCAGCATCAGCTGATTTATTAAGCTACTTCAGTTTGCGCTTGTTTTTGACTGTTTTCAATAAACCAGGCCGCAGGGCACCCCAAAGCTGCACCTTGCACCCTATCTGGTATACAACATAAGCGTTGATCAGCATCAGCTGCTTTATTAAGCTACTTCAGTTTGCGCTTGTTTTTGACTGTTTTCAAGAAACCAGGCCACAGGGCACCCCAAAGCTGCAGCTTGCACCCTATCTGGTATACAACATAAGCGTTGATCAGCATCAGCTGCTTTATTAAGCTACTTCAGTTTGCACTTGTTTTTGACTGCTTTTAATAAACCAGGCCGTAGGGCACCCCAAAGCTGCACCTTGCACCCTATCTGGTATACAACATAAGCGTTGATCAGCATCAGCTGCTTTATTAAGCTACTTCAGTTTGCACTTGTTTTTTACTGCTTTTAATAAACCAGGCGGCAGGGCACCCCAAAGCTGCACCTTGCACCCTATCTGGTATACAACATAAGCGTTGATCAGCATCAGCTGCTTTATTAAGCTACTTCAGTTTGCACTTGTTTTTGACTGCTTTTAATAAACCAGGCGGCAGGGCACCCCAAAGCTGCACCTTGCACCCTATCTGGTATACAACATAAGCGTTTATCAGCATCAGCTGCTTTATTAAGCTACTTCAGTTTGCACTTGTTTTTGACTGTTTTCAAGAAACCAGGCCGCAGGGCACCCCAAAGCTGCACCTTGCACCCTATCTGTTTATACTAAATAAGCAAATACATAAAAATGTCAGGCAGACAAGTGCCAGGATGTTCAAAGAGGAGTGGCAGAGGCCAAGATTCAGCAGGCAGAGGTCGCAGCAGACTAGGGGCGAGTGTCAGCAGGAGTCATGGTGAGAGACCTGATCTGCCAGTATCTGCTAGCGGTCGTGTCTCCACCAGTAACGCATCTGCCATGGTAGATTGGTTAACGCGCTCATCAACATCATCACAAGTTACGTCTGAGACCCCCAGTCTAGGGTCGGTAGGTTCCTCTGACACAACCCTGAGTTGGCATGCCCGAGAGCAGTCCCTGTCCTCCCATTGCCTCTGTCCTACGCTGTTCCCTCCCCCAGCGACGTATCCTATGCTTTGGGTTCAGCTCCACTCTTTAGTGAGGAGGACGATCAGATAGAGGACAGTCAGCAGCTACTGCCCAGCCAAGAAATGGAGTGGGCTTCTTTAGCTAGGCAGACAAATAGTGATGTGGACAGTGTCATGGGTGTTGCGAGCGTTCCAGCTCCTGCGCCAGACACTGTTGAGGAATCCACGAACATCAGTAACGTACAGCCACAACTCGGTGATGATGATGATGATGAAGCCGATCGCACTTGGGAGCCGGGTGATGAAGGGGCTTCATCGTCATCATCAGGAGAAGAGGGGCGCAGGTTGCCCCGGAGTCAGCAGCTCAGGCAGCAAGGTGTTAGCAGCATGGTTGGCAGTCAGCATGGGGGCACAATTGAAAAGCCTGCAGCCAAACGGGGCCGGGGTAGAGCACCTGCTGCGCGGCAGGCTACCTTATCGGGAGGTAGTGGAGCAGTGGTTCCTGGACTTGGCGACAATAGCAGCGAATCAGTGAGGCCTGTTGGTGGGAAAAGTAGCTACTCGGCAGTGTGGCAGTTTTTCCTGAAGCATCCGCAGGAGGGTAACATGGCCACATGCAAGATATGTAGGCAGAAAGTGAAGCGAAACGTTGGCACCACGGCCCTGCGTCAACATATGATGCGTCACCATAAAGCGACCTGGGAGAACCGAGGCTCCCAAGGGGTGGTCCAGTCTGCTTCCTCACCAAGTGGCACGCCGCTCCCAATTTCTGCCAGCCAAGGCTCCAGCACCTCAGCCGAAGGCAGCTGTGCGTCATACCCATCCTCTGTCGCTCCTGCTCCTCCTCCTCCTCCTCCAAGTCATGCATTCCGCCAGCAATCCATCAGCGAAGCCATGTCCAAGAGACAACAGTATGCGCCCACTCATCCTACGGCGCAGAAGCTGAATGTGCTCCTGTCCAAGTTGCTGGTGCTGCAGTCGCTCCCTTTTCAGGTGGTGGACTCTGCACCTTTCAGAGAACTGATGGCTTGTGCCGAGCCGAGGTGGAGAGTCCCAAGCCGTCATTTCTTTGCCAAGAAGGCAGTACGAGCGCTGCACACTTTTGTTGAACAGAAGGTGGGCCAGTCCTTGAGCCTGTCGGTGTGTAGCAAAGTGCATGGCAGCGCCGACGTCTGAAGCTGTAACTACGGTCAGGGACAGTACATGTCGTTTACGGCCCACTGGGTGAATGTGGTCCCTTTGCAGCAGCAGCAACTTGGACAGGTCACACCGCTTCGGCCTCCGCGCTCCCTGCCCGTTGGGCCTGTGACACTGTGCGACTCGGCCTCCTCATCCTCCGCCATCTCCTCACCCTCCACTGTAGGCTAAGTCTCAGTGCCCCTCCAGTCTACCATGTGTGCAGGGCACGGAGGTGTCACGCAGTGCTTCACATGGTTTGTCTTGGCGAACGGAGTCACACAGGGGAGGAACTGCTTAAAGTTATTCATCAGGAAATCCAAACATGGCTTACTCCAAGAAAACTTAAAATGGGAATCATGGTTACCGACAATGGGAAGAACATTTTGTCTGCGCTGCGCCAAGGAAGGCTGACCCATGCCCCCTGCATGGCTCACGTCTTCAATCTGGTTGTCAAGCGGTTTTTGAAGTGTTCCCCCCATATGCAAGACATTCTAACAACTTTGCATGCACTTCAGCCACTCATACACCGCCAAACACACCCTTCTTGAGCTACACAGTCAGAACGGTATCCCCCAACATAGTCTGATTTGCGATGTTTCCACCCGTTGGAATTCCACCCTTCACATGTTGGACCGATTATATGAACAGAGAAAAGCCATCACGGATTTCCTGATGATCCAAGCGGATAGGGGGACTCCCCTGTGTAACTTCAATGTCAACCAGTGGCAGCTCATACGTGACACCTGCCGTTTGCTCAGGCCCCTAGGAAGAAGCACTTTATTTGTCAGACGGCAGGATTACGGGATGAACGACGTGATTCCACTGCTTCATGTACTACAGCACATGTTGGAAACCATGGCTGGTCAGGGCACTGGAGACATGGTGTCTACATCTTACGGCCACATGAACCCCGTTGGAGCTGAACTGGAGGAGGAGGAGGAAGAGGAGGAGGAGTTGCCCAGCGAAACACAGTTTAGGCTTGGCGAAATGGCTGGTTTATCTAGTCAGCGGACAGGAGAGGAGGAGCCGGAGCAGCCAGAGGAGCTAGAGGGTTTTGAGGAAGGCGAGACAGAGGACCCAAACACACCGTGGCAGTATGCAGTGGAGATGGAGACAGGTAGTCCATCCGAGTCACTTGCACAAATGGCAGGAAGCATGCTCACGTGCTTGCGTAGTGACCCCAGAATTGTTTCCATTTGTCGGCGGGATGACTTCTGGCTGTCCACCTTATTGGACCCTCGCTTTCGGCACAAAATGGGGGCATTTTTTAAACCCGCCGAGAGGGAGGACAAACTGAACTACTACAAAGACATTCTACGTAGGCAGTTGGCCGATGCCTATCTGCGCCATGGTCCATACTCTCGCAGGTCTGACTCGGGGGGACCTCTGCGCTCACCTTCCACTGCCATGGCTGCTGGGGGGGTTGGCAGGAGCAGCAGCAGCAGCTCCTTCAGCAGCAGCCTCAGTCTTCAGTTGCTAATGAGTAGCTTTCTACACCCGCATAGTGAGGCTACTCATGAGCAGCAGGAAGACCTGGAGCAGGACCTCAACCAGCAGGTCATGTCATACCTTGACATGACCATGCCAACACACCTTGAGGATCCGCCGGACTTCTGGGCAGCCAAACTTGATTTGTGGCCGCAACTAGCAGAGTTTGCCCTGGAAAAGCTGTCCTGCCCGGCAAGTAGCGTGCCATCTGAGCGGGTGTTTAGTGCGGCGGGGGCCATAGTTACGGCGAGGAGAACTCGTCTGTCAACTAAAAATGTGGAGAGACTCAGCTTTGTCAAAATGAATCAGGAATGGATCAGCCAGGATTTCCACCCACCAATGCCTGATGCATGTGACTAGATTCAGCATGGTGCCGCGTTGTACACTTTCCAAATGGTGTAAAACATATTTATGTCTTTAGGCCAATTTTTGGGCTCCTGCTGATGCCAACTTCAGGGTGTGCCTTCCAACCAATTTTTGGTCTCCTGTTGATGCCAACTTCAGGGTGTGCCTTTCAGCCAATGTTTGGGCTCCTGCTGCTGCTTGTCAGGTCCCGTGGGACGTCTTCCTTCCAATAAGTCAGCAACCCCCAATCTCCGCTGCTTTCTTCGCCTATAGCCAAGCCCCCGTTTGCCGGGACGCAGGATACGCCTCACCGGACACGGTTGCCCCCAGGACTTGTTAGCACAAAGGATGCTGACTTATGCAGGGGAAGGTGGACGAACCAGGAACAAGACTGGTAAGGCAATCGGGCAGAGGTCATACACAGGTGATCAGTCCAAGGAAGCACAGTACAAGAGGATTGAGACGGAAGAATGGTCAGGGCTAGCCAAAGGTCACACCAGGAGGTCAGAGATACGCGGTACAGAGGAGCAGGCAGGAATCGTGGTCAAAAACAGGCAAGGTCGGTCCAGGCGGCAATCAGGAATGGTCATACACGGCAGAATCGTAAGGAAAATAGCAATCACAATCACACCCAGCAGCACGCTATCACGGGCCAGGAACAAGTGCAGAGTAAATCCCTTTATAGTGGAGACAATGGCTAGGATTGGTGCACATAGGATCTGGCGGCCGATTGGAGCACTGGCCCTGTCGTCTGATTGGTGAGCTCTGGGCTGATTGCCCCAGCTGAGCTTCCCAGGCAAACTGCTCGGTGCTGCACCTTCTAGACTTTGTTCTTTTAAACAGCCTCCAGTGGCCATTCTGAGTATTGCACCACCGGAAGACATGAGCTGACTGTATAGGCCAGCAAGCACAAGCTGAGTGACAATGGGCAAGGGGGAAGGACTTACTCGGCGACACATGCACCATAGGGGATGGCAACTGAGGCATAAGCGGATCCTGGGCAGGAGGAACCTGAGCCCGTTGCCTAGGGACACCACGGGCACGGGTAGAAGGTAAGTTATTCGTGACACTGCTGCTTGCCACTCCAGGGTGTGATTCATCCAATTTTTGGGCTCCTGAAGCCAACTCCAGTGTCTCTTTAAAGTAATGTTTGGGCTCCTGCTGCTGCTGCTTGCAACTCCAGGTTGTGATTCATCCAATTTTTGGGCTCCTGCTGCCAACTCCAGTGTCTCTCTCAGCCAATTTTTGGCCTCCTGCTGCTGCTGCCAACTCTAGGGTGTCTTTCATGCAATGTTTGGGCTCCTGCTTATGCTGCTGCCAAATCCAGGGTGTGCCTTCCAGCTAATGTATGTGCTCCTGCTGCTGCCATCTTCAGGGTGCCTTCCAGCTAATTTCTAGGTTCCTGCTGCTGCTGCTGCTGCCAACTCCAGGGTGTGTCAGTCAATGTTTGGGCTCCTGCTTCCAACTCCAGGGTCTTTTTAAAATAATGTTTGGGCTCCTGCTGCTGCTGCTGCTGCTGCTTGCAACTCCAGGGTGTGATTCATCCAATTTTTGGGCTCCTGCTGCCAACTCCAGTGTCTCTTTAAGGTAATGTTTGGGCTCCTGCTGCTGCTGCTTGCAACTCCAGGGTGTGATTCATCCAATTTTTGGGCTCCTGCTGCCAACTCCAGTGTCTCTTTAAAGTTATGTTTGGGCTCCTGCTGCTGCTGCTTGCAACTCCAGGGTGTGATTCATCCAATTTTTGGGCTCCTGCTGCCAACTCCAGTGTCTCTTTAAAGTAATGTTTGGGCTGCTGCTGCTTGCAACTCCAGGGTGTGATTCATCCAATTTTTGGGCTCTTGCTGCCAACTCCAGTGTCTCTTTAAAGTAATGTTCGGGCTGCTGCTTGCAACTCCAGGGTGTGATTCATCCAATTTTTGGGCTCCTGCTGCTGCCATCTTCAGGGTGCCTTCCAGCTAATTTCTAGGTTCCTGCTGCTGCTGCTGCTGCCAACTCCAGGGTGTGTCAGTCAATTTTTGGGCTCCTGCTTCCAACTCCAGGGTCTTTTTAAAATAAGGTTTGGGCTCCTGCTGCTGCTGCTGCTGCTTGCAACTCCAGGGTGTGATTCATCCAATTTTTGGGCTCCTGCTGCCAACTCCAGTGTCTCTTTAAGGCAATGTTTGGGCTCCTGCTGCTGCTGCTTGCAACTCCAGGGTGTGATTCATCCAATTTTTGGGCTCCTGCTGTCAACTCCAGTGTCTCTTTAAAGTTATGTTTGGGCTGCTGCTGCTGCTGCTTGCAACTCCAGGGTGTGATTCATCCAATTTTTGGGCTCCTGCTGCCAACTCCAGTGTCTCTTTAAAGTTATGTTTGGGCTGCTGCTGCTGCTGCTTGCAACTCCAGGGTGTGATTCATCCAATTTTTGGGCTCCTGCTGCCAACTCCAGTGTCTCTTTAAAGTAATGTTTGGGCTGCTGCTGCTTGCAACTCCAGGGTGTGATTCATCCAATTTTTGGGCTCCTGCTGCCAACTCCAGTGTCTCTTTAAAGTAATGTTCGGGCTGCTGCTGCTGCTTGCAACTCCAGGGTATGATTCATCCAATTTTTGGGCTCCTGCTGCCAACTCCAGTGTCTCTCTCAGCCAATTTTTGGCCTGCTGCTGCTGCCAACTCCAGGGTGTCTTTCAAGCAATGTTTGGGCTCCTGCTTATGCTGCTGCCAACTCCAGGGTGTGCCTTCCAGCTAATGTATGTGCTCCTGCTGCTGCCAACTTCAGGGTGCCTTCCAGCCAATTTCTAGGTTCCTGCTGCTGCTGCTGCTGCCAACTCCAGGGTGTGTCAGTCAATTTTTGGGCTCCTGCTGCCAACTCCAGTGTCTCTTTAAAGTAATGTTTGGGCTGCTGCTGCTTGCAACTCCAGGGTGTGATTCATCCAATGTTTGGCTCCTGCTGCCAACTCCAGTGTCTCTCTCAGCCAAATTTTGGCCTCCTGCTGCTGCTGCTGCCAACTCCAGGGTGTCTTTCAAGCAATGTTTGGTCTCCTGCTTATGCTGCTGCCAACTCCAGGGTGTGCCTTCCAGCTAATGTATGTGCTCCTGCTGCTGCCAACTTCAGGGTGCCTTCCAGCCAATTTCTAGGTTCCTGCTGCTGCTGCTACCAACTCCAGGGTGTGTCAGTCAATGTTTGGGCTCCTGCTGCCAACCCCAGTGTCTCTTTCAAGTTATGTTTGGGCTCCTGCTGCTGCTGCTTGCAACTCCAGGGTGTGATTCATCCAATTTTTGGGCTCCTGCTGTCAACTCCAGTGTCTCTTTCAGCCAATGTTGGGCTCCTGCTGCTGCTTGCAACTCCAGGGTGGGATTCATCCAATTTTTGGGCTCCTGCTGCCAACTCCAGTCTATCTTTAAGCCAATGTTGGGCTCCTGCTGCTGCTTGCAACTCCAGGGTATGATTCATCCAATTTTTGGGCTCCTGCTGCCAACTCCAGTGTCTGTTTCAAGCTATGTTTGGGCTGCTGCTGCTGCTGCTTGCAACTCCAGGGTGTGATTCATCCAATTTTTGGGCTCCTGCTGCCAACTCCAGTGTCTCTTTCAGCCAATGTTGGGCTCCTGCTGCTGCTTGCAACTTCAGGGTGTGATTCATCCAATTTTTGGGCTCCTGCTGCCAACTCCAGTGTCTCTTTCAAGCTATGTTTGGGCTGCTGCTTGCAACTCCAGGGTGTGATTCATCCAATTTTTGGGCTCCTGCTGCCAACTCCAGTGTCTCTTTCAGCCAATGTTGGGCTCCTGCTGCTGCTTGCAACTCCAGGGTGTGATTCATCCAATTTTTGGGCTCCTGCTGCAAACTCCAGTGTCTCTTTCAAGCTATGTTTGGGCTGCTGCTGCTGCTTGCAACTCCAGGGTGTGATTCATTCAATTTTTGGGCTCCTGCTGCCAACTCCAGTGTCTCTTTCAGCCAATGTTGGGCTCCTGCTGCTGCTTGCAACTCCAGGGTGTGATTCATCCAATTTTTGGGCTCCTGCTGCCAACTCCAGTGTCTCTTTCAAGCTATGTTTGGGTTCCTGCTGCTGCTGCTTGCAAATCCAGGGTGTCATTCAGCCAGTTTTTGGGCTCCTGCTGCCAACTCCAGGATGTGTTTCAGCCAATATTTGGGCTCCTGCTGCTGCCAGCTCCAGGGTGTATTTTTCAGGCAATATAGGAGCCCCTCATAGTGATGCCACCTCAACTCTCTGTAATTGTGCCGCTCTGCGATTCTAATAGCGATGCCTCTGCATGTCCTAATTATTTACAGTATTATTTCAGTAACCCAGCACGCATCCTATGCGTGTTACAGCAAGGCAGAATGGTTTACAACCCTATTGAGGCTCTAGGAAGCTCAGAAATAGCCATTTTTAATAGCGATTTGTCGCGAATAAATTTGGGTCGAAACGATTTTTGTCGGAAAATTCGTTGAATCAGTCGAATCAAATTTTTCAAAAGTTCGCTCATCTCTATATATAATCATTAAATACAATCAAAAAAGATATCTTACCTTCAAGCTATTAAGCGGTGTTGCTTATTCAGTTAAACTAGACCTACATTGTGGGGGACAGAGGAATAGATAGAACTACATGCCTGGGAAGTTTAATTATATCCAATAACAAGCTTAGATTGCACATCTCGCAATCTAACTAGCGATGAAAAAGAGTGGACACACCTGTATATGTATATGTATCCAGGGGCAGCACTAGCACTGGGCTTACCCTGGCAAATGCCCAGGTACTTGGCCTTTCTAGGGGAAACTCAAGTTTGAACAGTAAACTGGGATGATTCTCCTGTGGGCCCCAGCCTTTCGCTGTTGAGTTGGGATGCGCAGACCTGCTCACGGTTGGCCTTAGGACCAGAGGATGATAAGTGGCAATGGAAGCTTAGCAGCAGCTCAGAAGTTGGTGAGGACCAAAGGAAGCAGTAGGGAAAAGGGTAGCGGGGATCGGAGGATGATTCATAAGTGACAGCAGAGAAGGTCAGGATAGGTTGTGGCAGTGGAGAAGGTAGTGAGGACTGCAGGACAATCAGGGAAAGAGGTGGGATGGGTGTCGGTAGGAGTGGGCTTTGCCCACGGCTCATGTCTGTGTTCGATGTCTCATGCGGCGCTGCCCTGTCTCTTGATGGCGGCGACCCTGTCTCGCCATTTCCCATTTCTGGGTCCAACAGGGTTAGGCGGGTGGGTGCGTGAGCTGTGGCTGGTGGATGGAGCGGGAGGTGAGTATAAAGGGTGGGGAGGGGTGACAGCATCCACCCTCACCCAGCAGAAGCGGTACGGGCAGCCATGAGCGCAGGTGGCCAGCTGAGTCACTCCCTCTCCCCCTTCCTTCTGTGGATGGCAACTGTTGTTACTCTTAGGCCCTTATTTATCAAGGGCTAGCGCCAGGTAGTGTCTGACGAGCGCCAGGTACCGCCAGCTAACGCGGCTACCGACTCAAGTACGGCCGGCGGCGGTCACAATGACGCATTTATCACGCTAAATGAGGCTAGCGCCGGCGAGAGCGTCAGCTAGCGCGGGATTCATCATGTAGCCGACTGCAACGAACAGCGCCGCTGCTAATCCCATCACAGCGCCAGGTATGACCTGTCGCTCCCTGGCGATGTCCAATGCATTTCAATGGAGCAATCTTTAATTAATCATAATTAATTCCTATTAATGTTTATTTTTTTTTTTTAATGTCAAAAATTCTGTGACCACTTCTGCAATGTTAGGATTTTTTTTTTTAAGGTAAAAAAAAAAAAATTGTGCAGAATTGATATTACAGGTCTGATATTAATGTATTCATATTACAAAATGTTTATAAAAACTTGTATAATTTTACAATCTAAAAATATGGTTGTTTGAGGGTTAAAAACTATTTTACACCCATCGCCGCCAGCGCTCTGGGGTTTAAACAAGGAATTCACAGCGCGAATAAATTCGGAGCGTGTTTTGTTAATGAATCTGCAGCAAGCCGTTCGCTATGACCATTCGCTGTCAGGCGCACCCATACAGCGCGGAACCTGTCAAACAGCGACCCCCCAGCCCGTATTCAACATTACCGCACACCGACTGAGTCGCTGTCAACAAGCAAACCCCGGCCAAGCACAACGAATACTAGCTGGCGCTGAGAAAATCACGCTACTGGCGCTCATCTGTCGCTACCTGGCGCTATTAATGAATCGGCCTCCCCGTATCTAATATATTTGTGTATTTGTATTCCTCTGTGGCTCTTTACTCCTGGAGGTTATGTCTCTTTGTACCCATGGTCAGATCATCTTAGCTGATACAATTTGATTTTATTGGTTTCAAATTTGCATTCTCTGGTTTATACAGTTAAATATTTTAAGGCTGCACATGTCTTTTTTTCAATATATGTTATTATTAATTGTACTTGTAAACTCATATATATATGTGTTTTGTATTGATTTATTCACTTTTTGTACTGTGACACATTACATTTATTGGTGAATTAAGTATGCACCTTTTCACTTTAGGGCTGGACTTGAGTGTTAATAATTAAATATTTTCTATAATCTTTGCCCATGATGTCAATTTCAAAAAATCCCCCCCCCCCCGGCACAAATGAATTTAAATTCCATTGGCCCTGTATGTATTATTTTTTACAAAAGGGCCCCAGTCCATATTCATTCTTATTATTACTTAGGAAGGTCATCGGGGTAGGGAGAATCTGGTTTTAAAGTGTGTTGTGTTACATGTTGGTCTTTGGATTGATATATCAATAAAGTTTATTTTTATATTTTCCTTAATCATAATTTTGGTGATTCTTCTTTGGGGTAGTTGAGGAGTTACCTCTTCTCACCCCCTTCTTTTGCCTCAGGTGACTCATGTGAGCACACATTTATTTGTTTTTCACAATCGGTGGTGCATGGTGGTTTGATGATATTGCATCTGTTGTATGTGATGTGCTGTGATGCAGCAACACTCTTTCAATCAGGACCCTGTCTGGCTCCAGTTTATGCTTCATATCTTCGCGCACAGCATAAGCCAGCATTGCCTTCTATCTAACTCCCTTTTGGTCATCCAAATATCTAAGACATTATATTGATTCAGCAATGGTTTAAGGCTTAAAAAAATCTGTTCTTGCCCATCTTTCCCTTTCATGCAAAAATGCTCTCAGAAAGTGTAAACACATGTGATTTGGGTAGTGTTTGGAACAGGGACATTTGGATGAGACTGAGAGGGTTATTTAAGGCTAACGCCAGGTAATGCTACGTAGTGACAGGTAGCGTCGGGTGAATGCTGGGCACTGTATGTGAAACCACATTTAAGAAAGCAAATCTGGTGAGCACCTCTAACAGCATCACATAGCATCACATGAATTACTAGAGGCAGCTCAGTGTATAGGTCTACCATACATTTCAATAGGGTTTCATTGGTTGTGTTTAAATAGTGTGTACATTTTTTTTGCTCAAATCATTGTGTGACCTTTTTTTTGTATATTTTTATGCAGAATTGTATGTGCAGGACTGGCACTAAAGTATCATTGTCACAGTGTTAAAACAATTTCATTCCATGTGTTTTCGCTTTGTTACTGGTGTATATGTGTTCAAAAACAGACTTTGATCACACAGCATCTGGCGCTCTAGCTATGCTAGAGCACCCAGCTTTAGAGTGCCGCACTGTGTGTGTAGTTTTTTCTTAAATATGGTGGGGAGCGCTGAGTGCCGGACGCACTGAGCTGGCGCCACCTATCGCTCGCTGCAGCGTTGTCCGCTCATTAGATGTTACGTTGCCCTGGCCGCTATGCCCTTGGGACACCACCTAGCGTTCGCTGCGGCGTTGTTCTCTTGTTAGTTGTAGAGTAGTCAAGGGCACTCTGGCCTCGGGGCAGCGGGTGGACCCCAGGGTGAATGGGCAGATTTTGAAGGTATGTATTTTTTTAAAGATTTTTTGCCTTCTTTAAATGTGTTAGCATTTCTGGCTGTGTTTTAGCGTTTATGTGTTAATTTTTGTGCTGTTATTTTTACATTTTAGCTTTTTTGCTGCTTAGTGCAAATGTATTGTCAATTCTGCTAGGATTTTTTTTAAATGTAAATGTTTGAATTTTTTGTAGTGTTATTAAAGTGGATCCCAACCCATGGCACAGATCTTAGAGGCCGATTCATCAATAGCGCCAGGTAGCGACAGATGAGCGACTGTAGCGTGATTTTTTCAGCGCCAGCCAGTATTCGCTGTGCTTGGCCGGCATTTGCTTGATGACAGCGACTCAGTCGGTGTGCGGTAATGTTGAATACGGGCTGGGGGGTCGCTGTTTCACAGGTCCAGCGTTGTATGTGAGCGCCTGACAACGAATGGCCAGAGCGAACGGCTAGCTTCATATTCATCAACAAATCTCGCTCCGAATGTGCTGTCGCTGTCCATTCCTTGTTTAAACCCCAGAGCGCTGGCGGCGATCTGTATTAACTAGTTTTTAACCCCTAAACAACCATATTTTTTGAATGTAACATTATACATGTTTTTAGAATCATTTTGTAATATGAATACATTAATCTCAGACCTGTTAGATCAATTCTGCACATAATTTTTTTTTTTTTTTTTTTTGACTTAAAAATAAATCCTAACATTGCAGAAGTGTTCTCCGATTTTTTGACATTTAAAAAAAAAAAAAAAATTATTACCAATTAATTAGGAATAATTATAGATTGCTCCATTGAAATGCATTGGACATCGCCAGGGAGCGACAGCTCATACCTGGCGCTGTGAGGGAATTTGCAGCGGCGCTGTTCGGTCCAGGCGGCTTCATGATGAATGCCGCGCTAGCCGTCGCTCTCGCCGGCGCTAGCCTCATTTTGCTTGATAAATGCGTCATTGTGACCGCCGCCGGGCGTACTTGAGTCGGTAGTCGCCGTTAGCTGCCGCTACCTGGCGCTCGTCAGACACTACCTGGCGCTATCGCTTGATGAATAAGGGCACTAGTAATGTATTATATTACTGGGATTTTAATTTAACTTTATACCCCAGGGCATCCCACATTGGGATGAGCCACTGTAAAGAAATTTTCATTTATTTAGGATTGTATGTTTGTGGGGGCTTGGTGGAATTTGTCAATGACAGTATTAGTCTTGCATTTTGATATATTAATGTCTACTTTATGCTTCTTACTGTTTTTACTGTTTACTTTACATCCACTAAAAATATTTTAGTGAAGCATCATAGAAGAAGTTTTCCCAGCTTCATATATGTGTGTGAATGTGTTCATGCACATCCACAGACAGTGTATTCACCCACATCATCATGCCATGTTACTAATCTTTAGTAGCTCAATGATTAATTCAGCTTATCTAAGAATGCTAGCAATTTGCATTTAAACAGAAAATTTCTGTATAATAAGTATGGACCTGTTGAATAGCAAAAGCTGTTTATTATGCTACTGAAAAAGCAATTGTGCTTAGTACTATTATTATTGGTTGCAAATAAACTCTGAAAAGCCAGAGGATATTAAATATTATTGCATGCAAATTCCTTAGTTTGGCCTTAGATTGCTTAAAATTTTAATCATGAAAAATGTGCTATTATATTGTATTTAATCAGTTGCCGAAGTCTAAAGAATATAAAAAGGATTATTTAGAGTAAAATTCTCCTAATGCACATTTCCAATTTTCTTTACCTTTAACATTCAATGTACAAGAGTGCTTGCTTTTTTTTTTTTTTTTTAAAGCAAAGTCTTTTTACTCAGATGCGCAACCCAGAAGGTTTATCTTGAGAGTTAACTATGGAAGCAGTGGGGGCTTGACACCACCAAATATCTAAATATGCACTTGTAACAGAGAAAAGGGCTAAAAAGTGGGAGTAAATTAAGAAAAAAAGGGGGTAAGGACAGGAAGGAAAAAAGTTAGGATAGGAGGAGGGAAACAAGCTGGATGAAGTACATTTTTTCTAAACCTCATCTTTGAAGGTGTCAAGAAGTAGACATATATAATAAGGAACTCAACTGGGAGTGGCTGAAGGCCACCCGTGATGCATTAACCTCTTCTTTTTCCAGCCTTATATGACAGCAGATCCTCCATGCAGAAGATAGTATGAAAGTCATGTACCTATTCTGTCAATGTGGGTGCAACTTGGGATTTCCAATGTCTGAGCAAGCAGGATGCCTGGCTCCAAATCTCAAGGCATCACCAGTAGAGAGGAGGTTGTGATGCCACTGTATAAGGCTCTGGGGAGTTACTATTGTGTACGGTTCTGAAGACCTTGCTTACAAAAAGACATTATTCCTATTGAATGACTTATCAGAAGGGAAAGAGGAGACATGATTGAAAGCTTTTAATATGTGAAATGACTGAATAAGATTCAAGAGGGAAGTATTTTTAGAAAAAGGGGTGGGAGGATTAGGTCAGAAAATATTTTTCTGAAAGATTTGTAGACGCTGGAGCAAACTCAGCAGAGGTGGTGGGACAATCAACAGTATGTGAATATAAACATGCTTGGGATAAGCATATATCTATTTTGAATAAGTAAGAAAGACGATCAGCCAGCACTCCAAAAGATATTGTATTCAAATCCAACAGGTCAATATCACAGCAAAGACCAAAAAGATCCAACAAAATCCAACGTTTCGGGGCGTCTAGCGCCCCTTCATCAGGGAGCAAAAGCAAGCAAGCAGAGATTCCCCTCCACTGAGGATTAAATGTCCTCAGAGAGCCCGGGATTGCCACCTGATGTCAGTGGGTGTGTCCCACGTGACATCAGAGCTGATGCAGCCAATCATTTTGAATAAGCGAACCATGTGTGTTTCTATATTTCTTATTGTGGTGAGGAAATGAGGAAGGTATCAAAAATCTGGTATCAAACAGTGCTACATGTCTGATATTAGCCACATTTGTGACTGGAATGCTGGTGTAGTTCAGCAATATGGAATACCATAGCACTTTGAGGCAGCTTTACTGCTGCCAGGCCCTCACAAGCATCTGATAAGCATCTAGGAAGAAGCCAGAAAAAGTGATTGGTGTCAACTAGGGACATGCATAGCCCTGCCGCAGCCCCTATAGCAAGGCCCCCATTAGCAGCAGCACCCCCCCTCACCATCTGGGTCCACAAACCACATGCTTGTGGCACACGCGGCAATGGAGATATAGGCCAGCTAGCGTGAAGGAGGTGGTGTGGAGGCAGTATGGCTATATAAGTAGCCATGGTACATACCCCAGAGGCGATTGAGCCAGTGTGCGCCAGGCCCCCTTGTTCCATGGGCCCAGGGGCACATGCCTGCACTGCTCCAATGGTATGTACGCCCTGTCAACTGGGAACTTGAGCAACTTAAAAACAAAAAAACATATTGTTCTACTCCTGCGTAAGGCACACCATGAAAATGTAATAGTAACCACAAACATTTTTGTGAGGGTTGCTCCAGTAAGAGAAATGTCCATTGTCTCCCATCTACCATTTCAATTAAAAGGGGAGAAATGTATAGAGGGGAGCGATGTGCAATACATTTCAGATATGGATGTAGAATGGGTTCATTAAATAAATGAAAGAGATAAATGTAGCAAGCTGTCTATTTATCAGCCAACATGGGAATCTTTTCTGCACTGCCCCAATATGAGGAGCACCATCTTGGACATAATACTAACCCACATACCAGACAGAGTAACATCTTCTTTACTGCTGTATTTAGAGATGAGCGAACTTTTGAAAAATTCGATTCGACTGATTCGCCGAATTTTCCGACAAAAATCGTTTCAACCCGAATTTATTCGCGACGAATCACTATTAAAAACGGCTATTTCTGAGCCTCCGAGAGCCTCAATAGGGTTGTAAACCATTCTGCCTTGCTGTAACACGCATAGGATGCGTGCTGGGTTAGTTAAAAAATACTTTGAATAAATATCACATGCAGATCAGAGGCATCGCTAATAGAATCGCAGAGCAGCACAATTGCAAAGAGTTGAAGTGGCATCACTATGAGGGGCAGGAGCCCAAACATTGCTTAAAAGAGACACTGGAGTTGGCAGCAGCAGGAGCCCAAAAATTGGATGAATCACACCATGGAGTTGGCAGCAGCAGCCCAAACATTACTTTAAAGAGACACTGCGGTTGGCTTCAGGAGCCCAAAAATTGGATGATTCACACCCTGGAGTTGGCAGCAGCAGCAGGAGCCCAAATATTACTTTAAAGAGACACTGGGGTTTGCTTCAGGAGCCCAAAAATTGGATGATTCACACCCTGGAGTTGGCAGGAGTTGGCAGCAGCAGCAGCAGCAACAGGAGTCCAAACATTACTTTAAAGAGACACTGGGGTTGGCTTCAGGAGCCCAAAATTGGATGAATCACACCCTGGAGTTGGCAGCAGCAGCAGCCCAAACATTACTTTAAAGAGACACTGGGGTTGGCTTCAGGAGCCCAAAAATTGGATGAATCACACCCTGGAGTTGGCAGCAGCAGGAGCAGCAGGAGCCCAAATATTACTTTAAAGAGACACTGGGGTTGGCTTCAGGAGCCCAAAAATTGGATGAATCACACCCTGGAGTTGGCAGCAGCAGCAGCAGCAGGAGCCCAAGCATTACTTTAAAGAGACACTGGGGTTGGCAGCAGGAGCCCAAAAATTGGATAAATCACACCCTGGAGTTGGCAGCAGCAGCAGAGACACTGGGGTTGGCTTCAGGAGCCCAAAAATTGGATGATTCCCACCCTGGAGTTGGCAGGAGTTGGCAGCAGCAACAGGAGCCCAAACATTACTTTAAAGAGACACTGGGGTTGGCTTCAGGAGCCCAAAAATTGGATGAATCACACCCTGGAGTTGGCAGCAGCAGCAGCCCAAACATTACTTTAAAGAGACACTGGAGTTGGCTTCAGGAGCCCAAAAATTGGATGAATCACACCCTGGAGTTGGCAGCAGCAGCAGCCCAAATATTACATTAAAGAGACCCTGGGGTTGGCTTCAGGAGCCCAAAAATTGGATGATTCACACCTTGGAGTTGGCAGCAGCAGCAGCAGCAGGAGCCCAAATATTACTTTAAAGAGACCCTGGGGTTGGCTTCAGGAGCCCAAAAATTGGATGAATCACACCCTGGAGTTGGCAGCAGCAGCAGCAGCAGGAGCCCAAATATTACTTTAAAGAGACCCTGGGGTTGGCTTCAGGAGCCCAAAAATTGGATGAATCACACCCTGGAGTTGGCAGCAGCAGCAGCAGGAGCCCAAACATTACTTTAAAGAGACACTGGGGTTGGCAGCAGGAGCCCAAAGATTGGATGAATCACACCCTGGAGTTGGCAGCAGCAGCAGCAGGAGCCCAAACATTACTTTAAAGAGACACTGGGGTTTGCTTCAGGAGCCCAAAAATTGGATGATTCACACCCTGGAGTTGGCAGGAGTTGGCAGCAGCCGCAACAGGAGCCCAAACATTCCTTTAAAGAGACACTGGGGTTGGCTTCAGGAGCCCAAAAATTGGATGAATCACACCCTGGAGTTGGCAGCAGCAGCAGCCCAAACATTACTTTAAAGAGACACTGGGGTTGGCTTCAGGAGCCCAAAAATTGGATGAACCACACCCTGGAGATGGCAGCAGCAGCAGCAGCAGCAGCAGGAGCACAAATATTAATTTAAAGAGACCATGGGGTTGGCTTCAGGAGCCCAAAAATAGGATGATTCACACCCTGGAGTTGGCAGCAGCAGCAGCAGGAGCCCAAATATTACTTTAAAGAGACCCTGGGGTTGGCTTCAGGAGCCCAAAAATTGGATGAATCACAACCTGGAGTTGGCAGCAGCAGCAGCAGGAGCCCAAATATTACTTTAAAGAGACCCTGGGGTTGGCTTCAGGAGCCCAAAAATTGGATGAATCACACCCTGGAGTTGGCAGCAGCAGCAGCAGCAGCCCAAATATTACTTTAAAGAGACCCTGGGGTTGGCTTCAGGAGCCCAAAAATTGGATGAATCACACCCTGGAGTTGGCAGCAGCAGGAGCAGCAGGAGCCCAAACATTACTTTAAAGAGACACTGGGGTTGGCTTCAGGAGCCCAAAAATTGGATGAATCACACCCTGGAGTTGGCAGCAGCAGCAGGAGCCCAAACATTACTTTAAAGAGACAGTGGGGTTGGCAGCGGGAGCCCAAAGATTGGATGAATCACATCGTGGAGTTGGCAGCAGCAGCAGCAGAAGCAGGAGCCCAAACATTACTTTAAAGAGACACTGGGGTTGGCTTCAGGAGCCCAAAAATTTGATGATTCACACCCTGGAGTTGGCAGGAGTTGGCAGCAGCAGCAGCAACAGGAGCCCAAACATCAATTTAAAGAGACACTGGGGTTGGCTTCAGGAGCCCAAAAATTGGATGAATCACACCCTGGAGTTTGCAGCAGCAGCAGCAGCAGGAGCCCAAATATTACTTTAAAGAGACCCTGGGGTTGGCTTCAGGAGCCCAAAAATTGGATGATTCACACCCTGGAGTTGGCAGCAGCAGCAGCAGGAGTCCAAATATTACTTTAAAGAGACCCTGGGGTTGGCTTCAGGAGCCCAAAAATTGGATGAATCACACCCTGGAGTTGGCAGCAGCAGCAGGAGCCCAAACATTACTTTAAAGAGACGCTGGGGTTGGCTTCAGTAGCCCAAAATTTGGATGAATCACACCCTGGAGTTGGCAGCAGCAGCAGGAGCCCAAATATTACTTTAAAGAGACACTGGGGTTGGCAGCAGGAGCCCAAAGATTGGATGAATAACACCCTGGAGTTGGCAGCAGCAGCAGCAGGAGCCCAAACATTACTTTAAAGAGACCCTGGGGTTGGCTTCAGGAGCCCAAAAATTGGATGATTCACACCCTGGAGTTGGCAGGAGTTGGCAGCAGCAGCAAGAGGAGCTCAAACATTACTTTAAAGAGACACTGGGGTTGGCTTCAGGAGCCCAAAAATTGGATGAATCACACCCTGGAGTTGGCAGCAGCAGCAGCCCAAACATTACTTTAAAGAGACACTGGGGATGGCTTCAGGAGCCCAAAATTTGGATGAATCACACCCTGGAGTTGGCAGCAACAGCATGAGCCCAAATATTACTTTAAAGAGACCCTGGGGTTGGCTTCAGGAGCCCAAAAATTGGATGAATCACACCCTGGAGTTGGCAGCAGCAGCAGCAGGAGCCCAAATATTACTTTAAAGAGACCCTGGGGTTGGCTTCAGGAGCCCAAAAATTGGATGAATCACACCCTGGAGTTGGCAGCAGCAGCAGCAGGAGCCCAAATATTACTTTAAAGAGACCCTGGGGTTGGCTTCAGGAGCCCAAAATTTGGATGAATCACACCCTGGAGTTGGCAGCAGCAGGAGCATCAGGAGCCCAAACATTACTTTAAAGAGACACTGGGGTTGGCTTCAGGAGCCCAAACATTGGATGAATCACACCCTGGAGTTGGCAGCAGCAGTAGCAGCAGGAGCCCAAACATTACTTTAAAGAGACACTGGGGTTGGCAGCAGGAGCCCAAAGATTGGATGAATCACACCCTGGAGTTGGCAGCAGCAGAAGCAGGAGCCCAAACATTACTTTAAAGAGACACTGGGGTTGGCTTCAGGAGCCCAAAAATTGGATGATTCACACTCTGGAGTTGGCAGGAGTTGGCGGCAGCAGCAGCAGCAGCAGCAGCAACAGGAGCCCAAACATCAATTTAAAGAGACACTGGGGTTGGCTTCAGGAGCCCAAAAATTGGATGAATCACACCCTGGAGTTGGCAGCAGCAGCAGCCCAAACATTACTTTAAAGAGACACTGGGGTTGGCTTCAGGAGCCCAAAAATTGGATGATTCACACCCTGGAGTTGGCAGCAGCAGCAGCAGCCCAAATATTACTTTAAAGAGACCCTGGGGTTGGCTTCAGGAGCCCAAAAATTGGATGAATCACACCCTGGAGTTGGCAGCAGCAGCAGGAGCCCAAACATTACTTTAAAGAGACACTGGGGTTGGCTTCAGTAGCCCAAAAATTGGATGAATCACACCCTGGAGTTGGCAGCAGCAGCAGGAGCCCAAATATTACTTTAAAGAGACCCTGGGGTTGGCTTCAGGAGCCCAAAAATTGGATGATTCACACCCTGGAGTTGGCAACAGCAGCAGCAGGAGCCCAAATATTACTTTAAAGAGACCCTGGGGTTGGCTTCAGGAGCCAAAAAAATTGGATGAATCACACCCTGGAGTTGGCAGCAGCAGCAGGAGCCCAACCATTACTTTAAAGAGACACTGGGGTTGGCTTCAGTAGCCCAAAAATTGGATGAATCACACCCTGGAGTTGGCAGCAGCAGCAGCAGGAGCCCAAATATTACTTTAAAGAGACCCTGGGGTTGGCTTCAGGAGCCCAAAAATTGGATGAATCACACCCTGGAGTTGGCAGGAGTTGGCAGCAGCAGCAGCAGCAACAGGAGCCCAAACATTACTTTAAAGAGACACTGGGGTTGGCTTCAGGAGCCCAAAAATTGGATGAATCACACCCTGGAGTTGGCAGCAGCAGCAACAGGAGCCCAAATATTACTTTAAAGAGACCCTGGGGTTGGCTTCAGGAGCCCAAAAATTGGATGAATCACACCCTGGAGTTGACAGCAGCAGCAGCCCAAACATTACTTTAAAGAGACACTGGGGTTGGCTTCAGGAGCAGAAGCGGTACGGGCAGCCATGAGCGCAGGTGGCCAGCTGAGTCACTCCCTCTCCCCCTTCCTTCTGTGGATGGCAACTGTTGTTACTCTTAGGCCCTTATTTATCAAGGGCTAGCGCCAGGTAGTGTCTGACGAGCGCCAGGTACCGCCAGCTAACGCGGCTACCGACTCAAGTACGGCCGGCGGCGGTCACAATGACGCATTTATCACGCTAAATGAGGCTAGCGCCGGCGAGAGCGTCAGCTAGCGCGGGATTCATCATGTAGCCGACTGCAACGAACAGCGCCGCTGCTAATCCCATCACAGCGCCAGGTATGACCTGTCGCTCCCTGGCGATGTCCAATGCATTTCAATGGAGCAATCTTTAATTAATCATAATTAATTCCTATTAATGTTTATTTTTTTTTTTTAATGTCAAAAATTCTGTGACCACTTCTGCAATGTTAGGATTTTTTTTTTTAAGGTAAAAAAAAAAAAATTGTGCAGAATTGATATTACAGGTCTGATATTAATGTATTCATATTACAAAATGTTTATAAAAACTTGTATAATTTTACAATCTAAAAATATGGTTGTTTGAGGGTTAAAAACTATTTTACACCCATCGCCGCCAGCGCTCTGGGGTTTAAACAAGGAATTCACAGCGCGAATAAATTCGGAGCGTGTTTTGTTAATGAATCTGCAGCAAGCCGTTCGCTATGACCATTCGCTGTCAGGCGCACCCATACAGCGCGGAACCTGTCAAACAGCGACCCCCCAGCCCGTATTCAACATTACCGCACACCGACTGAGTCGCTGTCAACAAGCAAACCCCGGCCAAGCACAACGAATACTAGCTGGCGCTGAGAAAATCACGCTACTGGCGCTCATCTGTCGCTACCTGGCGCTATTAATGAATCGGCCTCCCCGTATCTAATATATTTGTGTATTTGTATTCCTCTGTGGCTCTTTACTCCTGGAGGTTATGTCTCTTTGTACCCATGGTCAGATCATCTTAGCTGATACAATTTGATTTTATTGGTTTCAAATTTGCATTCTCTGGTTTATACAGTTAAATATTTTAAGGCTGCACATGTCTTTTTTTCAATATATGTTATTATTAATTGTACTTGTAAACTCATATATATATGTGTTTTGTATTGATTTATTCACTTTTTGTACTGTGACACATTACATTTATTGGTGAATTAAGTATGCACCTTTTCACTTTAGGGCTGGACTTGAGTGTTAATAATTAAATATTTTCTATAATCTTTGCCCATGATGTCAATTTCAAAAAATCCCCCCCCCCCCGGCACAAATGAATTTAAATTCCATTGGCCCTGTATGTATTATTTTTTACAAAAGGGCCCCAGTCCATATTCATTCTTATTATTACTTAGGAAGGTCATCGGGGTAGGGAGAATCTGGTTTTAAAGTGTGTTGTGTTACATGTTGGTCTTTGGATTGATATATCAATAAAGTTTATTTTTATATTTTCCTTAATCATAATTTTGGTGATTCTTCTTTGGGGTAGTTGAGGAGTTACCTCTTCTCACCCCCTTCTTTTGCCTCAGGTGACTCATGTGAGCACACATTTATTTGTTTTTCACAATCGGTGGTGCATGGTGGTTTGATGATATTGCATCTGTTGTATGTGATGTGCTGTGATGCAGCAACACTCTTTCAATCAGGACCCTGTCTGGCTCCAGTTTATGCTTCATATCTTCGCGCACAGCATAAGCCAGCATTGCCTTCTATCTAACTCCCTTTTGGTCATCCAAATATCTAAGACATTATATTGATTCAGCAATGGTTTAAGGCTTAAAAAAATCTGTTCTTGCCCATCTTTCCCTTTCATGCAAAAATGCTCTCAGAAAGTGTAAACACATGTGATTTGGGTAGTGTTTGGAACAGGGACATTTGGATGAGACTGAGAGGGTTATTTAAGGCTAACGCCAGGTAATGCTACGTAGTGACAGGTAGCGTCGGGTGAATGCTGGGCACTGTATGTGAAACCACATTTAAGAAAGCAAATCTGGTGAGCACCTCTAACAGCATCACATAGCATCACATGAATTACTAGAGGCAGCTCAGTGTATAGGTCTACCATACATTTCAATAGGGTTTCATTGGTTGTGTTTAAATAGTGTGTACATTTTTTTTGCTCAAATCATTGTGTGACCTTTTTTTTGTATATTTTTATGCAGAATTGTATGTGCAGGACTGGCACTAAAGTATCATTGTCACAGTGTTAAAACAATTTCATTCCATGTGTTTTCGCTTTGTTACTGGTGTATATGTGTTCAAAAACAGACTTTGATCACACAGCATCTGGCGCTCTAGCTATGCTAGAGCACCCAGCTTTAGAGTGCCGCACTGTGTGTGTAGTTTTTTCTTAAATATGGTGGGGAGCGCTGAGTGCCGGACGCACTGAGCTGGCGCCACCTATCGCTCGCTGCAGCGTTGTCCGCTCATTAGATGTTACGTTGCCCTGGCCGCTATGCCCTTGGGACACCACCTAGCGTTCGCTGCGGCGTTGTTCTCTTGTTAGTTGTAGAGTAGTCAAGGGCACTCTGGCCTCGGGGCAGCGGGTGGACCCCAGGGTGAATGGGCAGATTTTGAAGGTATGTATTTTTTTAAAGATTTTTTGCCTTCTTTAAATGTGTTAGCATTTCTGGCTGTGTTTTAGCGTTTATGTGTTAATTTTTGTGCTGTTATTTTTACATTTTAGCTTTTTTGCTGCTTAGTGCAAATGTATTGTCAATTCTGCTAGGATTTTTTTTAAATGTAAATGTTTGAATTTTTTGTAGTGTTATTAAAGTGGATCCCAACCCATGGCACAGATCTTAGAGGCCGATTCATCAATAGCGCCAGGTAGCGACAGATGAGCGACTGTAGCGTGATTTTTTCAGCGCCAGCCAGTATTCGCTGTGCTTGGCCGGCATTTGCTTGATGACAGCGACTCAGTCGGTGTGCGGTAATGTTGAATACGGGCTGGGGGGTCGCTGTTTCACAGGTCCAGCGTTGTATGTGAGCGCCTGACAACGAATGGCCAGAGCGAACGGCTAGCTTCATATTCATCAACAAATCTCGCTCCGAATGTGCTGTCGCTGTCCATTCCTTGTTTAAACCCCAGAGCGCTGGCGGCGATCTGTATTAACTAGTTTTTAACCCCTAAACAACCATATTTTTTGAATGTAACATTATACATGTTTTTAGAATCATTTTGTAATATGAATACATTAATCTCAGACCTGTTAGATCAATTCTGCACATAATTTTTTTTTTTTTTTTTTTTGACTTAAAAATAAATCCTAACATTGCAGAAGTGTTCTCCGATTTTTTGACATTTAAAAAAAAAAAAAAAATTATTACCAATTAATTAGGAATAATTATAGATTGCTCCATTGAAATGCATTGGACATCGCCAGGGAGCGACAGCTCATACCTGGCGCTGTGAGGGAATTTGCAGCGGCGCTGTTCGGTCCAGGCGGCTTCATGATGAATGCCGCGCTAGCCGTCGCTCTCGCCGGCGCTAGCCTCATTTTGCTTGATAAATGCGTCATTGTGACCGCCGCCGGGCGTACTTGAGTCGGTAGTCGCCGTTAGCTGCCGCTACCTGGCGCTCGTCAGACACTACCTGGCGCTATCGCTTGATGAATAAGGGCACTAGTAATGTATTATATTACTGGGATTTTAATTTAACTTTATACCCCAGGGCATCCCACATTGGGATGAGCCACTGTAAAGAAATTTTCATTTATTTAGGATTGTATGTTTGTGGGGGCTTGGTGGAATTTGTCAATGACAGTATTAGTCTTGCATTTTGATATATTAATGTCTACTTTATGCTTCTTACTGTTTTTACTGTTTACTTTACATCCACTAAAAATATTTTAGTGAAGCATCATAGAAGAAGTTTTCCCAGCTTCATATATGTGTGTGAATGTGTTCATGCACATCCACAGACAGTGTATTCACCCACATCATCATGCCATGTTACTAATCTTTAGTAGCTCAATGATTAATTCAGCTTATCTAAGAATGCTAGCAATTTGCATTTAAACAGAAAATTTCTGTATAATAAGTATGGACCTGTTGAATAGCAAAAGCTGTTTATTATGCTACTGAAAAAGCAATTGTGCTTAGTACTATTATTATTGGTTGCAAATAAACTCTGAAAAGCCAGAGGATATTAAATATTATTGCATGCAAATTCCTTAGTTTGGCCTTAGATTGCTTAAAATTTTAATCATGAAAAATGTGCTATTATATTGTATTTAATCAGTTGCCGAAGTCTAAAGAATATAAAAAGGATTATTTAGAGTAAAATTCTCCTAATGCACATTTCCAATTTTCTTTACCTTTAACATTCAATGTACAAGAGTGCTTGCTTTTTTTTTTTTTTTTTAAAGCAAAGTCTTTTTACTCAGATGCGCAACCCAGAAGGTTTATCTTGAGAGTTAACTATGGAAGCAGTGGGGGCTTGACACCACCAAATATCTAAATATGCACTTGTAACAGAGAAAAGGGCTAAAAAGTGGGAGTAAATTAAGAAAAAAAGGGGGTAAGGACAGGAAGGAAAAAAGTTAGGATAGGAGGAGGGAAACAAGCTGGATGAAGTACATTTTTTCTAAACCTCATCTTTGAAGGTGTCAAGAAGTAGACATATATAATAAGGAACTCAACTGGGAGTGGCTGAAGGCCACCCGTGATGCATTAACCTCTTCTTTTTCCAGCCTTATATGACAGCAGATCCTCCATGCAGAAGATAGTATGAAAGTCATGTACCTATTCTGTCAATGTGGGTGCAACTTGGGATTTCCAATGTCTGAGCAAGCAGGATGCCTGGCTCCAAATCTCAAGGCATCACCAGTAGAGAGGAGGTTGTGATGCCACTGTATAAGGCTCTGGGGAGTTACTATTGTGTACGGTTCTGAAGACCTTGCTTACAAAAAGACATTATTCCTATTGAATGACTTATCAGAAGGGAAAGAGGAGACATGATTGAAAGCTTTTAATATGTGAAATGACTGAATAAGATTCAAGAGGGAAGTATTTTTAGAAAAAGGGGTGGGAGGATTAGGTCAGAAAATATTTTTCTGAAAGATTTGTAGACGCTGGAGCAAACTCAGCAGAGGTGGTGGGACAATCAACAGTATGTGAATATAAACATGCTTGGGATAAGCATATATCTATTTTGAATAAGTAAGAAAGACGATCAGCCAGCACTCCAAAAGATATTGTATTCAAATCCAACAGGTCAATATCACAGCAAAGACCAAAAAGATCCAACAAAATCCAACGTTTCGGGGCGTCTAGCGCCCCTTCATCAGGGAGCAAAAGCAAGCAAGCAGAGATTCCCCTCCACTGAGGATTAAATGTCCTCAGAGAGCCCGGGATTGCCACCTGATGTCAGTGGGTGTGTCCCACGTGACATCAGAGCTGATGCAGCCAATCATTTTGAATAAGCGAACCATGTGTGTTTCTATATTTCTTATTGTGGTGAGGAAATGAGGAAGGTATCAAAAATCTGGTATCAAACAGTGCTACATGTCTGATATTAGCCACATTTGTGACTGGAATGCTGGTGTAGTTCAGCAATATGGAATACCATAGCACTTTGAGGCAGCTTTACTGCTGCCAGGCCCTCACAAGCATCTGATAAGCATCTAGGAAGAAGCCAGAAAAAGTGATTGGTGTCAACTAGGGACATGCATAGCCCTGCCGCAGCCCCTATAGCAAGGCCCCCATTAGCAGCAGCACCCCCCCTCACCATCTGGGTCCACAAACCACATGCTTGTGGCACACGCGGCAATGGAGATATAGGCCAGCTAGCGTGAAGGAGGTGGTGTGGAGGCAGTATGGCTATATAAGTAGCCATGGTACATACCCCAGAGGCGATTGAGCCAGTGTGCGCCAGGCCCCCTTGTTCCATGGGCCCAGGGGCACATGCCTGCACTGCTCCAATGGTATGTACGCCCTGTCAACTGGGAACTTGAGCAACTTAAAAACAAAAAAACATATTGTTCTACTCCTGCGTAAGGCACACCATGAAAATGTAATAGTAACCACAAACATTTTTGTGAGGGTTGCTCCAGTAAGAGAAATGTCCATTGTCTCCCATCTACCATTTCAATTAAAAGGGGAGAAATGTATAGAGGGGAGCGATGTGCAATACATTTCAGATATGGATGTAGAATGGGTTCATTAAATAAATGAAAGAGATAAATGTAGCAAGCTGTCTATTTATCAGCCAACATGGGAATCTTTTCTGCACTGCCCCAATATGAGGAGCACCATCTTGGACATAATACTAACCCACATACCAGACAGAGTAACATCTTCTTTACTGCTGTATTTAGAGATGAGCGAACTTTTGAAAAATTCGATTCGACTGATTCGCCGAATTTTCCGACAAAAATCGTTTCAACCCGAATTTATTCGCGACGAATCACTATTAAAAACGGCTATTTCTGAGCCTCCGAGAGCCTCAATAGGGTTGTAAACCATTCTGCCTTGCTGTAACACGCATAGGATGCGTGCTGGGTTAGTTAAAAAATACTTTGAATAAATATCACATGCAGATCAGAGGCATCGCTAATAGAATCGCAGAGCAGCACAATTGCAAAGAGTTGAAGTGGCATCACTATGAGGGGCAGGAGCCCAAACATTGCTTAAAAGAGACACTGGAGTTGGCAGCAGCAGGAGCCCAAAAATTGGATGAATCACACCATGGAGTTGGCAGCAGCAGCCCAAACATTACTTTAAAGAGACACTGCGGTTGGCTTCAGGAGCCCAAAAATTGGATGATTCACACCCTGGAGTTGGCAGCAGCAGCAGGAGCCCAAATATTACTTTAAAGAGACACTGGGGTTTGCTTCAGGAGCCCAAAAATTGGATGATTCACACCCTGGAGTTGGCAGGAGTTGGCAGCAGCAGCAGCAGCAACAGGAGTCCAAACATTACTTTAAAGAGACACTGGGGTTGGCTTCAGGAGCCCAAAATTGGATGAATCACACCCTGGAGTTGGCAGCAGCAGCAGCCCAAACATTACTTTAAAGAGACACTGGGGTTGGCTTCAGGAGCCCAAAAATTGGATGAATCACACCCTGGAGTTGGCAGCAGCAGGAGCAGCAGGAGCCCAAATATTACTTTAAAGAGACACTGGGGTTGGCTTCAGGAGCCCAAAAATTGGATGAATCACACCCTGGAGTTGGCAGCAGCAGCAGCAGCAGGAGCCCAAGCATTACTTTAAAGAGACACTGGGGTTGGCAGCAGGAGCCCAAAAATTGGATAAATCACACCCTGGAGTTGGCAGCAGCAGCAGAGACACTGGGGTTGGCTTCAGGAGCCCAAAAATTGGATGATTCCCACCCTGGAGTTGGCAGGAGTTGGCAGCAGCAACAGGAGCCCAAACATTACTTTAAAGAGACACTGGGGTTGGCTTCAGGAGCCCAAAAATTGGATGAATCACACCCTGGAGTTGGCAGCAGCAGCAGCCCAAACATTACTTTAAAGAGACACTGGAGTTGGCTTCAGGAGCCCAAAAATTGGATGAATCACACCCTGGAGTTGGCAGCAGCAGCAGCCCAAATATTACATTAAAGAGACCCTGGGGTTGGCTTCAGGAGCCCAAAAATTGGATGATTCACACCTTGGAGTTGGCAGCAGCAGCAGCAGCAGGAGCCCAAATATTACTTTAAAGAGACCCTGGGGTTGGCTTCAGGAGCCCAAAAATTGGATGAATCACACCCTGGAGTTGGCAGCAGCAGCAGCAGCAGGAGCCCAAATATTACTTTAAAGAGACCCTGGGGTTGGCTTCAGGAGCCCAAAAATTGGATGAATCACACCCTGGAGTTGGCAGCAGCAGCAGCAGGAGCCCAAACATTACTTTAAAGAGACACTGGGGTTGGCAGCAGGAGCCCAAAGATTGGATGAATCACACCCTGGAGTTGGCAGCAGCAGCAGCAGGAGCCCAAACATTACTTTAAAGAGACACTGGGGTTTGCTTCAGGAGCCCAAAAATTGGATGATTCACACCCTGGAGTTGGCAGGAGTTGGCAGCAGCCGCAACAGGAGCCCAAACATTCCTTTAAAGAGACACTGGGGTTGGCTTCAGGAGCCCAAAAATTGGATGAATCACACCCTGGAGTTGGCAGCAGCAGCAGCCCAAACATTACTTTAAAGAGACACTGGGGTTGGCTTCAGGAGCCCAAAAATTGGATGAACCACACCCTGGAGATGGCAGCAGCAGCAGCAGCAGCAGCAGGAGCACAAATATTAATTTAAAGAGACCATGGGGTTGGCTTCAGGAGCCCAAAAATAGGATGATTCACACCCTGGAGTTGGCAGCAGCAGCAGCAGGAGCCCAAATATTACTTTAAAGAGACCCTGGGGTTGGCTTCAGGAGCCCAAAAATTGGATGAATCACAACCTGGAGTTGGCAGCAGCAGCAGCAGGAGCCCAAATATTACTTTAAAGAGACCCTGGGGTTGGCTTCAGGAGCCCAAAAATTGGATGAATCACACCCTGGAGTTGGCAGCAGCAGCAGCAGCAGCCCAAATATTACTTTAAAGAGACCCTGGGGTTGGCTTCAGGAGCCCAAAAATTGGATGAATCACACCCTGGAGTTGGCAGCAGCAGGAGCAGCAGGAGCCCAAACATTACTTTAAAGAGACACTGGGGTTGGCTTCAGGAGCCCAAAAATTGGATGAATCACACCCTGGAGTTGGCAGCAGCAGCAGGAGCCCAAACATTACTTTAAAGAGACAGTGGGGTTGGCAGCGGGAGCCCAAAGATTGGATGAATCACATCGTGGAGTTGGCAGCAGCAGCAGCAGAAGCAGGAGCCCAAACATTACTTTAAAGAGACACTGGGGTTGGCTTCAGGAGCCCAAAAATTTGATGATTCACACCCTGGAGTTGGCAGGAGTTGGCAGCAGCAGCAGCAACAGGAGCCCAAACATCAATTTAAAGAGACACTGGGGTTGGCTTCAGGAGCCCAAAAATTGGATGAATCACACCCTGGAGTTTGCAGCAGCAGCAGCAGCAGGAGCCCAAATATTACTTTAAAGAGACCCTGGGGTTGGCTTCAGGAGCCCAAAAATTGGATGATTCACACCCTGGAGTTGGCAGCAGCAGCAGCAGGAGCCCAAATATTACTTTAAAGAGACCCTGGGGTTGGCTTCAGGAGCCCAAAAATTGGATGAATCACACCCTGGAGTTGGCAGCAGCAGCAGGAGCCCAAACATTACTTTAAAGAGACGCTGGGGTTGGCTTCAGTAGCCCAAAATTTGGATGAATCACACCCTGGAGTTGGCAGCAGCAGCAGGAGCCCAAATATTACTTTAAAGAGACACTGGGGTTGGCAGCAGGAGCCCAAAGATTGGATGAATAACACCCTGGAGTTGGCAGCAGCAGCAGCAGGAGCCCAAACATTACTTTAAAGAGACCCTGGGGTTGGCTTCAGGAGCCCAAAAATTGGATGATTCACACCCTGGAGTTGGCAGGAGTTGGCAGCAGCAGCAAGAGGAGCTCAAACATTACTTTAAAGAGACACTGGGGTTGGCTTCAGGAGCCCAAAAATTGGATGAATCACACCCTGGAGTTGGCAGCAGCAGCAGCCCAAACATTACTTTAAAGAGACACTGGGGATGGCTTCAGGAGCCCAAAATTTGGATGAATCACACCCTGGAGTTGGCAGCAACAGCATGAGCCCAAATATTACTTTAAAGAGACCCTGGGGTTGGCTTCAGGAGCCCAAAAATTGGATGAATCACACCCTGGAGTTGGCAGCAGCAGCAGCAGGAGCCCAAATATTACTTTAAAGAGACCCTGGGGTTGGCTTCAGGAGCCCAAAAATTGGATGAATCACACCCTGGAGTTGGCAGCAGCAGCAGCAGGAGCCCAAATATTACTTTAAAGAGACCCTGGGGTTGGCTTCAGGAGCCCAAAATTTGGATGAATCACACCCTGGAGTTGGCAGCAGCAGGAGCATCAGGAGCCCAAACATTACTTTAAAGAGACACTGGGGTTGGCTTCAGGAGCCCAAACATTGGATGAATCACACCCTGGAGTTGGCAGCAGCAGTAGCAGCAGGAGCCCAAACATTACTTTAAAGAGACACTGGGGTTGGCAGCAGGAGCCCAAAGATTGGATGAATCACACCCTGGAGTTGGCAGCAGCAGAAGCAGGAGCCCAAACATTACTTTAAAGAGACACTGGGGTTGGCTTCAGGAGCCCAAAAATTGGATGATTCACACTCTGGAGTTGGCAGGAGTTGGCGGCAGCAGCAGCAGCAGCAGCAGCAACAGGAGCCCAAACATCAATTTAAAGAGACACTGGGGTTGGCTTCAGGAGCCCAAAAATTGGATGAATCACACCCTGGAGTTGGCAGCAGCAGCAGCCCAAACATTACTTTAAAGAGACACTGGGGTTGGCTTCAGGAGCCCAAAAATTGGATGATTCACACCCTGGAGTTGGCAGCAGCAGCAGCAGCCCAAATATTACTTTAAAGAGACCCTGGGGTTGGCTTCAGGAGCCCAAAAATTGGATGAATCACACCCTGGAGTTGGCAGCAGCAGCAGGAGCCCAAACATTACTTTAAAGAGACACTGGGGTTGGCTTCAGTAGCCCAAAAATTGGATGAATCACACCCTGGAGTTGGCAGCAGCAGCAGGAGCCCAAATATTACTTTAAAGAGACCCTGGGGTTGGCTTCAGGAGCCCAAAAATTGGATGATTCACACCCTGGAGTTGGCAACAGCAGCAGCAGGAGCCCAAATATTACTTTAAAGAGACCCTGGGGTTGGCTTCAGGAGCCAAAAAAATTGGATGAATCACACCCTGGAGTTGGCAGCAGCAGCAGGAGCCCAACCATTACTTTAAAGAGACACTGGGGTTGGCTTCAGTAGCCCAAAAATTGGATGAATCACACCCTGGAGTTGGCAGCAGCAGCAGCAGGAGCCCAAATATTACTTTAAAGAGACCCTGGGGTTGGCTTCAGGAGCCCAAAAATTGGATGAATCACACCCTGGAGTTGGCAGGAGTTGGCAGCAGCAGCAGCAGCAACAGGAGCCCAAACATTACTTTAAAGAGACACTGGGGTTGGCTTCAGGAGCCCAAAAATTGGATGAATCACACCCTGGAGTTGGCAGCAGCAGCAACAGGAGCCCAAATATTACTTTAAAGAGACCCTGGGGTTGGCTTCAGGAGCCCAAAAATTGGATGAATCACACCCTGGAGTTGACAGCAGCAGCAGCCCAAACATTACTTTAAAGAGACACTGGGGTTGGCTTCAGGAGCCCAAAAATTGGATGAATCACACCCTGGAGTTGGCAGCAGCAGCAGCAGCAGGAGCCCAAATATTACTTTAAAGAGACACTGGGGTTGGCTTCAGGAGCCCAAAACTTGGATGAATCACACCCTGGAGTTGGCAGCAGCAGCAGGAGCCCAAACATTACTTTAAAGAGACACTGGGGTTGGCTTCAGGAGCCCAAAAATTGGATGATTCACACCCTGGAGTTGGCAGCAGCAGCAGCAGGAGCCTAAATATTACTTTAAAGAGACCCTGTGGTTGGCTTCAGGAGCCCAAAAATTGGATGATTCACACACTGGAGTTGGCAGCAGCAGCAGGAGCCCAAATATTACTTTAAAGAGACACTGGGGTTGGCTTCAGGAGCCCAAAAATTGGATGAATCACACCCTGGAGTTGGCAGCAGCAGCAGGAGCCCAAACATTACTTTAAAGAGACCCTGGGGTTGGCTTCAGGAGCCCAAAAATTGGATGAATCACACCCTGGAGTTGGCAGCAGCAGCAGCCCAAACATTACTTTAAAGAGACACTGGGGTTGGCTTCAGGAGCCCAAAAATTGGATGATTCACACCCTGGAGTTGGCAGCAGCAGCAGCAGCAGGAGCCCAAATATTACTTTAAAGAGACCCTGGGGTTGGCTTCAGGAGCCCAAAAATTGGATGAATCACACCCTGGAGTTGACAGCAGCAGCAGCCCAAACATTACTTTAAAGAGACACTGGGGTTGGCTTCAGGAGCCCAAAAATTGGATGAATCACACCCTGGAGTTGGCAGCAGCAGCAGCAGCAGGAGCCCAAATATTACTTTAAAGAGACACTGGGGTTGGCTTCAGGAGCCCAAAAATTGGATGAATCACACCCTGGAGTTGGCAGCAGCAGCAGGAGCCCAAACATTACTTTAAAGAGACCCTGGGGTTGGCTTCAGGAGCCCAAGAATTGGATGAATCACACCCTGGAGTTGGCAGCAGCAGCAGCCCAAACATTACTTTAAAGATACACTGCGGTTGGCTTCAGTAGCCCAAAAATTGGATGAATCACACCCTGGAGTTGGCAGCAGCAGCAACAGGGGCCCAAATATTACTTTAAAGAGACACTGGGGTTGGCTTCAGGAGCCCAAAAATTGGATGAATCACACCCTGGAGTTGGCAGCAGCAGCAGGAGCCCAAACATTACTTTAAAGAGACACTGGGGTTGGCTTCAGGAGCCCAAAAATTGGATGATTTACACCCTGGAGTTGGCAGCAGCAGCAGCAGCAGGAGCACAAATATTACTTTAAAGAGACCCTGTGGTTGGCTTCAGGAGCCCAAAAATTGGATGATTCACACCCTGGAGTTGGCAGCAGCAGCAGGAGCCCAAATATTACTTTAAAGAGACCCTGGGGTTGGCTTCAGGAGCCCAAAAATTGGATGAATCACACCCTGGAGTTGGCAGCAGCAGCAGGAGCCCAAACATTACTTTAAAGAGACCCTGGGGTTGGCTTCAGGAGCCCAAAAATTGGATGAATCACACCCTGGAGTTGGCAGCAGCAGCAGCCCAAACATTACTTTAAAGAGACACTGGGGTTGGCTTCAGGAGCTCAAAAATTGGATGATTCACACCCTGGAGTTGGCAGCAGCAGCAGCAGCAGGAGCCCAAATATTACTTTAAAGATACCCTGGGGTTGGCTTCAGGACCCCAAAAATTGGATGATTCACACCCTGGAGTTGGCAGCAGCAGGAGCCCAAATATTACTTTAAAGAGACCCTGGGGTTGGCTTCAGGAGCCCAAAAATTGGATGAATCCCACCCTGGAGTTGGCAGCAGCAGCAGGAGCCCAAACATTACTTTAAAGAGACACTGGGGTTGGCTTCAGGAGCCCAAAAATTGGATGAATCACACCCTGGAGTTGGCAGCAGCAGCAGGAGCCCAAACATTACTTTAAAGAGACCCTGGGGTTGGCTTCAGGAGCTCAAAAATTGGATGACTCACACCCTGGAGTTGGCAGCAGCAGCAGCCCAAACATTACTTTAAAGAGACACTGGGGTTGGCTTCAGTAGCCCAAAAATTGGATGAATCACACCCTGGAGTTGGCAGCAGAAGCAGCAGGAGCCCAAATATTACTTTAAAGAGACACTGGGGTTGGCTTCAGGAGCCCAAAAATTGGATGGATCACACCCTGGAGTTGGCAGCAGCAGCAGGAGCCCAAACATTACTTTAAAGAGACACTGGGGTTGGCTTCAGGAGGCCAAAAATTGGATGATTCACACCCTGGAGTTGGCAGCAGCAGCAGGAGCCCAAATATTACTTTAAAGAGACCCTGGTGTTGGCTTCAGGAGCCCAAAAATTGGATGATTCACACCCTGGAGTTGGCAGCAGCAGCAGCAAGAGCCCAAATATTACTTTAAAGAGACCCTGGGGTTGGCTTCAGGAGCCCATAAATTGGATGAATCACACCCTGGAGTTGGCGGCAGCAGCAGGAGCCCAAACATTACTTTAAAGAGACCCTGGGGTTGGCTTCAGGAGCCCAAAAATTGGATGAATCACACCCTGGAGTTGGCAGCAGCAGCAGCCCAAACATTACTTTAAAGAGACACTGGGGTTGGCTTCAGGAGCCCAAAAATTGGATGATTCACACCCTGGAGTTGGCAGCAGCAGCAGCAGGAGCCCAAATATTACTTTAAAGAGACCCTGGGGTTGGCTTCAGGAGCCCAAAAATTGGATGATTCACACCCTGGAGTTGGCAGCAGCAGCAGCAGGAGCCCAAATATTACTTTAAAGAGACCCTGGGGTTGGCTTCAGGAGCCCAAAAATTGGATGATTCACACCCTGGAGTTGGCAGCAGCAGCAGCAGGAGCCCAAATATTACTTTAAAGAGACCCTGGGGTTGGCTTCAGGAGCCCAAAAATTGGATGAATCACGCCCTGGAGTTGGCAGCAGCAGCAGGAGCCCAAATATTACTTTAAAGAGACACTGGGGTTGGCTTCAGTAGCCCAAAAATTGGATGAATCACACCCTGGAGTTGGCAGCAGCAGCAGCAGGAGCCCAAATATTACTTTAAAGAGACCCTGGGGTTGGCTTCAGGAGCCCAAAAATTGGATGATTCACACCCTGGAGTTGGCATCAGCAGGAGCCCAAAAATTGGCCTAAAGACATAAATATGTTTTGCACCATTTGGAAAGTGTAAAACGTGGCACTATGCTGAATCTAGTCGCATGCATCAGGCATTGGTGGGTGGAAATCCTGGCTGATCCATCCCTGATTCATTTTGACAAAGGTGAGTCTCTCCACATTTTTAGTTGACAGACGAGTTCTCCTCGCCGTAACTATTGCCCCCGCCGCACTAAACACCCGCTCAGATGGCACGCTACTTGCCGGGCAGGACAGCTTTTCCAGGGTAAACTCTGCTAGTTGCGGCCACAAATCAAGTTTGGCTGCCCAGAAGTCCAGCAGATCCTCAAGGTGTGTTGGCATGGTCATGTCAAAGTATGACATGACCTGCTGGTTCAGGTCCTGCTCCAGGTCTTCCTGCTGCTCATGAGTAGCCTCACTATGCGGGTGTAGAAAGCTACTCATTAGCGACTGAAGACTGAGGCTGCTGCTGATGGAGCTGCTGCTGCTGCTCCTGCCAACCCCCCCAGCAGCCATGGCCGTGGAAGGTGAGCGCTGAGGTCCCCTCGAGTCAGACCTGCGAGAGTATGGACCATGGCGCAGATAGGCATCGGCCAACTGCCTACGTAGAATGTCTTTGTAGTAGTTCAGTTTGTCCTCCCTCTCGGTGGGTTTAAAAAATGCCCCCATTTTGTGTCTGAAGCGAGGGTCCAATAAGGTGGACAGCCAGAAGTCATCCCGCCGACAGATGGAAACAATTCTGGGGTCACTACGCAAGCACGTGAGCATGCTTCCTGCCATTTGCGCAAGTGACTTGGATGGACTACCTGTCTCCATCTCCACTGCATACTGCCACGGTGTGCCCGGGTCCTCTGTCTCGCCTTCCTCAAAAACCTCTAGCTCCTCTGGCTGCTCCTGCTCCTCCTCTCCTGTCCGCTGACTAGATAAACTAGCCATTTCGCTAAGCCTAAACTGTGTTTCGCTGGGCAACTCCTCCTCCTCCTCTTCCTCCTCCTCCTCCAGTTCAGCTCCAACGGGGTTCATGTGGCCGTAAGATGTAAACGCCATGTCTCAAGTGCCCTGACCAGCCATGGTTTCCAACATGTGCTGTAGTACATGAAGCAGTGGAATCACGTCGTTCATCCCGTAATCCTGCCGACTGACAAATAAAGTGGCTTCCTCAAAGGGCCTGAGCAAACGGCAGGTGTCACGTATGAGCTGCCAGTGGTTGACATTGAAGTTACACAGGGGAGTCCCCCTATCTGCTTGGATCATCAGGAAATCCGTGATGGCTTTTCTCTGTTCATATAATCGGTCCAACATGTGAAGGGTGGAATTCCAACGGGTGGAAACATCGCAAATCAGACTATGTTGGGGGATACCATTCTGACGCTGTAGCGTTTGTTTGGCGGTGTATGAGTGGCTGAAGTGCATGCAAAGTTTCCTTGAAGTTGTTAGGATGTCTTGCAGATGGGGGGAACACTTCAGAAACCGCTTGACAACCAGATTGAAGACGTGAGCCATGCAGGGGGCATGGGTCAGGCTTCCTTGGCGCAGCGCAGACAAAATGTTCTTCCCATTGTCGGTAACCATGATTCCCATTTTAAGTTTTCTTGGAGTAAGCCATGTTTGGATTTCCTGATGAATACATTTAAGCAGTTCCTCCCCTGTGTGACTCCGTTCGCCAAGACAAACCATGTGAAGCACTGCGTGACACCTCCGTGCCCTGCACACATGGTAGACTGGAGGGGCACTGAGACTTGAGCCTACAGTGGAGGGTGAGGAGATGGCGGAGGATGAGGAGGCCGAGTCGCACGGTGTCACAGGCCCAATGGGCAGGGAGCGCGGAGGTCGAAGCGGCGTGACCTGTCCAAGTTGCTGCTGCTGCTGCAAAGGGACCACATTCACCCAGTGGGCCGTAAACGACATGTACTGTCCCTGACCGTAGTTACAGCTCCAGATGTCGGCGCTGCCATGCACTTTGCTACACACCGACAGGCTCAAGGACTGGCCCACCTTCTGTTCAACAAAAGTGTGCAGCGCTGGTACTGCCTTCTTGGCAAAGAAATGACGGCTTGGGACTCTCCACCTCGGCTCGGCACAAGCCATCAGTTCTCTGAAAGGTGCAGATTCCACCACCTGAAAAGGGAGGCACTGCAGCACCAGCAACTTGGACAGGAGCACATTCAGCTTCTGCGCCATAGGATGAGTGGGCGCATACTGCTGTCTCTTCCGCTGATGGATTGCTGGCGGGATGCATGACTTGGAGGAGGAGGAGGAGGAGCAGGAGCGACAGAGGATGGGTATGACACACAGCTGCCTTCGGCTGAGGTGCTGGAGCCTTGGCTGGCAGAAATTGGGAGCGGCGTGCCACTTGGTGAGGAAGCAGACTGGACCACCCCTTGGGAGCCTCGGTTCTCCCAGGTCGCTTTATGGTGACGCATCATATGTTGACGCAGGGCCGTGGTGCCAACATTTGGACCCTGGCCACGCTTCACCTTTTGCCTACATATCTTGCATGTGGCCATGTTACCCTCCTGCGGATGCTTCAGGAAAAACTGCCACACTGCCGAGTAGCTACTTTTCCCACCCCCTGGCCTCACTGATTCACTGCTGCTGTTGCCAACTCCAGGAACCCCTGCTCCACTACCTCCCGATAAGGTAGACTGCCGCACAGCAGGTGCTCTACCCCGGCCCCGGCCGGCTCCAGCCTTTGGAATTGTGCCCCCCATGCTGACTGCTACCACCTTGCTGCCTCAGCTGCTGACTCCGGGGCAACCTGCGCCCCTCTTCTCCTGATGATGACGATGAAGCCCCTTCATCACCCGGCTCCCAAGTGCGATCGGCTTCATCGTCATCATCATTATCACTGAGTTGTGGCTGTAGGTCACTGATGTTCGTGGATTCGTCAACAGTGTCTGGCGCAGGAGCTGGAACGCTCGCAGCACCCACGACACTGTCCACATCACTATTTGTCTGCCTAGCTAAAGAAGCCACCTCCATTTCTTGGCTGGGCAGTAGCTGCTGACTGTCCTCTATCTGATTGTCCTCCTCACTAAAGAGTGGAGCTGAACCCAAAGCATAGGATACGTCGCTGGGGGAGGGAACGGCGTAGGACAGAGGCAATGGGAGGACAGGGACTGCTCTCGGGGCATGCCAACTCAGGGTTGTGTCAGAGGAACCTACCGACCCTAGACTGGGGGTCTCAGATGTAAGTTGTGATGATGTTGTTGATGAGCGCGTCAACCAATCTACAATGGCAGATGCGTTACTGGTGGAGACCCGACCGCTAGCAGATACTGGCAGATAAATCTCTCAGCGCGACTCCTGCTGCTACTGGCCCCCAGTCTGCTGCGAGCTCTGCCTGCGGAATCTTGGCCTCTGCCACTCCTCTTTTCACTTCCAGGCACTTGTCTGCCCGACATAGTCTAACTGGCGTGGTAGTAGGTGATATTTTAAGAACCCCCAGGCAGCGGTGGGTCTATATGAAACAGAATATAATGCACACCAAAAGTGAGCAGTAACACTCAGCCTCCAACAGGCCTGCCTAGTGTAAATAAGAGAGCTGCTTAGTGTAAATAAAGAGGGGTATGCTATGTTACAGAATGGGATGCCCCAACAGCCAGCAGTGCACCTGGCAGCAGTACTACTATGCACAGCAAAAGTGTCTTTATTCAGGCCTAATTTCTATTAGAATAAGTGCAAATGGTAATGGTATTAAATAGAGGCTGGTGTAGTCACAGAATGGGATGCCCCAAAAACCAGAGAGCACCTGGCAGCACTAATACCATGCACAGCAAAAGTGTCTTTATCAGGCCTAATTTCTATTAGAATAAGTGCAAATGGTTATGGTATTAAATAGAGGCTGGTGTAGTCACAGAATGGGATGCCCCAAAAACCAGAGAGCACCTGGCAGCAGTAATACTATGCACAGCAAAAGTGTCTCTATCAGGCCAAATTTCTATTAGAATAAGTGCAAATGGTTATGGTATTAAATAGAGGCTGGTGTAGTCACAGAATGGGATGCCCCAAAAACCAGAGAGCACCTGGCAGCAGTAATACTATGCACAGCAAAAGTGTCTTTATCAGGCCTAATTTCTATTAGAATAAGTGCAAATGGTTATGGTATTAAATAGAGGCTGGTGTAGTCACAGAATGGGATGCCCCAAAAACCAGAGAGCACCTGGCAGCACTAATACTATGCACAGCAAAAGTGTCTTTATCAGGCCAAATTTCTATTAGAATAAGTGCAAATGGTTATGGTATTAAATAGAGGCTGGTGTAGTCACAGAATGGGATGCCCCAAAAACCAGAGAGCACCTGGCAGCAGTAATACTATGCACAGCAAAAGTGTCTTTATCAGGCCTAATTTCTATTAGAATAAGTGCAAATGGTTATGGTATTAAATAGAGGCTGGTGTAGTCACATAATGGGATGCCCCAAAAACCAGAGAGCACCTGGCAGCACTAATACTATGCACAGCAAAAGTGTCTTTATCAGGCCTAATTTCTATTAGAATAAGTGCAAACGGTTATGGTATTAAATAGAGGCTGGAGTAGTCACAGAATGGGATGCCCCAAAAACCAGAGAGCACCTGGCAGCAGTAATACTATGCACAACAAAAGTGTCTTTATCAGGCCTAATTTCTATTAGAATAAGTGCAAATGGTTATGGTATTAAATAGAGGCTGGTGTAGTCACAGAATGGGATGCCCCAAAAACCAGAGAGCACCTGGCAGCAGTAATACTATGCACAGCAAAAGTGTCTTTATCAGGCCTAATTTCTATTAGAATAAGTGCAAATGGTTATGGTATTAAATAGAGGCTGGTGTAGTCACATAATGGGATGCCCCAAAAACCAGAGAGGACCTGGCAGCACTAATACTATGCACAGCAAAAGTGTCTTTATCAGGCCAAATTTCTATTAGAATAAGTGCAAATGGTTATGGTATTAAATAGAGGCTGGTGTAGTCACAGAATGGGATGCCCCAAAAACCAGAGAGCACCTGGCAGCAGTAATACTATGCACAGCAAAAGTGTCTATATCAGGCCTAATTTCTATTAGAATAAGTGCAAATGGTTATGGTATTAAATAGAGGCTGGTGTAGTCACAGAATGGGATGCCCCAAAAACCAGAGAGCACCTGGCAGCAGTAATACTATGCACAGCAAAAGTGTCTTTATCAGGCCTAATTTCTATTAGAATAAGTGCAAATGGTTATGGTATTAAATAGAGGCTGGTGTAGTCACAGAATGGGATGCCCCAAAAACCAGAGAGCACCTGGCAGCAGTAATACTATGCACAGCAAAAGTGTCTCTATCAGGCCAAATTTCTATTAGAATAAGTGCAAATGGTTATGGTATTAAATAGAGGCTGGTGTAGTCACAGAATGGGATGCCCCAAAAACCAGAGAGCACCTGGCAGCAGTAATACTATGCACAGCAAAAGTGTCTTTATCAGGCCTAATTTCTATTAGAATAAGTGAAAATGGTTATGGTATAAAATAGAGGCTGGTGTAGTCACAGAATGGGATGCCCCAAAAACCAGAGAGCACCTGGCAGCACTAATACTATGCACAGCAAAAGTGTCTTTATCAGGCCAAATTTCTATTAGAATAAGTGCAAATGGTTATGGTATTAAATAGAGGCTGGTGTAGTCACAGAATGGGATGCCCCAAAAACCAGAGAGCACCTGGCAGCACTAATACTATGCACAGCAAAAGTGTCTTTATCAGGCCAAATTTCTATTAGAATAAGTGCAAATGGTTATGGTATTAAATAGAGGCTGGTGTAGTCACAGAATGGGATGCCCCAAAAACCAGAGAGCACCTGGCAGCAGTAATACTATGCACAGCAAAAGTGTCTTTATCAGGCCAAATTTCTATTAGAATAAGTGCAAATGGTTATGTTATTAAATAGAGGCTGGTGTAGTCACAGAATGGGATGCCCCAAAAACCAGAGAGCACCTGGCAGCACTAATACTATGCACAGGAAAAGTGTATTTATCAGGCCTAATTTCTATTAGAATAAGTTCAAATGGTTATGGTATTAAATAGAGGCTGGTGTAGTCACAGAATGGGATGCCCCAAAAACCAGAGAGCACCTGGCAGCAGTAATACTATGCACAGCAAAAGTGTCTTTATCAGGCCTAATTTCTATTAGAATAAGTGCAAATGGCTATGGTATTAAATAGAGGCTGGTGTAGTCACAGAATGGGATGCCCCAAAAACCAGAGAGCACCTGGCAGCACTAATACTATGCACAGGAAAAGTGTATTTATCAGGCCTAATTTCTATTAGAATAAGTTCAAATGGTTATGGTATTAAATAGAGGCTGGTGTAGTCACAGAATGGGATGCCCCAAAAACCAGAGAGCACCTGGCAGCAGTAATACTATGCACAGCAAAAGTGTCTATAGGGTCGATTCAAAGAAACATGTAACAGCTTGGATTTTGGTGCCGATCATCCTATTTTTCCCGTCCGCTCGTGCGTTCGTATGAACTTGCGAGTGATTCTATAAGCAAATACGTTTCTATCCTAAAATGTACGTCCGTTCGTATGGCAGTTCGGGAATCAGACCTATGTCAGTTTCCATCCTGAATTTTCCGTTTCATTTCTCAGGTTGCAACATTGGTTTTGCCCTTTTTCCTTTTTTGTCTGGACGTAAATCCTTCTGATCTTGTGGCTGCACACTACAAACTTACCTCATTAAAGTGCATTCTAAATATTTGGTCTTTTATTTTTCTTTATTTCATTCATTTTGTAGTAACCAACCATTAATGAATGCATTTGCATAAGTAAATCTTACTTTGTTTAATTTTTACTTAACTTGCATTTTTTACTTGTGGATTTAATTTTAATATTTTGGCTTCAAATGGTACAACTTAAAATTTTGTGTGTGGTTACCCACACCCTCTACATACAGATTGCTCTCAAATATAAAAAAACACCCAGCAACTTCTGCATGTTATGAGTCTAGAAACAGCCAAGATGGCGGCTCAGGTATTCTGGGGCAGCCTGCAAACAGAAAGGGCCTTGTGACTGTTGCTCTGCATTCTTTGATTTCTGACCTTTCCGTGCCCCCAGCTCTGCTGTGTCTGTGCAAAATACAGCAGTAACCCACATCCTGCACTTTATCCCGCTCTCCTCTCCTCAGTAAGTGTGATGCATCTGACCAAAGATGTGCTTAAATAATTAAACAAAGCAAAGGTAAACAACTACACCAATAAATGCAATCTAAAAATATTATTCTAGTACATCAATTTAAAAATAAATACCAAAGGACATAAGTTTCTTTAATTAACGCAAATATATTGCAAAATAAAGGTTTACATGCAAAGGACTAATTAAGGTCCACATTAAAATGCTTTTATAAGGCATACATGAATCAGGTATGCATTGCCATACAATTTATGGCCTCAGCCATGCTGATACATGCAGTTCATTGGAGCTCAAGATGCGCAGACTCCTCCACATAGCCAAAAAACCTGTTCAAGAACAGCAATACGACTGCTAAAAGGTGTCGGCAGTGGCTTTCTTTTAAAACGTATTTAGAGGTTTGAAAACTGTTCTCTGAATCACACCTAAACACATTCGATTATCCTAAGTTTTACGTTTTGATCCTAAGTTTTAGGATTTGATCCTAAGTTTTACGTTTTGATCCTAAAATTTAGGAACGAACTTGCGATGATCGTAAGAGCATATACGCATTCGAACGTAGGCTCGTGCGAGTCGTAAATGGCCAAAAAAACAGGAAAAAATGACTAACACCCACCCAAACTTACGATTCTCGATCCGAAATCAATTAACTTTTGCTCTTTGAATCGAGGGGTATATCAGGCCTAATTTCTATTAGAATAAGTGCAAATGGTTATGGTATTAAATAGAGGCTGGTGTAGTCACAGAATGGGATGCCCCAAAAACCAGAGAGCACCTGGCAGCACTAATACTATGCACAGCAAAAGTGTCTTTATCAGGCCTAATTTCTATTAGAATAAGTGCAAATGGTTATGGTATTAAATAGAGGCTGGTGTAGTCACAGAATGGGATGCCCCAAAAACCAGAGAGGACCTGGCAGCACTAATACTATGCACAGCAAAAGTGTCTTTATCAGGCCAAATTTCTATTAGAATAAGTGCAAATGGTTATGGTATTAAATAGAGGCTGGTGTAGTCACAGAATGGGATGCCCCAAAAACCAGAGAGCACCTGGCAGCAGTAATACTATGCACAGCAAAAGTGTCTTTATCAGGCCTAATTTCTATTAGAATAAGTGCATATGGTTATGGTATTAAATAGAGGCTGGTGTAGTCACAGAATGGGATGCCCCAAAAACCAGAGAGCACCTGGCAGCACTAATACTATGCACAGCAAAGGTGTCTTTATCAGGCCAAATTTCTATTAGAATAAGTGCAAATGGTTATGGTATTAAATAGAGGCTGGTGTAGTCACAGAATGGGATGCCCCAAAAACCAGAGAGCACCTGGCAGCACTAATACTATGCACAGCAAAAGTGTCTTTATCAGGCCTAATTTCTATTAGAATAAGTGCAAATGGTTATGGTATTAAACAGAGGCTGGTGTAGTCACAGAATGGGATGCCTCACAGCAGACTTGAGATCAGTTCAGTATATATGCACAGTTAGTGTATAAGCAGCCTGAAAACGCTAACAAAGCCAGTCAGCCAGCCAGTAACACTCAGGCTGGATGAAAAAAAAAAATCTCCCTGTGACTGCCTCCGATTTTTCCTAACTTTCCCTGCTTTACGCTGACTTTCTGTCTGTCTCCTGCCTGTCTCCTGCCTGTCTCCAGCCTGTCTCTGTCTGTCCCTGTCTGTCTAACTGTCTCTCCCTGCCTACAGCAGCATCCTGTCTCTCACGAATGCAATAGAGAAATGAGGAAAAGCAAGATGTCCGCCGACTTAAATAGCGCTGTGACGTCACCGGGCTTGCTGGCTGCTGATAGGCTGCATGTGACTGTCCCAGCTTGCACTGGCGCGGGGTTGATGTCTGGACATGTCCCGTCCGCCATCTTAGAATGCCTGTAATGTAAATGAATGGATGTTAAAGGAAAACTTCGAGCGATCGAATCGCGGGGAAATTCGGATTCGATCCGAATCGAATTTTTCATGAAATTCGGATCGAATCCGGGTTCGTCCGGATCGATTCGCTCATCCCTAGCGGTATTCACAGAGAAACATAATTTGTCAGGTGAAATGCAGAGAGATAGCCAAAACTGTCCATTAAATGTGACCTGTCTAACCAAGGAAGAAATGGAGCACTGCCTTCCAGATTATATTAAGTGAAGGCGATTCAGTATGATTCGCCCCATCCTGGACACTGGCCAGATTCAGGTTAAACAATTCAGAAATCGTTGCTGGCATCAATGCTGGCAGGTGGCATGCCAGTTACCACTACATATGAACTGGTTTAGAGGTTCCTTGGACCCCTTACCAGTTCACAAACTGTTAAAAATAAATACATCTTTCGGCGTCTTCCTCCTCTTGTTCCCCGCTGGATGGCATCCTCTATTCAGAGAGCACTGGTCTTCTAAAGTTGGGCTGCTCTGTCTGCATCCCTCCTTGGTGATTAATGACGTCTCTAAAGGGAAGGGACATAGGTATTTCCTGGGGAACAAGGGGATTTCCTGGGGAACCCTATAATTAAAATAAGATGTCACAGAGCAATGCATATAAAAAAGCAGGGGATGATGCTCTTGAAGCCACCACTCTGAGCATGGGAGAAATTATCAGGTGATGACTTTTTTAATACCCTCCATCCTGCCTCAGCACTGGAAGAGGGGGCCAAGGGAGCATCAGGAGGGCCCATCCCAGGCTATAGGGTCTCTTTAACTTGTAAACAAAAATTTCTCTGTCAACATACAACAAGGCTTTTGACTCCTTGTCCACCCAAATATCTGGATTGATAAAGGGCAAGGCCAAACATTTTATGGTTATAGTGTAAAGTAACAGTAAGAAAGAGGAAGCCCTGATGGGCACAATTGGCAAAGGTGATAATTTAGGAAACAGACCCATTTTCCACCCACCCGATCTGATGCTGTGGAATTGTTACACAACACCAAGTGACAAGAGGGATGTACCAATATCTATCTGCCGTGGATAGGCCTCAAGGAGCTGGGCTCTATCTATTGTTTTCTTTTTTATTTGTTTGCAATTTTTTCAAAAAAGATTGTTATCTATCAACAGTGTCTTAGCGACGTACTAAAGTGATGTGATTGGTGTACTGAACAGAGACTTCCTGACTCTGGCTTGCTTATCTGATTGGAGGTAGTGAGGATGCTCAACATCTCTGAGCTCAAGGGTCTAACTATCTCTCTCGTTTTCAGCCTCTTCAGATCAGAGGATGACATGCATGTGTTCCAGATCTTAAAGGGTTACTGGCAGCATTCTCACCTGGGGTCATTACTTCTGCCTGTAAATCAAAGTTATGGGGATACAATCCTAACACAAATGTTTATGTTACATTTCAGAAGAGGAAAACAATATGGCAGAACACCAGAAACCTGAGTCTATTTGTCAAGACACATTGTCTTGTGCAGTTTTTTAAATATCAATTTGTACTAAGATTTTTATGGCCATCTTTTGCTTCGTGCATGTGTGGGGTGTGTGGTGGGGGACCCTATGGGAATCAACAATATTGTTGAAACACTTTTCATAGTGGGTGGGGGTATGAACCAAAGATGCTAGGGGAGGAGTAATTTGTGGTTAGGTATTTACATATTTTTGTATGTAACTTAATTAGTCCTGGAAACAAAGTTTGGCCTTTTAATAGTATTGTGGCCAAAAAAACCCTGTGAACATACAGAAATAATTTAAGCTTAGTTAATTAGGGCTGCAGTGGGCTGGATTTTCTTTCTTCTTGGTCATAGTTAAGATTTCACCCAGTGAGTTGTTGACAGTCCATTTGATTCTGTACCACTGCTCATTGCATTAGTATTTTGCCCCATAAGATGCACATGCCCATAATAAGATGCACCCAGAATTTGGAGAAGGAAAGGATTGTGGGGCATTACAATTACAGGTAGTGTGTGGAACCCCCTCAAAAAAATGAATTACATTCCCACTGCATCTAAACCACTGGCCTGCTGCCAGTGTCTGCCGCTCCTCGCCACCTCCACTGCCGATACCCACTGTTCTACGCACCCCTACTACCTGCCTCCACACACACATGTTCCCGGTGTGTGTGGAGGCAGGTATACGTGCCATGCCCACCCACAACCCGGAACTAGTGCCCGGAACATGTGTGTGTGTAAGTGTTGGAGCTGGGATCGGCAGTGGGGGTGACGGTGGACACTGATAATTCACAGTCATAGTGGAGTCACAGGCCAGCGGCGGGGGAGCATCAGGAATTTAGGCCCTTATTTATCAAGGGCTAGCGCCAGGTAGTGTCTGACGAGCGCCAGGTACCGCCAGCTATCGGCGGCTACCGAATCAAGTACGCCCGGCGGCGGTAACAATGACGCATTTATCACGCTAAATGAGGCTAGCGCCGGCGAGAGCGTCAGCTAGTGCGGGATTCATCATGTAGCCGACTGCAACAAACAGCGCCGCTGCTAATCCCATCACAGCGACAGGTATGACCTGGCGCTCCCTGGCGTGGTCCAATGCATTTCAATGGAGCATTCTTTAAATAATCATAATTAATTGCTATTACTGTTTTTTTTTTTTTTAATGTCAAAAATTCTGTGACCACTTCTGCAAAGTTAGGTTTTTTTTTAAAGTAAAAAAAAAAAAAAATGTTCAGAATTGATATTACAGGTCTGAAATTCATGTATTCATATTACATAATGTTTAGAAAAACTTGTATAATTTTTACATATAGAAAAAAAGGTTGTTTGGGGGTTAAAAACTTTACACACATCGCCGCCAGCGCTCTGGGGTTTAAACAAGGAATTCACAGCGCAAGAAATTTTTGAGCGTGATTTTTTAATGAATCTGCAGCAAGCCGTTCGCTCTGGTCATTCGCTGTCAGGCGTACCCATACAAGCGGAACCTGTGAAACAGCGACCCCTAACCCCGTATTCAACATTACCGCACACCGACTGAGTCGCTGTCAACAAGCAAACCCCGGCCAAGCACAGCGAATACTAGCTGGCACTGTGAAAATCACGCTACTGGCGCTCATCTGTCGCTACCTGGCGCTATTAATGAATCGGCCTCCCCCTTCTTTTACATTTGCTCCACAAGATCCCCCACGTTGGGGGTGGGAAGTGTGTCTTATGGGGCAAAAAATATTTTTGACCCTTGGCAGAAAACTCAGATATTGGTCACCAAGTACCAAAAATTCCAATAAATTCAACAGGAGGTTTGTTTCTTTTGTTACCTACTGCCTGTTTAGCAGCATTTTCTTCAGTCTATGTACAGCAGTGTATGAAGTTCTGCCTGTCAACTCCAAATTTCTTATTTGGAATGCAAATTATGTCTTCCCCTGTCTTCCTGCTGCTTTGCATTTCTTTTAATATGCATAATATTTGCTACTGGGAGCTGAAAGACTTGGATTGAGCTCCAGTTTGCTTTTTGGCTTCAAATTGGACTTAAATAACTAAAGATAGCCAGGAACGCAATCAGCCTTCCAGAGCTCTACAGTAACTTTAGTTCACCTGAGGATAAGGCTTATTTGCACACATTTGGCAAATAATGACGAACAGAGGTGGCTATCAGTAGAACAGTTATATTTGGCAGGTATCTTACCTTCCTACTTCTACATATTGCCTTCATTACTGTGTTCTGCCAACACCTGGGTGCATTTTGTATAAAATGTTATATTACAAGATAATCTTTTTCATCGCTCTAAAAGTTTATTTGCTAAAAGAAATGACAAGCTTGCCCTGACATATTCCAACCTCTAGGGGCGGGTTGGCAACAGGGCATACCGGGACAAATCCCGGTAGGCCGCGGCTTGTCCTGCATTTCTGCCTCCCCGTTTACCTTCTCCCGGCTGCTCTGGTCGGCTTCCTAGTTCCGCAGCCGGCCGGGTAATAGCAGGAGAGGCAGGCCCGTATTTAACATTAGGCACACATAAGGACCGGCCTCGGGCGCCTGAATGTGCAGGGGAGGGGGGGTGGCAGCAGGGGCATTAAAAAAAGTTTTCTTTCAGCATTTGCATTGCACTAGTATTGGTATGGGGCCCCAGCAGCATGACACGGACACTGCTGTTTTGTGTTTTTTTTTTGTACAATTTTTTCAGTTTGTGGTTGTTCATTTTCTTTTCCCTGAGTACCTCCCCCGCCCGCACATGGTATGACCAGTATCTATTGAGGACGCACAGTGGAGCTGGACTGATGTATTGTATAGACAGATGGAAGCTTCTTTACATGGCCCCTCCCTGACTCAGCCTATGCAGGAACATGGCTGACTTCCCGAGCTGCTTCTCCTCCACACAGCACAACTGCAAACATTACAAGTGAGGACACTGACCAGCCAGGCTGCAGCACCTCTCTGAGAACACCAGCAGAAGAACCTTCAGTGCCTGGAGGCTGTTCTGAACGTGGGTGACAGCAGACTGATCAGAGGAGGTTCTGTGTGTTCTCACCCGTTTCTGCCTAATTTTCATGTGTCTGTGTGGCACAGAGTTCATGCCCCAGCTAGCTGGATTAATTCGCCCCCTCCCCCAATGTCATTATCAGCATGACATCATCATCTGCTGTGTCTCCGGGCTTTGAAATATCAGAAAGGCAGCGCAGGGGATGGAGCTTCTCATTGCTGCTCAGGGGGAGGCCGATTCATTAATAGCGCCAGGTAGCGACAGATGAGCGCCAGTAGCGTTATTTTCACAGCGCACGCTAGTATTCGCTGTGCTTGGCCGTTGTTCGGCTGTTGACAGCGACTCAGTCGGTGTGCGGTAATGTTGAATACGGGGTTAGGAGTCGCTGTTTGACAGGTTCCGCGCTGTATGGGAGCGCATGACAGCGAATGGCCATAGCGAACGGCTCCCAGCATATTCATTAACAAATCACGCTCAAAAAATTCTCGCACTGTGAAATGCTTGTTTAAACCCCAGAGCGCTGGCGGCGATGGGTTAAAAGTAGTTTTTTAACCCCCAAACAACCATATTTTTGGAAAAAAAAAAAATATGTTTTTACAAACATTTTGTAATATGAATACATTAATATCAGACCTGTAATATAAATTCTGCACAAATTTTTTTTTTTTTTTTTTTTACCTTAAAAAAAATATCTAACATGGCAGAAGTGGTCACAGAATTTTTGCCATTAAAAAAAAAAAAAAAAAAAAAACATTAATAGCAATTAATTAAGAATATTTAAAGATTGCTCCATTGAAATGCATTGGAGAGCGCCAGGTAGCGAGAGGTCATACCTGTCGCTGTTCAAGGTCGCTCGCTGGCGCTGTGGGGTGAGGCTGGAATAATGATGAATGATTCGCTATCTGGCGCTCTGTCAGTCGCTAAGCAGGATCAGCTTGATAAATGTGTGATTGCGGAGGGGAGCCGGCGTTCTCGTGGCGGTGAGCGTCATTACCGTTCGCTCACCATTCGCTACCTGGCGCTATCCCTTGTTAAATAGGGGCCTAAGTCTGTTCAATAATGTGATGGAGCATGTATCTGCTTGTGTCATTATTGTAGACATTTTCCTGCCTGCTGTGCTCTCTTCTGGCTGCCCACTTTCCTGATATCTACTGTCTTCCTGCAAGTCCTCCTTTCAGCCTCCTTCCTGTCACCCACTGCTCACTGTGCCTCTTTCTGGCTGCCCATTTCCCTCCTTTCTATCCCTTTATCCTGCCATTTTTATGCAGCCAGCTGTTCCCACATTGCTGCTGCCTGTATCCCCCCTTTTTTCCCTTTCGTGCTAATAACGTTCCTTTTACTCTGCGTCTCCTGATGGGCACTGTGCCCGCTTTCTAATTTCTGCCCCCTCTTCTGTGTATTTTTATCCTTTCTGCCACTATCCCTCCCTGATCTGTGCCCACTGTGTTCTTCTGCCAACTGCTATTTCTTCTTGAAACCAACTTTTTTTTCCTTCTGCCACTTTCTGTTGCTCCCTTTCCCTGGCAACCCCAGACTCAACAGCCCCAATACCTACCACTTGCACTTTTTTAACTATATCGGTCATTTACATGACAACCAACAGCCAATCAGGGTTCAAGGCCACTAGGTGAACCTGCTAGAATGCTGGTGGTTATGTGAACAGCAGGGAATAGCATCTAACAGGTAGTGCAAGGCAGACTGGCAGGAGGATGTGCACCAGGACAGTGCTTAGAAGACAGGCGGACCTCAGGGTCTGTAAGGCTAGAGATCCCCTTTAAAGTGGATCAAAACCCAGGATTCTGACTATCCTGGGTTTTGGTCCTTGCCCCAATCTGGAATGCCCCACTGTGTGAAACCCCCCAGGTCGCCCAATCTAACTCACCTTACCCCAGTCCTACTGTGTACAGTCAGTGTGCTCGGTTCCGCTCCCACCTGACGGCCACATCCTCCACTGCCCGCTAACAGGGAGCATGCCTAGCCATTCACAAAAGGCTGCCGTAGCCACTTCCCTGCTAAAGGGATAGTGGGGATGCGGCTGCTGCTCATGCATGCCTCGTTGACCCGGGGAAAAAGGTGAGTTTCTGGGTAACCTGTAGGGGTTTCACAAAACAGAGCATCCCAAATCTGGATGTCCCTGGGGGGGGACATCCAGTGGGGCCATGGGTTTTGGTCCTCTTTAACAATGGAGGGGCGTGTTGCCAAAAGGTGCCTAGGGCAGCAGGAATCCTAAATACGGCCCTGAGGAGAGGCCAGGCTTTCCGTCAGCTGGGGGTATTTGTTAAAAATGGCAGTTTAAAAAGTTCCAGATGAGAGCTCCTGTGGCCCACTTACAGAGATAGCTCCCTATGCGATGGCACGCCTCGCACACCCCAAAGCTGCCCATATACAGTGGAGTAAATAAGTTTTCAATACACTACAGATTTACAAACTTTGCCACGTACAAAGAATGGAGAGGTCTGTTATATTTATTGTAGGTACACTTCAACTGTGAGAGATAACAAAATCTAAAAAAATTCAGAAAATAACATTGTATGATTTTTAAATAATTAATAAGCATTTTATTGCATTAAATATGTTTTTGATCACCTACCAACTAGCAATAATTCTGTTTCTCACTGTTATTTTTTTCTAGGAAGCCCTCTTACTTTGCCCTCAATACCTGTAATAATTCATACTCCAGCCTCTCCACCATCGCCAAGACCAAAGACCTGTCTATAAGGACACCAGGGATAGAATTGACCTGAACAAGGCTGGGATGGGTTACAGGGCAATAGACAAGCTGCTGGTGAGAAGGCAACAGCTGTTGGCGCAATCATTAGAAAATGGAAGCCACACAAGATGACTTGTCAAGTTTCCTTGGCCGTCATTCAAGATCTCTCCTTGCGGGGTATAGATGATTCTGAAAAAAGGTCAGGAATCAGCCTAGAAATACACAGGGAGCTGGGACCAAAGTTTCAAAGATTAATGTATGCTGCTATGCCATCATGGAATAATGAAAAGGTCTTACTGCTCACACCACACATGTCCAGGCCTGTTTGAAGTTCTCCAATGAGGCATAGGAGAGGGCCATGTGCTCAACACCACTTGCTGTGTTTGGGGGAAGAAGGATGCCTCAGCACCCTAGAACACAGTCACAGTCGTGAAACATGGAGGGGAAGGGGACAGAATGATGAGAGTTTTTGGCCAACAACCTCCTTTCCCCTGTAAGAGCATTGGTGATGAGACCGTGGCTGGGTCTTCCAGCAAGACACAGCCATAAAAAAGCATTTCATGGTCCTGGAGTGCCCTAGCCAGTCTCCAGACCTGAACCCAATCGAAAATCTTTGGAGGGAGCTGAAAATCAATATTGCCCAGTGACAGCCCTGAAACCTTTATGAAGGACTGGGAACTTTTAGACTCCAGGCTGGCCACTGCAGTCCACTGGGTTTTGTTCTGCTTTAAGGCCTAGGTATGCAAAATATTAAGTGCTAATGATATCAAAAAAGTTAACCCCTACAGATCACGAAAACAAGTTTCAAAGCATAGTAGAGCAATCCATGGTATGTGTGAAAGTCTTGCCATGGTTGGACTTGCACTCCTCATACGGAGTGCAAGTCCAACCATGGCAAGACTTTCACACATACCATGGTCATTGCCATTTCCTCAGAATGGTTGGTTCGTGGATTTCTGCATGTATCTATTTGACAGCTGAGGTGACTACGCACATATCTGAAATATTAATATATTATGTTCCCTTGTTCTTATTATTTATTCTGTCACTTAGTGAACTAGCACAGGTTTGGTGGCATTTTTCATTTCCAGATTAATTTGTCTTCAGGTGAGAGTGAGTGGGCTGGTAAAATATAAATGCAACTAAAAAAATTAACCATTTTAATTATATCCAGCACTAGAACAAGATTAATGCAGTCCTTTAAGGGAAATTAATTTATGATCCAATACTAGCAAAACAGTAATTGAATGCTTAGGAATTTCGACTTTATTAAGCTCCTATTTCATTCTGAAATGATAAAGTAGTGAATATTGTCACTGCGCATTTTTTAAAGGCAGTGCTTGTTAATCACAGGATAATTTATTTGTGATATTTTATAACCTGACCTGCTTTTCTGTATGTGGTTGGTGAACTGTGCATGGTAATTGCTGATGAGTTTATTCAGTCTTAGAGACATTGGGGTAGATTCAGAGACAGTCGAGAATTGTCACTCCTTTTCTGGAGAGAAAACTGTCATTGATGTTCATTGTTTACCTGAAAATCTCTATTGATGTTCATTGTCTACCTGGTGTAAATTTGCACCTGGCTCTGAATCAGCCCCAAGATAGACAATGAAAGCCAATGGCAGTTTCTCTTTTTAAAAAAGGAGTGAGAATTCTCACCTTTCTCTGAATCGACCCAATTGTCCACCCAAAAGTAAAAAATCAAGTCGGTGTCTTCAAATCTTCAGATTTCTCTACTTCACATCCTACAGGAACACCACAGTCTCTGCTACCAATTCATTGCAGTTCAAGACAAGGAGTGCTGCAAAATGGTTGCTCCCACCGTCACAACCAAAAATTAAAGTGCCCAAAAGAAAATCCAGCACCAATATAACTTTAATCCTCATTAATCCATGAGTAGATCCAAGATATTCCAACTTTAAAGTTGACCTCCAGTAAAAAAAAATCAAAGCGTAAATTGCCCCCCCAACCCCCAGCAATCAATGACGTAAGCTGTTTGAGAGGGCTTAATCGTATGCAGGTGGGAGTGGCCATCATGCTACAAACCTGACAGTTCTGCTTAGGAAAAAACCCAGTCCAGCCCCACATTCAAAGTTGCACCTCTGTGCAATAATACTTTCTCACTAGCCATCGGTTGTAATGACTCGCCATAGCTCATCATGCTCTTAAAACATTGTAGCAGCATTGCAGACATGTTTAATATTCTGTGGCTGCTGACCCCAAGATAGACAATGAAAGTGAATCACAGTTTTCTCTCTTATAAGGGAGTGATTTTTCTCACCTGACACATTATTCCTCCCCTACAACGCCTGTTGATTTAGCGTGAGTTTGTGTGAGTTTTGGTGTGGGCTGCTTATAGCAAAACTCCAAGCTTTTCTGCCTTAGGCCTGCTTTGTGTGGAGAGAGAATTTCACACTGGTGCACTGCAGCCCATGCAGTTAAGGAGCACAACATCTACAAACAGCATGTGCCTCTGATCGTTAGTAGGGGGGAGGAGGCAGTTAGTGGAGCAATTAGCTAAACTTGCTGCACGAGTCCATTAAACTCCATTAAAGAAGCTTGCAGAATGTCCAATGTGTGCAGCTGAAAGACAAAACTGTTAAAGCCAGAGGACACTCCAAATACAGACACCCCACCTCCCAACAGCCCCCACCAACACAAGGCGGTTGGAGTGTAACTCCTCCCTTTTAAGACATCATGAAGAAAAAAACCTCAGTATGTCACAGTATTTGCATAAACTCACAGGCCGACCCAGCAGCACAGAAGGAACCCACATCCAGATTAGAATAACCTGCCCAAAATTAGGGTGGGAAGGGATGCACGGCAGCAAGAGGTAAAAGAAAATCTATCCTCCTCAATACACCAAGAAAGGAGAACCCAACCAAATATCAAAGCACAATCATAATACAACATAATCAATAACATGCATCAATATAATACAAATGTTTTATAAATATGAGCAAAATAATTCATATCATATATGGAAAAATGGAAAAAATGTTCAAAAATGTTCTGAAACATTTAACCTCGGTTCCTGCCTTTCTATTCCCATACCACAAGGATACTCAGATAATCTGATTCTAAGTTGCCTTATGGTAGAGCCAATGTATTGTATCTGACAAGCCATGCATGAGGCATTTGTTTTATACAGTTTCTCAATAGAGAAAGATTCAAATCCAGTTCCTGGCTTATGTTTTGCCACATTTTACATCTAGGTCTTGCACATCAGTAGTCCCTACAGGATAACCAAGTCTTACTGACCTAAAATTCAAGCCCCCCCTAACTAACCACACATAGCCTCAGGCCAGTGGTAATTACAGTTTGGAGTTACACCTCAGGTTAGAGAAAATCTTGTATAGAATACTTTAACAGATTTTTATGATTTTCTGACTAACTGATGCAAATGTCAGTGAAAAGGTGTCTGTTATTTCTTCTATTTCGCTCTGGGTACATTAGGTCTTGCAAGAGTCTCTGTTTGACTTTGACTACGTAGCGGCACATAGCGGCAGGTGACTGCTGGGCACTGTATGTGAAAACCACATCTAAGATAGTCAATCTGGTGAGTGCCTCTAAAAGCGTTGTGTAGCGTCACATGTATTACTAGCGGTGGCTCAGGCGCTTTAGGTTCAGCAGCGCCATGTAGTACTTGTCGCTCAGTAGCGCTCTCCCATACATTTCAATGATGTTTCATTTGGTTGTGTTGTAAAGTAAACTTTAATTTTTTTGGCTCAAATCATTGTGTGACCTCCTCTGTCCTGCAAACAAACACTTTTATTGTTTTTGATTTGTTTTTATTTTTTATGCAGAATTATATGTGCAGGTCTGCCATTGCAGTGTCATTGTCACAGTGTTAAAACAATGTAATTCCATATGTTTTCGCTCCTGTGCTGGTGTACAGTATATGTGTTGAGAAACTTTTATCACATAGCTTCTCTTACTCAATGCTAGAAGGTCCAGTTTTAGAGCGCTGGTTGTTTGTAGTTTTTTCTTGAATACGGGCTTCAGCACCGAGTGCTGGATGCATTTAACTGGCGCTACCTGTCACTCACTGCAGCGTTGTCCTGTTGTTTAGCGCAGTCCTGGCCGCTTTGACCTTGGTACACCACCTAGCGTTCGTGATTGGCTCTGCAGTGAATCAGGGAGAGCGCTTCTACAGCGCCCTCCAGACATCACATATATCAATGCTGCACAGGATAATAAAGCATCACTTGTCCAGCCGCTACGCTAGGTCACAGCGCCATAAACCAGCTTGCAGCGTCTTCTTGCGGTCACTCTAAGCACCGCTATACAGACGCTCACATAGAAATACGTGGCGCTAGCCTTAAATTAGCCTCCATGTTTCACCCTTCCCGATATGGGTCCTACCCAAATATTATGTACCTGAAACCACAAATTGTGTATGCATTTTCAGTGCAGAACCAACTCTCACTGCGTTTCCCACTGTTGAATTGCAACATCTCAGGAAATAATAGCGAAACAAAATTGAAAAAAAAATCTGTGTCGATGTTCATTTACAAATCAGTATTTGTATCAAAAAATACAATACTAATATTAATAAATGTAGGTAGTACCTTAATAAAGCCACAACTTTAGGATATAAAGACCACTATGTACGACCACTTCAAGAAATATAAAAACATATTTTACTTATATGTTTACTTATATGCCTGCATTGGTGTTGTGCAGTCCCTGACAGCCGGGGGGGTTGGGTGGAAGCTGGGCGCGCACCCAGGATTTGCCGATCTCTCTGTCTGTCAGTGAAGACAGCGGTGAATCGACACGGGACAAAGCATTGGATTCTTGCTGAAACCAGAGATGGAATATAGGTAAGTATTGGAGGGGGGTAATAATTTGTTTCACTGTATCTGCAATGTATTTAAAATTAACTCTTTGTGAACTGGTAAGACGTCCTAAAGGCCCTGATACTAGTTCATAGGGCAAGTCGCCATAGTCACCAAGCTTCCATATCCCCCGCCCTATTAAATGTATCCCCAACACCCGGGTGGGTGCAGAAGAGCCCATGGCCAGTGGGTGATGCAGCCTTGGTCTAGCAGCCCTCTTAGCTGGTGCCCAGGCTGGTTTCACTGTAAAGAAGGGACCCTACGAATTTTTTTTTGCAGGGACCACTTGCTGGCAGGTGACTTGCCATGTGAACTGTTATAGGCAAGTCAAGGACCCTTTATCAGTTTACAAGGCGTTAAATGTAAATAAAACACAGACACAAAAAAATATTATTTCCCCCCCCATACTTACACCTTATCACCGATTTCAACAGAAATCCAACAATGTGTCCCATGCCATCCGCTTCTGTGTCCCGCGATGATCCACCACTGTGTCACGTTCTGATCCACTGCTCCTGTCACTGACAGCCGGATAGATCAGCAAATGTCGGGCACAAGTACGGCTTCTGCCCACCTCTCTGGCTGTCAGTGACAACTTGGCTCCCCACCACAGGGAGGGGCTATTTATACTGGGAGCGTGCTGTAAAGTCACAGCTCACTCCCAGTATAAATGCTTGTCCCTGCGTCAGGGAACAGATATGTTGGGAGCCCAGCTGGGCCACTGGATCCTGCTGAGACTAGAGCGGGACAAGGACAGAGCAGTGGGGGACAGTGAGAGAGCAGGTGAGTCAGGATTTCTGGCAGGCTTTGGTTGGCTCAAACCATAAAGAATTCATGTTTCTCTTTCCATGAAAGGCAACAATATGTACCCTGCTTAAATTGCATTTATGCCAAACATCCTTTATTTTGAATGATTTAGGATAACTTGAAAAATGAATGACTATTACTAAAGTACATATCTAGGCAAACAAATACATAAATAAATAACACACTTTCCTGACATCTAACCTACTGAGTGCCACACAGCCCAGTTTTACCACAGAATGAAAGATTCATGGTCAGCTTTTTTTCGTGTGCCTGTTTCCAGTCACAAGGGAGCAGGCTTCATCATTTATAGGCAGCAGGGGAGCACCATTTGACCGTGATTAGCAGCGGTAATTTAAAGTGTGCCAGGAATGGGTCACTGGTGCTGACAGCAGAATAAAAACTGCATTTAAACATTTGGGATGCTGGATGTCTGGAAAATATAGCGTTTTTGACATTTCTTAGAAAAACATTTAAGGTTGGCTCACAGTTAATCTTTGACATTTATCTGACCAAATAAACCATTGAACCACTTAAAAATAATAAGATTAATTTCCAAATTAACCAAATTCCCTGAAGTCAAAAGGTCCGAGGAGCTGTTTAGAAGATGAAAGAGAAATTACTACATTGCCCTTTTAATCTTTCATTGATTGCAGAAACAGGACCCACAAGCCCAGAAAGCCGCAACAGTGACAAATGAATGACAACAGAGAAGTATCAGATGTCAGGCTAATGGGCATCTGATGATGAGTTAGAAACATTGATTAATTGATCCATAATCAACCTTTCAACCACCTTTACAAATACTCCTGAGTGTGTGTGCAAGACGAATAAGGATACGGATTCAAGAATCAAGCCACAGATAGGAGATAAAAACAACATGAAAGGCAAAACATTTACTTGGCAAAGTAATGATTACTATTCCAAAGATATGCAACTGAAACTGGTGTCGAGAGACATGTACAATCTACCATAGGCTTGCTAAATCCTGTACCCTACTACTTCAAGGCTTTGGCTTCAGAGACGTTCAACTTGTGTGGTTATGGGGAACTGGCTCTAACCCTTAGGATGAGGAACTACATTCATACATTTTGCCTAGGGTTAACTAGTTAGAAATACAGCCCTGGACACAATTTAATTTTAACTGTTTTAACTGTTTTGTCTAGCTGCAGGGGAGTGGATTGATCTGCTGGTGCAACCAAAGTGAACAAGATCTGGGCCCCATGCTGCCTCACTACATGTCAGTTATCTTCCTTAATTTGGCCCCCTTATTACTCTGGCTGTTGTCACTGGGGCCGCTTGCTTATTTAGGCCCTTATTTATGAAGGAATAGCGACAGGTAGCGACTGGTGAGCGGCTGGTAATGACAGGCCCCGCCACGAGAACGCCGGCTCCCCACCACAATCACACATTTATCAAGCCAATCCTGCTTAGCGACTGAGATAGCGCCATATAGCCACTCATTCATCATTATTCCAGCCTCAGCCCACAGCGCCAGCGTCCGACCTTGAACAGCGACAGGTATGACCTCTCGCTACCTGGCACTCTCCAATGCATTTTAATGGAACAATCTTTAAATATTCAAAAAATAATTGTTATTAATTGTTTTTTTTTGTTTTTTTTTTAAATGTGAAAAATTCTGTGACCACTACTGCCATTTTAGATAATTTTAGGTAAAAAAAATAAAATAAAAAAATTGTACAGAATTGATATTACAGGTCTGATATTAATGTATTCATATTACCAAATTATTTAAAAAACTTTTTTTTTTTGGTTTCCAAAAATATGGTTGTTTGGGGGTTAAAAAACGACTTTTAACCCATCGCCGCCAGCGCTCTGGGGTTTAAACATGCATTTTACAGCGCGATAATTTTTTGAGCGTGATCTTTTAATGAATATGGTGGGAGCCTGTCGCTAGTGCCAGTTGCTATCATGCGCTCCCATACAGCGCGGAACCTGTCAAATAGCGACTCCTCACCCAATATTCAACATTACAGCAAACCGAATGAGTCGCTATCAACTACAGAACAACGGCCAAGAACAGCGACTACTAGCGGGCGCTCTGAAAATGCTGCTACAGTCGCTCAACTGTCGCTACCTGCCGCTATTAATGAATCGGCCCCCCGTGTATTACCAGAGGGTTGGCAAGTGAGGTGATTTAGAGTGCTTGGATATTAAGTACTAAATGAAAAGCAGCAGTATCCACTGCATTTTATTTCTAGGATTCTTAGCTTTTATTTAAAGCATGAACTTTTAATGAACATGCTCAAAAATAAAGAAAATAAGCTTACCTCTATCCTTGTTCTACCCCAGCGTTGGGCTATGTCTTCATCCCCCGGTGCTGTTCCATGCCAATCTCATGTCATAGGGAGGGGAATTTATACTGAGAGTGAGCTGTGAAGCTCATTCCCAACATAAATACTCACTCTCTGCGTTGGGGAGTCAAGCTGTCACTGACAGCCAGAGAGATCGTCAGAAGCCAGGAATGTGTCCAGCATTCACTGATGGATTGTGTGTGGTGTGTGTGTGCAGGGGGCGGGGGCTGGCATATTGATATCTAAGTGTGTACATTTGCATGTATGTGTTGGAGGGTGACTGATAGATTAGTGTGTGTGTGTGTGTGTGTGTGTGTGTGTGTGTGTGTGTGTGTGTGTGTGTGTGTGTGTGTGTATGGACGGTGGGAGCTGCCAGATTGATGCATGAGTGTAAAATGGTGTGGCTGGTGTATGGTGTGTGTATGTAAGGGTAAAGCTGGAAAACTGCTATGCATGTGTGGAAGGGTGTGGCTGGTGAAAATGTGTGTGTATTTGTTCCTGGCAAATTGAAGTGTGTGTGGTTGAATATGTCTGGCAGATTGATGTGTGTATGAGAAAGGGTGTGGCTGCCAGATTGATGTGTGTGCAGCTATCTGAAATAAAGTGGACCAAAATCCACAACGATTGGCCTGGGAATCTATAAGATTCTCAGGCCGATCGATCCCCCCCCCCCCCCGGGCATCCAAAATGTCCTGGTCCAATGGCACATGTGCAGGCTGCATCCCCGCGACAGGCATTTGTGAACGCACCCTGTTAGAGGGTAGTAGGGGATGTGGACGTCAGTGAGCTTGGAGCCGCTTGCCTTAGACAAAAAGTGCTGATTGGACGAGCGGCCATGCATTCACTGTAGGACCAGGAATAGGTGAGTTGGTTTTGGTGACCTAAACACATTTATGAAGGCGATTCCGGTGACCAACTCTAACAGCTCCATGTAGTGTACGATTCATCATTACAGGCAGCTCAGCATATAGCGCCGGCGCTCTAGCTTCCAGAGTGCCAGGTATTACCTGTCGCTACCTGTCGCTCTCCCATACATTTCAATGGATGTTCCCTTTCTTCTGTTTTTCATTTTTTTTTCTCTCAAATAATCATGTCACCTCTCCTGGCCTAGATAGAGTCATTTTTGAAAACTTTTTAGATTTTTTATATTTTTATGCAGAATTGTCATTACAGGTCTGGCATTAAAGTATTAATGTCACAATGTTACAAAAATGTAATTCCATGTGTTTTCGCTTTGTTACTGGTGGATAGGTGTTCAAAAACAGACTTTAATCACACAGCGTCTGCCGCTCTATGCTATAGCAACCAGATCACAATGAGCTGGTGCTACCTTTCGCTCCCTGCAATGCTGTACTGGTATTGCAGCGCCCAACATACATCTCATTCATCAATGCCGGCTAGGTTACTACAGCGAATGAGACGCTCTGTTACAGCGCCCGATAGCCGATCACTGCGTATATTAGCGGTCAATCTTAGCGCCTCTGTACAGACGCTCATCTGCCGATAGCTGGCGCTAGTAATGAATCACCTGTTATTTAAAGTGCTTAAAATGTAACCGTATATTTAAACCGTATATTTTAAGCATCATTTAAATCACACCAGCTTTATATGTGTAATGGATATGTAATAATGTGTATTTGCCCTTTTCAGTAATCTGATTTGGGCAGGCTGATTCATTACTAACGCCAGGCAGCAACAGATGAGCGTCTGTCTAGTGTGCGCCCCGATCAGCCGTCAGACGCTATTACAGAGCTCCTCCGTCGCTACATTAACCTGGTCACCAATGTTGAATATGATGTTTCTCAGTCACTATAAAGCCACTGTACATTCGCTCACCCCAATCTAATAGAGTCTGGGCGTTTCAATGTTGTTGGAATGTTGCAATTTAGAATGCTCACATAGACAATATAAGATTATTTTTAATTTTTTTTTACGTGTGTGTGTGTTGAAATTTTTTGGGAAAAATACAAAAAATCTTTTATTGTTTTTAAAAAAACGCCCAACATGGGGAGAACCCAAGGCCACATAGCGGCCAAACTAACCCCGCCACCCTATGTATTTTTCTTCTTCCCCAGCAGCATCAATCTGGTCCTTCGGACATACTGCGACAGTCTGCGATGCTCAATATTGCAAGCTGTAGGGTGAAAGTAATTTCATTAATATTTGAACTTCGCAATAATTTTTAGAAACCTATGAGAGGTCAAAAATGTTAAGGATGAATTAATCTTGCTTCAAAATATTTAATCCCTTAAACATAGGCTAGTATAGTAAAATATTAGATAAAATTATTTTATTTTCTGGCCTACCATTCGATTTTATCCTCCCTAGGCTCACTTTTTAAATTACCTTAAATAACCAAATAAGGGCTACTTAAGCAGTGGAAGATGGTACATCCTGTATAGCTCAATTACTCATGTCCATTTTTATTGAACAATCCTTCACCTATTACAAGTATAGTTATAGAATATACTGTAGAAGTATTATTATAATTACCCCACAGAATCACAGGATGCCTGTTTAATGTATTTTAACTTAACCTAAGGCGAACCAACAAGCTAGCATGTATACATGCCATTATAAATGTGGCTTGCAAATATAGCATCTACATGTCTCATAATTAACCCTAGACTGGCACTAACCTTTATCCCTGGTCATGTAGACAGGCATATTTTTGTTAGGTATGTGTTTTTTTAAATTTTATTGTACTCACCATCGCAGCTGTGGCTAGGGACCATGTTGCTGGGGGTTCCTGGAGCTGGGGTGGGGAGTATGACGACCGGGTCCGTCTGTGTGGAAACATCTGTTTGGTAAAAAACACAACAGAAACATTCATAGGATCTTAAATTTGGATGTTGTTAATCGGCATCCACTTGTTGTATTTGAATAAAAATCATCAAAATCATTGTTTTTAGATCTTAGCACATGGATTTGTTTAATTCTTAAAACAATGTGTAACACATGGTTTGAACACATTAGAATGGTATTTAGGGGTACAAGAGTTGAGCAGTTACTGTGAACTACTCCACATGGCCTCTCAATACCATATAATGTGTTTGGGCCTAATACATGTTTTAGAGTTAAATATATAAAATTGCCACACTATTTAGAATATTCTTGAAAATAACTTACCACGACAATGCCCGAGTGGATCTTCAGCATAGCTGGTGGAGGGGCCGGCTCTATGATGCCCTGTTAAACAGTTATAGGTAGAAAAGAATATATAAGTAACAACCATGGTAACCATGGGACTAAACAACCACAATAAGAAATGCACTCACCAGGGGATGAGCTGCTGCTATCCCAGGGAGGGCTATGAGGTGCAGGCGTGGAGCCTCCGTCTCCGCTCCTCAAAATGGGCCCAGCAGATTCCAATTCCGATGGGCCACCCTCCTCCTTCTTCACTCATTTTTTTTTTTTTACTCTCAAATATTTATTTGATCTCTCCTTGCCTGGATTAGATATATTTGTAAATTTAATTAGTGGTCAATTTTATGCAGAATTGTTCTTACAGGTCTGCCACAAAAGTGTTAATGTCACAGTGTTCCAGCAATGTTATTCCATGTTTTTTCGCTTTGTTACTGGTGAATATGTGTCCAAAAATTCATTTTAAGCATACAGAGTCTGGCGCTCTATGCTACAGCGAGCCAATTTACAGCGCCGACGCTATGTGAGTGTGATTTTTTGTTGAATATGGTGTGGAGCGCCAAGTGCCATACGTTCTGAGCAGTCGCTACCTCTAGCGCTGTACTGTGTGTAAGCTTTGTCAATGTTTGACAAAGTAGATTAGTATTAGGTAACACATGGCCAAGTGTGTCCCAATAATTAGTCAATGACATTCTAAACAATGGTGGCGTTAGAGCAGTATTGTAACACTCAGGCGCTGCATTGAATGAGGGTGAGTGCCTGTACAGTGCCTTTACAGCGACTCACATACATGAAATTTATCATTGGTAAACTGATTCAATGTGGCCTCAGCGAATGAGACGCTCTGTTACATCGCCCGATAGCTGATCACAGCTTATACTTGCGGTATAGCTGGCGCTAGTAATGAATCAGCCTGCCCATGTTTTTACACTTGGCCTTTTCACATATTGGTGGGGGGAAAAGATAAAGGTGGTACAATATAGAAAGAACCTTTGCATCTGATGAGGTCGGAGCACACTAATGAATTGCAAGGCTGTGAAGAGGAAAAAATAAAAAAAGACTAGAGACAATAGTGAACTGATTAATCTCTTAGGGGTAAATGCTACAAATAGAATGTCATAGCTTTTCACTTAGTGAAGGTTTACATACTGATTTATTTTATTGTTCCTAATAAGTTTTGAGTAAATGTGTGCATTTAGGCTTTTTCATTTCAGAAGCTTTTTGTGTGCATTAAACAGCTTATTGGTGGATATTACCCAAGTAAGGCATACTATTTATCGAATGTTGTTACAGGAAATGTAAGAAATCAATCACATAAATGAAAGATATGATTGTTTATAAACTTTATTAAATGAAGTGTTACAGTCTGAAGATGAAATACAGATCGAAGAAGTAAAATAATTTAACTGCAATAAAATATAAATTCTTGTGGGGACTACTGTCTGCACTCTACTGGATGTCAGTTGGCGGCAGACACTTCATTATAACTAATAGGCTGTATCTTAATATTTATTTATGAATCTGAGTGTGTGGAAAGAGTTCTTGCACAGTATATCTCCAACAAAGTCTAAACAACTGCAAATTATTTTGAATTGTGTCATCTAAAACATAGCTATTTTTACCACAGGCCAGGGGACATCACTGCTATGTGTGAAGTTATTTCTTCATTCTGCTGAAAAAAATCCAATGGGTCCTATCAATTTTAGTCCATCACTTTGAATACTTACCCAATCCCCAGCGACAGATTCTTCCTAGCCGCAGACCACCACAGACCCTCTGTGACCACCTCTTTTAAGCAGTGTTGTTTATCACTAAAAATTGTGATAATGTAATCATAATATAATATCATGGGATCACAGTAGCCTATTGAGAGTTCAAACACTTAAAAATACTTCCAAACACTTCCAAATTTGTAGTGGTGTGACCAGGTGGTGATGAAAAATATTGATTTCTGAAACTAAACTGTGTTGAATTGATGGCATAATTGATGGAATCCTGAAACAAAAGCTATGCTAAATTATACACCGTACACTGTACACATCTAGACACACCTATAGCCTACCTACCTAATTTGAGGTGGTTAAACTGCTTAAAATCTTCCAGTTAAGTTTTTTTTATTTATGCTTCCTCACATGGTTCACTTGGTTAGAGTAGGCAGGTAAACTCATGTTACATTATCAAAGAAATATGATGAAGGGCTAAGGTGAGTTCCAGCAGCTTCCTGCTGAAAAGGGTTGATGGGCTGCTCAGCTGTCCCTTAGTTTTAGGAAACCTGACTTCCAGTTCACCTTTTGGGGTTCATTTATCAACATAACTTCATCACTGATTGAAAAAGCAGAAGTAATGGGCAAAGTGCTAAGTGTGTGAATGGTAGTGGTTAAATGGGTTAAAGGGGGCAAAGTTAAGTTAAGAAAGCTTAAGTTACTTACTGCAGCAGATACTGCAGCAGATACTGAATAAACAACCCCTTTTTTAGAGATAGAGTCAGCAGTCACAGGGAGAAGAAACTGTAATTGAGTGGATGACACAGCCTGGGTCAACTGCAACCACTGCTTTCTTTTCCTCTAAAGGACAGACAGGCCAGCTAAAAGAGAGCAATGAACAGGGTCCCAAAAATTGACCCAGAGCCAGATCCCCTCAAGCCACTCAGAGCTAATGCACAAGCAACAACTTGTGTTGCTTCTCATCTTTCAGCACAAGGTCAAGAGCAGATAAGGGCCTCACAACGTCAGCACCAGTTCACCATTGGGGAAATGGGTAAGGGATGTGATTTGGCCACCCCAAGAAAGATGGGGTAGGAGGTGGAGGTCTTGAAGGAGGAGGAGCCAAAGGAGGAAGATACATTCCTCATTCCATCCATCACAAATCACAGCCATTGTTTGTAGATGGGAGGAGTATCACAAGGACACCGTGGTTGTGTGCCAGCCATTGGGGTTTCTGGGGAATCTGAAGTGGGCTCTTTACAGCCCAGGAGTGCCTTTATGTTCTGTCTCAAATAAATCATGTCAAAGGCACAGACCATTAATAGACAGCTACCATCCTTTATCCACTTTACAAGGCTAAAATGCCTGTGCTCAAGCCACTAGTGGAGAGGGAAGCCAGAATGGGCTACTGGAAACAAAAACAGAATTTTTAAAAAAGAACTTCCCTGCGGCAATTGCCATTCATTGGCCACACATCTGGCAGACGAATCAGCTGTGGCACCAGGATAAAAAATAAGGAAGACATTGATCTGATCCACTTGTAACAGCCAGTACACAGGATAGCACTCACAGGGAGCGGTTGTGCTCTGTGGCCTAGGAGTATGTCAACTGACGCTTGGATCCCAGCTGCCTCATGAATATGGAGCCACTGGATTTCTTGATGGCAAGGCTCAACCAGTAGTCAGAGCTTGCAAAAATATGCACTAGAAGAACTTGCTTGACCTGCTACCGTGTTATCTGATCGCCTCACCTTTGTAAAGAAAGAGCCATGCTTAGGCGACTTCTACACACTTCTTCAATGCGATTGAACACACATGAAAAATTATACAAGGATTAAAAATAATCACACGTCGGCCTGCAATTGCTCCTCCAATTGGAACCTCTAAAATTAATTTGTCAAATCTTATTAAACCTATTTGGCTTGATGCAGAGCCTCCCCCGATCTGACCTTATTTTGTTCCGTTTTTCCTATGGCCCGTTTTCCTTCCGTTTGTCTCGAGGTCCAAGTGTGATTCAGAGCCGCCGTCGGGAGAGCTCCGTTACTGTTCCGTTTATGTGTCTTCAATCGGGAAGTGTTTTTTCCCCTCACGGGTGCTTTCTGTATGGTCGTGGGTTCCGTTGTCGTTCACACGGACGATCCGTTTTTTGGTCCTTTTTCTTGCGTTTCCAAACGTAGCTTCGTGCCATCTGTTTCCGTTTTCACCCCGATTCCGACTGTTTTTCCGTGTATACTTACATTTCCATGGTTTTCCTGTTGTCAATCTGGGTCCACGCAAGCGCACATCCCTAGTCCTCCCTCAAGCTTTCACCATACATCAAACTGACACTTTTACCCACACCAAAACTTACCTTAAAAGAATATTCTTCTTCATCCTCCTCCCTGTGTTTAATGCTTACCTGAATCTGTTCTCCATCTTCTTTTTCTTCTTCTTCTTCTTCCCTGTGTTTAATGCTTACCTTAATCTCTTCTCCTTCTTCTTCCTCCTATTCCTTGTCCCATGTACTTACCTTTTGGGACATGTAACTGTATGGTTATGTTGTGAGAACGTACAGTGCCAGGAAAGAGAACACACCACAATTTTTGGTTTGTTTTTTTTACTTACATTTTTTTTAAGAAATTGTCAAAGAATTTTTTAAAAAATTGTAAAATTTGTTTTTTTTTTAAAACATTTTAAAGAACAGCACAGGCAGGAGGCTCTTCTTGGTGCTCATTGTTGCCCTTTTCTTTGATCTGTGAATGAAAAACATCATCAGTTTTTCCTTGTAAGTATGTTGTGCTTATCTAGGGGTTTTTTTTGGTCTATTTTTAGGGTTCATTTTTTGCTAAGTTTTTTCCTTAATGTTTTTTGGACCTGCCATGCTCAAAAGGACCAGGCCGCGTAGCTGACGCCTTTGATGCTCACGCACAGCAGAATGCATTTCCAAGTCACAAAGATCAAATATGGCTGCTAAGACTGCCCATAAGTGAAGCGTCGACACCCTCGTTAAATTGGGCTTGTTTCAATCGGAAATCAAGGCTCTGAATCAATTAAAAAACGGAACAATCAATGGCCAGTCCGTTTTCACGGAGTTCAGCCTCTTGGGAGCGTCAATCGCAAAGGCGCCTGAACAAACACCTGAGCGCATGCACGCACACAAAAAGCAACGTAGCACCCTTTCCTGACCCGATCACAGCCCAAAAACAACGGGAAAACGCACGGGATAGCTGAACGAGGAGGCTCTGCATCAGGCCAATTGTGTGCAATGTGCAGGTTGCAGTGGCCCTCTGGCCAAACTAGAGTAGGCTGGCTAATTTTCAATTTGTGTTTATGGAATGTGGAGCGGGTTATGAAACAGAGAGGCATTGGTCCACAGAAGACCTTTTTTTCAGCTAATCAGTGATGCCTGTCATTGACAAATCAATGTATGATTCTATAACCTCAGTGGTCCTGCTGTACTAAGGTAGGCTGGATAATTGTTGGACTAAGGGAGACCTGCCATGTCCTCTCCTACTTTAGCATTCAATTATCAAGTCCTATCAAAACGTTTGTGTGCAATGTGCTTCCTGCAATGGTTCTCTGGTTGTAATGGGGTAGGCTGGCTAATTCTTAGACTGGACTGGATTTTCAACGCAAATTTTTTAAAAATATATGAGCAAGTTTGCCCCCTGTATGGGTATTGCAAATTGTCAGAATAAGATAGGCCATGAAATTTTTTTCAAGCTCTTCTACTGGTGCCTCCCCAATTCATGTACTGTACGCATTTAGGAACATTCAGGAGCATCTGCCTGCATTTCTTGGGGTGTTCCTTTGCAATTTGGGGGCATTTGGCTGCCTTATGGTGCTTTCCAGAAACCAGAATACACATACAGATTTCCCCCATAAACTATAATGTCAGAGTCTGAGTACCAGGATACTTTGGTAAAGTTGGCAGAATCGCTATCAAACCAACTAGCGGTCCGTTCAGCTGTATATGGGGTGAGCAATGATATGTTTTACTTTAAGCCTAGACAATTCCTTTAATGGGAAATATACAGGTGATGGACCTGGATGGTGAGCTCTGCTGTGGCAAGATTGCACAACATGATACAAGGAATTCATCCGTTTTGTGTTTAATGGGATCAAAATTAACTTGAAATAGATTTTGTCAAAAAAACCATACATCAAAATTTAGGGCCACGAGCGATGCTGGACCCCCTACCCTATCCCTATACCAGGTTATTTCATTTATTTTGTTATTTCGTTTGTAAAAGAGTCACCTGAGGGATAAGTTAATAACTAAATGGCAGGTCCAAGGCCTGATTATAGATTAAGCATGTGTATTATGACTGTATTTGTGTATAATGTATAGTCCAAGACCTGGGTGAGGGGTCACTTAGACTGTGTTTTGTGTATTCCAGTTTTACGGGGGTTCTGTTTGTGGTACTCCCTTCTTTGAAGTCAAAAGCCTTTGTGGCAGCAGGATGTGCTGTCTCTGGACCCACCATAAAACCAAAACTGAGATAAGGGACCTGGGAGAGAAATGCCCTCACCAGGTGGGGTCAGGGGGAGGGGGGATGAAGCTTTTCCCTCCTAAATTTAGCTAACAAAACCTAGATGCTAAGGACATTCTAAGTCAGAAACCTAAATCAGAAACCTTGGTCACAAGCCTGTGGCAAAAGCTGGACAAAAAGACCCTAAGCAACAGCTAGAGACTTACCCACACGGACTGCTATACCATTATACTGTAAGGAATTTCTTTTTGTTTTCTGAACTGATCTTGTTGTACTCTTTTATGTATTTTTGTACCAGTATGTCATTTGTTTCTGTATATTACAACTAGCACTGTGATACATTTTAACAGATTACATGTTTAATTAATCAGCTCTGACCTTTGATATCTAAATATATGAGTTCACCTTTCTAAAGGAAGCTCTGGTGAAACACGTTTATCCAAGGGTTAATTTGGTGACTTGCTGGGACTAGTAATGCATACTCAGGGGTCTGGGGGCTTTAACCCTTGCACCATCCCACTCTCTCTAGCGTCTTGGCTGGGCTGATAGAGTGCGATCGTGACACTAAATATAAATATATATGGGGTCAGTACAAAGATCTGGCCTGTGATATATTTTTTATCATGGACTATCACCATAACATCCATTGATGTTAGAGGAAAGATGCTTTTTACACTGACATAGGAGGGGATTCTTTAAGAACAGTGAGACTATGGAATTCTCTGTGACAGGATTCATGGAGAATACATAGTAGGCATTTTAAAGTGGCCTGGCTGCCCCCGAAGCTAACCAGCCTGGCGTACCAGGCATAGAGGCTGGCAACTCTCTGGGCAGCCTTTGGATGTCTCAGAAGCCCATAGCCAACCAGAGGCATGTTTGCTAGCCCCATGCCCTTCTGCACAGGTCTGATGCTCTTTCAGGGAAGCCAGGGGCCCATGCCAAGGAGGGTGCACCAGTAATAGGACAGGTGTATTGGCATGCCTCCCACCATTTTCAGCAGGTAGCATGCTACCGCTACCCTTTCATTTTTCTTCTCTGGAGCATCCTGATGTAGAATACTGCCCTGTGTGAAACCCCCCAAATCACCCGATCTGCTTACCTCCACCCAGTCCAATGGCACATGCCCAGGCTCCCGTCCAATCAGAGCTGCTTGCTGTGATGATGTGCACACTCCCACATCCCCGCATGCCCAGCAGGCGCATGCGCAGCCTAATTGAATGACTGGTGCGGGAGCACAATTTTGGATATGCAGGGGATGTAGAAGCATGTGCTCCCCATTGTCAAAAATCAGAACTGTTTGCCAAACCACGTCATTTGAACAAGAGGCTTTGACTGGACGGGGGTCCCGACATGCACCATTGGACCAGGGAAAGGTGAGTGTTTATCGGTGCCCTGGAGTGTCTAACATAGTGGAACATCCCGATTCAGGATGCCCCCAGGGAAAGCTAGCGTCCGGCCCTGAAATCTTTCAGATAAAGGCTGACCTCTACAGGGTTTTGTTCCACTTTAAGTGCAAGAGTTTCAGACCCCTTTAAGATGCTTTGCTGCATGTGCAGGTGGTACAGACCCCTGTAAGATGCCCTGAAGCAAGTGCAGGTGCTACAGACCCATTTCTAATGATTTGCATTGAGTGCAGGTGGAGTGCAATACAGATCTAACACTGTCCTTAACCTAACTTTTAAGATGATGTGTGTGCTGGATGTAGAAAACTCTACAAGATGCTTTTTAGTGGTTGCTGGTTGTATAGACCCCTATAGGATGCTGTGAGGGCCAATAGTCTGCTATAAACTGCTGAAGGTGCTGAATGCACAGACCCTTACCACCGGCGCTCAATATTCCTGCAATATATCTCGTTCTCACAACAGATGCCTATGCACTGGCCCCTCATCCTCCTTTACAGACATGTTCCTGTCCCAAGCAGCATAGGGGCAGAGTCAGAGGTGTAACTTGATGGGTTTCAGGGGGTGCGACTCCACCGTGCCCAGAGGGTCAGGGGGGCCCCATCACTTTTGCTCCTCCACCTTATTTATCACATTTGTGCTTGACATAATTTATATAAAGAAAGCACAATTTACTTGTTTGTTACTGTTTGTTACTGTTTCAGTCTTTAGTTGTCTTTGGTACATCCAATTGAATCCAAAGTCAGAAAAATGTTTACTGTATGAGCCATGAAAGGGTCTCATTGTTCGCACCGGGGCCCCATCATGTTTAGTTATGCCACTGGGCAGAGCATTACTTCCACTCCTAAAACTATATTTGTAAGCTGAACCACTATTGTCTTACGCTTAATAAGAATGGGTGAGAGAAGTCACACAATGAAGGAGTTGCTATTCTGCATCAAGCAGCACATTTCTCTCTGGATGTCTACCTGACAACTACAAATTGTCAATGTAGTGCGCAATCAAATCAAAAATCAGGGACACTGTGACTGCACTGTAGTTGGACAATATTCTCCCGGCATAGCCCAGTTTGGTGGTGCAATTCTTGAATGAGGTGGCACCTATGGCTAGAAGAGTGACATTTCTACTATTTTTATGTGGTTTGTCATTTAGTTAATGGCTGATTGTGGTTGACCCTGCTCCTTCATAACCTTTTATGTATTCACTTTCTGCTGCTGTTTTGATTTATTATGCCTTAGTATAATCTTTGTTGCTCTGATCTCTTGCTTTTGGGGGAATCATATACCTTATTTCTGTGATAATTGTTTTCATTTACCTATGCTTAGGGTTATGATTACTTGGCTCACTCATTTTTATCATTAAGGGGGTCATTTACGAAATGTATGCCGGCCATTTGTTAGTTTACCTTATTTGCTATGTTCGTCAGGCCATGGCTGTGTTTGCTGTATTTACATCCGCGTATCTTCCCTCAGTGCACCAACACCCCAGACTCTCTAGAAACACAACACATACATTTTGAGACAAATTCCATGCTGCAATAAGCTTAATAAGATCTGTTCGCACCCTGTTCGCCAGTAAATACCACACATTTTGACCGGCGAACTGCGGCGAAGACACAGAGAAATGCATTGCAAAGTCTGTGTTCACTTGTGTTCACTGCAGGGGGAGGCCGATTCATTAATAGCGCCAGGTAGCGACAGATGAGCGACTGAAGTATGGCGCTATGAGCGCCGCTAGCGTACACCGCGGGCGGTAGCGATTCGCTATAGCAGGCCTCCTCAGTCGCTACCTGGCGTTGTTGGGAACAACGCCTACATTGCTGAATATGATGTTTGAGCTCAGCTTTGTAGGCGCTGTCATTTTGACCACGCTATTCAACACAGCACCTGCGCTTTGCTTTGCTGTGGGCTTGAAATCAATGTTAGTACCTTCACAAGTAAACACATTGCAACATGTTTCTTTTAATTTTTTTTATTTTGGTTTGAAATGTTTTTCAAATTAAAGGAAAATTATGAAAAAAACAAAAGGAATGTTCAAGATGATTCTCGGGGTGCCTGAAAAATATTAAAAAGTGCAGTTAGTATTTATATTTAATGTGGCTTTTTCACTGTTAAAAAATAATGCATTAATCTGTTACAAACATTTGGGTCCAACTTGCACAACAACCCTAATTGTTATGTTGTTCAGCTTCCACCCCCCCTTATAGTGGTTTTGGTCATCTTCCACCCCCCCTTATAGTGGTTTTGGTCATCTTACACCCCCCCTTATAGTGGTTTTGGTCATCTTACACCCCCCCTTATAGTGGTTTTGGTCATCTTACACCCCCCCTTATAGTGGTTTTGGTCATCTTACACCCCCCCTTATAGTGGTTTTGGTCATCTTACACCCCCCCTTATAGTGGTTTTGGTCATCTTACACCCCCCCTTATAGTGGTTTTGGTCATCTTACACCCCCCCCCCTTATAGTGGTTTTGGTCATCTTACACCCCCCCTTATAGTGGTTTTGGTCATCTTACACCCCCCCTTATAGTGGTTTGGGTCATCTTACACCCCCCCTTATAGTGGTTTGGGTCATCTTACACCCCCCTTATAGTGGTTTGGGTCCTCTTACACCCCCCTTATAGTGGTTTTGGTCATCTTACTCCCCCCTTATATTGGTTTTGGTCATCTTACACCCCCCTTATAGTGGTTTTGGTCATCTTACTCCCCCCTTATAGTGGTTTGGGTCCTCTTATACCCCCCGTATAGTGGTTTTGGTCATCTTACTCCCCCCTTATAGTGGTTTTGGTCATCTTACACCCCCCTTATAGTGGTTTGGGTCATCTTACACCCCCCCTTATAGTGGTTTTGGTCATCTTACACCCCCCCTTATAGTGGTTTTGGTCATCTTACACCCCCCCTTATAGTGGTTTGGGTCATCTTACACCCCCCCTTATAGTGGTTTTGGTAATCTTACACCCCCCTTATAGTGCTTTTGGTCATCTTACACCCCCCCCCTTATAGTGGTTTGGGTCCTCTTACACCCCCCATATAGTGGTTTGGGTCCTCTTACACCCCCCTTATAGTGGTTTTGGTCATCTTACTCCCCCCTTATAGTGGTTTTGGTCATCTTACACCCCCCTTATAGTGGTTTTGGACAAATTATGATTGGAGCCAAAAAAGATTTGCCCTGTAGTGCAGTACTTGGATTACAGTGAAGGGTAGTTAGCTTACCGCAAAAAATGAAGTGATCATGCTTTCCCTTAGCTCATTGCCAGTCTGGGTGTCCTCACTTCTTTCTGCGGGCAAGTTGGGGATTTCGGGCACCAGTGCTGTCTCTTCAGGGGATTGGATTCTGTGGCATATACAAATGTTGTGGAGCACACAGCAGGCGGGGATGATCTTGGAGACCTTCTGTGGACTGTACAGCATCTCTCCTCCTGGGCGTGCCAAACATAGAAAGCGTGCTTTCAGCAGGCCGATGGTTCGTTCCACAATGCTTCGGGTTTTGCGGTGTGCTGCATTGTAGCGTTCATGGGCAGAGGTCTGTGGGCTTCTGACCGGAGTCATCACCCACGTTCTCTGCCCATATCCCTTGTCCGCTGTAGAAAAAACACAAGGAGAGAGACAGCAATTAGTACTAGTACATGTTTTGGTTTTCATTTTTACTAATTATTTACCCAGTAGCCAGCCAGCTGGCATTTCGTTGTTCTCAAACTTCCGGCACAGGACTGTCCACTGCAGGACGTAAGAATCGTGGCATGAGCCGGGGAACCCCGATCTCACCGCCCGCAGCTTCATTTCGTGGTCACAGACCACCATGATGTTAAATGAATGAAATTGCTTCCGGTTTCGGAAATACAGCTCCTGTGCACGGGGAGGGCGGAAAGGGATATGTGTACCATCAACGCACCCTAGCACATTCGGGATCCCTCCCATTAGATAGAAGGCATGTTTTATTTTGGCAACCTCCTCCTCATCCTCAGGAAACTTGATGTAAATAGGGATCAAATCACAAATCGCCAGAACTACCTGGATTAATATGCGGCTCATTGTAGCCTGGCTGATCCCGCTGAGGAGGGCAGAGGTTGCCTGGAAGGTCCCTCGTGCCAAAATATTAAGAGTGGCACACAGGCGTACTATGCCTGGAATGGATCAAGTGCGTTTGGTGGATGGCTCGATTTTGTGCTTAATCTGATCATATAGGGACTGTAGTGCAGCACGATTCAGACGGAAGCGGCTCCAGATCTGCTCGTCACTTAAGTTCCATACTGAAAGGCGGATTCCAAAGGAGTGGGGTGCCCTAAGCCTCACTGCACCCCGCTCCCTGTCCTCCTGCTCTTCCAGCATACGCATACATCCATCCACCCATACCCCATACATCACCCTCTTATCCATCACGCACACTCAACAGATATACCAAATCAGCCAAACAAAACCAAAAACCACAAACACACCACATAATACAAGGTATTGGGCTCATGGACCCTAGTCCAGAAACCCAAACAACAGGAGCACCAATACAATCAATGATAATAAAAGATACTATTTATTATACAAAATCTCATTAGATCAAAAAAACAAAGACATGACATACAATACAAAACACATTAAAAACACTGCCTATCCCCAAAGTACATCCAGTGCTGCCAACGCAGCAAATATACCTGGGAAACTCCTATTATATCAATACGTGTAAAGAAACCCACAAGTATCAACTATTTTTGTGCCGGCACAGAACCCCCCCCCAAAAAAAAAACAGAAGAGAGGGGGGCCCCCCACTAAATCTAGATTAATAAAGTGACAATGCATAAACCACAAAACCGCAATTCATATTCATTTCAATAATCACAAATCCAAAAGTTCAATAAGTGTAAAATATATACAATAGGTGAGCAATTTATATATACAAAATGATAATGTGTAAACACACCACACACACAAACAATCACACTCCTCACACACTCACTACAATGCAGCTCACCACAAAACCAGAAGTATAGTGGTCCAAACCACCAGCCTGCTGAAAACCAGCTTTCTAAGTTAGGCACAACCAAGAGGGGAGTTGCTGCACAGCCCACAAAAGGCCCCAAAATCAAGCCTCACTTGCTGTATGCTCCACAATATTTGCATATGCCAACAAAATCAATCTCTTAAAGAAACAGCACTGATGTCAGAAATCACCCAACAAGCCACAGAGAGTGAGGACCAAACCCAGCCAGACACTCAAATGAGCTAAGGGAAACAAGCACCACACCACAGCCTTTGCCACAGTGTAACAATACCAGAAGCTTGCCAAATCCAGCCATTTATACTTCCCTTTCAAAAAGGACAGGTCCGCTTTGCCGCCTTTTGCGTTGCTCTGCTATTTCCGGCCTCCAATTAGCTGACCCAGGTGTGCGTGAAACGGAGTGCGCACGCACACGCTAGTAGCGCTACTAGCGTACGTGAGCCGAAACTGGCGTGCATTAACGGACATGGCTGAAAATTCTGTGGTGGACCAATCAAAGGTAAGCTGCTCTTGATTTAAATAGCCGTTTGTATAGCCACATGTCACAAGTGTTTACTATACATGAGTACATTGTTGTCTTTGGTTGTGTGTTGTTTTGGTAATGAGGTCTGTAATTAGTTAATTGGCTACCACACATGGTTCAATCACTGCATTTGAGCTGTGGCTACAAGCACCTTGCCAGTATGTGTTAATCAATTAAGTGGGCCTGTTTGTGATTGGCTGTTAGAGCACATAAAACCTGCCCAACCCAAAGAGAGGGCGATGCCATTCTGTAGTCTGCATGCGTGCTTGTTGGTTGTGTATTGGTGTGTGTGTGCAGCTACAGGATGGAGCCAAATTCAGGACATCTGCCGGCCACAGCAGGCCCAAGTAGGAGTGTGGTGGGTGCTGTGCGCAGACCTCCCTTAAGGAAAAGGGCCCAGCCTGAAGGTGGTGCAGCACCCCAGGCTAAGCGCCCAGGTGCCAAGAGGGAGCCTGAATTTAATTTGGCGGAGAATAATAATCTTGTTCGCCTGACCCTTGCGAAATGGGAGCTGCTCTTTGGCTCCCAAAGCAAGTCACTAGGCAAACAAGAAAGAAGCAAACTGTGGGATGCCATTGGTGTTGAGCTTACTAGCAGTGCTCAACACCCACGTAGTGGCCCATCCTGCAGGAAACGCTTCTACACTTTGAGAGGTGCCCTTATGAAAAAGATGAACCACGATCTTGATGTCGAGAGTGGGACCATCCAGGGTCCAAAGAGTACCTACAGGCCGTATGAGGAGATGCTGAAGGGGAAAATCCCACTTGCTCGGCTGCAGGGTGTGGATCCTGGGGATGACACCACAGGTTGGACTGAAGGTACATATTTTCTGTCTATTTTGTGATGGTAATGTTAATGTATGTGATTAGCTTGTTCTCTTTCTGCCCAACTAACAGTAGGACCTGTGAAGTAGTACATTATACCTCATAAATGTTTTACTTTCATGTGTGTTGCTTTCTGCATAGGTGCACATGGTGCTGTCCATGATTCGGGGGAGGAGGAGGACACCCCAAATCCTGCCCTTCAGCCAACCTCCAGCCTAACCCAGTCTGCCATTGTCTGCCCCCTTTTCCCCCTTTTCCCCCCCTTTTCCCCCTTCCCCCCCCCCTTTTCCTCTTCCCGGATTGAATTCTTTTCCCGGGATATGGTTGGATATCCTTAATGACTGAGTTGAATGTGAGAAATCCACAGTTGTTGGAGAATCCCTCTCGGGGTGTATCTATGAGCCACATTTGATTGTCCTCTATTCTTCAGCTAGTTTTTTCTTTCTTTTATGGTATGTTAATTTTTGCCCTTGTTGGAATGGAGGGACACCCGTGATATCTATATTGGATGTATTTGCTCAGTCCTGGAATGAGGAGGTGGATACCTAAGGAGGGTTTTTAGTTAGCAGTGATCTGGTGTTTGAGTATATTTCACCCAGTAGATATGAGGCAGTTAATGATTAATACTTAATTATGTGACAATATAGTATAATAAATGTAGTCTCTTATAAAATTTGTGGCCATGACAGTATAGATTATTAATGCTTTCAAAAAATTGTAAACTTCTATAGAACAATCATGTGTTGAGACTATGTAATGTTTAAAAGATCTCTTTATATTGTTTATTGTTTATTTCCCTCCCCTGTTTTATACTCACCCACCACATTCTAACTGTTTAGGCTGTTCAGCACCCTGGACAGCTCTACATCTACAGGCGGTTCAGCACCTTGGAGAGCGCATGCTGCGTAGTTAGACTCCTCTCGTATGAGAGGGGCCTTTTACGCTAGTGCGGCTGCGCTGCGGGCTCCCCGCCTGACCCCTCCCTCCCTCTTCCTCTTCCCCCGCACGCGTGCGCACTGAGGCGGTCGGGTCCACTGGCGACGTCGCTTCATTACGTCATCGCCTGCGCGTGGGGGTCTGCAGGACGTGGCGGGAAGGTAATGACAACACACATGTGGTGGTGGGTGGGTATAAAAGACGGTAGAGGAGATGTTTGGCAGCGTATCCACCCTGGCGAAGTGGCATTAAGCCATGCAACGCGTCGGTGTTTAGTTGCGGAATCAGGGGGTCCGGAGCTCGAGAATTGGTGATGTGTATTACTTTATAATTGTTGCTTAAGACTTTGTGGCTATTTTGTTGGCGTATGCACTATACTATCTGTATTAGGTAAAGTTGTTTCACTTACTTACTTTTTGTGCACCACTGATTTCAGCACTTATTAATTTTGGACAGTTTTTTTCTCACCTTTTTACTTCACTTAGGCACTTGGCACTCTGACACTTTTAACTCACTTTATATATTCTGGCACACTTATACTTTTTATCTTCATACGCCAACATTTAACCATTTTAAGGTCATTATAGATATTAACCTATATGTGATTGATCATCATTAGCTCTTAAAGAGGACCTCCCATTCCCCCAACTATTGTCTATATGTTTTTTAATTAAGTCTTGTTGTGTCTTTGTTTGTTCTAAGGAAGATTTAATAACAATAAATTTGTATATATTTTACATTATGGTGGTGTGCAGTTTAATCGCATAGGGACTGTGTGGGCCAGTCTAGGGCCCAGTACCTTGGTTACTATTTGAGATTGTTGTCCCTATTTTTCTAGCACCCTGATAGATTTTTCTAGCACCCTGATATATTTTGAGGATCACATTTTTAGCTGTGCACACATTTTTTCTCCCCGTTGGTTTTTGAATGCCATTGAAGGTATTGCACACTAATTTAGGGGCTGGTTGTTTTTGCCCAAAATGGGTGTGGGAGCACCTCAAACAATAGCTTGTACCACTGTTGAGGATTACTAATATGGACCTGCGGCCTAATTTCACGCCCACTTTAACCCTCACAGCAACTAACTAACAAGGCCCTAACATGTGTAGCTATGTGGGAAGCCAGATATGTGTGGCCATATATCTGCATATACATGTGGAAGCCACACTGGCCTTGTTTAGTGAATATTATTGAATGAGCTGCTCACACACACCTAAATGCATGTTTTATTTTGTGCGGCACATTACCAATGGCTAAATGTTTGCTTTGTTTTTGCCTAGCTGCCCCGCCATTGGCACCAGCATCTCCTCAGGAGCCAAGGTACTCTTTGGATGTCGGTAAGTGCATGTGTGAACCTTGCTTTAGCCGCTTTAACACAAGTGCATGTCTATCATTCCTCTTTGATTTGTAGGCCAAGTGACTGGTTCATCTTTGGACCCCACTTCCGATGTTGCAGGTCAACAGGACCCTGTTGGTGTGTATTGCAATAAATAATGTATCCTTTATGCTGTTTATGTTACACTGGTTCAATTGGGTTAGTCTAATAATCTACATGTTTGCTCTGTCAACTTGAAGATGCCTATTTTGAGTGCTTTTTCCATCCCCAGGGTCAGTCTAATAGTTTTTGGAGTGATTGCAATGCATTTTTTGTGTATATTTAAAGACAAACATTCACCCAAGTAGTTGAAGGAATATTTAGAGACATTAATTGTGTCTTTTAGTTGGCCAGAATATCGGAAGTGGCTGTCCGGAAAGGGCCCTTCACGTTGAGGCTGCCAGAGATGAGGGTAAGTTGTTTTGGCTTGATGATCTAGTATGTATTTTTGCTCTACTTTTGTTGCACTTTATTCGGCCAACTTGTGTTTAAACATGTATTTTCCAGGGCAAAGCTCGAGTGAGGTCCCCACTCCAGACATCTGGGAGATGGCGGGTATGTGTAATTTTAGCAATGTGTCTGATCTTATTTGGCCCAATTATTGCCTCATATTCCTCTAACATACATGTTAGCAATCTGAGTTTCTAATATACCTTTTGGCTAGTGTGTAATCTTGCACTTTGTGGAGGTATGGCCTCGATAGGCTATCCATGTTACATTTGAGTTTGGTCCACTGACCTACTAACCTGACTTTCCTGTTTAGCATATGCTAACTTGCCAGAGCTCTCGGATGTTGATTTGCCCCTCTCTGGCAGCGATACCCCGCTCCTACCTGTGCCAGACGACACGGAGGTAACATGGCTGATTTAGAGGACCAATAACCACATTGCCATGTTAGTGTGTAGGCGATGAACCAACATGTCACATTTCCTTTCTTGGTTGTTTTTGCAGGAGGCGGGACCAGAACCCCAAGCTGGGACCTCTTCCCAAGTGCCATGCGGCCAAGCTTCAGAGGCTCAAACAAGGGTAAGTTGTATTGTTACAGTTTGGGCAAATGATTTTGAGGGGCATAGCTGCATTGGTTCTGTTTGACTAAAATGTGGTTTTCTATTTTGTTAGCCTCAAACCAGAGCAAGAGGAGGTGTGGCACCAACCAGTCATGATTTTTATGAGCTAGGGGTCCGGATGCTGGAGGACTACAGTCGTCAACAGCCGCGTGATCGAACTAATGAGCGCATTGCGGCGTTGGAACATCAGGTGCTGATGTGTCAGCAACAAAATGAGGCCCAGCAGCGCCAGATAGACCAGTTGCTCCAAAACCAACAACATAACCAGGAACTTGGTCGCCTCGGCAATCTAATGGAGCAATCTCTCCAGCGACAGGAAGAATGTCTCCAGCGGCAGGACCAAAGTTTGTTGTTGATACAACAGCTCATACAACAGCAGTCTATTTTTTTTACTGCACTGTTGGCCCCCAACACCGCCCCTAGCAATGACTCCCAACCTCCCCGGCCACCCAGCCAAGAATAATAATATGTTTGTGGTTCTAATTATTTTGTGTAAATAGATTTGATTAACCCACCTCTAAATTGTGTTTTTCCTAAGACATAGCTAAGAACACAGTCAGGGATGAGTATCTTGATCTACATATGTAAATGTAGGCCCAAATTTATGCCACACATTTGTGACCATAGCTTACTATGGTTTAAACATTAAATGGCTACAAAGGTATGGCAAAATTTACACACAAATGGGTTTGTAGACACTTAAACTATGCTTGGCAAGGCACAACACACTGTAATTAGCAAAATAGAAAAATTTTAATTCAAAAGGTGGGCAACAGGCCCAACATTTGCCCACAAAGGGGCTAAAACAAGGGGCCAGTCATCACCCCACTTTAACGCCAACGCCTCTTCTTGGCCAGCAGCATAAGGCGAAGACGCCGGATCGACCGCCACAGTCTGCGATGCTGGTTTTCACAAGCTGTAGAGAGTAAAAAAAAACAGATTTAATAAATGGAATGTGACCTCAACAGACACAGATGTAGCAATGTAATGTCAGGGGGTCCAATTAGCTACCGCTCGCATTAACATTGTTGCCCACTGTGCCCTTAGGTGTTACCATTATATGAGTACTAGTGGCTGGCTTAAATGTGGCCACCACATCCCAAGCATACATTTACTCTTAACTCTTGGTAATCAAAGAAGGTATAAGTCCCAGTGTGGACATTTATGTGTTTAGTCACATCCAAACATCAGGGCCTAAGTCCTAACGAGTAAACTAGTTTGGCCAAGAATCTTAGAGGTCATGACCTAAGCAGGCCCATTTGGTTGGGTAGAAACCACAAATTGTCTCTATGTGGCAAACTCAAGAATGTGAGGCAACAATCAAGCATGCAGACATGCATGTAGGATTGTTGGCCAAACACATGTAACCTAGATGTGTGTTGCTTAAACACATAGGTACATTGTAAATGTCTGCAGAATTGACTATAAGACATAGGGTTCACAAGTCTTTAGGCATATGAAGTGGGATGTACTCACCATCGCAGCTGTGGCGGAGGCCCATGCTGCTGGCCGTCCCGGGAGGTGTGGTGGTGATGTACACCGGCTCCGTCTGCGTGGCAACATCTGTCATGAGAAAGCAAAAGAGAAAAGCCAAATTAGTGGGCCAATGACACATGACTATTTGTCATCCATCTGGTTAGAGAGTCTGCAAAAACAAATGCTTGCATGGTTACACACATGTTGTCCAACATTAGCATATTTCCTGGTCCATGAGTTCCTGTAAATTATTTATGGTTGCAGCATGGACACATAAAGATAATGTGCCAATAACCTTGACAGTGCAATGCTAAGGACTAATTTGCAGTTGATTGTAGAATGTTACTAGTGTGCAACATGTGTTAGCCGGAACAACTTAACCAAATAACACATTTGCTAGCCCCCATCATGGTGTGGGCAGAAACATAGGGGTGGTTGCCATTTGGATTGCACGGTAGTGGGGTTTGTGATGTTAATGTACATTATCAAACCAGCTTGTACTATGGACCAGGAAACATGTGTCTGTTAAAAGTGGGCCAATACCCAGGATTGATACTATTCTGTGTTTTGGTGCGCTTTGGCAGAGCACAACAATTTGAGTGAGACACCGTCCGCCGCTGCTGCCTTCCACACATCACTCCTCCAGTGTGTGCGCACACGCAGCCCATTAGGAAACAGAGAGCACAGGCGCACACACATCTAGAGGGGCACGCAGGAGGCTGCGGCGGTGGCTTCTGCCAACCCCAATGAGGTAAGGAGTTTGTGGGCTTTTTTTTGGGGGGGGGGCCCTGGGTGAGGGAGGTGATTGGGCATGGAAGCTTAGAGATTCCAAGCACAATCAACAATGGGTGTTGGTCCACTTTAAGGAATGTCATAACATATGGAATGTGAGGGATAACAACAAACACTTACCATGACTATGCCCGTGGAGAAGACGTTGCCAAAAGGCCATGGAGGTGCCGCCTATATGATGCCCTGCAAATTAGAGAGGAATGGCAAGGGCTAAGTACAAATGGCCATATGTAACCTGTCACAGACTAACACTGACTAAATGTGCACTCACCAGGGGATGATCCACCACTTGAAGCCCAGGGAGGGCTCTGAGGAGGAGGCGGGGAGCCTCGGCTCCTCACACTCTGCTCCGAAGATCCCCCAGCCAAAGGGCCACCCTCCTCCCTTTCACTCCCTGCTCCTTCAGGGAGTGTGGGAGAGTCCACATCTTCCACCCCACTTGGACTCCCCACTTGAGAGTGGCCCCTTGGCTGGTGAGACTCCTCAGAGTCAGAGTGTGAGGAGCTGAGGCTTGATCCTGCCAGCCCCCCAGCAGCACACTCCTCTGGGGCGTCATCCCCTTCCTCCCCTGGGTCCTCTAAATAGGAGCCGCAAGAGGGACCCTCCCCCGATGACTCCCCCGAGTCCGCCTGCTTGGTTCGGGGGAGGACTCCCTTCCCACGTTTCCCCAGGGGAGGACGCTTATCTGTGTTGAGGGGGTGAATGAAAATAATTAATATTAATACCCCAAATGGACACAGCTTAGCAGATTATGTAAACAAAAGTATAAACATAGCATAAGCTTAAACTTACCTGATGCGTAGACATCATATAGGCGGTACACGCCTTCAGGGTCCCGGCGCTTGAAGTCCGACCACTTCTGCTGGATAGCTCGGACTGATAGGTGGGTGTCGAAGCGCCGGGACACTGTGGCCTTCACCTCCATGGCAATGCGCTTTTTGCCCCCACGGGCATAGTCATATTGGTGGATGCAGAAATCCTATGAGCAATGAAAAACAAACACAAATCTATACATAACATCAGAACAATGGCATAAACAGTTATACTGAGAACAGATTCAAGTGGACCAACACCCTGGATTTTGACTATTCTGGGTTTGGGTCCACTTTGGTGGGGCACACCAATCGGGGGTGGGCCGCTGTCTGAAACCCCCTGGGAAGGCCAGAAATACACCACTGACCACGCTCCCACGTGACTGCGCCAGGCTAGCACAGCGCTCTGTGCCGCTGTGGTATGCGCGTCCAAGCCCGCTTGGACGTGCATACCAGCTCAGCTGCCTCTGAGCGCTGTAGGACACGTGTGGCGTTTCACTCTAACAGGGAGGGCGCCTGCGCAGGCCATTAACAAATGTCTGGCGCAGGGGCCCACCCTGCTAGAGGGAAGCGCAAGACGCATCCGCGGATCACGCATGCAGAGATGGGACGGGGCTGAGGTAAGGTTTTTGGGCCTCCAGGGGGGTTCACCCCCGCAGGACATCCAGATTTGGGATGCCCCGCGGGGAGTGATCAGATTGGTCCTGAAAACTAAGATTTCAGGGCCAATCCCCCCTGTGTGTTGGTCCACTTTAAACATAAAATCCAAGAGAAACATACTCACTTTGACCACCTGGCCGTTTATGCGGCTATCCACCCTCTGACACTTGCATTTTGCTTGCCCAGGAGGGGAAGGGGTGGGAGGGGGGTTAGGTGGGGGAGGTGAGGTAGGTGGGGGAGGTGGGGGAGGGGTGGTGGGGTCAGAATCAGAGGAGGAGCTGAGGAGGCGCAGAATCCGTCTCCTGGGCAGCATGGTGGAAACGCAAAGGAGGAAACAGGAACCGGATATGACCAAAGCGACAGGGGCCAAAAAAAACAAAAAAACGCTCCTCGCAAAAGGAACCAGCTAATATCCGCTATGTGTAAGCTAAGTGGCGGAACTAATCGATTTACGCATTCCAAAAAGCTATTGGATTAAGCGCTAGTAATTTTTAGCTTTATGTGGCTTTGAAACGCAAAGGAGGAAACAGGAAACGGATATGACCAAAGCAACTGGGGAAAAAAAAAAAAGCTCCGCGCACCAGGAACAAGCTAATATCAGCTATGTGCAAGCTAAGTGGCGGAAAAACACAATTTACACATTAACACAAGCTATTGGACAAAGCGCAAGAAAGTTAAAGCTTTATGGGGCTTTGAAACGCAAAGCAGGAAACAGGAACCGGATATGACCAAAGCGACTGTGCAAAAAATTCAAAAAAAACAAACGCTCCGCGCACCAGGAACAAGCTAATATCAGCTATGTGCAAGCTAAGTGGCGGAAAAACACAATATACACATTAACACAAGCTATTGGACAAAGCGCAAGAAAGTTAAAGCTTTATGGGGCTTTGAAACGCAAAGGAGGAAACAGGAACCGGATATGACCAAAGCAACTGTGCAAAAAATTCAAAAAAAAAAAACCTCCGCGCACCAGGAACAAGCTAATATCAGCTATGTGCAAGCTAAGTGGCGGGTACATTTACGCCTTACAACAAGCTATTGGCAAAGACGCCATTAATTATTAGCTTGATTTAGCAGGGGGTTCAAGATCCTGTAATGCATAGGTCCTTGAAAACCAAAAAGCTTGGTGCTTAAAAATACAAATCTTATTCCTTCATAAAATAATCACACGATAAAACTATCCAACTACATGATAATGTGGCACACAGGAGAATGCATAACGGGTTGTTATGAGCTTGTACGCCTGAATAAATCCTGCAGAATGTGGACATGCACGCTCACAACTACAGTGTATTCATTAAGAACGACTGGGGTCGCGGGAAGTGAATTCCTGGAAAATGGCAGAAGGGCACATGTATGAACAGCACAGCGCAGCACAGCGCAGCACAGCGACGCTCGCGCCGCCACATAGCGAATCAAAACAGCGACTGCACAAACTCTGACCACCACAGATTCATCAAGGACAGGGCTGCCGAATAGCTTGGGCGCTGACAATTTCGATGAGCGAACGTGAGCGCCAAACATCACTGACTAAAAAGTAGCTTTACAAGCCCCGTGTGTTGTGAAAACAAGCGATTTTGAGCCCAATGAGTTTGGTGGGAGGAGATGCATTTTAGATGTCACTCACAACATTACAGTGTAAAAATTACAACTTTCATCTAAAAAAGAAAAATAACAAGACAGATTAATAAAACATATCCCAAGAAACATGTGTTGAATTTTGTGCAAAAGACAAGAACACAAAAACCACTTAAAACAATCATTGCAGTGTCTGCCATTGAAATGTATGGGAGAGCGGCAGGTAGCGACAGGTCAGACCTGTCGCTGTGATGGGATTAGCAGCGGCGCTGTTCGTTGCAGTCGGCTACATGATGAATCCCGCGCTAGCTGACGCTCTCGCCGGCGCTAGCCTCATTTAGCTTGATAAATGCGTCATTGTGGCCGACGCCGGGCGTACTTGAGTCGGTAGCCGCCGTTAGCTGGTGGGACCTGGCGCTCGTCAGACACTACCTGGCGCTATCGCTTGATGAATAAGGGCCTACGTTTTGCTTACCCGCCAGTCTGTCACGTGTGCATTGCACCTTCGGTAAACATACTTTTGAGTAAAACAGCGAACAATAGGGAAACATAGTATATCACCCTTTTAGTAGAGTTATTTTACAATTTTTGTAGTTTTGTGTGATCATTAGTTTTAAAGGCTAGACCCTTTTTTCTTCATTATCAAAACAAAATGTTTTCTGATAGTCATATATTGTCATATAGTCATATATGGTGCAGTCTAGTGATGAGTAAAATTATTGGGTCATACAGAACAGCTGGTGTTTGTGGAGCCCTGAACAAGGACACAAATTTCTAGTGGAAGTCTGGAGTCATGTTTGGAAGCTATATAAATGTGGAAAGACTGCACTACAGCCAATCAACATGTTTATCATAAAAGGGCACTTCCACAGCCATCATAGCAATATTTTAATTATTGGCTAGCAGAACATGTAATCTGCATAAAGCCTGGAATACACATTTCACAACCATTTTGCTTATTGCAGGGAGAGACATGGATGCTGGTTAGGGCAATGTTAGGGGTGTGCATTCAGCACCTACAGCAAAGCCTGTTATAGGGAATCTGTAACACCTGCATTCACTGCAAATCTTTTTACAGGGGGTCTGCACCCTAAAGGGGTCTGTACTTCCTATACTCACTGCAAAGCATCTTTAAGGGGTCAGTACCAGTTGCACTCACTGCAAAGCTCCATATAGGGGGTCTGCACTACTTGCACTCACTGCAAATCATCTCATGGGGGGGTACCACCTGCACTCAATGCAAAGCATCTCATAGGGGGTCATGTATGGATGTTCCTCTGTCCTCTCTGACCAGCTATCTATGGTATGGTGGTTGCCTACTTTCTTTAAAAAGGCTTGTGGTAGGCAAGCTTTACATATATGATGTAGCACTCCCATAAAAGTGAAAAGAGCATCAGCCTCACATGCTGCTGTAGTGGTGGGTACAGGGACACCTTTAGGTGCTGTGGGGTGCAATGATCCCTTTGGGCTTCTGTGGGGTGTGGGATTGACTATGGGGGTTTCAGTCTCAGCATAGGTGCGTGTCTCAATAGTGGGGCCTGCAGCTATAACATATTGGTGCCATATCCTAGAATATGCCATCATTGAGCCCCCTAGACCTTACAACGACCGTTTTACAGTTATTTCACAGCAAGCAAGTTTGGATCCCCATTGACTTTTATGGTTCAAGTCAGTTCCCAAACAGAAGTTTTGTTGTTCAGCCAAACCCAAACATTTTTAAAATAATAAAGAGACGATTTTGATTTTTTTGACATCAGTGGCATCAGTGGTGTATGATTTAACTAAAAAACACTAAAGCAAATGTGGCTGCTGCCTAGCGTCTTGTTTAACATTACCGCTAAAAAGGATGCAGCACGGGGCGCTATGGTTGAAGCTGCGCAGGTTGAAACCTGGTGCTGTTGTTTGAGCTCCCATAGAGCACGATGGGCAGAAATTGACTGGAGAGTTTTTATAATTAATATGTGTGTATTAATTAGTGTGCTTATAATTAATATTAAATACATGTATTTGTACAGAACTTGCATTGGGACTTGTCAATAATTGAAAGCAGGAACTAAATGGTCCAAAAAGTTTCTTTGTTTAGGGTCATTTAAATTGATTTTAATGGTCTCTTTTACGGGACAAAATGTAATTTGGACACCAACAACTAAATTGCAGCCAAATCGCAAAGTAAAGTTTACACTCAAGTGTTAAAGTTTGTCCCCAGCAGTAATTACTTGTAACTGTAATGAAGAAAGGCGCACATCATAATTAAGGCCCTAATGCTGGCTTTGCAAAGTATGAAAGAGGTTAGATACATTTCTCAAAGACACAAACACATGCATACAGTATACACACACATATATAATGTGGTAGCCTTTACCACATGATCTTAACTAAACAAACCTTAATGTATGTGAAATCTTGTACTGTAAGCAGGATAATGCATAAGGATTGTTTTTTTTTACAGTCACCACTACAGTAATGTATGTCTCAACAGGTCCCCCTACTCTGTGTGATGTTAAATGCTAAAATGCCCTTAGAAATTGAAGACACACAAAATCCAGTGCTCTATTATTTCTTGGCGAAGTGGTGCTTTTTCAGCACAGCTTGCGTCATTAGAGAATACTATGTGTGCTGTGCTTGAGGCTACAATTTATTTCTAATTGGAGGCCTTCCAGTTATTTCCAGTAGGCTGACATAAGTTTATTTTTCCTAGCTGGTTTCCCTGCTCAGTGCCCTGTTCCTTGCTGCCTGTCTGTTGCCTGCATTTTAATCGAAGAGATATGCCCTACAGCAAGAAGACATACTTTTGCATCCTGCACTGCAAAAATAACCTTTATCTATGTGCACCGATAAAGGTTACCATAGCTGTTTGTTAATAGTACTCAAACTGTATACAACAGGGGAACTTTATGATTTAAAAAAAATAGATATATTATAGGAAAAATGTTTAGTACAGGCAGATAAGTTGTGAGCACTACTTCATTAATGCATGAAAAAAGAATGAAGATTCTCACTCTTTTGTGGTATGTCAAGCCAATGTGGTTGCCCCGAATCTCAGAGGCTGTTTTTGATAAATGGAGTAATAGGATTCAATAGGCTCGATTCAGAGACACATTCGTCCTGACTTCCGTAGCTGTCTGTGAAAGTTTTGGTGGGTGTTTGTCATTTTTTGGCTTTTTTTCGTATATTTTTCACTCGCACGAACGTTCGAGAACATGCGTATATGCTCTTTCGATAATGGTGACAAAATCGGAAGATTTACGTTACTTCGGGAGCTTTTTCCCACCAAATCGGAAATGTTTCGTCCGTTCAGAATTTTTTCGTTATTGCAATGGGCTTGCGATTAATTCAGAGAGCTGATTGCCGATGGTCCCACACCTCATAAATTCGTTTCAGGGCAAAAACATTCCCGGCACCTATTTGACTACGGGAGCGCGAGCCAGCCATGGACGAGGCTACTGCCTTTGAGGAGCATGAGGATCTGCAACTCATGGGCATTGAGATCGTCCGGAGGGCAGAGACCAGATTGCACCGGCGGCGACGCATGGACATCAATAGCATGCATGACACTGAGCTGTTCGAGCTGACCAGGCTTAATCGCGCTTCCCTCCATAAACTGTATAGTGAGCTGCGGCCATGGTTAGCCCGCACCACAAGGAAGGGGCAAGCAATTTCAGGTATGACCAAGATGCTTGGCTGCCTGCAATTTTTGGCGAACGGCTCGTTCCAGAGGCTGGGTGCCCTCTCCGTGGGGATTTCACAGCCTACGCTGAGCCGCGCGCTATCACAATTTTTGGAAGGCATGGCTACCATAACTCGGAAATATATTTGTTTCCCTGAGGATATGGTAGCCAGAAACGCCATTAAGCTGGCATTTTTTAATATCGCCGACATGCCCAATGTCATGGGTGCTATTGACTGCACCCACGTTGCCCTCGTCCCTCCGTCAAGCGACGAGTATATATACAGGCAAGTTTTGGCTTCCATTGTCTCTAAATATTTGTGTGTCCCTCCTTTGCTCAATCACATTATTCGTTTGCTTCATTGGCAATAGTCCCTCCTTTACAGAAAAGCTTCCTTGTGACTAATCTCGCCATTTGTAGTAACTTTCATTGGCAATAGTCCCTCCTTTACAGAAAAGCTTTGTGGGACTAATCTCACCATTTGTAGTAACTTTCATTGGCAATAGTCCCTGAAAAGCTTCCTTGTGACTAATCTCGCCATTTGTAGTAACTTTCATTGGCAATAGTCCCTCCTTTACAGAAAAGCTTCCTTGTGACTAATCTCGCCATTTGTAGTAACTTTCATTGGCAATAGTCCCTCCTTTACAGAAAAGCTTCTTTGTGACTAATCTCGCCATTTGTAGTAACTTTCATTGGCAATAGTCCCTCCTTTACAGAAAAGCTTCCTTGTGACTAATCTCGCCATTTGTAGTAACTTTCTTTGGCAATAGTCCCTCCTTTACAGAAAAGCTTCCTTGTGACTAATCTCGCCATTTGTAGTAACTTTCTTTGGCAATAGTCCCTCCTTTACAGAAAAGCTTCCTTGTGACTAATCTTGCCATTTGTAGTAACTTTCTTTGGCAATAGTCCCTCCTTTACAGAAAAGCTTCCTTGTGACTAATCTCGCCATTTGTAGTAACTTTCATTGGCAATAGTCCCTCCTTTACAGAATAGCTTCCTTGTGACTAATCTCGCCATTTGTAGTAACTTTCTTTGGCAATAGTCCCTCCTTTACAGAAAAGCTTCCTTGTGACTAATCTCGCCATTTGTAGTAACTTTCATTGGCAATAGTCCCTCCTTTTGTTTAGTCCCTCTAGGTTAATATACTCTCTGATTTTACATCTTCCCTCATTGCAATCACTCCCTCCTTGCTAATGCTCCCTCCTTGCCAAGAGTGTATGTGCACCAACGGCCCTTATTTATAAATTAGTTCCAAAGTTAGTTATTTCAAAGTAAAACATGTGTAAGTGTCCTTTTAATAGAACAAGTAAGACTGTCAAGGCTTAAACATTGATCTTCTTTTACATGTTACATTTTGACATAGGCTGTTTGAAGTGTGCGTTGGATTTGTTTACTAAACGTAATTTTTTTGTGGTTTCTGTTTCCTTTTTAACCAGAAATCGCAAAATGGGCCATTCGCTGAATGTGCAAGCGGTGGTGGTCCAGGACCTGCGCTTTCTGAGCGTCCTGGCAGGCTACCCTGGCTCAGCCCATGATGGGTATATCCTGCGCAGATCTGGATTATTCCGCCGGTTTGAGTCAGGGGAATTTGCAGGTGCATGGCTCCTTGGTAAGTTGGCTCAAATTATCTATTTGGATTGTATATGTATGGCAAAGTTTTAGGTTGGATTTACCTTTCATAAACGCTGCCTTGCCCCTCACCTTGTGAACATGTGTAAGCACACTGTAACCATTAGATTAGACAAACTCCATTGGCTGCAGAATTGTTTTGCCTGCATTGTTTTAATTAATAAGTGTAATGTGAGGCCAAGTCTGAAACAGCCTTCTAAACCATTTTCTTTCCAAATCTGTTATTGACTTTACCAGAGAGTCAGCGCCATCTTTGCTTACATGCATTTAACTTACTGAGTAGAGGTGAGCGGGATAAAGTGCAGGGGCCGGCTTACACCGGTTTTTGAGTAAGCCAAGAATTATAAAGGGGCAGGTCAAGTTAGACCATACTACATTGTTCTGCAGCACAGGCAGGAAACAATAGCTGCTAACAGTCTGCCTGATTGCCCACCATCCCCAGTATTATTTGACTACTTTTGACCCACATCTATCACATATGTTTAATTCTTGGTTTAGCATCTGCAATCTGTATGCTCATGTTTGTGTGACAATGTCACATACCTCTTTTATTTTTATTGCAGTAGGAATGTTGCGTGGCAATGTATGATTTACTGTTATTAATTTTTTTTTTTTTTGGGCTTATTTAGGAGATTTGGGGTATCCACTAGTGCCGTGGCTCATGACTCCGGTCCTCCGGCCACAAACTCCAGCACAAGAGGCCTATAACCGTGCACATAGAAAGACCAGGGCAGTGGTGGAGAGGGCCTTTGGACTCCTCAAGACCCGGTTTCGGTGCTTGGACCACACTGGGGGCTCCCTGCAGTATGACCCGAAAAAGGTCATTGACATTATAATGGCATGTTCCGCGCTCCATAATTTAGCCATTATGCAAAGGGTCCCCCGATATCTGGATTGCCCACCCTCTCCACCCTCCGATGAGGCAGACGACGCCTATGTGGGCCAGCCAAGTGCGTCTGGGCAAGCCGTGCGGGCAAATTTAATAGCCACACATTTTTCCTAATTTAGTTTTTAGTTTAATTTGTGTTTTTTTTTTTTTTTGGTTTGTTTGGCTATGTTTAATTTCATTATGAAGTAAACAATAATGAATTTGTGCAACCCAAAAATAAATCTATGTTTGAGTATTTATTTGTAGACCTTGGTTATTGTTTGTTTTGGTGCCAACTTGAACTCATATTTCTATATCAAAACACCACACACATGAGCTTGTTCAAACCAAAATGTTTACTACTTAGTAAAAGGTATATGTGAGACAAACAGAATCGGAGGTGAGTGCCCCTCACATACTTTGGGCCAACACCTGTACATGCAATTATGTTCCATACATTTGTACACAAAGTAAATAGCACAAAATTAATCCCTCTCCTGCTTGCCCACATTTTCCACCGACACAGGTTGAAAGCAAACCTAGCTATGCCACATCTACACCTGTAAGTCAGTGGGCCACCCAAACAAGAACACCCAGTCCCAATCCAAATCCAGTACAATCACAGCCAGGGTCCAAGGTCTTAGATGTTAAGGCCAGAATGTCACCCAATCATGCCGCCAAACATGAGGAGCCACCACAAATGTTATTGTGGCCATGGCAGCCGCGCAACACCTTAAGTGGCCGATTCAGTGAGTCTTGGACTCTGGCATTGGCTACTGGGCTACCTCAGGCCTTGAATGAGCTATATGGTGGATAATCAAAAACAACCGAGCAAGAACAGCGCAAAATCTGAGATTTTTAGGCCTCACCAGACAAGTCAATCCAGTGGGTAGGTTTCGCAAAGATATGGACCAGATTCATGCCTAACACACCTTAATATGTGTGATGCCCATAGAACCCAGGTTGGGGCCCTTGGTGGGGGGGGGGGGGCATAACATGGGCCTGTGTGGCATTCAGAATCTGCAACTGTTCCAAAATGTGTCTTTGGTTAGTGTGCATTTCGGCCATGCCTGCCCTTATTTCAGAAGTCAAGTTGGCCATGTGGCTGTTATGGGTCCTCAATTCAGTCAGCACGGCACTGAAGGTAGTATTTAGGGAATCTAATTGGCCCCTAATATGCTCCTGATTTTGTTGGTTTTGGCGGCGAAAAAGGCGCCTCTCATGGTGCCATGCTGACTCCATCATCTGCACGCCCCTCCCCTGGGAAACTGGGCGACGTTGCTGAGTACGCCGCCCAATTCCCCGGGTTGTGGGGCGTGCAGATGATGTTGCTCGAGGACCCCCAACAGCCACAGGTGTGCTCGCCAATCCTCAGCAGCAGATGTGAAACTGGGGACTGGAGGGTCAGTCTCTGCATGCTGCCCACGATGTGCAGGCAGCATGCAGCCAGCTTCACTCTGCTGCTGTGGATTTGGCGGAGACACATTTTGGGACAGTTGCAGATTCTGTCCCAGGGGAAGATCTTCAGAATCTCCTATGAAGCTTCCATCTTCCTCCTGCTCCTGGATTTGCTCCATCAGTGTGTGGCTCTGTTGGGGACATGTAAAAAAAAACAGGTTCAGTGTGTGGAATACCTATAAAAACCACACAAGCCAAACATGGCAAGCTACATGCATACACAACAGCCTCAAAATACACTTACCGTAGACATCGGATCCTGGGTCCTATGCAGCGCGGAAGAAGACGGACGCGGTAACATGGCAGAGGAGTCCCCACTAGCTGAGGGATGATGCTGGCCTGCTTTAGAAGAAAAAGAGCGATTAATACACACAACTATGCATAGTTTATGATTAAGAACACATATGGTAATCCAAGAAACGTGGCAAAGCAGTAAGGGCCCCTCCCACAACGTGGCCACTTGGCATTCCCTAGGAATCCCATTACATTAGTGCATGGATTGTTAAACCAGACTAGACACATTGGTCACGTGTCTAAAACCAAACATGCAAAGAATGGCTGATGTGTGAGTTGCAACATCCATTTAAGGGGAGGAAGTTAACACACTAAGGTAGGAAAAAACACTTACAATATGATTCTGGTGGGGAACATTTGTATGGCATAAAACCTTCCTAGAAAACCATCTTAATCAGTTGTGCAACTAAACCAGCTCCAACCAAATTGACCAACAGGCAAAGATGTTATTGTGGCGTGTGCTTGTCAATTAATACATAGCACCCATTCCTTTTCTACACTTCGAAGTGACATATTTTTCACAAATTTCATTAAACATCATGTATGTGGATGTCAATTTGCACATTACCAGGCCACACCCATGACACTCCCTAGTCAAAGTGAGCACTCCTAACAAACCCACCCCCTAGAGCCATGTGCTTAGCTAGCCCTTGCTCCCACCCCCTAGAGCCATGTGCTTAGCTAGCCCTTGCTCCCACCCCCTAGAGCCATGTGCTTAGCTAGCCCTTGCTCCCACCCCCTAGAGCCATGTGCTTAGCTAGCCCTTGCTCCCACCCCCTACAGCCATGTGCTTAGCTAGCCCTTGCTCCCACCCCCTACAGCCATGTGCTTAGCTAGCCCTTGCTCCCACCCCCTAGAGCCATGTGCTTAGCTAGCCCTTGCTCCCACCCCCTACAGCCATGTGCTTAGCTAGCCCTTGCTCCCACCCCCTACAGCCATGTGCTTAGCTAGCCCTTGCTCCCACCCCCTACAGCCATGTGCTTAGCTAGCCCTTGCTCCCACCCCCTACAGCCATGTGCTTAGCTAGCCCTTGCTCCCACCCCCTACAGCCATGTGCTTAGCTAGCCCGTGCTGCGTATGTGTATGTTTCAATACATTTGTGTGGTCATTCAGACATTACTAACCTGCAGGAATTGGTGGGTTGTCGGTGTCCTGCTGGCCCGAGTGTCCCTCTAAGGCCACGGGATGTAATAAGGACAGCACCATCTCCTCAGCCGGTGTAAATCGCATTTTGGTTGGGAAACCTCCGCCAGTTGTTTCGCTGAAAAACATAGTAAGCATAATTAAGCGCACTGATGGACAGACAAGAATAATAAAAACCCAAACATTAGCTATGTACCTGTGCATCCGCCTTAGATTCTCTTTCTTCCGCACTGCATATTTCAGGTCCGAAATCTTCCGTTGAATCTGGTCCATATCTTTACGTTCCTCACCCGCTGCATTGACTTGCCTGGTGAGTTCTTCAAAAATCTCAGTTTTGCGCTGTTTACTGGTGTGTTTTGATCTTCTACCATATAGCTCATCAAAATGTAAGGTGAGCCCAGTAGCCAATGCCAGAGTTTGGGACTCAGCAAAACGGCCACCCAAGTGTCCTCTGCGCAAGTTGCGCCCTCTTCGGGGTGGTTGTGGCTCCTCACTGCTTGGTTGCAAATGGGGTGACATTCTGGCCTGGGGGGATGGAGGAGACCTCAAGGACTGGAGGCTGGCTGTTGATCTTACTGGACTTGGGAAGGGACTGGGTGTTCTTGGCTGGGTGGACCCTGAAGTTGCAGGTGTAGATGTGGCATAGGGTGAATGCATGCCAACCTGTGCCGGAGGATAATGTGGGCGAGCAAGAGAGGGTGTTGGCGAGCTTGAGCTACTGCTGTGGGTCTGTGGGGCCTTGGAGGTGGTTGGCTGGGTCTGTGGGCCCTTGGAGGTGGTTGGCTGGGTCTGTGGGGCCTTGGAGGTGGTTTGCTTGGCCTTAGTTTTTGAGCCACGTGCGGGGGGGAGGGGGCCGTTGGCCTTTGGCGGCTTTTCGGGCTTCTGGAGCGTGTTCTGGTTTGGCCCCTGCGGCGCCTTGGGCCCCTGCTGCGGCTTCTGGACCGGGAGGTGGTTCGGCCCCTGCTGCGCCTTGGGCCCCTGCTGCGGCTTCGGGACCGGGAGGTGGTTCGGCCCCTGCAGCGCCTTGGGCCCCTGCTGCGGCTTCTGGACCGGGAGGTGGTTCGGCCCCTGCGGCGCCTTGGGCCCCTGCTGCGGCTTCTGGACCGGGAGGTGGTTCGGCCCCTGCTGCGGCTTCTGGCCCGGTGTTTTTGGCCTTTGCCTATGGCCTTGGTGCCACGTGGGGGGGGGTGATGTGGGGCAGGGTGGGGTGGGGCTTCGTCCCCTCTTACCCATCTGTGGGCCATGAGTTTTAGCAGGCTTGGTTACCTTGCTCCTTGGTTGTGGTGGTGCTGCAACCTCCTTTTTTGCCGCAGCCTTGGTGGTAGCCCTTAGTCGGGATTTAGGCTCTTGCGACCTTGTTTGCGGACCCTCGCCCTGCTCAGCCTGCTTGCTCTGCTTCTTTGCTGGAAGTTTTCTTTTGGGTGCCATTTTGTGTGGACTCTCAAAGAGAATGAGCTGTGTGTGCAGGGACCTTTAAATAAGGTCTCCGGCGTGTGACGCCTACGCGTTCGCTTACGCGCACGTCCGGCAGTTCACGCGGCCGTGCGAAACCCGGAAAACGCTGGGGCCGTGCTTATCTGCTGCCTAGAAGAAGAAGAAAGATGGCGCCCACTATCTTCACCCGCCAACAAGAAGAGATAATCATGCTTGTAAGTGTCTTTTAACGACTTTGCTTGGATTGTTAATTGTTGCTCTACATGTGAAGGATGCGCATAAAGTAATATTTTTGTTAAAGCTTTGGTTTGACTACATGCACAACCAAGCGCACGCCACACACGTGCCAAACGACAGTGCTGCCATATTTGAAAGTTAACTTAGCCTAAAAGTGTGTGTGTGTGTGTGTGTGTGTGTGTGTGTGTGTGTATGTGTTCATGTGATTGAACCAAATAATGTATTGTTGCCTCTTCTACATATGCATTTCTGAGTTCTTGCTATGTTTGTTTTTTGTTTTGCAGACCATGCTGGAGCGCAGGTACGACTACCTGCCCAACTCGTTTGCCAAACGAAACGTCGCCCTGGAGATCATCTCGGAGATACAACACCAGACCGACACCACCTTCACCCACACACAGATCATGCAGCATTGGTCGGACCTGAAGCGACTGCACATGCCCCGGGTGCGGAGGTTTTTTGGAATCCATTTCCCAAGTAAGTACATAGCGCTTGCATGCAAGATGTAACTAGGACAGAATTTAGGCCTTTTATTTATAATGCCTTCTCTTTTGTAGTGTTGGAAATGGATTACAGAATTCGCCGCACCCGGAGGTGCACAGGCCGACCAGTGCTGCATGATTCTGCAGCTGGGAGTGAAGGTGGTGGATCTCCAGGGCGACGGGCCGACCCCTCCTCTGTGGCCTCCTCAGACCAGCCCCTGGACCTTACCACACAGGAGGGGCGGCACAGCATGGGCAGGCAGTAGTACCCTGCCACGCATGCGGGATCCTCTGGTATGTCACTCTTCATGTCTACACCCAAACATATAATTGCTAGCTCCTGATATCACCAAACTGAATCCTTTATTCTGTATTTGTAGATGTGTCGGTTGCGGGTGAAGTAGTGGGTGAGGAGGCAGCAGATAGGAGCCCACAAGACCCTGGAGAAGGTGAGTGATGTGACCCAGACTTAGCTAAAAACATTTGAGGACTGCGGAATCAGACATCCAAACTAACCATTTGGCCCATGTTTCTACAGGCACTTCTTCACAGCAGAGCCAGGAACCAGGACCTCAGGGTGTTGTCCCCAACGAGCCATCTCTCGGCCACCAACCAAGTAAGTAGTCATGGCATTATAGAGATTTCTGTCTAAATTCCCATGAACACCAAAACACATAATGCCCTAGTCAATGCAAATATAAGAGGGACCTGTGGCCACTGAATTAGCTTAATTAGTTGCCCAACTGTCCTGTGGCCACTGAATTAGCTTAATTAGTTGCCCAACTGTCCTGTGGCCACTGAATTAGCTTAATTAAATGCCCAACTGTCCTGTGCCCACTGAATTAGCTTAATTAGTTGCCCAACTGTCCTGTGCCCACTGAATTAGCTTAATTAGTTGCCCAACTGTCCTGTGGCCACTTAATTAGCTTAATTAGTTGCCCAACTGTCCTGTGGCCACTGAATTAGCTTAATTAGTTGCCCAACTGTCCTGTGCCCACTGAATTAGCTTAATTAGTTGCCCAACTGTCCTGTGGCCACTGAATTAGCTTAATTAGTTGCCCAACTGTCCTGTGGCCACTTAATTAGCTTAATTAGTTGCCCAACTGTCCTGTGTCCACTGAATTAGCTTAATTAGTTGCCCAACTGTCCTGTGCCCACTGAATTAGCTTAATTAGTTGCCCAACTGTCCTGTGCCCACTGAATTAGCTTAATTAGTTGCCCAACTGTCCTGTGGCCACTTAATTAGCTTAATTAGTTGCCCAACTGTCCTGTGCCCACTGAATTAGCTTAATTAGTTGCCCAACTGTCCTGTGGCCACTTAATTAGCTTAATTAGTTGCCCAACTGTCCTGTGGCCACTGAATTAGCTTAATTAGTTGCCCAACTGTCCTGTGCCCACTGAATTAGCTTAATTAGTTGCCCAACTGTCCTGTGGCCACTGAATTAGCTTAATTAGTTGCCCAACTGTCCTGTGGCCACTGAATTAGCTTAATTAGTTGCCCAACTGTCCTGTGGCCACTGAATTAGCTTAATTAGTTGCCCAACTGTCCTGTGCCCACTGAATTAGCTTAACTAGTTGCCCAACTGTCCTGTGCCCACTGAATTAGCTTAATTAGTTGCCCAACTGTCCTGTGCCCACTGAATTAGCTTAATTAGTTGCCCAACTGTCCTGTGCCCACTTAATTAGCTTAATTAGTTGCCCAACTGTCCTGTGGCCACTGAATTAGCTTAATTAGTTGCCCAACTGTCCTGTGCCCACTGAATTAGCTTAATTAGTTGCCCAACTGTCCTGTGTCCACTGAATTAGCTTAATTAGTTGCCCAACTGTCCTGTGGCCACTGAATTAGCTTAATTAGTTGCCCAACTGTCCTGTGGCCACTTAATTAGCTTAATTAGTTGCCCAACTGTCCTGTGGCCACTGAATTAGCTTAATTAGTTGCCCAACTGTCCTGTGCCCACTGAATTAGCTTAATTAGTTGCCCAACTGTCCTGTGGCCACTGAATTAGCTTAATTAGTTGCCCAACTGTCCTGTGGCCACTGAATTAGCTTAATTAGTTGCCCAACTGTCCTGTGCCCACTGAATTAGCTTAATTAGTTGCCCAACTGTCCTGTGCCCACTGAATTAGCTTAATTAGTTGCCCAACTGTCCTGTGGCCACTGAATTAGCTTAATTAGTTGCCCAACTGTCCTGTGGCCACTTAATTAGCTTAATTAGTTGCCCAACTGTCCTGTGGCCACTGAATTAGCTTAATTAGTTGCCCAACTGTCCTGTGGCCACTTAATTAGCTTAATGACCTGTGGCCACTTCCTAACCTTAATTCCTGTCATTAATGACATCTGTGCATTATAGTTAATTTGTTTATTAAAATACATTAAATCCACAGTTGAGAAACATGTATTGTTCTCCGAATAATTTGTTTTTCTGAATTTTTGGCAGGGACCACAAGACAGCGACTTGCTGATATGAATCGGAGGGTCCTTGAGTTGGTTGCCGATCTGCAGGCGATGCGGGACACGTTGGGGACAACAGAAGAGGAAGACTAGTGTCCTGGTTCCTGGCCCTGTAGATTTGTAAATAGTTTGATTTGTACATAGTTTTATTGGTTAAACACCAAAGTTTTTTGTATATAGTTTTATTTTTTTTTAAAAAGTTTTTATTGTATATAGTTTTTAAAGTTTTTTAAAAAAAAATAGTGTATATATTTTTAAAAAACAACAAACAATTTGTATATAGTTTTTAATTTTTTATGGACAAAGTTGGCCCAAAAATTTTAATAACAAATTGCAATTGACCAATAAATACAAAAAAACAAAAAAACATGTTGTCCCATTTATTTGCACACATACATTTAACAAAAACAAGGGGACAATGACATATTTGAAAATCAAGATTGTGATGTCCGTGAAGTGATTTGGGTAAGTTTTAGGGTGTGAAAATGGAAGAAGAAACAAGGCGCTAAGTGATTTGGGTAAGTTTTAGGGTGTGAAAATGGAAGAAGAAACAAGGCGCTAAGTGATTTGGGTAAGTTTTAGGGACCTAAAATGGAAGAAGAAACAAGGCGCTAAGTGATTCGGGTAAGTTTTAGGGACCTAAAATGGAAGAAGAAACAAGGCGCTAAGTGATTTGGGTAAGTTTTAGGGTGTGAAAATGGAAGAAGAAACAAGGCGCTAAGTGATTTGGGTAAGTTTTAGGGTGTGAAAATGGAAGAAGAAACAAGGCGCTAAGTGATTTGGGTAAGTTTTAGGGTGTGAAAATGGAAGAAGAAACAAGGCGCTAAGTGATTTGGGTAAGTTTTAGGGTGTGAAAATGGAAGAAGAAACAAGGCGCTAAGTGATTTGGGTAAGTTTTAGGGTGTGAAAATGGAAGAAGAAACAAGGCGCTAAGTGATTTGGGTAAGTTTTAGGGTGTGAAAATGGAAGAAGAAACAAGGCGCTAAGTGATTTGGGTAAGTTTTAGGGACCTAAAATGGAAGAAGAAACAAGGCGCTAAGTGATTTGGGTAAGTTTTAGGGTGTGAAAATGGAAGAAGAAACAAGGCGCTAAGTGATTTGGGTAAGTTTTAGGGTGTGAAAATGGAAGAAGAAACAAGGCGCTAAGTGATTTGGGTAAGTTTTAGGGACCTAAAATGGAAGAAGAAACAAGGCGCTAAGTGATTTGGGTAAGTTTTAGGGTGTGAAAATGGAAGAAGAAACAAGGCGCTAAGTGATTTGGGTAAGTTTTAGGGTGTGAAAATGGAAGAAGAAACAAGGCGCTAAGTGATTTGGGAAAGTTTTAGGGTGTGAAAATGGAAGAAGAAACAAGGCGCTAAGTGATTTGGGTAAGTTTTAGGGACCTAAAATGGAAGAAGAAACAAGGCGCTAAGTGATTTGGGTAAGTTTTAGGGACCTAAAATGGAAGAAGAAACAAGGCGCTAAGTGATTTGGGTAAGTTTTAGGGTGTGAAAATGGAAGAAGAAACAAGGCGCTAAGTGATTTGAGTAAGTTTTAGGGTGTGAAAATGGAAGAAGAAACAAGGCGCTAAGTGATTTGGGTAAGTTTTAGGGTGTGAAAATGGAAGAAGAAACAAGGCGCTAAGTGATTTGGGTAAGTTTTAGGGACCTAAAATGGAAGAAGAAACAAGGCGCTAAGTGATTTGGGTAAGTTTTAGGGTGTGAAAATGGAAGAAGAAACAAGGCGCTAAGTGATTTGGGTAAGTTTTAGGGTGTGAAAATGGAAGAAGAAACATGGCGCTAAGTGATTTGGGTAAGTTTTAGGGTGTGAAAATGGAAGAAGAAACAAGGCGCTAAGTGATTTGGGTAAGTTTTAGGGACCTAAAATGGAAGAAGAAACAAGGCGCTAAGTGATTTGGGTAAGTTTTAGGGTGTGAAAATGGAAGAAGAAACAAAGCGCGAAGTGGTTAGGGTGAGCTTTAAGGGACCTCAAGGGAAAAGGCAGGATAGCGCTAAGTGGTTAGGGTGAGCTTTAAGGGACCTCAAGGGAAAAGGCAGGATAGCGCTAAGTGGTTAGGGTGAGCTTTAAGGGACCTCAAGGGAAAAGGCAGGATAGCGCTAAGTGGCTAGGGTGAGCTTTAAGGGACCTCAAGGGAAAAGGCAGGATAGCGCTAAGTGGTTAGGGTGAGCTTTAAGGGACCTCAAGGGAAAAGGCAGGATAGCGCTAAGTGGTTAGGGTGAGCTTTAAGGGACCTCAAGGGAAAAGGCAGGATAGCGCTAAGTGGTTAGGGTGAGCTTTAAGGGACCTCAAGGGAAAAGGCAGGATAGCGCTAAGTGGTTAGGGTGAGCTTTAAGGGACCTCAAGGGAAAAGGCAGGATAGTGCTAAGTGGTTAGGGTGAGTTTAGTGATGGAAGTGAAATTATGTAGGCGAGCACTTTAATGAGAGAAGTTTGTAGTGCGCAGGCGCAATATCGTAAGAATTTCGTCTGGACAGATATTTTAGGAAAAAATGAAGCAGGATGTAGCGGGAAAATGATAGGATTCGTGTGAGGATACGATGGGAAAAGGGCAAAAACGAAAGGCTACGTTGGTAGTTGTGAAAAATGAATCTGAACATTTTCGATGGAAAATGACATCCTCGTCTGCGTACTCTGGCATACGAGCACACGGACGCGCTACGGAAGGTTTACGAAGCATGCATAGAATCGCTCGAACGTTCATGCGAGAGCGGGAAATTTTGAAAATCTTACGACGTCGGCACCAAACCGAAAGTTTTTGGGTGTCTCTCTGAATCGAGCCTAATGTATACATACTCTGCATGCTTCCAATACTAGCAAAAGATACACACCTTCCATATTCTCCATACTTCTCACCCTCTGATTTCTGGTCTAATTGCCATTTTATCTGCAGCTGTTGGCTGCTATTAACTGGGGAAAATGCCGGCCCCTCTCTGATCTCCTTCGACTTCCCAGGGTCTCCCTGTGCTCCTCGGCAAAGATCAAACAGATTTACCTTCAGCAGGAAAAAAGAAGAAAAAATCTTCATAAAGCATACGACCTGCAGTAAATGTCTTTTTAGTATGTCAATTGCATAGAAACGTCCTTGCTGTTCACCTGGCTGAGGTGTGTTTCGTCACTGGGTCATATGTTCATTATCCTTATCAAAGTCAGTCGTCACTGGGTCATACGGTCATTATCGTTATCAAAGCCAATTACATCACCTCCGCTTCTAGTTTGAATAACAAAAAGCGGAGGTGATGATTGTGCCCTACTTCTCTTCTTTCTACTTATAACTTTCAAAATCTACAAGTTCTGTTCTTCCAGTCTGCTGCTTGGCCTCTCCTTCTCCAGTTGCCTCTTGGATAAATGTTGTTTATTTCATGTTGAGGAACAGTGTTTCTTTTTGCTTGTATTAGGAGTGGAGTATAGATTAATTTAATCCATTAACCCTCATATAGTAAAAATTACATTTGAGACTTTGGGGGTTATATATATCCATCTCTCCTCTCGCTACTCTAGTTCTGTACCTCTCTGCCAATCCCTACACTGGCTGCCAGTCCCTCAACGAATCCTGTTCAAAACTCTAACTCTCGCATACAAAGCTCTCTCCAACCAGGCCCCTCCCTACATCTCATCTCTAATCCAACAGTATCAACCTAGACGCAGCCTCCGCTCCTCTGCCGACCTACTCCTGTCCTCCACCCTGGTCACCTCCTCTCAGATGCTGTAAGCAAAAAAACATATTTAAGAAAGCGAAATCTGGTGAGCACTTCTCAGTGGAGGGGAATCTCTGCTTGCTTGTTTTTGCTCCCTGATGAAGGGGCGCTAGACGCCCCGAAACGTTGGATTTTGTTGGATCTTTTTGGTCTTTGCTGTGATATCGACCTGTTGGATTTGAATACAATATCTTTTGGAGTGCTGGCTGATCGTCTTTCTTGTGTGTTTGCAGCGCCACCGCCTGCCACAGCACCCACTACAACGCTAGGTAAGAGTGCTTCTGTGGAATCTGACATGTATTAATCCAGGTGGCTCAGTGCATATCGCCGGCGCTCTAGGCTCAGGAGCGCCATGTAGTACCTGTCGCTCTGTAGTGCTCTCCCATACATTTCAATGGGACTTCATTAGTTGTGTATAAATAGTGTGTTTGGCAATTACATTTTTTTTTTTACTCAAATCATTGTGTGACATCTCCTGGCTGCAAACAAACACTTTTATAAATGTTTTGGACTTTATATATTATTATATGCATAATATTTTTATGCAAAGTTATATTTACAGGTCTGGCACTAAAGTGTTATTGTCACAGTGTTAAAAAAATGTCATTCCATGTTTGTTATTGGTGTATATGTGTTCAAAAACAGACTTTGATCACACAGCGTCAGCTCTAGAGTGCCAACGTATGGAGCACCGAGTGATGGTCGCACTGAGCTGGCGCTACCTTTCGCTCCCTGCGGCGCTATACAGGTGTTAGAGCACCCAACATACATCACATTCATCAATGCGGGTCAGGTTACTACAGAGACCGAGTCGCTATGTTTACAGAGCAAGATACATGTTTACAGCGCCCACTAGCGGTCACTCTAAGCGCCGCTAAACAGATGCTCATCTGCTGATACCTGACGTAAGTAATGGATCAGCCTAATAGTTATAATTTATTACTGTACATATGCGCATTGATCATGACTGTATATCTATGTGATATTATGTGATGATTTTTTCTGATATAGCTATACATTTTGGGGATTATTCAAGAAGGGATAGCGCCAGGTAGTGCCTCGTAGCGGCAGGCAGCATCTGGTGAACGCCAGACGCAGTACGCAAAACCACATACTGGTGTTAGAGCGCCCAACATACATCACATTCATCACATTCATCAATGCAGGCCAAGTTACTAGAGCGGCTGAGACGCTCTGTTACAGCGCTCGATACATGTCTAGAGCGTCTACTAGCATTCGCTCTAAGCGCCGTTATACAGACGCTCATCTGCCGATACCTGACATTAGTAATGCATCAGCCTCCACATCTTATTGAGGATTCATTACTGCATGTATTTTATGGGCATTTCATGTTAGTCCAGAGCGCTGCTGTACAGACAAAACTGTCATTTTCATTAATTCTAATCTTTTTTCATATGCACAATTTATCTGTGCTTTAAAGTGGACCTTTTGTGCAGCATTTTTAATTTTTTTTCTATTATTGGTGGTTTGTCTGCTAAAGCTAATACTATGGGCTAATAAGTCCATATAGTTCCCTATCTTAATGTGGACCTACAATTATGTGACAGAGAGAAATCGTATAGCAATTTATTTTTTCAATATAAGCATTTTTTCAAATTCGGTTGGTGTCGTATGCATCATTATGGCTTACTCTTAGAATTGTTTTAGGTCCCTGTGTGAATAGGGATGGATATTTGCACCAACTTAATTTTTTCTATTACAAGTACATTAGGGTGTGCTTCTCCAATTGTTTTATTGTTTTATCATTAAGGTAAATGCATTCCATTGTTTTGGCAGGCTGTTAGAACTATGTATGGTTAATTGCACAGAAGTTTTATTTTTTAAGGGGCAGACGTGTCTGTTCTTATCTTTTCTTATGGCTAGCTATTAGAGATAAGTAAACCAAACTACGTGACTCATAGTTCAAATTAAGCTTTGGGAAAATTTTGGTTAGGCACGATCCTGAGTTTCTCACAAGTTTGTCTAAACAAACTCATGGTTTTTATTGGCTGCTCCACATGGATTTGGGTGCCAGGAAGTGACATTGGCAACGTCAGAGGAAGCAGAGAAAGCAGGGGTCACAGATAATGCAATGCAGCCAGGCAATCCAGTCCTAACCCCCCATAAGCCGCCCTCTGATGTCACACTTGACCTTCCAGTATAAAATGCCCTGCCTGCTTAAATGAACATCATTGCTGCTTCCTGATTGCTGACCGTCAGGAGATTTCTAGGGAAAGCTGTGATTTGATTGTTAGTGGACAGAATTAGGTAGTGAAGGGGGAATTTGATTCTTTTTCTATGGGGTGCCTGCCAGCACTAAGGTAAAGGAGGACACTTAGGGATATTCTCGGCTGTATGCTTTATGTTTAGAGAGTATGGCCTGAGTATCCCTGAGTTTTTGTAAGAGGGTCACCTACCTACCTCTATAGAACTACTGATTCTGGGGTGCTCCAGTAACAATTGTCTTTATTACAAGAAAACCATAACCCGGCTCTCACAGTCTCTGGAGGGACAGTAAGAGTTGTCTCAAGAAATATATATTTTCACAGTGACAGAGTGCTCATGTTTATATCTGGTTTGGGACTACCCAAAAGTCAAGCAATTCTGTCATAGAACATTTCACTTGACTAAATAAAATTGCTTGAACGGACAGTGTGAAACATAACTCTACCATTAAATCTGTTCAGGTAACATTTTTTGTTTGCATATATTAACAGCCAACTGCTTACGCTTACCAGAGATATAGCATAGTTGTTATTTGGAAACAAAGCCCCAGGAAATATTATACCTTAATTAAATTAAACCTATGTTAAGACATAAGGTCAAAATGAGAGCAAAATAAAAGCAGTCATAAAGAGTCCATGACAATACTTGCCTTTCTCTTCCAGCTACCTATGTTCCAATGTTGCAGCACCAGACCAGTACCAGATTTCAAGCATGGGAATGTGGGGGTTGCTGAGAGTATTTTATATCTCCTAATAGCCATGTTACTTTAAGGTTGTATGGGAACTGCATAAAAATGATCCAATTGGATAGAAACAACAGGCTAGTTTAGTTAATTTTTCTGTTTCTTGAAAAATGCTAAATTTATGCAAATACCCATCCTACAACTTTTTATGAAGTTACAAAAAGCATGAAAATTCATTTTAGGAGAAACGAAACTGAAACTGTCGTGCAGCTTATAAAGATAAATGAGTTCTAACGACTAAGCATAAGTCTTGGTATAACAGAGAGGGAACAAAAGTGTCTTATTCATCTAGTGCCAATTAAAGTTCAAAGCCAAGGATATATGAGAACCATCTGCACAAACAGTTAACAATTTGCATTTCAATATAAATATTCGCTGTTTTCCTTTTGATGAAGCCAGAGAGGAAATTTCTCTTGCATCTTCTGACAGACATATAACAAATCATTCTCGATTTAAAAAAATTGTCTTTTAAAGTCTAATTTGAAATTTGTGCACTAGTAATTTTTCTATGCAAAAAGATCAGGAAAATAATTAGCACACGCATTTAGCCTAACTGCTTATTACATATAGCTAGTGTGAATTGATCTGTTGTAGATATTAGTAAATTAAACACTGAACATTTTATTTCTTTGGGTATATGTAATGGATAGGTAAGAATCCAAAATCACACTAATAAATCCTGCTGCATGCACATGTGCAGCAATTTCTTGGGAGTCAACAGTTTGCACAGTAAATGCAATTGATGTCTGCAGGTTCTGAGGAAAGTTACAAAGGAGCTCAACCCCCTTCTACACCAGGATAAGAGACTTTCTGAAATATTCCCAGATCCTCCTCTGTTGGCATACAGACAACCTCCTAATTCCAGAAAACTCATTGTAAGGAGCACTCTAAGTGACCCAGCACAAAATAGTACATGGTCCTGCTTGCAGAAAAGGTATGAAACCTGCACACACATCTTTACCAGCAACACAATACTAGGTGTGCAACAAGATTACAAAATACAGGGTAGTTTCTCTTGCAAATAATGTAGTATACCTGATCATGTGTGTGCAATGCCCCTCAGCAATATACATCGGACAGACAGGGCAAGCGATAAGAAAGTGACTAAATCGGTAAAGGTTCAGAATTAAAAAAAAAAAAAAAAAAACTGATGTACCAGTTGTGGCCCATTTCTGTAGAGTAGGCCATGGCCTAAGTGGCCTCAAACCCACTATGTCCAAAGGGGCTTCTGTACACAAAATGAGAGGTTGGATCGGGAATTTAAGTGCATCTAAATATTTAAATTGATGTATTGTGGGCTTAATAGGGATAATAATTATGTGCCATTATGAGGTGATTTTAATGGTCTGGATTCACCACAAGTTCTGATATTAAATAGAGTTCCTTGGCTAATGTGACTAAAGAGAGCAATAAAAATTCTCACCCACCCCATTATTATCAGCCCATCATTAATTGCTATAATCCCTCTAATTGTTATCTCACAACTTACAATTTTATGACTTTGCCATTATTCATGTGTGTTAGTAGAAAAACAAGTGTGCCTCCTTTGTAGTTTTGCGTATAAATGTGTGCCTGGAAGTTACAGATTTGTAATATACCTGAATAAGAAACTTAAATTGCTTTAAAAGCTTGCATTTTAAGTCTATTGAGTTAGCCAATAAGTGGTATTACTTTAACTGTAGATTTTCTGCTTACATCAATGGCCATCACTGTACAACAACAATTCATATTATGAGACTGTTTTATCAAGTACTTTGCCAGACTATGATGGCCCGCATCACATCGGCACAAATTTGCATAGTGTAAAACATTTTTTTGCAAAAAGATGCATTTACTTAAACATCAGCATACAGATACATAACACTGGCCAGTGCAATCGATTAGGTGGGCCTTCCTCACCATTACCTTTGGAAGCATCTCAAAATCTCTGATTACATATAAGTACCTTATGTATTCTGAGTGAAACCACTTTCTTCACTTCAGTTTCCGAGTTGTGGCTGAGCTGGGAAGGGCATGCCGTGGCAGAGGTTTATGACTCATGTAAGCATTCTACAGTGTCAGAGACAGCTGCAAGAACACTGTGGCTTGCAAAGCTTGATCATGCTGAGAGTACCAAGGAACAGAGTGGCTGTTAGACCCTGTTTTGCATGGTGGAATTCCTAGAGGAATGCTATTGAAAGGAGGACAAACTTGGGACAGGCATCAGCTGAGCTGCTTGCTGCCTTGTTATTGCCATTGTGTTTACAGTCCCAAATATTCTAAGTATACAGCACGTCCTGCTCCAGATATAATACTTACACTTGGGTTATCCTCCGCCAGATGGTGCTGTGCACTGCAGACATGCAAAAACAGGCTCCTCCCAGCCCCTCATATACCCAGGGACCTCCCACAAATCCCCAGATTTCTCTGCAGTGCTGACTGCGAAGACATGATGTATCACTCTCTCGCAGGTGAGCAGGGCTATCACAGCCTCCGGCCCTGTTGGACTATTCCCACCCATCCTTGATGTGATGTGCCTGGTCGGGTGAAGGTAGGCAGCACCATGCGTGGTTAACGGAGCCATGCTCCACCGCAGTCCCCCACCAAAGGGTAGGCGGTTCAGGCTGATGGTGAGCCTCTAGTGGATGTCCCTCCCTCATTATTGCCCCATGCCCTGTGTAAAGGGTCGCCATCCTCCCTCTTTCCCCCCGTAGCCCCGGGGGGAAAGAAAGGGGGGGGGTGTGTGGCGGTCTCAGTGTACTGCATTGTCACGCTTATGGCGGTAATTTTTGCCCTTGACTGGTAACTGGGTGTCAGAGCCGTGCTGCTTGCTCTTTTTATTTTGGCCACCGCCGTCTTTGCCTTCTCAATTTTTTATTAAAATGTACTGTGCTAGGTGGCGGCGCCGTCAGACTACGAGTATCCTTTAGCAGATGCTGTTACTAGCATATCTTATGCTTGCTTGTCAAGCCTGGACGGCTGCCTCAGAGCTTCGCGCTCTTTGGGGGAGGCGGGGACCTGGCGTGGCACGCTCCGCGCCACACCCAGATTGGGCCCGCCCTTCGAGGTTCGGTTGGCGCCATTTTGTTGATCTTCGCGCGCGTGTTTGCGGTCCTTCTCCTCCCCAGGTCGGTAAGTGCCCTTGCGGGCGATTTCATCCTTAGTATTTTTTTCTGCTGCGCATGGCCCTGACACTTCTTATTCCCCTTATGTCTTTCAGATGTTAAAGACTCCGGTGCTTCTCCCGGCCTAACATATATTGTAGTGGGCTTACTAAATTCTCCCACATTCCTAGCGGGTCTTTGGGACATCCAGGGTTGCCTATTGCATAAATCCCTACTGGCATATATTGCATTGATAATCACCATATGGAGGCATCTCCGAATTATGTGACCGTGGTCCCTCCGGGACAAGACCGGCTGTGTACAGCGTGTGAACAACCCCATGCTGATGCGGACAGAGCACAGGTGCTGAACAAGTACTGGCCCTGCAGTCAGGGTTGCCAGTGGCTGCGCCTCGTTTCAATACACCTATCTCCCCGTGCTTAAATCTCTCTCCTGATGAGTCGCACTCGAGTGGGAATGACCAGCAAGTCGTGCCGCGCAGACTGCCTACGGCCGATCAAGTGATTTCGAGGTTGACAGAGCGCTTGGGCCCTGGTAAGAAGCGGTTCCTGACGCCTGCGGTTTCGCCCATTCCTTCTGAAACTGAGGAGTTCACTACTGAGCAGGGTTTTGCTCTTTCTGATGAAGGTGAACTGTTCTCTGACTCAGGCTCATCTGACGAGGGGCCGAGGAGTCAAGAGGATACGGGCCCTGGTTCCTGGATACCAGAATTACTGATAAAGATCTTTGAGGTCTTGTCTATCTCTCCACCTGGTGAGGCCCCCAGGCCTAGAAGGGAGAGTTTCCATACAGCGATGCCGCGTTTGGAATTTCTGGAGCAGGATCACTTCCAGGCTCTTGTACTCAAAGAATGGCAATGTCCTAGTAAACTTCCAGGGGTTCCAGGGGACTGGGATTGGAAATACCCCTTTCCCCCTGAGGTGGTTAACTGTTGGTCATCACCTTCCTTGGTGGATGCACCGATCATTGGGGTTCTTAACCCCCCCTTTATTGCTGCCCCTACTTATCGTACCCTTCGGGATGCTGAGGACCGGCGCATTGACAGGCTGGCTTCCCACGCCTTTTCCTTTGCAGGGACGGCTCTGCGCCCGGTCTGTGCCACCGCCACCGCTACTGTGGCCACTAGGACCCTCATCAGAAAGATGATTGATCATCAACCTGAGGATCTCCCCTGGGATGTGTTTAATGCACTCTCCAGTTGTGATGTATTTGTAAGGTTTATCCTTTTAGCGCTGGATGACACCATTAGGATGTGCACAAGAACTTCCGCCCTTGTAGTAGCTATACGCCGCTTGGTCTGGCTGCGACAGTGGGGTGTTGACGATGCTACAAAGAAGACTCTTACTGGGCTTCCCTTTAGAGGGCGACACCTATTCAGGGCCCGTCTGGACCTGTTTGGAAAAAAGGGCAAAACACCCCTTCGCAGAAGACGGTCTCGGCCTTCTCGGGGCAGGGGCACCCCTCCCCCCCCATGTTAGTGTCAAACCCGAACCAGGGGTGTGCTTCCAGCTTTTTGGTGTAGATCCCTGCCCCAGGAGTGGCAGGCAACGCCCTGGCCCCTCCGGCAAGACTAAGTCCAAATCTTTCACCCAAACCCCCCAAGCATGATGGGGCGCCCTCGCCCTTCTGGGCGAGGGGATGGCCGCAGCACTTTGCTCCTATCTGGAGGCGTCATGCCTCGTTCTGATGGGTTCAGGAGGAAGTTTCCTCTGGATGCAGGATAGTGTGTGCTGGGCGGCCCCTTCCCGAGATTGTCAGGATGCTTCTCTTCCCTGTCTCTCTTCAGGAGTTGGCGCAGGCCATGCGAAGTCTGGGGTCACGTGCAGGTTGCCCTTAACAGGCAGAGGCAGGGGCCTCTACACCAACCCTTCCACATTCCCCCAAAAGGATGAGGCACTCTGCCCAATCTGGCCTTCCATAGGGGCGGAAATTTACATTCACAGGCAGTTTTCTGCATGGTTTTCTCTAAGTTGGGCCACCAGTGTCCAGTGTCCAGGGACCTCTTGCCGTCTGTGGAGATCTAAGATGCTTATTTCATTGCCACTGCGTCTTCTGGGCACCGAGGATATTACAGGTTAGTGTTGGAGGTCCTACACTGCTGATTGTGGCCTTGTTATCTGGCCTCGCTTCTGCTCCCAGAGTGATCGCCAAGGCGATGACGGGGGGGATGTCTATGATGAGACCAAGGGGGCGTCCGCGCGAGAAACTGCCCGGTCGTCCTTCTTTGCTTCCCAATCTCTACGTCAGGCCGAGTTTGTTACTCGGCTGGTGGTGTCTTTTGGGAGTCTTTGGATGGGTGCTCAATCACCTCAATTCCTCATTTTCCCCTTAATTGGTATCTCCATTCCTAGGGTTGAGCTTGGACTCGGTTCAGGCTGGGGACCTGCTTCCTTGACTATAAAGTGGACAATCTGGTTACATGGGCTCGGTCCCTCTTCGCTGTTCCGTCTCTTCACCAGGCTGGATTGCAGCTGGTGGGCCTGTTGGTGGCTGCTCAAAGGTGGTCCCTTATGCTCAGTACCCTTGGGCTCTTCTGCAACTGTAAATGCTGGACTGGGTTCCAGCTTCCCTGGAGCTGGGTCTGTGTATCCTTCCACCTTGGTACGGTGGTTCCCCTTGAAAATGTTGAACTCAAGGAACCAGTCAGGGGGCACCCCCTTCCCTTTGTCTTCCTGTGGATGGATACCAAATCTATCAGGTTGACAGAGGGGGGAATTGTTTTCTTCTAAAATCCCCTGTGGTTCGGGGGGAGGTGGGACCTTTAGGGGTCAATTCACCTGTCTCATTTTTGAAGTGGTAGGCTGTCAGGTCGGCTCTATCTTGCTGGACTTCTCCCTTGCGGGATCTATCTATTCGGGACTCCTTGTTATGTCTGACGACAGGGGCTTGTATTAATTATCTGTGTGGATGTGGAGCAGGCTGATCCTCCAAGAGGGTCTCTGACCCTGATCTGGGTGGAAGACAGCGTTCCCTGCATATCAGCGATATTTGCTCCGGTGGATGTCCTTCTGCGACAGGATGTGCTAATTATTGTGTCACTATGTGATCCATCTAGGGTAGATCGTTTTGGGCTCCGTCACTCTCATGGGTTCCAGGCCCTTGTTTCCCTGTCTCAGATTGTTCTGACCTTGGTCATGAGACTTAGTAACTTTATGGCTGGACATTCTATTCTGTATGTCTTATCTTCATTTACCCTGCTAGGCAGGGTTTTGCGCAGGTTGCTCTAGAAAGGGGGGACCAGTGTTACTGGTGGCCCCTGGGTGGCCTTGTGGAGTGTGGTTTGCAGATGTGGTACTGAGGACAGCGGGCCTGTACGTTCTGTCAGGAGTGCTGATCTGCTCACTCAGGCCCCCTTTTGTTATTTCACCCCAATCTACAGGCTCTGGTCTGGATGGCCTGACGGTTGCTTCGTCCACCTTGATGGAGGCGGGCTTATCTTCTGGGTGACTGTGACTTCTGGAAGCCTAGGAGTTGGCTTCTTTTTCTTCCGTCTATTGTGGGGTATGACATACCCATATTGATTGGTGTGAGTCTTGGTCTCTCCCTTGTTGGGCGCTCTCTGTTCCCAGGGTTCTAGAGTTATTACAGCTTGGGTTGGAGTTGGCTCTCCTACTCGGTACTCTGGAGGTTCAGGTTCTGCCCTGTCCGCCTTCCTGTAGAAGTTTTTTCTCAGTTTTTTGCCTTGGGTACGCATTCTTGCGGGGATTGCTCGGGTGCATCCCCCACGTGGTTCTAGGGTCCCTGTTGGGATTTGAATTTTATTCTGTTTGCCTTGCGGGGTGTTCCCTTTGGCCCTGTTCCGGATGCTGTCTGACTGTTCTTATCCACAAGGGTGTCCTTCTGGGGGCTGTTACTTCAGTCAGACGTGTGCTTGAGCGGGCAGCTCTGTTTAGCTAGCCCTCGTTCTTTTAAATATACTTCAAGATGAGAGGTGTTCCGCTTTACGCCGGACCTTCTGCCTAAGGTGGTGTCTTAGACCCATATATTTAAGACATTGTCTTTCTTATGTGCCTTATTCTTAGATTCGCTGAGGCACGGGGATCTACTTCCCTCAACTGGTGCTGGAATTTTTTCCTGGATTGTCTCTTGTCCCTTAGGGGGACTGATGACCCTTGGGGTTTGTGGGCACCTACATCTGTATGTGCCTGATTTCGTCTGCTTCCAGGGGTTGAGCGGCCTTGGGCCTCGCCTTTACTGGGATGGTTGTCCCTTCTGGTCCTAGGGAAGGTTTGGCTTCTTCCTGGGCTACTCTTAGCGTTTGATCTTGTCAGGCTGTTACTCAGGCCTATTCCTTTAAGGGGAAGAGTTTATTCTCACTTATTTCTGATTATGTTGGTGCCTTGGTTCTTTGGGCTTCTCAGCACCAGGTTGGTTGCACAAGTTTGCTAGACCGATACTTGTTTTCTGTTCGTACCTTTTCAAAGGTTTTTATGATGTTGACGTTAGAGCCTTGCTCACGTCGTTCTTGGTAGCAAGCTTTGCAGGTGACAGTGCCTTTTCTGTCTGCTGTGCCTTTTTGTTGGGGATCCCACCGTACTTTATGGACACTGCTATTGGATGTCCCAAGTGTAAGTATTATATCTGGAGCAGGACGTACTGTATTCATAGAATAATACAATTCTGTGAAGTACTCACCTGTAGAATTGGTATTATACGTATACGGTACGTCCTGCTCCACCCCACCCTGGTTTTGGCATTATTCTGGATCCCCTGTATGGTGATTGTTATGATTGTTATCATTGTTATCATTACCAGTTGTTTTTGGTGGTTAAATTCTCCCGGCTTCTGGTTCACTGCTTTTCAATGCTGGGGATTTGTGGGAGGTCCCTGGGTATATGAAGGGCCAGGAGGAGCCTGTTTTTGCATGTCTGCAGTGCACAGCGCCATCTGGCGGAGGATAACCCAAGTGTAAGTATTATATCTGGAGCAGGACGTACAGTATACGTATAATACCAATTCTACAGGTGAGTACTTCACAGAATTGTATTTTTAGCACTCCCCTTTCACCACAGATTTCTACCACCATTCTCATACAGTACAAAGGGAATTCTGGGACATTATGTCACACTATGCTGGGGAATTCAACCAGAAGTGCACTGAAAAACCTGCATATTGCCACACACAGTATTCTCCATTGCACACCTCGTGTTCTTTAAAACAGCACAGTGCGCCAAAATTGGTGAATCAGTCCCTAAATGTACAATATATATATATAGGCTTTTGAACTACCACTATTTTTTGTTGCTGCACTTTATTTAGAATTATTTATTTCCCTGTTTCCTTTTTATTCTGTAGTAAACCCTCTAATCAAAATTAGTAGCATGTACTGTGGATACCGTAGACAGTTTATAACAAATACTGTGACGCTGCTCCATTTTCATTTCCTGAAGTAACACAAAAGAAAGCTGAATAGCACATCACACATAAAATAAACTGACAAAATTCCTGTAGAGACATACAGATTTTAATGCTAACATATATATAAAAATGATAAATTGCCCAAATAAAAAGGAAGAAGGACCAGCTCTCTATCTATGTGACTAATACAAGTTTTGTAACACCCTGAAAATACAACTTTTTCAATTCTGTCAACCATTCCCAAGAAAGACCAATTATGGCAGAACTATCAAACAGATTCCAAGGGCTCCATTCATCAGGTTTGGATGCACCTGTTAAGTTCCTTTTTTCCCATTATTTTCTACTGGTTAGAATGTATTACACAAATACATAATTCATTCTGGAGGCATGAAAATACATCCGAGATTAATGACTTTGTCCTACAGTCCCTGCTTGAGTTGTATACCTGACTTCATTTTTCTCCTTGTCAACATTTGTCTTATAATTAATTATCATGGTGTGGGACCTGGACAGGGTAACAAGACAAACATGATATTTCTGAAGCAAAATGTAACATGGAGTTACAGCTGGTCTGGACAAAAATGTGCTATGAAATATACTTTTGCATTTGTGAGGAATGGTCCCTGGAGATACAGTTCTTGGACAATTCTCTATAGCAGCTCTATTATGATATCACATGTATGTCCAGTGAGACAGAGCTCTTGCAGTGAAAGAATAGCTCAATTGTGTATACTGTTTCACATTAAGATTTATGGAAAGGTTTTAAAAAGGTGCTGATTTTTTTTTTTTTTTTTTACACACCTACTGTTAACAGAGAAGCACAGCCGATTAAGAACTCATGTAGGCAATGGTATTAGGCAGGCTAATTAGCTTTTGATGTTCTTGTTGTTCTCGGCTGGCTGTGAATAAAAATTATTTGTTGCAGTAAAATATGTACATTTCTCATGAAAATACTTTATAATAGTTTTACATTCTGCAAAATTCATAAAAATCAACTAGACGTAGGCAGGCATAAATTAATTCTAGCAGGATCATTTTGGGGGAAATAAAAAGACCTTTTACCCTTTAAGTGCCAGCCTACCTGGAGTTTTTGTCACCCTTTGTTGCCAGACTATTTTGCACTATTTTGTGCTCCCCATGTTCAAATGTGATTTTTGAAGGGATTTCCAGGGATTTCCCAGGAAAGCGATATATTGTTTTTTTTCAGCATAGTCTGGGATTTAACACAAAATGTCTTGTTTGTCATTTTTTAGGTGTATTCTCAATATTTTTGGGTGAAAAATGTGCAAAAAATAAAAAAAAATCTATTTTTTACAATTTGTAGTTTTTTTGTAATAAAAAATGTAAGTTTGTCAATAAAATCTTATTGCGTGTGAAATCCCAATTTCTCCCGGTTACAGCAGTACCACATATGTATAGGTAGACACCCTTTCCTGCCCAGGAGACTCCCCCAAACTGAAACAGCGCTTTAGGGGATTTTCAGATAAAATACAACTGTGATATGCGCTATGCGCACCTTGCAGATTTTCCAGAAAAACAACCCTTTACATTTGAAATACCCCCAACAAAGTATATATTCTCTGGAAGTACACACCTCAAGCTTTCTAGGCGTACCAGGCTTGTTGATGTGGCCATAGTTTTCTAAAAGTAATCCATCAATGTATTCTTTGGTTGCAAAGAGTTTCCCTAAAAAAGGAAAAAAAAAGCAGAATCAAAGCCACATTTTCCTAAAAAAACTATATGCAAACAAAAAAACAAGTTTAATCTGAAAAAGCAACATCCCTCAAACAAAACGATACCCAGCATGCATAGCTACTGTCAAGGAAAGAGTTGCCATACACCCCAAAGTAAAGCATGTGTGTAACGGTAATTTTACTTGAAAATTTCAGCTCTGCAGACAAAGAGCATTTGGAATATCTCCCATAAACCATATATTACCTGAAAGTACACATGTTAAGCTTTCTAAGTGTACCCAGCTTGTTGTAGTGGGCTCATCTTTCTGGAATTAATCCCTCAAAGAATTCTTTGGTTGCGCAGGGTTTCCCTAAAAAATGTATAAAAAAGCTGAATAAAAAAACACCTTTTCCTAAAATATAAATATGCAAACAAGAAAAAACAAGCTAAGTCTGAAAGCGCAAGGTCTTCCGAACAGGACAATACCCAACATGCATAGGTAATTTTAACCCTTTTAATTGCCAGCCTACTTGAGATTTTGTCACCCTCTGTTGACAGGTAATTTTTCCCCATTTTGCGCCATGTTTTGAGCCATTTTTGCTGGAATTTTCAGGAAAATTGTATATATGTTTTTTTTGCAGCAGAGTTTAGGCTTTAACATGAAATGTCTTGTTTGTAAATTTTATTTTGTTTTTTACAATATTATTAAGTAAAAAATAAAAAATAAATAAATATTTTTTTTTTACAAAATTGCCTCCTTTATTTTTTTTAAAAAATGTATTTTATTAAAGAAAACCATATTGCATGTGAAAGCCCCATTTAGAACGGTACCACATATTTATCGGTAGCCCCCCATTCCTGCCCAGGAGACCCCCCTAACTAAAACAAGCACTTTATAATATTTACAAATAAAATACAACTACCATCCACACTACAAAGGGTTAAATCTAGAAAAAAAATGACATAGAGTCCCCCCTCCGGGGGGGGGGGGGGGACCATTTTTGGGGGAATTTTAAAGGGTTAAAAACCCTTAAAAATAAAAAAAATAATGAAATGGGGTCCTCCTTACCTGAAGTAACCAGCCCGGGACCAGGAACGGGGCGCAGGGGCCACAAAAGCTGGCAGGCTACAAGCCCACATAGCCCGTGGCCACGGGCTCTTCTGCCCCCCCCCTAGGTTTTGGGGAGGCAGGTAATGGGGGTGCCGGGGGTTAATGGCAAGTCACCCGCTAGCCGCAGGTGACCTGCCATCCCCCAGCCTTGTAAACTGGTATAGGGGTCTCATGGACCCCTTACCAGTTCACAAGGGGTTAAATGTAAAAATTAAACACACCACACACAAAGAGAAAAATATATATATATTTAAATACTTACCTCCCATCCATCCTGGAACACTGTGTCCCTCGGCAATCACTGGCTTCTGCTCACCTGCTGGAAGCCTTTTATAGCTGCTGGGTGACAGAACATAAGGGGTTAATTAAAAAAAAAACGACATAGCCCCCTCCCTGGGGGGGACACCATTTTTTTAAATTTTTAAGGGTTAAAAAACCTTAAACCCCCCAAGAAATTGACATGGGGTCCCCCTTACCCAAAGTAACCAGCCCGGGACCAGCTATGCAGGGCTTGCAGAAACAGGGTGCAGGGGCCAGCTTTTGTGGCCCCTGGCCCTGCAGGCTACAAGCCCACATAGCCCGTGGCCACGGCTCTTCCCCCCCCCCCCTAGGTTTTGGGGAGGCAGGTAATGGGGGTGCCTGGGGTTAATGGCAAGTCACCCGCTAGCCGCAGGTGACCTGCCATCCCCCAGCCTTGTGAACTGATATAGGGGTCTCATGGACCCCTTACCAGTTCACAAGGGGTTAAATGTAAAAATGAAACACACCACACACAAAGAGAAAAATATATATATATATATTTTTTTTTTCAATACTTACCTCCCATCCATCCTGGAGCACTGTGACCCTCGGCAATCACTGGCTTCTGCTCACCTGCTGGAAGCCTTTTATAGCTGCTGGGTGACAGAATATAAGGGGTTAATTTAAAAAAAAATGACATAGCCCCCCCCCCGCCTGGGGGGACACACCATTGTTTGGGGGATCCTTAAAAATCCCCCCAAAAATTGACATGGGGTCCCCCTTACCCAAAGTAACCAGCCCGGGACCAGCTTGCAGGGCTTGTAGAAACAGGGCGCAGGGGCCAGCTTTTGTGGCCCCTGGCCCTGCAGGCTACAAGCCTGCATAGCCTGTGGCCACGGGCTTTTCTGCCCCCCCCCCTAGGTTTTGGGGAGGCAGGAAATGGGGGTGCCGGAGGTTAATGGCAAGTCACCCGCTAGCTGCAGGTGACTTGCCAGCCCCCAGCCTTGTGAACTGGTATAGGGGTCTCATGGACCCCTTACAGTGTGATTAGCTCCATTCAAGCCTTTAACTAAGAAAGGGGTTTCAACATGACACAACTCTCAAGATTCAGTATGTGATCAGGATTGGGGGGACACTTAAGGCAGAAGGGGAGGAAGGCGAAATTCCTCTTCCTTTTGTGACTAGAGCAAAGAGACAGCTTGGGATTCACACTACATCAGAGTGTGCAGCAGAACCATGCAGCTGTGACTTTCCCCCAGCCGATCCTTCTTTGTCAATGGCGGTGGAGCGACGGCAGCATTTAAATCTGGCCACAGCCAGGGCTACAAAAAGGTGGCTGACAACTTCTAGTGTCAGCCATGTTCGGGTTTGGAAACTTTGCAGTTCGGGTTTGCCCATCTCAACCCATAACATCTAGCTCCAGGAGCAGCCCTATCTCTTCCCTGAACAAGGTCACTGTGGGGGCAGTGACCCTTTGAGACCCAAATAAGAATTACTGCACTGAAATGAAATGTTTGCTGCTTTAAATTCATCGACAACTGTGTTTGGTTGAAGTAAGATGAGGGGCCCCACCATAGTACCTGCCAGGAGTCAGTGTGGTTCTCATTCTTCGAGCTGATTTATGGGTGGCACCCCTGTGGATTATTATATGTGGTTAAAGAATCAAGAACAAGAATCTAAACCACGGGAGCATAGTAAACCACATTTTACAGATGCAGGAAAGAAAGGTAATGCCCATAGGCAGAGACCATGTACAGGCTGCTCGAGCTCAGAGCTTAGACAAAATGTGGTATTTTCAGCCTGGTGATCACGTATAAGCCGGGGACCACTGCATCTGTTTATGCTTATGAGCACTGGCTAGGATTATATGAATAGAAGTTTTATGCATAACTGAAAGCCTTTGGGACATCTTACACCTTGAGTTGTGCTGGACCTCAGAGGCACCAGACGCTTAAAATACCAGCTTACTGCTTTGTTATAGCATTTTAGCAATTGCTATATTAATTTGTACAATTTTTCTAGTAGAAAACTTCCTCATTATGCCTTTATCTGCACTAACCCATCTGTTCTCTGAGCTTCGCGCATCTGGCCCCATGATGTGTGGACGCTGCGCGCGTGCGCACTTATCTTCCCTCACTGGCTTCGGGCTGCCAGCGACGCTTGGGACGCACTTTACGGCGATCATACTAATGACGCCCCAGCGCCCCCGTGTTCCTGTGTGGAGACGCATAATACATTAAAGGTGGTATAAAGCATAACTCGCTACTACAGGCATTATACACGCCTGTTAGAATGCAAATAATGACAGGCATTATTTACCGAACTCCTGGCGGAAGTGTTTGGCTCACATTAACCATACAGCTTCAACTACTCACTTCCGCCCTCATTAGGAATGTGGTTTTTGGCGGTTTTTTGGGGAGGAAGTGGGGACAACCACATCCCATATGGGACTATATAACCAGGGGCAGGCAGTCCAGTAGCCATACTCTGATGAAGTGGCCCACGTCCTAGGCCACGCAACGCGTCAGTGTTGGCATCCTGTGGGTTGGCAGATGTGGACTCCATGATTTGGTAATGTGCTTTGTTTAGTACTCCATATATTGAACCACTTGTATATTGTATTTATGGGGCTGACCTGTATGTGTATATTGTAGATCATTGACCCTGATTACTCAATCATATGCCCGGGACTTTACCTTTTTCTTTAATTTAGTTTTGCACTATATCAACACTAAGCACTCTAGCACTCACTGGTGCTCGTGCACTTTTACAATTCTAAAAACTGTTAACACTATTAATTTTGGGGACACTAGAATCCCTCTTTCTGTTTCCACATCTTCACCTTTGTTCTTTTTCACTTTTAATTTATTTTGCACATTATGCATGGGGTTTTCACTATTTTGTTTCACACTATTGCACTGTCTAAAAGGTAGATCCCGTGACATTACTTATATTTTAGCTGCAGTCAGATACTGCAGCACAATTATCCAAGTATATAGGTCTTGACAAAGTATTATGTATGTACACATTTGGCTCAACCCAATTCATTTTTAATTAGTCCTATTACATTCTGCCATACCCCATGGTTGGGGTTTTAATTGTGTGTTTTAGATGTTCTCATTGGCTTATAATAAAATATGATTTTGATAGTAACCTCTTTCTGTTGAGCTGCCAATCTGTATAGATAGAGGAGAGGGGTTCTGGTGAGCTGGACTGGTGACTCACCACGTATTTTTCTTATGTACATTTGACCCTGAAGGGTTGACCCACTCTCAAGTAGCATCCAGAATTAATTATATATTGTTTGAGACTATTGGCAGTGCGGGAATAACACCATTACATAAAAATTATAGTAGACAAGTTTCTCAGATAAAGGTTATTTATGACAAATTTTGTTTAAAGGAAAGCACCATTTTACCGCCAGGTAAGCATTTCCCTAGAAGAGTTTGGAGGTTCTGCCAGGAAGGTTTAATTTCTACCAGTGTTTATATTGGAATGGTTTGCGTAGATCTGACCACTATTCAATATGGGACCCCTTTTTTCCACCAAGAATGTTAAAGTGGCCAAAATCACTGTGAGTCTAACTTGACAACATGAGCAAACCTTTGCTCCACAACAGATGAAATACAGCTCCACTTGACAACTGGTACAGTCACAAGTGGCAAAATTCACAAACAAATATATACTCTGGTCGCGGCTGGACTATAAAAAACAGGTTTTCCCGTAGGCTACCACTGATCTTCCTTGTGGTCATCTCTTTCTAACATGACTGTATTAGAAATAAAGACACAAAGATGAGGCTCCTTTCCATTGATAGTTCTCCCTTAAATACTCACTAACCTCAACAATAGTGTTACTGGTTCCAGAATAATCTTTCTCCTTTTTTTATCATCTGGTGCTATCTACAGTCTGTGGACTCTAACTTATTTCTTATTAAATCTATGGTGCTATTTCCTTTTAACCAAAGATCTAGCTACCTTCTTTGACCTAACTGATCTTGACTCCAAGAAGGTTCCAACCTTACCTTAATCTAACAGTTTCTAAATGACACAAGCCCTATATAATTCTTACTATATTGTGACTATTCTACAATGTAGTTTTTACTTGGGATTACATAAAAATTAAGTATATAACACATTGTATTTTAGTTTGTTGAACTATGTTATGCTGCTTTCGGTAGAATCAATAAGAGCATCCTGCAAAAGAGTGAGTGAGTCCAAGCTGATTTTTCCATATCTGGTTCCCATTTTCATATGTAATCAAATATTAATTGTCACATAAAGGCACCGTTTAAACATGACCTGGCTGTCACAGGTCTAAAGATGCATAGACTCAATGTCAAGTCAATGTGTTGCCTTTGCTTTCATTTTTACCAACTGACTAATGTAATGATGAATGAGCCAGTCGATTCACTCAGCCAAGTCATCAGCTTGGTGACAAATAGCAATGTGTGACCATCGATTGATTGAACTGAGACTATATATTTTATAACAAGATTGGTACTTCACTGCAGGCACAAAAGGTGATTTCACAAGGCAGGATATGTTTAACTGACCACAGCCAATTTTATTAACAGGTTGTGCAAATGAATGCAAAAAAAATCCAAGAAAAATTCTGAGCCTTTCCTACACTTAAAGTGCACCTATACTCAGAATGGAAGTTCTGGTCACTTTCCATCCCCAGCCCGGTGCCCAAAAACAGCCTGTGTTTCACTTTTCACCTTAGCCTTTACCTAATATCCATAAAAAACTGGAAAAGATAACAGGAAGTAATATTATGGCAAATGGCCTGCCATATGCTAATAAATTCAGTTAAAATAGCAGTTAGGTTGAAGTGCTTCATTGTTGAGCTGTGTGTACATCCAGTTTGTGTTGTTATGAATATTGGGCAAAGGTTGAGGTTTTGGGGCATTGGGCTGGGGATAGAAGGTGACTACATATACCTCCCTCTGAGTATAGGTGTATACTTTAAAGTGATACTGCAGGCAAAGGTAATTGTTAAACTATTGCATCTGTCCTAAACTGTTTTGAAAATTGAAGAAGAAATGGGTTTACAGGTTCAGCCAGTTACATTCTCTCTGTTATCCTGTCGCCCAGCTCACCAAAGCAGGGCGGGATTGCTGGTCCCTGCCTCCTCCTGACCCTCCCTCCTCCTCCACATCCAGATTAATCACATTGCTGATTATTATGCATCATCACAGCTCCAAGGGCCATGCCCACTTTTTTCAGAAGAGAAATAATGCGGTGAACATGGAAACCTCAATATATTAGCCATTTTTTCTTCAATTTAAAAACAAAAAACAGTTTAGGACAGTGACAGATGTTGCCGGACGCAATGGTGTAACAATTACCTTTGCCTGCAGTAACACTTTAACATTTGTAGTTCCTGACTGACAGGGTGCAGGCCAACCACCGCAAACAAACAAAATCAATGGATACTACTAGAATTAGCAGTTCAGTTCCACTCAGATCATATTCCACATCACATGTCTGTTTCCCAGGCTGAGCTCTGACTGTCTGAGCTCCAGACCTTTTAAAGCCTTTCACAGCTGCAGCCTGATTAAGTAAACTCCCTGTCCAAGCACACACTAACTTTACCCCTGATCCCCCATGGAAACTGTGCATTTTTAAAGAATCTAAAAACCTCTGATTTTATGTAAATAGCTAATGTATTCCAAGTTAAGCTGCATTCTTTGCTTCAATTTCTGGTTAGCTGGAAAGGGCATGTCATGGTGCAGTCATGTCCATGCTCTGCTGTGGTCAGAGACAGTTGCAGGACCACTGTGGCTTGCCATGCTCACTCACGCTGGGAGCAATAAGGGACAGATTGACTGACTTCTACCCAGCTTTGCAGGAAATGGAAGACCTGGGATAGGCATCAGGTGAGCTGCTTGCTGCCTTCTTATTACCATTGCCTGGACTATCCCTTTAACATTCCAAAACCTGGGCTGTCAGTGTCAGGATGGATACCCACCCTTCTCCAATCCAACTCTGCCAAACTAGGTCCTAATACTAGTTTGCTCAAAACGCAGAAAAAAAAACACTTTGTCTGCTGTTAACTTACTGGATGTTGGGGAAATATACATGCAGTCTTCCATCTTACAACCCGTTATGATAAATTAAACTTTATTATTAACACAGTAAAAAGAGCACACACTAACACGATGGCACATCAGGCACAAAATCAAGACTACGATCTAAACACATCACTAAACTAACCAAAAACATAACCACGCTATCAGGCTTAGAGGTACCAATTAATACCAAAGCACACTATATACAGTACAAAACATATACACTATATTAAAGATATACTATAACTACAAGCTCTGCAGCAGGGAGGGGACACGGCTACAGTACTGGACTAGCTTCTAGGAAAAAGGACCATGGTAATGGGGTACTGGATGAACTGAATCCTGAGGTTGAGAATGATAAACTGGATGAATGATAATACTTAGGATGCTGGATAGCTACAAGCTGGGCCAGGAAACATCTGGTCTGTAGATGTTATTGATCTAATTCTAAAGCACTCCTCCTTGCCTTCAGAGCTAATACATAGCATTAACCTGAGGTGGAGTGTACACAAAGTTACCTGCTGCTGGATATGAGTAAACTCAGTCGAAACATCAAGGTAGGACTTTGTCACTAGACTGCAGAGGCAACAAAGGCTGGCAGACCAGGCACAGCAGAGGCAATGGAAGATGACAACCAGAGAAAGTAGAGGCGTCAAAGGCTGACAAACCAGGGACAGCAGAGGTATCAGGAGCTGGCAAGCCATACATCCTCTGGATGCTGGCCAGTGGCAATAACCTCTAGGAGCCAACAAACAGTATAGCCTCTTGGATTACTCTTTAAAAACTAGCAGGCATTCTCCTATGGCATGTGACATCCCCCACTAGGAAAAGGAAGGATTCATCTAGGCCTTTGAAAGGTGAAATGCTGGCATCTGGGTCTCAGGGAGGCATGAGGCTAGCATTAGACTCTTGAGTCTGCAGGCATCCAGATCCATTAGAGGCAAGTTGAACTTGGGGGAAGGCTGGTTTCCAGATCCTCTAAGGGTAGGTTGTCTTCTGGACCCACTGCAGACAGACTGTCATCCAGACCCACTGGGAGCAGGCTGTCTGGAGATGGCTGTGGTGAGGCAGCAATAGCTGGATATGACTGTAATATGGCAGCAACAGCGCTAGATGGCTGCGGTGTGGCAGCAACTGCAGAAGATGGCTTTGGTGTGGTAGCAACAGCAGAAGTCAGTCGTGGTGGGGTAGCAACAGCGGGAGTTATCTGCGGTTTGGAAATAACAGCAGGGCACTGCTGTGGTTTCACATGTGGCAGAAATGGCAAGAGATAGCTGTAGACTGGCAGCCACAACAGAAGGCAGCTGTGATGTGGAAGCAACAGATGGCTATAGTGTCATAGCAGCAGCAGGAGATGGTGTGATGAGGCAGAAACAGTAGCAGATGGGTGTGGTGCGGCAGCAACAGTAGGAGATGGCTGTGGTGTGGCAGCAACAGTAGGAGATGGCTGTGGTGTGGCAGCAACAGCATAAGACATCTGTGGCATGGCAGCAACAGCAGGAGATAGATGTGATGGGGCACCAACAGCAGCCAGGGGTGTAGCGTTAGGTGGTGCAGAGATTGTGACTGCACAAGGGCAAATCATAGTTGTTCTTCCACCCTATTTATTAGATCTGTGCTCTCATGGTATCATATACAAAAAAAGAAGCACCATTTATCTCTTCTATTTCATTCATTAGTGGTCTATTTGTAACCAATTTAGAAAAATGATATGAAAAAAGTTGCTGTTTGAGCCCCGATAGGGACAGGGCCCAGTCACATTTAGTTACACCACTGACAGCAGGAAATGGCTGTGATGTGGCAGCAACAACAGGGGACAGCTGTGGTGTGGGGACACATTTGCCTTGCACCAATCTCATGGAACTAAACAAGTTGTTAATGAGTCTTTAATGATCAAGAACAGTGGTGAAGAAATAACTGAGCGGAATACTTTAAGAACTTGAGTGTCCATCCGGTCCTGGATTACAAGATGGAACCAGTAGGTTGCAGGATGACCAAAAGTAAGGTCAGGAGACATCTGGACACAGCAGTAGAAGATCTAACACTAAAGCACCTCCTTGCTTGAAGTAGCAATTTATAGTATGGTACTTGCCCCCAAGTGGAGGCCAAATAACCTGAGCTGGAAAGCAGAGAGACACATGCTGGTGAACATGAATATGTTCAACCTTTTGTTCCTTAAAAACCAGCGGATAAGCTACACCCCCAAACCACACCCCCATCAAACCTATTACCTGTTGAAGTAGTCACTTTAACTAATGGTCCCATTTTGAATCTCCAGAATATTGGTTGGTTTAGGTATAGGGCATGGTAGACTTGCAAGGGCCAAAGGTGGGCCACTCTGCCTCAAAACCCTGGGTTTCCATCCCCATGCCAGGTGTGCTAGAAAAGGGTAAAATTGAAATTCTTTGGTTGGATTTTCCCCTCCATATACTTTAAAGCAGATCTCCAGTCAATAACATAAAGTTGCTGGACACACTCAATATACAGCTGCTGGAGAAATTCTGTGTGTGAGTGAGGGGAGCTGTTACACTGTATCTCTGTAGGGTTGCACTGAATGCCACAGCACATTCAGGCAGTGGAAAACATATATTTTTTATCAAGAACCACCAGTTGTCAGTCACCTAATTACATGTAAAGTGCAAGAAATACTCATAAATATTTTAATTACCTTTTGAAGGAGTTCTATATTTGTATACTCTAAAGTATGTATGGTTTCATATCAAGCTGGAGTACACCTTTGTCTGCAGTCACACCCAGTTCCATCTTTTAGGATGTTGCATACCACTAGTGGCACTTGTACCACTAGATCACTAGTTGGGAACCCCTGATCTAGATGATCTCTGCTGTGAGCAGAGCAAAGATGAGTCATAAACGTTGATGATGTTCTACTTATGGCTAGAAATATAGGATGATTGCACAATGATTTAGGGAATATTTGACCTTGGGACTGAGTTTTTGAGCAGCAGTGCTGCTCCCATGCAGTTCAGGAGCACAGAATATGCCTGCAAGTAAATAATATCTGCATGGGTTTAGCCTTCTAAAATAGCTTACATAACTGATAGCTAGAGGGGATTTTTAGGGGAGCAAGTTGCTAAGCTTTGATTTTTTGTCTGGAGTTCTGTAGTTCCAGAGTACTGAAGAACTACTGGGCGTACAGCTTTTGTCCCAGATAGAAACCGATTTAGCTCATCACTATCCATGACATTGCTTTAAGAATGTAGGTTTCTGGTAGTCCAGAGTTAATTCACAGTGAACTGGTTTATTCTTGTTTTATTATATTCCCCTAAATACCTGCACTTTTATTCGTTGGGGGCATATTACTCCTGTGTGAAATGTGAATACAAGTTTAAACAACAATAAAAAATAATGTACACCGCAGAGAAGTATCAATTTTTATAATTGTGCCTGTTTAATACTGTTATGTATTATTATTGAAATATTGAAATAAATGGCACACACAATGTTGCTAACATCGCACAATTCAATATTGTTTCCCAACTGGCAGATGGCATCACAATGCATAGCAAAATACTGCTTAAAATACAAGATCACATCACCAAGGAGAAACATTATTATTTGCCTCCAACTGTGACAGGAACTCTGAAAAGCAATTAACCATAACTTGTTAAAAGGTTTATACTCTATTTACACAATTATCTTTCCTAATTTGTACATGGCGGTATAGCAACAAAAGAAAATCAGTGTATAGGAAAATTCTCATTCATTTTTTTCTGTTTGTTCTCTGCTGCCAAAACACTACAGAAAAAAATAATAATTACTTTGCATTCGTCCCCTTTGATATCTTTAAAAGATTAATTATTTTTTGTGCGCGGTCCGTAATCCCATTTATTTGGCTTCCATATTCACTTTTCTATCCGCAGAAGCAGAGTGCAGGAAGCAAGGAAAAAATGATGGCATGTAAATTTTTATTTACTTTCATTTGTGAAACACTAATATAATCTGAGCTTGTCGTTTTTCTTTTTTTTTTTCTTAAATTCATTCAAGCAGAAAGTTGAATTGTTCCTCTTTTGTTTAAGTATGTTATATCTTACAGCATGCAGATGCAGTTTGTTAATAGGAATTTTTGCGCAAATCCAGTAAGTTACTGAAAAAAAAAAAATACAACACAAAGTTTTAAACGAATGAATAATTTTCAATTTAATGAAGGAAAGCTTTCTTGGTTAATTGAATGCTGCACATCTTTTTTTTTTCTGATAAACACTAAGGACCTATGTGGGTGGGCATTACTTGCAGTCAGTATGACATTTAAAATTATTTAGTTTACAATGTTTGTCTCTGGCAGAGGTTCCCAACCTTTTTTCAGGAAGTGCCACACCCATTTCCCATTTTCAAATTACAACCAATCTACACTTTCCCTAGGAGGATCTAAGTCAACAGTATGGTAACCCATTAGAGACTGAGCACTCACCACCACAGGGAGAGGCATAGGGAAACCACAACCTAGAGCAGGGGTGTCAGATTCAAATACTCAGTGGTCCAAAATTAAAATATTGGACAGAGTCACAGGCCAACCTTTATATTTATTGATAAAATGTCTATCCAATGGCACATGCATGGAGCCAATCAGCGAGCTCAGCTCCCTTCTGCTTTTTTAGTTGTTGGCTAAAAGCCGATTGAGCGACGTGTGCCGCCGGCCACATCCCTCGCTATGTTCGAGCTGGGGGAATGCCCAACTATTTTCAAATGCCTGGCTCTTTGGAGCAGTGGTCAGGTAAGTTTTACCGGTTATCTGGGGGATTCAAACAGTGATACGGGATGCCCAGGGTAGTGAGGATCAGGCAGCCCTGTAGTCTTCCAGATATGTGGTTGGTCCTCTTTAATGCAGCTTCCACTTTCCATGATGGGTTCGGGAGAGGGTTCTCTGCCTTCCTTTACCTCACACAGTTGCTTTTCACAGTCACTAGCTGAACCGACTTGACTGACTTGACATCAACCTGCATGGAGGGATACAGCAGCCAGCTCATCCTCGTTGTCAGTTGTATTTGCCAACCAATGGGGGAAGTATTTCCCCTGCTACATCATCATAGGGAAGGGGTTTTACATCAAAGCCCCGTCCTGCATCCCCATCTCACCGGCTGCCAGGCTGCACTCTGGCAGTGCTGTTGTCACTAATCGGCACTTACCTGGGCCCCGGTCCAGCGTTGTCGGCGGCCGGCCGGCCCCAGCAGCTCCGGCCCGGCGGCCGCGCCGTGCGGCGTCTGCTCAGGCGGCGCCGAGCACGGCCTCTCTCCCTCCTCGCGCGTGCGTCATCAGTTCCCGGGCGCGCGCGCGTGCCCAAGACCTGTTTTCCCTCCGGCGGCGCTGTGCTCAGCGCGCCCGCCGGAGGCTGTAGATTAGCCAGGGGGCACTGGCACGCCCCCTGGTTCGGATTAAAGGGCCAATGAGCCCTAGGTTCTGTGGGGCTTACGCCCCCCTCCTTGTCTGGGCCAATGAGCCCCATAGATGGGATTGGGCACTCCGTGCTCTCCCAATCAGACCTGTGATCATACGTACACCAATCACATACACCTTCCCTTCTTGTCTGTCCCTATACAAGGTTCACCCTGTCAGTTGCTCAGCGCCTGTGATAGTGCCTTGTACCTAGTAGCTGCTTGTCTCTTGTGATTATTCTGAACTCCCGTTGCCGACCACCACCTGTCTTGACTATCCCCGATCTGAATTCCTGTTGCCGACCTTCGCCTGTGTTTGACCATCCCCGATCTGATCTCCTGTTGCCGACCTCTGCTTGATCCTCGACCACGAATTGTCCAACCCTATTGTACCGCTGCCATCTCAGAACTTCCGTTGCTGACCCTAAGCCTGTTTGGACTTCCGTTATACGCTCAGCGATTGGGCTACTCAGTACCACTTCCAGCCACGGGTTCTCCAGGCCTCTGAACAGTAAGACTCCAATCTTTGAGCCATTGAAGTCCTGGGGGCAACCGATCCCGGGCAGGCGTGTTCTGCGTCCCGGCAAGCGGGGGCTCCTATAGGTGAAGCTGGCTGCGGAGATTGGGGGTTGAGGTCTTACTCAGAGGGCTGGAGTTATCTAAGTGGATTGCTGTAGTACCCGGAGCGTGACAGCTGTAGTCTGGCAGTGCTTGTTAACTAGCCACCCAGGGATTAAGCAGTGCTGGACAGAAAGTGTGCAGCTGTGCATCTGGTTTAAAGGTAATGCCTGCAAACACCCAGCCCTGTCATTCATAGGTAACGGTATAGGAAGGGGGGCAGGGCAAAATCTTGCTGAAATTGCCAAATCTGATGACATCCTGGGCCACGGAATGACAGAGGGTGCTGCACAGAGCATTCCCCTCTTCCTGATAATTAAACAAACTTGGCTGCAACATAGAACTATACCAATATGTGGAGCACACATATTGTGCAGCACACAACGATTTTCTGTTAATTACACATCTGCAGGTTCTGATTAAGGTTCTGTGCTCATATAACCTACATCAGCCCTAGTAGATCAGTACTCTAATCTAGCTAATCAGAAATAGGCACATAATGCTACAAAGTTAAAGCTTTCAGTAGTTTTAGTAATATAAGTGTTATGCATTATACAAACTGTGATTGTGTCTGGCAGTTATTATCTATAGATCCCCTTTAAGCATTAAAGGCTGTAGCTGTAACATGTCCATTAATTATCTTTAAACTCAAAGTCAGACATTAAATAACGTTCATATTTGCAATTTACTTTTGGTAAGCAATTTGGCTCTGTCAATTGATAATTGATTATATCTTGAGTAAGCACTGGTTCCATAGCTGAAGGACAATCAAAGATGTGTGTAGTTGGCATATACGTGTAAGGTGCATTGAATCATAAAATTGTCTTGTAATTATTAATGAGAGAATTACTGCAATACTTAGACCATACAGAAGAAGCCTTTATTAGAGCATATGATTAGAATTTGATATTTAGAAAAAGGGGCAGGTTAAAATCACAATTTAATTTTATTATAATTGGTATAGATTTTTACTTTAATAATATTGTTTATTTATTTTCCACTAACCTTAAATAGATATTCTAAAATAGTTCGAAAACCCACCTGAAGCCCAGAGTAAAAGTCAAATTAAGAAAAAAATGTGTTTTCTAAAAAACAAGTAAAAATTACTGGCTTTCCTAAAGTTAGTGGACATTAACCTGTGGAACCTGCACTCTCGGGGGGGACACTCAAAGTCCTGCATAAGAAGGCTCTCTTTCTTAGAGAGTAAAGTTTAGAGAGCTCATTACTTCAATATATTTCTTTTTTTTAACATATCTTCTTCTAAAATTGAAAAAAGTGACACACAAGTTAGGTGTATTTGAGCCACTTTGTCTACAGTTGTCTACAGTTGCCTCATATCAGCACAAACACTTTCATTCACGGGAGTCGGTTTCACATAGGTGTCAACTCATCAAAGTTCTCTTTTTTATCACAGTGCAGAATCTAACCCTAGGCACAAAAGTGAAAGGCACATATTATGCACCTCTTCAATTTGGCACCAGGTTGTTTTTAGGTAAAAAGTGCCATTCACTTTAATTGTGTACCTAGGGTTCAATTTACAATTAAATGTAAAAAGAGCACTTTGTTTCACTATTTCATTTTTCACTGTGTAGTGTACTTTTTATAAATAGTGCTGAATTGACCCGCATAATGTTATTTTTTTAGAGCTAACTTTTTGTCTGTGTCCTTACCTTTTCTCATTAAGTCACCAATGATCTGCTCACTGCCAGAAGCAAGGGTCACTACTACATCCTCATCCTTCTTGACCTCTCCTCAGCCTTTGACACTGTCGACCACTCTCTGCTTCTTGATATTCTCTCTTCTCTTGGGGTTCAAGGTCTTGCACTCTCTTGGCTCACCTCTTACCTCTCTGACAGATCATTCAGTGTATCCTATTCTAACACGGTCTCATCCTCACGTTCCCTTTCTGTCGGTGTGCCACAAGGTTCTGTCCTAGGCCCCCTACTTTTCTCAGTCTACACCTATGGCCTTGGCAAACTTATTACCTCACTAGGCTTTCAATACCACTTCTATGTGGATGACACTCAGATATATCTCTCAGGCCCCAATCTCTCCTCTCTCCTATCTTGGCTCCCCAACTGCCTTACAGCTATTTCTTCATTCATGTCATCTCGCTATCTCAAGCTAAACATGGACAAGACAGAACTGGTCATTTTCCCATCATCTAACTCCGCTCCCCTGTCTAGCATGTCTATCTCTGTCAACAATTACACAATAACAGCAACTCCCCAAGCTCGGTGCCTGGGAGTCACTCTGAACTCTGCCTCCTCTTTCAAACCAAATATTTACTCCCTGGCCACCTCCTGTCACCTTCAACTTAAAAACATCTCACACATCCGTCCCTTCCTCTCACCTGACACCACTAAAATGCTAGTGCATGCCCTGGTCATATCCCGACTGGATTACTGCAACATCCTTCTTTGTGGCTTACCAACTAACAGACTGGCACCCCTCCAATCTATCCTGGACTCTGCTGCTTGTCTCATCCATCTCTCCTCTCGCTCCTCCAGTTCTGCGCCTCTCTGCCAATCCCTACACTGGCTACCAGTCCCACAGCGAATCCTGTTCAAAACTCTAACTCTCGCATACAAAGCTCTCTCTAACCAGGCCCCTCCCTACATCTCATCTCTAATCCAACAATATCAACCTAGACGCAGTCTTCGCTCTGCTGCTGACCTTCTCCTGTCCTCCACCCTGGTCACCTCCTCTCATGCCCGCCTCCAGGACTTCTCACGGGCAACTCCAATCTTCTAGAATGCCCTCCCATACCCAATCCGCCACTCCACAACCCTCAAAACCTTCAAAGGCGCCCATAAAACTCACTTATTCAGACAAGCATATAATCTGGCCTAACCAATCTTCTAAAGGGCTTATGCCATAAAGCTCAATACTGAATGTTTGTGATCCTTCCCCCTCGTCTTCACCCCTCTTCCTTTAGACTGTAAGTTTGCAAGGGCAGGGCTCTCTCCCCTATTGTATCTTGTACTTAGAATATCCACTGTCAAATCTGTAAAACTGCATATATGCTATACAAATAAATAATAAAATAAATAATAATATACCAAGAAGAGACAAACAATGACCGCACCAACAAATTAGATAACAATTAGTGTGCTAAACTGTGCAGGGTTAAAACAGAAAAATCTGCTGAAGACATGAATCAAGGACGGGGGATCCCACGTTACCCTCCTTAGGCCCTACAAAACCAGAAGCACCACTAACAATAATCAACGATATAAAAAAGTAATAACGTTTATTGAAACATATATCTACATATATACATAAACAACACTACAAAATACATCTAAAATTATTTAAAAAACATATAAATGACAATACTGACACTGAGGAGGGGGAAAGGGGGGGGGAGACAGCACACTGTCACCGCTGCTCTAAAATAATATGAACAATGAGTAAATACAAGATCTGCCTAAAACAATACTATAAATCCTTTTGATCAAAGAATGATAAAGAAATTAATAAAAAACTATCACTCATCAAGTGTATATATAATGTGAAGGAAATACTAAGCGTGATAAGCACAAACTATTTACAATTGAATGGAATCATACAGTGTACCCACAAAGACCCAAAAATATTCTTTTGCAATATAAATAATAACGACAACTATCCAAGGCTGAATATGATCCTACCTACAAATAAAGTGAGGACCCACCAGGTGAGAAAGGCAGACCATCAATAATAAAGCAATCCTCAGGAGGAGTGCGGGTAGTGGCGGGGGCCTGTTCATGTGAGTCTGCTCTGGTTATGTGAGTGTTAGTTCACCTTGCTTTATTATTGATGGTCTGCCTTTCTCACCTGGTGGGTCCTCACTTTATTTGTAGGTAGGATCATATTCAGCCTTGGATAGTTGTCTTTATTATTTATATTGCAAAAGAATATTTTTGGGTCTTTGTGGGTACACTGTATGATTCCATTCAATTGTAAATAGTTTGTGCTTATCACGCTTAGTATTTCATTCACATTATATATACACTTGATGAGTGATAGTTTTTTATTAATTTCTTTATCATTCTCTGATCAATAGGATTTATGGTATTGTTTTGGGCAGATCTTGTATTTACTCATTGTTCATATTATTTTATAGCAGCTGTGACAGTGTGCTGTCTCCCTCCCCCCCCCCCCTTCCCCCCTCCTCAGTGTCAGTATTGTCATTTATATGTTTTTTAAATCATTTTAGATGTATTTTGTAGTGTTGTTTATGTATATATGTAGATATATGTTTCAATAAACTTTATTACTTTTTTATATCGTTGATTATTGTTAATGGTGCTTCTGGTTTTGTAGGGCCTAAGGGGGGTAACGTGGGATTCCCCCGTCCTTGATTCATAATAATAATAATAATAGTAATAATTATTAAGTTATTGTGTGAGATGTGTGCCACGAAATGGCCAGCTTTCCACTTTATGATACCCATGTCACAAGATGGCGTCCGGATCGGGTGCCCCCAGGGAAAGGACCAAAACCCAGGATAGTCAAAACCATCCACTTTAAGTTTTTAGGGAATCTGTTACGATGTTCTGTTTCAAGCACCAGGTGCAAAACATGCACATTAAGTCAAAATCGAGATAGGAGTGCACTCTCTAAATTTGATGATGAAGATACCCCTAGGTAGACAATGAAAGATATTGGCACCTTTTCCCCCCAAAATAATGCAGAATTGATGTGTTAAAAGCCCAACATGTGAACATGTGAAATTGAGGGTTTTAAACAAGCTCAAAGTAAGGTAAGAGTGGACACTTCTGTAAGTGAACTCCTATCCTTCCTAGAAGGGATGAGCGAACCCGCTGAAGTTCGGATTCGACAAGTTCCCCCAAACTTGCTGCTAAAGTCTGGATCAAGTCCCTGGACTCGACCCGCACCCTATTAAAGTGAAAGTTCACTCAAAAATGACCACCCTCCTGCCTTGCAGCCTACCCTGGACAGGGGGGTTACAAAGAAAGAAACCCTTACCTTATCCAGGTGCCCATGCCGCCCTTCTGGTGCTCCAGATCTAAGTGAATGAGTGGCAGGAGCGCATGTGGAGCCGGGAGATGCGGCTTCCCTTCCTTACCTGCGTGGCCTTGGGAGCCTGGGATATACAGTATATGTAATATAAAATATGCTTAAAGGGATCTATAGATATATATATATATATATATATATATATATATATATAAAACCCCCCAATCCTTCCTCAGCACCAAGGTAGGGTGGCACAGCAGGCAAGGGGGTCATTTTTCAGTGATGTTCTGCTTTAAAGTCAATTGGGACTAAAATTTGGGGGACCAAAAATGGCTGTAAAATAGGAGTAGCAAGGGCTGGAATGCAGAAAATGGAGGGGCACACCGAAGCCCTGCACAAAATGGGCTGGGTAAAGTACTGAAAATAATAACAGAAAACAAAAAAATAAAGAAATACCAGTTACTAATGCTCTATGATAACACTCCTAACTGAGGTTCCGTGGGCCATCCACTTGCCCCTGCCCCAGTTGCAGACATAGGGGTTCTCAGATGTCCAACAACTTGTGTTGGAGGATGAGGAGCATCTCAGGACATATACAATGAGGATGAAACCATAGTGATGACTTCTGCGGCCTTCTGCAATGTGGAGGCTGAGAAGGAGGGTAGCAGGGAGGAGTGGGTGGAAGGCGATTTGAGTGGTGATGACAAAGTCCTAGACCAAACTTGAACTAAAGGGAATTAGATTTCAGTAGAAGAGGTGGTGGCCATGAAGCCCAAGGCAGGCAGCAGAAGAGGGGGAAGGGTGTAAACCATCAGCGGTCAGCCCGTTGCTACTACTACAGCCCACCATGCCCAGGGACGTTATTATTAATGTTTATTTCTAGAGTGCTATTGTATTCTGTGGCGCTGTACAAACTAAAAATTACAGGAGAATGGGACACTGAATCACCTTCTCCACGTCCATTTCCAAGAACCTGCAAAGCAAACAAAAGAACATTGTTAGTATAATTATCGTTGCCTCCTACATCATTTTCTTTTTTCCTGCCTCCTCATACAGTCATGGGATCCAGGAGCAGACACGTGAGTGATTGCTGACACAGAAACTGAAGCCTGGCAAGGTGGTGTGCTACAACGGCAGAACCTAGTGGCGGCCTTGAGTCGAGCTGGGTTGAGGCACATACGTTGGCTGGTGCATGTACTCAATAGTGGAAATACAGCTCGAAAAATGCCCAGTTGAGTCGAAGCGCAGACCAACAGCACTTTACCACCAGTGAGTGGGCCTTCATGAGGTACATCTGTGCTGTGCTGCAGTGCTTCCAATACACCACCAATATGGTCAGCCCTGATTATGCCTTCGCCAGCGCTACCATCCCCATCCTTCGCCTTCTAGAAAAAAACTCTTCAGGCCATGACAAGGGGTGTAAAGGTGGAAGCAGAGGAAAATTAGGAAGGCGCATTTTCACCTGTATCAGGCCAATCCAAATGTGGCTTACAGGGTGTGTTGCTGGACCCACATCGGCCAGCCAAGGGACAGGTTTGGAGGCTCCTGGGGAGGACTTTTCCTCACAGCAGGGTGGCACACAGTGCAGCTCATGGACATCATTGGAGTGTGGCTGGGGGTATGCGGAGGAGACAATTCCAACTGAGGACAGCTTCTTCTTGACTCAGGCAGCCTGGCTCACATGAGCCACTACTGACCTTTATTCCAGCTCTGGAGCAGGATGGAAAGATGAGGACGTACAAACAGTCTGGTGGACACACTATTCACAGAGTTCCCAGCTGACTTTGAGTGCTCAGTTGCGACGAGAGGCCGAGGAGGCCTCCCAGGGAAGCATTACTCTTTCTATTCCCCAAACAATGGACTGAAAGTGGAAGTTTGGCCCATCTCAACCACGATCCCTGGTCTTGAAGCATTTGAAAATAGTTTTCCTTTAAAATGCTCCCATTCCGGCTGGTTGAGATGGAGAGCCAAGGTAAAGTGGAGGGGGGTATCTCAATTAGTTAGAGTTACTAACAGTTACTCTTAGCTATTATCAATAAAAAATAAACGTAATAAATAAATAATAAACAACCCTTGGTTGAACTTGATGGACATATGTCTTATCTCAACCGTATTAACTACGTAACTATGGCTGCTTGTGCCCCACAATACATAATTCCCAGCTGCCTCAATTTTTCTCAGCAGGCTATGAATGCCCTGCACCAACAGGTTGCAGAGAAAATAAGGTGAGCACTGAGCAATGCTATATGTTGCAAGGTCAATATCACAACTGACACGTAGATAACTAAGCATGGGCAGGGATGTTACAGCTCTATAACTGTCCACTGGGTTAATGTAATGGCCACCCAGGATTGCCATCACATGCAGCACTCATTTGAGCACAGGCAGGGGTAAATGGCAGCAGGCTGTGCTGAAACTATTCTGGGTCAAAGACCACACACTGCCCAGGAGCTGTGGCCTTGCATTCAGAGGGAGACAGGTGAGTGGTTGCTGCCACTGGACCTTAAACCTGATGGGTGGAACCTAGTAGCATCCTTGGGCCAAGTCGGGTTGACACACATCTATTACCTGGTGCATGTGTTCAGTTTGTTCGTTCCAAGATTCCTGATCAATTATGCATAAAGTACATGCCATGTGTGCGCACTTTTGGTGTTCTCACCCTGCTGCTGCTTGCCTAGCTGCACTGCAGAGCAATTTTGGCCTTCTCACCCACCTGCCTTGCCTTGCCAACCAGTGCTTCCAGTACACCACCAGTATGGTCAGTGCTGATGATGCCACTGTCAGCGCTACCATCCCTATTCTTTTTCTGCTACAAAAACACTTCAGGTCATAAATTGGTGGCACAGGAGGATTAAGGCACATTTACACAGATGTCAGGCCATTACACACGTGGCTAACTCTGTCACAGTCTGCCAGTGGCAAGTCCTTGAATGCCTTCATAAATAACTTTGTGGACGGTAGGGTGTACACAGATGCCACCATCTACAGCCTGGGCCCAGCGCAGAGATTCTTAAAGGATTTCTTTTTCTTAAAGAAAAATTCTCTTTTTGGCAGTTTTTTGGTGTTCTCTTCTTTTGCTAAGTAAAATAATAATTTGTGTTAGGATTGTGCCCTTTTACCTGTGATGTACTTCTCTAAAAACAGTTTCCAAAAAACTCACATACGTGGGACTCCGTGTTGCTACAGTGGGCATGGTTTTCCTGGCCTTGAGTAAAAACTACTGACTAAAAGTCCAAGAATTTCTGCAATGTAATAGGTGAGGTTATCAGCAATATCAGCAAGTCCCCAGCATATTATTCACAAGCCAGGGTGACGAAGTCTTGATCTAGGAAATAAACAGATACCCTTGGTACATTAAAGACACTTTGGCAGACAATAATGGAAGCTTTTAAAAATGCCTTTAAAAGTGGAATTACCCTTTAAGGCTTCCTGTCCCTGGGTGTGCTATGAAAAGGACAATTAGCACATGTTTTTTTTGTGACACAGTAGCTGCCTTTCCCTTGATGTAAAATTAAGAGGAACAGTCAGCAGATGAAATTAAAATGGAAAATGGGCTCTTTGTTGTCTATGCCCACTGACTGCAATAAAATTGGGTAAATAATAATAATAATTAAGATAACCAGCACACCACAATATGGTTTGTGCAAAACCAATGCTCATTTAATATAGAGTTTTTTTTGTAAACATCACAATTACATAAATTTAGTAGAAACATCTCATTAATTGAATAGAATCAGTATTACAGTATATATTAAGTATAAGTATATATTAAAAAAACAGAGAACAAAAGAAAAATGACAAATGGTCTATTCCTGGCCACTATATCCAGTACTGTATAGCAATGCAGATAGAAAAGCACAATTAGCATACTGCTTGGTTAAACAGAAGGTATGCATACATAGAGTGAGACAGGGGAGCCGTGTACCACTGACGTTTCAAACCATAGCCTTTCCTCATGGGGTTGAGAGATGACACCCAATGTGATACAGTGACCAATCTCTTCGCATCAGTATGTGGCGCTACCTGGTGACATCACTGGCAGGCTGAGTGGGTACCGGCTTTCCAACCGCGAAATGGTGCAAGTGCCCACCTGTCAAACAGTGGAGTACGTTTAAGGGTTCTTATCATGAAGAAATATAGAGACCAATAGCAATGAGAAGGACATGGTTAATTGATTGTGGATTTTCTGCATCCAGTGTGTAGAACTTTGAGCTTGGTAGATGCCATTGTGCCGCTGTCACTGTGCAGCTGCATGCTGAGCTCCAACAATCTCTCCTTGTCCCCTGCTGTGAGGAGGCTTCCCTACGCACATTAGAGCCCAATACCCCCCCAGTCAGGTGCCTGCTGGGGGAGGCTGAGGAACTGCAGCTTTAACGCCCCCCATGCCTGAGAGTTCTTACCTTTTCCCCAAGGCTGTGGGAGACATTGTCAAAACCCAAGCCACCGACAGATGCCATGCCTGGGAGAGCCGCCTCGGGAGTCACAGCTTCTCTCCTTCACCCAAGGCCGGGAATCTCACCTACAATCTGGAACTGTGGAGGAAGTAGGATGTACAAGCCCTAAGGGGAACCGGGTATATAGAGCCCTGGGTTTAAAATCCTCACTTCAACCCTGTGCCACATCCCCTGAGAGGGGGGAGAAATTCAGAAGTCCCCCCCCTATTTTCTTTTTAGCATCTACCAAATCTACCTGTGTCCCACCAGAGCTGGTCTTATCGAATTATAGATCCCCTCCTTACTTGCGGGACTGCACCTCACAATTGGACAAAGGGAGAGGGAGCAGACTCAGGGGATATAAGCTCCACAGTAGTGTCAAGATAAAAGCAAACCCTAATATTCTAAAGGTGGACTGAATAATCTTTATTGCAGGTGGATTCACTTTGACTAAGCTAACAACTGTTTTATTGCAGACCTAGAGCTACACAAATTAGATGTGGAAGTATTCAGTTTGCAATACACATAAAGCGTCTGGGAGGGTTCCAGATCTGGGCTCCTGGGACTGGCATCTGGTGGTGATATTTTGAGGTGCAGGCTGCTGGAGGCTGAAGTGGATCATTCCTGACACCTAGGCCTTGATTCAATAAAGGTAGAAAAAAATTCTCAATTTCACTGTTGTTGAATCACCAGCTAAGAAAAAAATGAAAATCAATGGCACTTCTTACTCCGAAGGAAAGTAGAGAACTGTTTATTTCTTTCTACACTGTAGTAAAAGCTGCCATTGACTTTCATTGTCTTTTTTTCTAGTGATTCAGTAACAGTGATATTCTCAGGCTTTTTTCTCATGAATTGAATTTTTTACTACCATGAGACTTTTTTTTCTACCCTTATTGAGTCGAGGCCCTAGTGTTTAGAGAACAGTATACTGATTAACAGTAAACAAAAACTTACTGATTCTCGCCACCTAGTGGCATTAGATCGTAACGAAGAGGTATTGGCCACTTCTGATATTCAGTGCACATAAAAACCAAAACTAGATCTGAGGGTGTTGGTTGTGCTGCAGCCTCTGGGTCCAAAACCCAAAACTCCAAAACACCAATCATCCTGTGAGCTACGGCATAAAATTCCAAATGTACAGAACAGAATAATTCTAAAGGGCTAAAATCCTTTCTAACGGGGGATCTCATGACAGCTTTGCAAACCAACATCACAGGATCCCAAGGTATGTTCTGCTAGACAACATTCATATCTGACACATGGCAACTAACGACACAACATCACAAACAATAGTGAAAGATACACTTAAGATAGTCTCATGGAATGTATGGGGCTTAAACTATCCTATGAAGCGTGGGAAAACTTTGGCATTTATCCGTCACCTCAACCCTGACATAATAGGATTACAGGAAACACATTACAGGATTACAGGAAACACAAGGAATACTTAACGAAAATTTGGGCAGACTTTCTGGACGATAATATTGAACACATTAGGGTCGATTCAAAGAAACATGTAACAGCTTTGATTTGGGTGCCGATCATCCTATTTTTGCCGTCCGCTCGTGCGTTCGTATGAACTTGCGAGTGATTCTATAAGCAAATACGTTTCTATCCTAAAATGTACGTCCGTTCGTATGGCAGTTCGGGAATCAGACCTATGTCAGTTTCCATCCTGAATTTTCCGTTTCATTTCTCAGGTTGCAACATTGGTTTTGCCCTTTTTCCTTTTTTGTCTGGACGTAAATCCTTCTGATCTTGCGGCTGCGCACTACAAACTTACCTCATTAAAGTGCATTCTAAATATTTGGTCTTTTATTTTTCTTTATTTCATTCATTTTGTAGTAACCAACCATTAATGAATGCATTTGCATAAGTAAATCTTACTTTGTTTAATTTTAGTTAACTTGCATTTTTTACTTGTGGATTTAATTTTAATATTTAGGCTTCAAATGGTACAACTTAAAATTTTGTGTGTGGTTACCCACACCCTCTACATACAGATTGCTCTCAAATATAAAAAAACACCCAGCAACTTCTGCATGTTATGAGCCTAGAAACAGCCAAGATGGCGGCTCAGGTATTATCGGGCAGCCTGCAAACAGAAAGGGCCTTGTGACTGTGTTGCTCTGCATTCTTTGATTTCTGACCTTTCCGGGCCCCCAGCTCTGCTGTGTCTGTGCAAAATACAGCAGTAACCCACATCCTGCACTTTATCCCGCTCTCCTCTCCTCAGTAAGTGTGATGCATCTGACCAAAGATGTGCTTAAATAATTAAACAAAGCAACAAGGTAAACAACTACACCAATAAATGCAATCTAAAAATATTATTCTAGTACATCAATTTAAAAATAAATAACAAAGGACATAAGTTTCTTTAATTAACGCAAATAGATTGCAAAATAAAGGTTTACATGCAAAGGACTAATTAAGGTCCACATTAAAATGCTTTTATAAGGCATACATGAATCAGGTATGCATTGCCATACAATTTATGGCCTCGGCCATGCTGATACATGCAGTTCATTGGAGCTCAAGACGCGCAGACTCCTCCACATAGCCAAAAAACCTGTTCAAGAACAGCAATACGACTGCTAAAAGGTGTCGGCAGTGGCTTTCTTTTAAAACGTCTTTAGAGGTTTGAAAACTGTTCTCTGAATCACACCTAAACCCATTCGATTATCCTAAGTTTTACGTTTTGATCCTAAGTTTTAGGATTTGATCCTAAGATTTACGTTTTGATCCTAAAATTTAGGAACGAACTTGCGATGATCGTAAGAGCATATACGCATTCGAACGTAGGCTCGTGCGAGTCGTAAATGGCCAAAAAAACTGGAAAAAATGACTAACACCCACCCAAACTTACGATTCTCGATCCGAAATCAATTAACTTTTGCTCTTTGAATCGAGGGGATTGACAACCCCACATTATTATGGGGAATGGCTAAGGCTGTTCTGAGAGGACAAATTATAGCCTACACTATCAAAAAAAAGAGGGAAACAGAGGAAAAACACACACACACTCTTACAGAAGCTTAAAAACATACCTAGAGCACAACACAGCAGAAAATAAAAAACAAAGGTTGGAAGCCTCCTTGATATTAGACACATACATGGGGGCAGAGGCCAAATGCAAACTACACTCTCAAAGAGCCAAATCCTTTAAATTTGGCAACAAGGTGGGCACATTGCTGGCCAATATGGCAAAACCAAGGGGATATAAAAGAACTATAAACATCATAAGCAACACTGACTTGGGTCAAAGAACACGATCCTAGAATTATAAGCAACAACTTTGAATTCTATTTCAAAGAATTATACACTGCCACTGCATCAAATTACGCCACAACACAAGAACTACTTAGTAAAGCAAGACTCCCAGCAGAGCAAAGGGCTACATTAGAGGCAGACATCACAGAACAGGAAATAGCAAACACTATCAAAGACCTTAAGAACCAAAAGACACCAGGTCCTGATGGTTACACAACTGAATTCTATAAAATACTGAACCCTATGATAACCCCCACACTCAAAGAGGTATTTCACAAAATAATGCACCATGGAACCCTGATGCCTCGATTTACTGAATCATACACAATCCTACTGCCAAAACTGGATAGAGACCTGGAGCTGGTTAAATCTTACAGACCAATATCATTGGTAAATACAGACTATAAGATACTATATAAAATAATGGCGGACCGACTCCAGTGTTTTCTCCCGAAGCTACTTACTAAACACCAACTGTGCTTTTAGGAGCAAACATATCTCGATAAGCATAAGAAAGGTATTAGCAGCAATCACTACTAAAAGAAACTCTAAGGACCTCCTTCTCAGTCTAGATGCAGAAAAAGCCTTTGACAAAATATCATGGCCATGGCTAAACACTCTTCTAATGGAAAGAGCCTTTGGCAAGTCATTCACTTCATTGATACAATACATATATAGGGCACCAACCTGCCAACTAATAGTCAATGGGCAACTTACAGACACAATCTCACTGGGAAAGGGAGTCAGACAAGGATGCCCCCTTTCACCATTATTGTTTAATTTAGCCATTGATCCGCTCTTTTGGATATTGGAGGGGGACACCACATTTCAGGGCATAGAAATAGGAGGAGAAGAGATAAAGATAACAGCTGTCTCAGACAATGGCCTTGATTCACAGCCTCCTTTTCCTTCACTTTCACATGTGTTTGTGTATTTTTTGCAGCCATTAATGGGATTTTTGTGCCTTTTTTCATGCGTTTACCTAACGCGAATAAGCATATTCGATGATCGTATTATTATAGGCAAAATTTCGAGTTCACGGGAATGATACATTATTGGTATGAGCTTGCACATGATTCAAAGCCTCGATTGTTGGTTAGAACACGGCCAATAAAACAAGTGTGTTTCCGCCCAACTTACAGGGACTATTTCCTGGTGAAAGTGTGCCATCGTGGTGTCAGTTGCAGTGTTATGGAGGCCGACTACGTGGATGAATTTGTGCGTCTGCAGTTACGCGTCTGTCTGTCGGATTTCAGCTTGCTTTGCGCACGATATGCCTTAAGTCATGTGTGCAATCGACTGTACACGCTGGTGCCTCCAGCTGCTGAGCATCTATACAGGTATTTTTTTTATCTTGACATCCTTCCTTATTGTTTAAATAATCTAAATTGATTTTATTTGTATGTTTATTGGCACATTTATAGTAATGTTGCCTTGCATTGTGTATTTTAATGTAGAGCTAAATCTACTTTAAAACATACTTTTTATTAGTACTGTTATATTAACCGTACATACAAGAATAAATCAAAATATTTAAGAAGGTCATGCACAACATCAACCTGCCCAAGCAACACAACCATCTGTTCCCATGCAACTTGTGCTTCTTAATCTTCAACAGAACGGCATACTTTAAAACTGAAAATTTACTTTGTACTTGTTACACATTTTTTGGCTCTGTGCCCGCACAATTCACCTGCCTGGTGATCTCCTCCCACAGTTGCAATATGTGATTTTTGATGGTAGATCTGGGATTGCTTCTACGAAGTTTGTTGAAAAGGTTGGAGACACCAGTAGCCAAAGCCATACAATGGCTCTCACTAAAGGCCACACTCAAAGTGCCACACCACAGGTATCGCACACCTGATGGACTGTCTGCATTATCCTGGGGACTTGAGAAAATGGGTGACATGTGTGGTTGAGGTCTGGATGATGGATAAGAACACATTTCACTGGCTAATGACTGAGGCGGACTTGCTAGGTGTGTGTTCTTGGCTGGGCCGGTGACATGGGACTTTCAACAATTTAATATGCGAAGTGGCCTCGAGCAGGAGAGGGTGTATTTGGGGGGCTAATGTGTGTTGCCCTACTCTTTCCCTTGCACTTATTACACCTGCATGCTAATGATGTTGTAGTGTGAGATGTGTGAGTAGGGCGAACAGTATGGCTGTAGGAGGATTCCTTTGGCTTCCTGGTTGTGGCAGTTTTTGTTTGAGCTACAGTCTACCTTAACCCTTTCAGTGCCAAGCCCGTAACACCTACGTGCTGGCTTGGCTGGGCGTTAAGTGCCAAGCACGTAGGTGTTACAGGCTTCGCATTCACTCACCTCCTGTCAATCAGCGGCCGCATGCAGCAGGGATTCCGGCTCCACGTTCAAGAAGGGTCCTCGGGGGTCAATCTGGAGGTGACCCTGATCTCACCCCAGTCACCTGATCGTCGCTGGACCAATGAGAAGTGGGGCGCACGGCTGCTGTCATCAGCCGGCGCCACCACTATATAAACAGCATGCAGTCTCCTGCTGCCCTCTTTGATAGTCGGATCTGAGGTAGGAGGAGGTATGTGGGTGTATTGTTCTGTTCGGGGGACCTTGCAGGTAGCTATGCATGTCGGGTATTGTTCTGTTCGGGGGACCTTGTCGTTTTCAATTAGGTGTGTATTTTTATGATTGGCCTATTTTTTTTTAGTAAAATCCAGTGCAACCAGGTCATTCCTTGAAGGTTTGCACCCCAAAAGCTGCACCCACGGCAACAAGCCTGGTACGCCTAGAATGCCTAAGGGGTGTACTTTCAGAAAATATATGGTTTGTGGGGGGTATTTTAATTGAAAAGTGTTGTTTTGGTTCAAAAAGCGTAGGGTGTGCATGTTGTCCACAGAGTAGGAATTTTCAAGTAAAATGCTCTTCATGCGTATGCTTAACTTTGGGGTGATTGGTAACTGTACCCTTGCAGGTAGCTATGCATGTTGGGTATTGTTCTGTTCGGGGGACCTTGTCGTTTTCAATTAGGTGTGTATTTTTATGATTGGCCTATTTTTTTTTTGGAAAATGTGGGTTTGATTTAACATTTTAACTTTTTTTTTAGTAAAATCCAGTGCAACCAGGTTATTCCTGGAAGGTTTGCGCCCCAAAAGCTGCACCCACGGCAACAAGCCTGGTACTCCTAGAATGCCTAAGGGGTGTACTTTCAGAGAATATATGGTTTGAGGGGGGGTATTTTAATTGAAAAGTGTTGTTTTGGTTGAAAAAGCGTAGGGTGTGCATGTTGTCCGCAGAGTAGGAATTTTCAAGTGAAATGCCCTTCATGCGTATGCTTAACTTTGGGGTGATTGGTAACTGTACCCTTGCAGGTAGCTATGCATGTTGGGTATTGTTCTGTTCGGGGGACCTTGTCGTTTTCAATTCGGTGTGTATTTTTATGATTGGCCTATTTTTTTTTAGGAAAATGTGGGTTTGATTTAGCATTTTAACTTTTTTTTAGTAAAATCCAGTGCAACCAGGTCATTCCTTGAAGGTTTGCGCCCCAAAAGCTGCACCCACGGCAACAAGCCTGGTACTCCTAGAATGCCTAAGGGGTGTACTTTTAGAGAATATATGGTTTGAGGGGGGTATTTTAATTGAAAAGTGTTGTTTTGGTTGAAAAAGCGTAGGGTGTGCATGTTGTCCGCAGAGTAGGAATTTTCAAGTGAAATGCCCTTCATGCGTATGCTTAACTTTGGGGTGATTGGTAACTGTACCCTTGCAGGTAGCTATGCATGTCGGGTATTGTTCTGTTCGGGGGACCTTGTCGTTTTCAATTAGGTGTGTATTTTTATGATTGGCCTATTTTTTTTAGGAAAATGTGGGTTTGATTTAGCATTTTAACTTTTTTTTTAGTAAAATCCAGTGCAACCAGGTCATTCCTTGAAGGTTTGCGCCCCAAAAGCTGCATCCACGGCAACAAGCCTGGTACGCCTAAAATGCCTAAGGGGTGTACTTTCAGAGAATATATGGTTTGTGGGGGGTATTTTAATTGAAAAGTGTTGTTTTGGTTGAAAAAGCGTAGGGTGTGCATGTTGTCCGCAGAGTAGGAATTTTCAAGTGAAATGCCCTTCATGCGTATGCTTAACTTTGGGGTGATTGGTAACTGTACCCTTGCAGGTAGCTATGCATGTTGGGTATTGTTCTGTTCGGGAGACCTTGCTGTTTCCAATTTGGTGTGTTTTTTTAAGATTAAAGTTTTTTTTTTTTTTTTAAATGTGGGTTTGATTCAGTTTTTTTACTATTGTCGTCCCTGTGAAACCCTGTGAAAAGCCTGCATTTGTCAATAAATTCCACCTGGACATCTGTGGCCACAACTTAAAACTTGGTACGCCTAGAAAGCTTAAGGTGTGTACTTTCAGTATATAGATATATGGTATTGGGGGGGTATTTCAGATCTAAAGGGGTGTTTTTGTGGAAAAACTGCAAGGAGTTAGGAATAGTTGTTTTTTCGTTGAAAATCCCTTTAAGCACTCTTTTCAGTTTGGGGGTCTCCTGGACAGGAAAGGGTGTCTATCAATACATATGTGGTGCCGTTGTAATTGGGAGGAATAGGGATTTTACACACATTATGATTTTCTGGTAAACTTGCATGTTTTACTGAGGAAAAAACACTAAAAAATGTTAAAAATTGTTTTTTATTTTTTTTTTAACAACTTTTCCACAAAAATAACAAAAAAAACACTAACAAACAAGACATGTCATATTAAAGCCCAGACTGTGCTGAAAAAAACAATATATACTTTTAGAAGCCCTTGTAGCCTCAACATTCTGAGATAGTTAAGGATGTCCTCTTCCACCAGTATGTTTAGAAGTGCCTTGGCTGGACCTGGTAGCTGGCCTCTGTATTGGCTGGCTGTGCACAAGCTCTTGCTGGCATTCACCACGACGATCCTGCGATCCATGCTGTTTTTGCCTCATCTTGATGTGCTAACAGACACAAAGTTGTCTTGGTGGCTACCCTAAAGGGTACTTAAAAGTAGTTATCACTGTCTATGACGTCAGTGTGTACGACCGCGCGCACCCCGGAAACCGCAGGGGCGCGCCACATAGCCGAAGAGAAACACCCCAAAATGGCCCCCACGCTCTTCACTCGCCAGCAGCAGGGGACCATTATGCACGTGAGTGTGATTTGCAGGCATTTATTTGCACGCCAAATGCATGCATAGGTGTTTAGGCATCACGGCCCAAGCAAATATTTAGCATTTTAGAGACACAGAGCTAAATTTTCTTAAAATAGAATGATGCACTCCCAAGCTTCATGCACATCAAATATCCTCCACCAGTGACACCAAACTCTTACCAGAACGTTGAATAATAAGCGCTTTCAAATGGATGGAATCATTCTTTGGTTTCCATAATGCCACTTGGTGCAAGCTCCTTAATCGACTCCAAGATGCAACAGGATCTAATCAATAGGGGCTTTCAACCAAATCCAAGTCATACACCCAGTTTAGAGTGCAGAGAGACATAAATGGAAAAAGAAGGAAAAAATCTAGTGCAACACCGCTGGTCCAATTAAAAACAGGTGCTTTAATGTATGACAGAAAACTCACATGATCCAAGTAAAAACAGCGCATATAAAACAGCGCTGTTTTTACTTGGATCATGTGAGTTTTCTGTCATACATTAAAGCACCTGTTTTTAATTGGACCAGCGGTGTTGCACTAGATTTTTTCCTTCTTTTTCCATTTATGTCTCTCTGCACTCTAAACTGGGTGTATGACTTGGATTTGGTTGAAAGCCCCTATTGATTAGATCCTGTTGCATCTTGGAGTCGATTAAGGAGCTTGCACCAAGTGGCATTATGGAAACCAAAGAATGATTCCATCCATTTGAAAGCGCTTATTATTCAACGTTCTGGTAAGAGTTTGGTGTCACTGGTGGAGGATATTTGATGTGCATGAAGCTTGGGAGTGCATCATTCTATTTTAAGAAAATTTAGCTCTGTGTCTCTAAAATACCATTTGCATATCTGGACTTTCTATTGGACTGGAGTCTTGGCACGTTGAGCTTTTGGACTTTTTTCATTTTTAGCGCGGTATTGGTTATGAAACATTGTTTCTCCTTTGTATAAATATTTAGCATTATACGCAGCTATAAACGAATATTTGTGCGCACATGTGCGCACATTTGTGTTACACAAAAATGTACTATCCAAGGATAGGTACAGACATTAACAATGATTTAAGATGTTTGGGGGAGTGATAATAATAACCTGCTTGCATAATTAAAGTGAACTGTATGATGCTTTCTTTAATGACATCTGTTTTTCTTCCACCTTTTAGATGATGCTGACACATAGGTACAATTACCTGCTGAACAGCTTTCAAAAACATTGGCACTGGACATTGTAGCCAAGCTGCAGGAGGAATCTGACACCACCTTCACCTACACCCAGATCATCCAGCACTGGTCGGACCTAAAACGCAAGAAAGGGCCCAGGGTGAGGAAATTCTTCCGCCAAAAAAGTAAGTACATTACCATTACATCTTAGGAATACACTGGCCTTAAGCAGGCCTGTGTTTATGAATGCTATTCTCTTCTAGGGAGCGAATATACCTATAGAATAAGGCCCACCCGGAGGCGAGGAGTCTGGCCAAGGCTGGATAGATCTGGGAGATGGGAAGGTGGTGGCAGACCAGTGCCAATGTCCTCCCCCTCCTCTGCAAGTCCAGAAGAACAACCACTGGACCTGTCTGCAGAGGAGGGGCATCAGCTGTTCGGCAGGGAATCGGAGGAGGAGATTCCGGAACAGCAGCACTCAGGTATGATTATCACACATAAGCACACACAGGTACATGCACTGTAGACATACACTCATTTCTTACGTATATACTTTTAGATGCTGAGGTGGCAGATGAAGAGCCTGGAGGGGAAACCCCACAAGGACAAGCACTTAAGGTGCAAGGAGAAGGTGGGTGATGTCACGCACACATTCTAATTTAAATGTCGTCATTAACAGATATGAATTTATAACTAACAATATTTTTGCTTGCTCAACAGACTCAGACCTAGAGGAGTGGCTTAGTTTATTTAAGTTAACATGCCTTCCTCAAAAGGTATTCCCAATGCATAGCCTAGAAATTAATATTATTTTCATGAACAATGCATAGGCTAGAATATTATATTATTTTCCTCAACAGGTATTCCCAATGCATAGCCTAGAAATTAATATTATTTTCATGAACAATGCATAGGCTAGAATATTATATTATTTTCCTCAACAGGTATTCCCAATGCATAGCCTAGAAATTTATATTATTTTTCTTTTCACAGGCAGCACACAGCAGCGCCTACAGCAACTGACAGCTGCTGCTCATAGGCTGGTGGGCGAAATCGAGGAGCTTGCAGCTTCAATGGGGACCACAAAGGAATAGAATTCTGGGAGCCTGACACTTTTTTGTAAATAGTTGTTTTTAAATCTTTTATACAATTTAATATTTTAACAATTAAAAAAAATTATAACAAGAATTAATAAAACAATTATTATATATACAAGTAAAAAATAAAAAATCCACTTTTTTAATAATTTTTTTACATGTTTACAATGTTTATGATGTCTATCATTTATTGACAATTAATATACATTTAATGAGTTCACAAATCCACTTATGCACATAAATCCAAGAAAAGCCACAAGGAATTGAAAAATATCTAATGAATAAAGGAAATTAAGGTAACCATTAAAATATGGGAATAGAGGAAAAGAAACACAAGGGAGTTAAGGTAAGCATGAAAATATGGGGATAGAGGAAAAGAAACACAAGGGAGTTAAGATAAGCATGAAAATATGGGGATAGAGGAAAACATACAGTGACAAGGGAGTTAAGGTAAGCATGAAAATATGGGGATAGATGAAAACATACAGTGACAAGGGAGTTAAGGTAAGCATGAAAATATGGAGATAGAGGAAAACATACAGTGACGAGGGAGTTAAGGTAAGCATGAAAATATGGGGATAACGGAAAAGAAACACTCACAAGGGAGTTAAGGTAAGCATGGGAGCAGAAGTGAGTGAGGGAATAGATGAAACCGGGGACATTAATCAGTTTTAATAAGCTATGCGCATGCGCACCTGCGTGCAGACATAGCAGCTTCTACAACAAAATTACATTACTACGTATATTTTGAGAAACATGCAAGCTGAATAACGCGGGACACTGAAATTCTACGTTGGAAGGTACCATTCACAATGGCGTATGCAGCTACGAAAAGTAAACGGAAAGCTCCCGATGGTGGCTCTGCATCATGTGTACGCACGTAGACATGCGGGAAAAATTTGAAAATTACACATTTCGAGACAAAAACAAGATGGTTTTGAGAAGGCTATCAGCCCTAATGTCCCACTATATATTGCTAATCCCAAAACCATGCTCCCACGGATATTGGAAATTATAACTCAATTTGGCTCAGTTACAGGGTACTCGATCAACCTAGAAAAGTCAGCTTATATCTGAGCAAATGCACAAAACCCAGCTGGGGGAACAACTTCCCATTCAAATGGAATAAGCAATAGCTCTATAACATTAACATTAGACCTATAATCAGAGAGATTCAGCGAGATCTGCAAACCTGGTCTGGCTTGACTCTCTCATATCTGGGTCGTATTTATCTAATAAAAATGACCCCATTTCCAAAGCTGCTAATACACATAAAAAAAGAAGAAATTTTAGAACTAAACAAAAGATTTAGAGAGTTCATATGGGCTAAGAAAAGGGCAACAATAAGCAGAAGGATATTGCAGCAGTCGAGGGAAAACGCGGGAGTCAACCTTCCAGACCTCTTTAACTATAACGCAGCAGCGTTAAGATGTATTAGGAGATTGGATTAAAAATACTCAAACATGCACGAACCTACAAATAGACCAAAACATGATACCAAACATCAAACGGACCTACCTAAAACATATGCACAAAGCACTTCTGCCTGAACACGATATCTTGAACCCACTACTAATGTCCATCTGGGAACTTTGGCAAAAACTAAGGAAGAAACATAATCTGAATCCTCATTCCTCTACACTCCTACCCATAACAGGCAATCTAGATTTCTTGAACGGGGACACACCACGTCCATACACAGATTGGGAGAAGGCAGTAATTACCCAAATTAGACAATTATTAGTCCCAAGCAGAGAAAGAATGGTCACCTACCGAGAACAATGAACTAGATACACTCTTAAACACTACCCACCACAACGCAGAGCCATAGCACTGCACTACAATTTTCTTAAGACATCCACTACAGTACGAATAAATCAGTACAGGTATAACTAAAAATTGAGGACCTGATAAGAATGTACAAATATTCTTGGGGAACCCTACAGGTCTCCTCATACAGGGAAATGCTCCTCAGATAATACCATTACAACTATGTCTCACCTGCCCGTTCTGTACAGTGGGGACTGTTAGATTCAGACCAATGTAAAAAATGTGGGTAAGGGGGGGCAAATCTATATCATTGTCTGTGGGAATGCCCGGTCATTAACCAATTTTAGAGAACAATACATAGATATATAACTACCAAATTGATTAGTTACTTACCTTTAACTCCAATATGGGCTATATTTGGCTCAATAGATTCAGCCATTTTGAGAGTGGATAGCGGCACTAAAAGGTTAATACTGATTAGATCAGCAGTTTCAAAAAAAGTCATTCTCTAAAATTGGATTAATACTAACCCCCCCTCCTTCCGACACTTCATGGAAATGCTACAACAAGTTTTTAAGTTTGATTGGGTGGACGCTACATTAGACAAAGAAAAAAAGACACACAACTTCTTCAAAACGTTGGAAAGCTTTATTGATACCTTACATGCAAATGTTAAACAAAAAATATACCAAGCATTTAGAGACACCACATGGTATCTGACAAGAGTGATGGAGTGAGATAACCCAGTGAATCTTGCTGAGAGGGATGTCGCAGAGGCGTCGCGGCCCTCAGCTTGACAGGAACAATTCCAGGGGACAAACAATGATGCACGATATAGATAACTTAGGAAGGCTTGGCATTAACTTACTGTTTGACTTGAAACTATATACACCCTATTACTTTTCTGTGATCTACCAATGTGGCTAAACAAAAACCTGTATTGTGTGTATTCCAAATATGTTGAAAACCCAATAAAACGAATTAAAAAAAAAAAAGATGGTTGTAAATCCACTTCTTCATTTAGGCCATATGGTTTTATGGTAGTGAATCTTTAAATCCACCATGTGTCAGGCTATGGGGGAGTCAAGACTACCACGATGTATATCAGAGCAATGCTCACTTATTCTATCTAATTGCTCAAGATGTTTTGCCTAAATATTTCTTTCCACATGTGCATTTGATCAAATAGATGACATTCTTAGAGGCACAGGTGAAAATCTTGCTTTTGCTCTCTGTTTTTTAATATATACTTTGTAATCCTGATTCTATTCAATTAATGAGACTTTTCTATATTGTACCTTCTAATTTGCAAGTATGGTGTTAAAACTCTATTAAATGAGCACTGGATTTGCACAAGCTATATTGTGATGTAACGGTTATCTCAATTATTATTATTTACATGATTTTAAAACTTACAAATGGTTTTATGGTAGCCAAGCACCCAGAACTGTTTAATATATTTTAGCACATTGTTCTTTTTTTCTTGGGTAGTGGAAACTACTACTTATGGATAAAAAAAAAAATTTAAATAACATTTTGGGCCAACTTGCACAACAACCCAAATTGTTTTGTTGGTCAATTTCACCCCACCCCCCTTATAGTGGTTTAGGTCATCTTACCCTCCCCTTATAGTGGTTTTGGTCATCTTACCCCCCCCCTTATAGTGGTTTTGGTCATCTTACCCCCCCCCCTATAGTGGTTTTGGTCATCTTACCCCCCCCCCTTATAGTGGTTTTGGTCATTTTACACCCCCATTATAGTGGTTTTGTTCATCTTACACCCCCCCTTATAGTGATTTAGGTCATTTTACACCCCCCTTATAATGGGTTTAGGTCATTTTACACCCCCATTATAGTGGTTTTGTTCATCTTACACCCCCCCTTATAGTGGTTTAGGTCATTTTACACCCCCCTTATAGTGGTTTAGGTCATTTTACACCCCCCTTATAGTGGTTTAGGTCATCTTACCCTCCCCTTATAGTGGTTTTGGTCATCTTAGCCCCCCCTTATAGTGGTTTTGTTCATCTTACCCCCCTTATAGTGGTTTAGGTCATTTTACACCCCCCTTATAGTGGTTTAGGTCATCTTACCCTCCCCTTATAGTGGTTTTGGTCATCTTACCCCCCCTTATAGTGGTTTTGGTCATCTTACCCCCCCCCTTATAGTGGTTTAGGTCATTTAACACCCCCATTATAGTGGTTTTGTTCATCTTACACCCCCCCTTATAGTGGTTTAGGTCATTTTACACCCCCCTTATAGTGGTTTAGGTCATTTTACACCCCCCTTATAGTGGTTTAGGTCATCTTACCCTCCCCTTATAGTGGTTTTGGTCATCTTACCCCCCCCCTTATAGTGGTTTTGTTCATCTTACCCCCCCCCCCCCTTATAGTGGTTTTGGTCATTTTACACCCCCATTATAGTGGTTTTGTTCATCTTACACCCCCCCTTATAGTGGTTTAGGTCATTTTACACCCCCATTATAGTGGTTTTGTTCATCTTACCCTCCCCTTCTAGTGGTTTAGGTCATTTTACACCCCCCTTATAGTGGTTTACGTCATCTTACCCCCCCCCCCCCCCCCTTATAGTGGTTTAGGTCATTTTACACCCCCTTATAGTGGTTTAGGTCATCTTACCCCCCCTTATAGTGGTTTGGGTCATCTTACCCCCCCTTATAGTGGTTTTGGTCAGTTTTCACCCCCATTATAGTGGTTTTGTTCATCTTACACCCCCCCCCCCTTATAGTGGTTTAGGTCATTTTACACCCCCATTATAGTGGTTTTGTTCATCTTACCCTCCCCTTATAGTGGTTTAGGTCATTTTACACCCCCCTTATAGTGGTTTAGGTCATCTTACCCTCCCCTTATAGTGGTTTTGGTCATCTTAGCCCCCCCTTATAGTGGTTTTGTTCATCTTACCCCCCCTTATAGTGGTTTAGGTCATTTTACACCCCCCTTATAGTGGTTTAGGTCATCTTACCCTCCCCTTATAGTGGTTTTGGTCATCTTACCCCCCCTTATAGTGGTTTTGGTCATCTTACCCCCCCCCCCCTTATAGTGATTTAGGTCATTTAACAACCCCATTATAGTGGTTTTGTTCATCTTACACCCCCCCTTATAGTGGTTTAGGTCATTTTACACCCCCCTTATAGTGGTTTAGGTCATTTTACACCCCCCTTATAGTGGTTTTGTTCATCTTACCCCCCCCCCTTATAGTGGTTTTGGTCATTTTACCCCCCCCTTATAGTGGTTTTGTTCATCTTACCCCCCCCCCTTATAGTGGTTTTGGTCATTTTACACCCCCATTATAGTGGTTTTGTTCATCTTACACCCCCCCCTTCTAGTGGTTTAGGTCATTTTACACCCCCATTATAGTGGTTTTGTTCATCTTACCCTCCCCTTCTAGTGGTTTAGGTCATTTTACACCCCCCTTATAGTGGTTTACGTCATCTTACCCCCCTTATAGTGGTTTAGGTCATTTTACACCCCCCTTATAGTGGTTTAGGTCATCTTACCCCCCCTTATAGTGGTTTGGGTCATTTTACCCCCCCCCCCCCCTTATAGTGGTTTTGGTCAGTTTTCACCCCCATTATAGTGGTTTTGTTCATCTACACCCCCCCCCTTATAGTGGTTTAGGTCATTTTACACCCCCATTATAGTGGTTTTGTTCATCTTACCCTCCCCTTATAGTGGTTTAGGTCATTTTACACCCCCCTTATAGTGGTTTAGGTCATCTTACCCTCCCCTTATAGTGGTTTTGGTCATCTTACCCCCCCTTATAGTGGTTTTGGTCATCTTACCCCCCCTTATAGTGGTTTTGGTCATCTTACCCCCCCCCTTATAGTGGTTTAGGTCATTTTACCCCCCCCCCTTATAGTGGTTTTGGTCATTTTACACCCCCATTATAGTGGTTTTGTTCATCTTACACCCCCCCTTATAGTGGTTTAGGTCATCTTACCCCCCCCTTATAGTGGTTGAGTTCATCTTACACCCCCCTATAGTGGTTTTGGTCATCTTACACCCCCCCTTATAGTGGTTTAGGTCAGCTTACACCCCCCTTATAGTGGTTTCGGCAAAATTATGATTGTAGCCAACAAATTGTTCCCCTGTAGTGCAGTACTTGGATTAGAGTGAAGGGTAGTTAGCTTACCGCAAAAAACGAAGAGATCATGCTTTCCCTTAGCTCAAAGCCACTCTGGGTGTCCTCACTCGTTTCTGCGGCCAAGTTGGGGATTTCGGGCACCAGTGCTGTTTCTTCAGGGCATTGGATTCTGTGGCATATGCAGAGATTGTGGAGCACACAGCAGGCGAGGATTATCTTGGAGACCTTTTGTCGATTGTACAGCATCTCTCCTCCCGGGCGTGCAAAACAGAGAAAGCGTGCTTTCAGCAGGCCGATGGTTCGTTCCACAATGCTTCGGGTTTTGCGATGTGCTGCATTGTAGCGTTCTTGAGTCATCACCCACGTTCTCTGCCCATATCCCTTGTCCGCTGTTGAAAAAACACAATGAGAGAGACAGCAATTAGTACTAGTACATGTTTTTGGTTTCATTTTCGAAAATCTAGCTTACTAGCCCACATATTTGATGCTAAATACTTTGACATGGTTAATTATTTACCCAGTAGCCAGCCAGCTGGCATTTCGTTGTTCTCGAACTTCCGGCACAGGACTGTCCGCTGCAGGACGTAAGAATCGTGGTCATGAGCCAGGGAAGCCCGATCTCACGGCCCGCAGCTTCTTTTCATGGTCACAGACCACCATGATGTTCAGCGAATGAAATTGCTTTCTGTTCCTAAAATACAGCTCCTGTGCACGGGGAGGGCAGAAAGGGATATGTGTACCATCAACGTACCCTAGCACATTCGGGATCCCTCCCATGAGATAGAATGCATGTTTTATTTTGGCAACCTCATCCTCATCCTCAGGAAACTTGATGTAAATAGGGATCAAATCACAAATCGCCAGTACTACCTGGATAAATATGCGGCTCATTGTAGCCTGGCTGATCCCGCTGAGGAGGGCAGAGGTTGCCTGGAAGGTCCCTCGTGCCAAAATATTCAGAGTGGCACACAGGCGTACTATGCCTGGAATGGAATGAGTGCGTTTGGTGGATGGCTCGATTTTGTGCTTAATCTGATCATATAGGGACTGTAGTGCAGCACGATTCAGACGGAAGCGGCTCCTGATCTGCTCGTCACTTAAATCCCATACTGAAATGCGGATTCCAAAGGAGCGGGGTGCCCTAAGCCTCACAGCACCCCCCTCCCTGTCCTCCTGCTCTTCCAGCATTCTCACACATCCCTGCACCCATAACCCATACATCACCCTCTTATCCATCTCACACTCCACAGATATACAAAATAATCAAAACAAAACCAAAAATCACAAACACACCACACACACAAGCAAGCACACTCCTCACACACTCACTACAATGCAGCTCACCACAAAACCAGAAGTATAGTGGTCAGAACCACCAGACTGCTGAAAAACAGCTTTCTAAGTTAGACACAACCAAGAGGGGAGATGCTGCACAGCCCATAAAAGGCCCAAACATCAAGCCTCACTTGCTGTATGCTCCACAATATTTGCATATGCCAACAAAATTAATCTCCTAAAGAAACAGCACTGATGTCAGAAATCACCCAACAAGCCACAGAGAGTGAGGACAAAACCCAGCCAGACACTCAAATGAGCTAAGGGAACAAAGCACCACACCACAGCCTTTGCCACAGTGTAACAATACCAGAAGGTTGCCAAATCCAGCCATTTATACTTCACTTTGAAAAAGGACAGGTCCGCTTTGCCGCCTTTTGTGTTGCTCTGCTATTTCCTGTCTCCAATTAGCTGACCCAGGTGTGCGTGAAACGGAGTGCGCATGCGCACGCTAGTAGCGCTACTAGCGTACGTGAGCCGAAAGTTGCGTGCATTAACGGACATGTCTGACAATTCTGTGGTGGACCAATGAAAGGTAAGCTGCTCTTGATTTAAATAGCCGTTTGTATAGCCACATGTCACAAGTGTTTACTAAACATGAGTACATTGTTGTCTTTGGTTGTGTGCTGTTTGGTTAATGAGGTCTGTAATTAGTAAATTGGCTCCCACACATGGTTCAATCAGTGCATTTTAGCTATGGCTACAAGCACCTTGCCAGTATGTGTTAATCAATTAAGTGGACCTGTTTGTGATTGGCTGTTAGAGCACATAAAACCTGCCCAAATCCAACAAACGGTGATACCATTCTGTAGTCTGCATGCGTGCTTGTTGGTTGTGTATTGGTGTGTGTGTGTGCAGCTACAGGATGGAGCCAAATTCTGGACATCTGCCAGCCACAGCTGGCCCAAGTAGGAGTGTGGTGGGTGCTGTGCGCAGACCTCCCTTAAGGAAAAGGGCCCAGCCTGAAGGTGATGCAGCACCCCAGGCTAAGCGCCCAGGTGCCAAGAGGGAGCCAGAATTTAATTTGGCGGAGAATAATACTCTTGTGCGCCTTACACTTGCTAAATGGGAGCTGATCTTTGGCTCCCAAAGCAAGTCAATAGGCAAACAAGAAAGGAGCAAATTGTGGGATGCCATTGGTGAAGAGCTTACTAGCAGTGCTCAACACCCACGTAGTGGCCCATCCTGCAGGAAACGCTTCTACACTTTGAAAAGGGCCCTTACGGCAAAGATGAATCATGATCTTGATGTCGACAGTGGGACCATCCAGGGTCCAAAGAGTACCTACAGGCCATATGAGGAGATGCTGAAGGCCAAAATTCCACTCGCTCGGCTGCAGGGTGTGGATCCTGGGGATGACACCACAGGTTGGACTGAAGGTACATATTTTCTGCATATTTTTGGCAGCTAATGTTAATGTATGTGATTTGCTTTGTCTCTTTCTGGCCAACTAACAGTAGGACCTGTGAAGTAGTACAATATACCTCACAAATGTTTTCTTGCTTTCTTGTCTGTTGCTTTCTGCATAGGTGCACATGGTGCTGTCCAGGATTTGGCTGAGGACACCACAACTCCTGCCCTTCAACCAACCTCAAGCCTAACCCAGTCTGACATTGAAGGTATTTATCACTAATTTAGGGTTTTTTTTTTGGGTGCAAAAATGGGTGTGGTAGCACCTCAAAAAAAAGATTGGACCACTGTTGAGGATTAATAATATTGCCCTGCGGACTATTTACACATCCACTTTAATCCTCTCTGCAACTAACTAACAAGGCCCTTACATGCGTAGCTATGTTGGAAGCCAGAGATGTGTGGCCATATATCTGCATATACATGTGGAAGCCACACTGGGCTTGATTAGGGAATATTAGTGATTGAGCTGCTCACACACACCTTAATGCATGGTTTCTTTTGTGCCGCACATTACCAATGGCTAAATGTTTTCTTTGCTTTTGCCTAGCTGCACCGCCATTGGCCCCAGCATCTCCTCATGAGCCAAGCTACTCTTTGGATGCCGGTAAGTGCATGTGTCAACCTTGCTTTAGCCGCTTTTACACAAGTGCATGTCTATCATTCCTGTTTTTTCTTTGTAGGCCAAGTGACTGGTTCATCTTTGGACACCACTTCCGAGCTTGCAGGTCAACAGGACCCTGTTGGTGTGTATTGCCTCAAAAAATGTATCCTTTAGGCTGTTTATGTGACACTGGTTCTATTTGGTTAGTCTAATAATCGACATTTTTGCTATGTCAACTGGAAGATGGCTATTTGTATTGGATTTGCCATCCCCAGGGTAATTAGTATGGTTTTTAGAGTGAAGGAAATGCATTTTTAGGGTATATTTAAAGCCAATCATTCACCCAAGTAGTTGTAGGAATATTTAGAGACATTAATTGTGTATTTTAGTTGGCCGGAATCTCGGAAGTGGCTGTCCGGAAAGGGCCCTTCACGTTGAGGCTGACACAGATGAGGGTAAGTTGGTTTGGCTTGATTATCTAGTATGGATTTTGGCACTACTTTTGTGGAACTTTAGTAGGGCAACTTGTGTTTAAACATGTTCAACATTTTCAAGGGCAAAGCTTGAGTGAGGGCCCAACTCAAGACATCTGGGAGAGTGCGGGTATGTGTAATTTTCGCAATGTCTCTGTTCTTTTTTGGGTCAATTATTGCCTCATCTTCCTCTTACATACATGTTAGCAATCTGAGTTTCCAAGATACCTTTTGCCTAGTGTGTAATCTGGCACTTTGTGGAGGTATGGCCTTGATAGTCTATCCATGTTACATTTGAGTTTGGTCCACTGACCTATTAACCTGACTTTCCTGTTTAGCATATGCCAACTTTCCGGAGCTCTCAGATGTGGATTTGCCCCTCTCTGACAGCCAGACCCCACTCCTACCTCTGCCGGACGTCACGGATGTAACATGGCTGATTTAGAGGACCAATAACCACATTGCCATGTTCGTGGGTAGGCCATGAACCAACATGTCACATTTACTTTCTTTGTTGTTTTGGCAGGAGGCAGGACCAGAACCCCAAGCTGGGACCTCTTCCCAAGTGCCATGTGGCCAAACTTCAGAGGCTCAAGCAAGGGTAAGTTGTATTGTTACACTTTGGGCAAATGATTTGAATGATTTAATTTTTTTTTTTAGCCTCAAACCAGAGCAAGAGGAGGTGTTGCACCAACCAGTGCAGACTTTTACGAGCTAGGGGTCCGGATGCTGGAGGACTACAGTCGCCAACAGCCACGTGATGGAACTAATGAGCGCATTGCGGCGTTGGAAAATCAGGTGCGGATGTGTCAGCAACAAAATGAGGCCCTGCAGCGCCAGATGGAAGATTGGAGACAAGGCCACCAACACCAAACGACCCAGGAACTGGCTCGCCTTGCAAACCTGATGGAGCAATCTTTACAGCGCCAGGATCAAAGTTTGTTGTTGACACAACAGCTCATACAACAGCAGTCTATTTTTTTTACTGCACTGTTGGCCCCCAACACCACCCCTAGCAATGACTCCCAACCTCCCCGGCCCCCAAGCCAAGAATATTAATTGGTTTGTGGTTGTTTTGATTTTGTGTTAAATATATTTGATAACCCCACCTCGAAATTGTGTTATTCCAAAGACATAGCTAAGAACACAGTCAGGGATGAGTGTCTTGAGCTAGATATGTAAATGTATGTGCAAATTTAGGACACACATTGCTGACCATATCTTACTATGGTTTACACATTAAATGGCTACAAAGGTACCCCAAAATTAGACAAAGAATGGTTTTGGAGACACTTAAACTATGCTTGAAAAGGCACAACACACTGTAATTTCCAAAATAGAAAAATTTTAATTTAAAAGGCGGGCAACAGGCCCAACATTTGGCCGCACAGTGCCTCCAAACAATCACCACCACCCTAACGCCGCCTCTTCAAGGCCAGCAGCATAAGGCGAAGACGCCGGATCGACCGCCACAGTCTGCGATGCTGGTTTACACAAGCTGTAGAGAGTATAACAAAAAAATAATCACAATCTAGAATGTGACCTCTACAGACACAGATGTAGCAATGTAATGTAAGTGCCGACAATTAGCTGACGCTCACATTCACATTGTTTCCAACTGTGCCCTTATGTGTTACCATTATATGAGTACTAGTGGCTGCCTTAAATGTGGCCACAACATCCCAAGCATACATTTACTCTTAACTCTTGGGAATAAAAGAAGGTATAAGTCCCAGTGTGGACATTTATTTGTTTAGTTACAGCCAAACATCAGAGCCTAAGTCCTAACGAGTAAACTGGTTGGGCCAAGCATATTAGAGGTCACCACCTTAGCAGCCCAATTTGGTTGTGTAGAAACCACAATTTGCCTCGATGTTGCTAAATCAAGAATGTGAGCCAACAATCAAGCATGCAGACATGCATGTAGGATTGTTGGCCAAACACATATAACCTAGATGTGTGTTTTGAAAACACATAGGTACATTGTAAATGTGTCCAGAATTTACTATAAGACATAGGGGTCACAAGTCTTTAGGCATATGAAGTGGGTTGTACTCACCATCGCAGCTGTGGCTGTGGCCCATGCTGCTGGCCGTCCCGGGAGGTGTGGTGGTGATGCACACTGGCTCCGTCTGCGTGGCCACATCTGTCAGGAGAAAGCAAAAGAGAAAAGCAAAATTAGTGGGCCAATGACACATGACTATTTGTCAGCCATCTGGTTATGGAGTCTTCAAAATCAAATGGTTGCATGGTTACACACATGTTGGCCGACATTAGCATATTTCATGGTCCATGAGTTCATGTAAATAATTTTGGGTTGCAACATGGACACATAAAGATAATGTGCCAATAACCTGGACAGTGCAATGGTAAGGACTAATTTGCAGTTGATTGTAGAATGTTAATAGTGTGCAACATGTGTTAGCCGGAACAACTTACAAAAATAACACATTTGCTAGCCCCCATCATGGTGTGGGCTGAAACACAGGAGTGGTTGCCAGTTGGATTGCACTGCAGTGGGGCTTGTGATGTTAATGTACATTATCAAACCAGCTTGGCCTATGGACCAGGAAACATGTGTATGTTAAAAGTGGCCCAAGACCCAGGATTAATACTATCCTGTGTTTTGGCCCACTTTGGCAGGGCCCAACAATTTGAGTGAGACACCGTCCTCCGCCGCTGCCTTCTGCGCATCACTTCTCAATTGTGTGCGCACGCGCAGGCCATTATGAAACGGAGAGCGCAGGTGCACACACATCTAGAGGGGCACGCAGGAGGCTGCGGCGGTGGCTTCTGCCACCCCCAATGAGGTAAGGAGTTTGTGGGCTTTTGGGGGGGGGGCCCTGGGTGAGGTAGGTGATTGGGCATGGAAGCTTAGATATTCCAAGCACAATCAACAATGGGTGTTGGTCCACTTTAAGGAATGTCATAACATAGGGAATGTGAGGGATAACAACAAACACTTACCATGACTATGCTCGTGGAGAAGGCGTTGCCAAAAGCTCCTGGAGGTGCCGCCTATATGATGCCCTGCAAATTAGAGAGGGATGGCAAGGGCTAAGTACAAATGGACATATGTAACCTGTCACAGACTAACACTGACTAAATGTGCACTGAACTGCCACTTGAAGCCCAGGGAGGGCTCTGAGGAGGAGGCGGGGAGCCTCGGCTCCTCACACTCTGCTCCGAAGATCCCCCAGCCAAAGGGCCACCCTCCTCCCTCTCACTCCCTGCTCCTTCAGGGAGTGTGGGAGAGTCCATTCCTTCCACCCACTTGGACTCCCCACTTGAGAGTGGCCCCTTGGCTGTTGAGACTCCTCAGAGTCAGAGTGTGAGGAGCTGAGGCTTGATCCTGCCAGCCCCCCAGCAGCACACTCCTCTGGGGCATCATCCCCTTCCTCCCCTGGGTCCTCTAAATATGACCCGCGAGAGGGACCCTCCCCAGATGACTCCCCCGAGTCCACCTGTCTGGTTCGGGGGAGGAATCCCTTCCCACGTTTCCCCAGGGGAGGACGCTTATCTGTGTTGAGGGGGTGAATGCAAAGAATTAATATAAATACCCAAAATGGACACAGCTTAGAATATTATGTTTTACAAAGTATAAACATAGCATAAGCTTCTACTTACCTGAAGCGTAGGCATCATGTAGGCGGTACACGCCTTCAGGGTCCCGGCGCTTGAAGTCCGACCATTTCTGCATAATTGATCGGACACTGAGGTTGGTGTCGAAGCGCCGGGACACTGTGGCCTTCACCTCCAGGGCTATTCTCTTCTTGCCCCCACGGGCATAATTGTATTGGTGGATGCAGAAATCCTATGAGAAATGACAAAACAAAAAAAAATCAATACATGACATCAGACCAATTGTCATGAATGACTTGCCTTCAGTCCGTGCCCATTGTGTCCCTAGGCAACTGGCCAGGGTTTCTCCTGCCCAGCAGCCGCCTCTGCCTCCGGTGCCATCCCCAGCGGCGCGTGTGTCGCCGAGTAAGTCCTCCCCCCTTGCCCATTGTCACTCAGTTTGTGCTTGCTGGCCTATACAATCAGCTCATGTCCTCCGGTGGTGCAATACTCAGAATGGCCACCGGAGGCTGTTTAAAAGAACGAAGTCTAGAAGGTGCAGCTCTGAGCAGTTTGCCTGGGAAGCTCAGCTGGAGCAATCAGCCCAGAGCTCACCAATCAGACCACAGGGCCAGTGCTCCAATCTGCCGTCAGATCCTAAGTGCACCAATCCCAGCCACTGTCTCCCTGTCCCACCCTCCTCCCTCTCACTCCCTGCTCCTTCAGGGAGTGTGGGAGAGTCCATTCCTTCCACCCCACTTGGACTCCCCACTTGAGAGTGGCCCCTTGGCTGTTGAGACTCCTCAGAGTCAGAGTGTGAGGAGCTGAGGCTTGATCCTGCCAGCCCCCCAGCAGCACACTCCTCTGGGGCATCATCCCCTTCCTCCCCTGGGTCCTCTAAATATGACCCGCGAGAGGGACCCTCCCCAGATGACTCCCCCGAGTCCACCTGTCTGGTTCGGGGGAGGAATCCCTTCCCACGTTTCCCCAGGGGAGGACGCTTATCTGTGTTGAGGGGGTGAATGCAAAGAATTAATATAAATACCCAAAATGGACACAGCTTAGAATATTATGTTTTACAAAGTATAAACATAGCATAAGCTTCTACTTACCTGAAGCGTCGGCATCATGTAGGCGGTACACGCCTTCAGGGTCCCGGCGCTTGAAGTCCGACCATTTCTGCATAATTGATCGGACACTGAGGTTGGTGTCGAAGCGCCGGGACACTGTGGCCTTCACCTCCAGGGCTATTCTCTTCTTGCCCCCACGGGCATAATTGTATTGGTGGATGCAGAAATCCTATGAGAAATGACAAAACAAAAAAAAATCAATACATGACATCAGACCAATTGTCATGAATGACTTGCCTTCAGTCCGTGCCCGTTGTGTCCCTAGGCAACTGGCCAGGGTTTCTCCTGCCCAGCAGCCGCCTCTGCCTCCGGTGCCATCCCCAGCGGCGCGTGTGTCGCCGAGTAAGTCCTCCCCCCTTGCCCATTGTCACTCAGTTTGTGCTTGCTGGCCTATACAATCAGCTCATGTCCTCCGGTGGTGCAATACTCAGAATGGCCACCGGAGGCTGTTTAAAAGAACGAAGTCTAGAAGGTGCAGCTCTGAGCAGTTTGCCTGGGAAGCTCAGCTGGAGCAATCAGCCCAGAGCTCACCAATCAGACCACAGGGCCAGTGCTCCAATCTGCCGTCAGATCCTAAGTGCACCAATCCCAGCCACTGTCTCCCTGTCCAATCCTGCCGGTTTTCCCACTATAAAGGGATTTCCACTGCAGTGTGTCATTGCCTGTTATAGTGCCTAGTACTTAGTTGTCTAGCTTGTCTCTAGTGATTGAACCGACCTTTTGCCTGCCTGACCACGATTCCGCCTGACCCCTCTGATACCTCGCACTGTGACCTTCTGGATTTGACCTCGGCTTGTTTGACTACTCTCTGTACCTCCCATTGGATACCTCGCCCCGTGACCTCCCGGCTCCGACCTCGGCTTGTAATCGGACTTCCGCCATCCGGCATCCTCACTTGGGACTCCCTGCCGTTCATCAGTCTCCACCTTAAGCTGGTAATCTTTGCGCCCTATAAGTCCTGGGGGTAACCGAGTAGGAGAGGCATAACCCGCGTCTCCTACAAGCGGGGACTTGTCTATAGGCAGAAGAGGCGGTGGAGATTGGGGATTATCAGCTCAAGACAGACTGGTGTCCGGTACAGTCCTTACACCAATGGCCTAAACATTTATACTGAGAACAGATTAAAGTGGACCAACACCCAGGATTTTGACTATCCTGGGTTTTGGCCCACTTCGGTGGGGCACCCCGATCGGGGGTGGCCCGCTGTCTGGAACCCCCCGGGAAGGCCAGAAATACTCAACTCACATGCTCCCACGTGAGCCGCTGTGGTATGCGCGTCCAAGGCCGCTTGGACGCGCATACCAGCTCAGCTGCCTCTGAGCGCTGTAGGCCGCGTCTCGCCCTTCCCTCTAACAGGGATGGCGCCTGCGCCGGCCATTCCAAAATGGCGGCCACAGGTGCGCGCCCTGCTAGAGGGAAGCGCAAGACACGGCCGCGGCTCGCGCATGCGCCGATGGAACGGGGCTGAGGTAAGGTTTGTGGGCCTCCTGGGGGGTTCCTCCCCGCGGGACATCCCGATTTGGGATGCCCCGCTGGGAGGGATCTGATCGGTCCAGGAATCTTATAGATTTCATTCCCAATCCCCCCTGGGTGTTGGTCCACTTTAAACATATAATCCAAGAGAAACATACTCACTTTGACCACCTGCCCGTTTACGCGGCTATCCACCCGTTTGCGCTTCTGCTTTTGAGGCCCAGGAGGGGGAGGGGTTGGAGGGGGGTTAGGTGGGGGAGGTGAGGTAGGTGGGGGAGGTGGGGGAGGGGTGGTGGGGCCAGATTCTGAGGAGGAGCTGGGGAGCCGCATAACTCTTCTCCTGGGCATCATGGTGGAAACGCAAAGGAGGAAACCGGAACCGGATATGACCAAAGCGACAGGAAAATATAAAAAAACACTCTGCACACCAGGAACAAGCTAATATCCGCAATGTGCAAGCTAAGTGGCGGAAATAGTCGAGTTACGCATTACAACAAGCTATGGCCCAAAGCACAATTAATTTTTAGCTTTATGTTGCTTTGAAACGCAAAGGAGGAAACCGGAAGTTGATAGGACGAAAGCGCCAGACCATAAAAAAAAAAAAAAAAAAAAAAAGAAACACGCGCACCAGAACTAGATAATATCCGCTATGTGCAAGCTAAGTGGCGGAAATAGTCGATTTACGCATTACAACAAGCTATTGGCCAAAGCGCAAATAACTTTTAGCTTTATGTTGCTTTGAAACGCAAAGGAGGAAACCGGAAGTGGATATGACGAAAGCGCCAGACCCAAAAACCAAAAAAAATCCGCGCACCAGAACTAGCTAATATCCGCTATGTGCAAGCAAAGTGGCGGAAAGAGGATTTTTACGCATTACAACAAGCTATTGGCCAAGACGCCATTAGTTATCGATTTAGCTGGGTGATCAATATCCTGTAATGCATAAGTCAGCGAACAAACAAAAGCTGGTTGCTTACAAATAACAATCTTATAGTCCTTCATAAAATAATAACACAAGCAAACTAGCCAAATACATGATAATGTGGCACACAGGAGAATGCATAACGGGTTGTTATGAGCTTGTACGCATGAACAAATCCAGAAGAATGTGGACATGCACGCTCACAACTACAGTGTATTCATTAAGAACGACTGGGGTCGCTGCAAGTGAATTCAGGCAAAATGGCAGAAAGGCACATGTATGAACAGCTCAGCGCAGCACAGCGCCGCTAGCGTCGCCACATAGCGAATCAAAACAGCGACTGCACAAACTCTGAACACCACAGATTCATCAAGGACAGGGCTGCCGAATAGCTTGGGCGCTGACAATTTCAATGAGCGAACGTGAGCGCCAAACATGAGTGACTAAAAGTAGCTTTACTAGCCATGTGTGTTGTGAAAGCAAGCTATTTTGAGCCTAATGTGTTTTGTGGGAGGAGATGCATTTTAGATTTCACAAACAACATTCCAGTGTAAAAATTACATCTTTCCTCAAATAAACAATAAAAACAAGCCAGATTAATCAAACATATCCGAAACAACATGTGTTGAATTTTTGAAACAAGACAAGAACACAAAAACCACATAAAAAAACATTGCAGGGTCTGCCATTGAAATGTATGGGAGAGCGCCAGGTAGCGACAGGTCATACCTGGCGCTGTGATGGGATTAGCAGCGGCGCTGTTCGTTGCAGTCGGCTACATGATGAATCCCGCGCTAGCTGACGCCCTCGCCGGCGCTAGCCTCATTTAGCGTGATAAATGCGTGATTGGGTCCGCCGCCGGGCGTTCTGGAGTCGGTAGCCGCCGATAGCTGGCGCTACCTGGCACTAGTGAGACACTACCTGGCGCTATCGCTTGATGAATAAGGCCCAGAGTTGTTTTATCCAGGATAAGTGATGCCCATTTGGCTAAAGCAATTATTGGTAAAGCTGTGGAACATATAGTAGAAATGGATGGCCATTCCAAATATAAATGGCAAAGGATGGTTTTAGCCAAACACAAATCATGAACACATGGTTTTATGTAACATATGAAAAATACCCAGTTTTATAGATGTATCAGCTTTTAGATGATGATAAAGAAATACATTTTAGCATCATGTCTGACTCTAATGATTCCCCTCCAGCATAAAGAAAGCCAGGAAAGGTTGTGGACAGCCTATTTGGAAAGCAAGTAGTATATGCCAAAAAAGATGGCTCAAAAAGGCTGGCATGTAATTCATCAAGTGGAAGCCAAATCTTCAAAGTGACTATCTTGAATTTTCCCAAGGTTATGGAGCTACCAAATGTAATCTTTATAGAAATAAGGAATAGGAATAAACTACTTCTGACAAATGAGGGGCTTAGGGAAATATAGAAGGGAACTGAACAAAAAATTAAAACGGAAGTAGCAAAAGAGCATACAAATGGAGTTGTGTGACTGCTCATTATGAAAGTTATTCTTAAGCACTCATTCTTTACCTTCAATGCATTGTTTAGGTATATATAATTTCCCTATATTAGGTGTCAGTATATTTTAGCTTCCAGCATCCATTTGAAGGCATTATGGGTAAATAGTATTTTTATGTTTAGCATTGGGGCCGGGGCTAATGACGTCAGTCCGTGCCGTCGTCCCCGCTAAGCCCCGCCCCTTTGGGGGCGGGGCTATGACGTCATTCCCAGTCCCGATCACCGGCTACAGCTCTGTTAGCTGTCAGATGCCGGTGATCGGTGCCCTGGAAGGAGGTGACAGGAGATCCTCTGATCTCCTGCCTCCTCCTTCTCTGGATGCCGATCACCGGCATCTGACAGCAGATCAGCGAGGGACACAGGAGCTGACGATCGAAGGTGAGTAAAGAGTAATTTTTTTTTTTTTTAATAAATAAAAATTTTGTGTCCGTGTTTTTTTTTTTTTTCTGTTAACCCTTTGTGAACTGGTAAGGGGTCCATGAGACCCCTGTACCAGTTCACAAGGCTGGGGTCTGGCAAGTCACCTGCCCTAGCGGGTGACTTGCCATTAACCCCTGGCCCCCCAATTACCTGCCTCCCCAAAGCCCAGGGGGGGGCAGAAGAGCCCGGGCCCACATAGACTATGTGGGCTCGTAGGCTGCAGGGTGGGGGGGGCCACAAAAGCTGGCCCCCCCACTCTGTGCCTACAAGCCCCCATAGCTGGTCCTGGGCTGGTTATGACGGGTAGGGGGGACCCTACGTCATTTTTTTTTTAATTTTAAGGGTTAGGGTTAGGGTTAGGGTTAGCCTAACCCTAACCCTTAAAATTAAAAAAAAAAATGAGGTCCCCCACCCTGTGAGGGGGGACCCTATGTCATTTTTTTTTTAATTTTAAGGGTTAGGGTTAGGGTTAGGCTAACCCTAACCCTAACCCTAACCCTTAAAATTAAAAAAAAAAACCCTAACCCTTAAAATTCCCCCCAAAAATGGGGTCCCCCCCCTACTTTTTTTTTTTTTTTTTTTTTAAGTGGACCAACACCCAGGCTGATCGGCCCGGATCAGATCCCTCCCTGCGGGGCATCCGAAATCGGGATGCCCCACTGTGTGAAACCCCCAGGACGCCCCAATCGCCTTACCTTATCCCTGTTCCAACGGTGCATGCGCGGGCCGCATCTCGCGCTTCTCTCTATCAGGGCGCGCACACGTTCCGGTCGTTTGTGAATCGCCGACGCGGGCACGCTCCCTGTTAGAGGGAAGCGCGAGATGCGGCTGCCAGCGCGCTCAGAGCCGCTGTGGTTGTCCGTCCCTTGTCCTTGCATACCACAGAGGCTCTGAGCGCTCTGATTGGACGAGCGCTCGCGCATGCACCGTAGGAGCGGGCTGAGGTGAGTTTTTTATACCTTTCTCGGGGGTTTTACGCAGCGGGGCACCCCCGCGGAAGTGGATCAAAACCCAGGATAGTGAAAATCCTGGGTGTTGGTCCACTTTACGGGTTAGGGTTAGGCTAACCCTAACCCTTAGAATTCCCCCCAAAAATGGGGTCCCCCCACCCCCTGGGATTAAAAAGAAAAAATTAAAAAAAATTAAAATTTTAAAGAATTAAAATTAAAAAGAAGATGACATAGGGACCCCCTCCCAGGGGGGCCCACAATTTTTTTAATTTTTGGGGTTAGGCTTAGCCAAAAATTCTCAAAAAAAATTGGGGTCCCCCCCCCCGGGAGGGGGTCCCTATGTAATTTTAAATTAACCCCTTATGTTTATAGTGTGGATAGTAGTATTTTATTTGTAAATGTTATAAAATGCTCTTTTCAGTTTGGGGGGTCTCCTGGGCAAGAATGAGGGGCTATTGTGGTACCGTTGTAATCGGGAGAAATGGGGCTATCACATGCAATATGGTTTTTATTACTAAAAAATGTTTTATTTAAAATAAAGGAGACAATTGTATATATATATATATATATATATATATATATATATATATATATATATTATTTTATTTATTTTTTTGTTTTTTTTTACGCAAAAATATTTAAAAAACAGTAGAAAAATTACAAACAAGACATTTAATGTTAAAGCCTAAATTCTGCTGCAAAAAAATATATATATATTTTCCAAGAAATTCCGACAAAAATCACGGTTAAACATGCCGCAAAATGGGGAAAAATTACCAACTGAGGGCGACAAAAGTTCAAGTAGGCTGGCAATTAAAAGGGTTAATAGTACCTATGCATGTTGGGTATTGTTCTGCTCGGGGGACCTTGCGCTTTCAGATTTAGCTTGTTTTTTCTTATTTGCATATTGATATTTTAGGAAAAGGTGTTTTTTATTCTGCTTTTTTATAATTTTTTTTGTGAAACCCTGTGCAACCTAAGAATTCTTCAAGGGATTACTTCCAGAAAGATGAGCCCACGACAACAAGCTGGGTACGCTTAGAAAGCTTAAAATGTGTACTTTCAGGGAATATATGGTTTATGGGGGATATTCTAAATGTAAAGGGTTTTTTTGGGTAGAAAAAGCACAAGGTGCGCACTTTGTATGCAGAGCTGAAATTTTGAAGTAAAATTACCGTTACGCACATGCTTTACTTTGGTGTGTTTGGCAACTCTTCCCTTGACAGTAGCTATGCATGCTGGGTATTGTTCTGTTCGGGGCATGTTGCTTTTTCAGATTTTCAGTTTTTTTCTTGTTTGCATATAGGTTTTTTTAGGAAAATGTGGTTTTGATTCTGCTTTTTTATACTTTTTTAGAGAAACCCTGTGCAACCAAAGAATATATTGAGGGATTACTTCGAGAAAACTGCACCCATGTCAACAAGCCTGGTACGCCTAGAAAGCCTGAGGTGTGTACTTCCAGAGAATATATAGTTTGTGCGGGGTATTTCAAATGTAAAGGGTTGTTTTTCTTGAAAAACTGCAAGGTGCGCTTAGCACGTAGCATAGTTGTATTTTATCTGAAAATCTCCTAAAGAGTTGTTTCAGTTTGGGGGAGTCTCCTGGGCAGGAAAGGGTGTCTACCTATACATATGTGGTATCACTGTAACCGGGAGAAATTGGGGTTTCACGTGCAATAAGATTTTATTGACAAACTTACATTTTTTATTACAAAAAACACTACAAATTGTAAAAAATTGTTTTTTGGGTTTTTTTTTGCACATATTTCATCCAAAAATATTGAGAATACACCTAAAAAATGACAAACAAGACATTTCATGTTAAAGCTTAGACTCTGCTGAAAAAAACAATATATCACTTTTCTGGGAAATCCCTGGAAATCCCTTCAAAAATCACAGTTGAACAAGGGGAGCGCAAAATAGTGCAAAATGGTCTGGCAACAAAGGGTGACAAAATCTCAAGGTAGGCTGGCGGTTAAAGGGTTAAACAGTACTGACACACAAGTGGTTTGAGCAAGTGGTATTAAACAGTACTTGCACACAAGTGCTCTGAACCAGTGAATACTCCACTAACAATTGGTATTAAAGAGCAGTAACCTCCAAGGGGGTTGAACAATTGGCATTAAAGAGCAGTGCCTCCAAGGGGTTTGAACAATTGGTATTAAAGAGCATTACCCCCAAGTGGTTTAAAGTGGACCAAAACCCAGGATTTTGACTGTCCTGGGTCTTGGTCCTTTCCCCCGCTGTGTGAAACCCCCCAGATCGCTGATGCAAACTCACCTCTTCCCGGTCCTATAGTGCATGCACGACTGCTCTTCCAATCAGTGTACTCTGGTGCCCTGGGTGGGGGGGAATCGGCATGGTTTTTGGTCCACTTTAAACAATTGGTATATAAGGGTAGTATCCCCCAAGTGGTTTGAAAAATTAGTATAAAAGAGCAGTGACCCCCAAGTGGTTTGTGCAATTGGTATTAAAGAGCAGTGACCCCCAAGTGGCTTGAGCAAGTGGTATTACACAGCACTGACACACAAGTGGTTTGAGCAAGTGGTATTAAACAGTACTGACACACAAGTGTCCTGAACCACAACAATTGGTATTAAAGAGCAGTGATCCCCTAAGCGGTTTGAACAACTGGTATTAAAGAGTACTGACATCCAAGTGGTTTGAACAAATGAAGAGTATAATGACAGGTGTGCCCACAATTAAATAGTTTATCAAAGCCTAAGATGGTGTAATGCAAGTTATGCCAAGTAGCTGGTTTATCACATTTTAAAGGAGTATAATGTCAGGTGTACCCATAATTAAATAGTTTATCAAAGTTCAAAAGATTATAATGCCAGGTGTGCCAACTAGGGATGAGCGAACTTTTGAAAAATTCGATTCGGCTGATTCGCCTAATTTTCCGACAAAATTTGTTTCGATCCGAATTTATTCGCGACAAATCGCTATTAAAAATGGCTATTTCTGAGCTTCCTAGAGCCTCAATAGGGTTGTAAACCATTCTGCCTTGCTGTAACATGCATAGGATGCGTGCTGGGTTAGTGAAATAATACTGTAAATAATTATGACATGCAGATAAGAGGCATCGCTATTAGAATCGCAGAGCGGCACCATTGCAGAGAGTTGAGGTGGCATCACTATGAGGGGCCCCTATATAGCCTGAAAAACACACCCTGGAGCTGGCAGCAGCAGGAGCCCAAATATTGGCTGAAAGACATCCTGGAGTTGGCAGCAGGAGCCCAAAAATTGGCTGAATGACACCCTGGAGTTGCAAGCAGCAGCAGGAGCCCAAACATAGCTTGAAAGAGACACTGGAGTTGGCAGCAGGAGCCCAAAAATTGGCTGAATGACACCCTGGAGTTGCAAGCAGCAGCAGCAGCCCAAACATAGCTTGAAAGACACACTGGAGTTGGCAGCAGGAACCCAAAAATTGACCTAACGACACACTTCAGTTGGCAGCAGCAGCAGCAGGAAGCCGAAATTTGGCTGAAAGGCACATACTGAAGTTGGCATCAGCAGGAGCCCAAAAATTGGCTGAACGACACCCTGGAGTTGCAAGCAGCAGCAGCAGGAGCCCAAACATAGCTTGAAAGAGACACTGGAGTTGGCAGCAGGAACTCAAAAATTGTCCTAAAGACACACTGCAGTTGGCAGCAGCAGGAGGCCAAACATAGCTTCAAAGAGACACTGGAGTTGGCAGCAGGAGCCCAAAAATTGTCTGAATGACATCCTGGAGTTCCAAGCAGCAGCAGCAGGAGCTCAAACATAGCTTGAAAGAGACACTGGAGTTAGCAGCAGGAGCCCAAAAATTGTCTGAATGACACCCTGGAGTTGCAAGCAGCAGCAGCAGCAGCCCAAACATAGCTTGAAAGACACACTGGAGTTGGCAGCAGGAGCCCAAAAATTGGCCGAATGACACCCTGGAGTCGCAAGCAGCAGCAGCAGCAGCCCAAACATAGCTTGAAAGAGACACTGGAGTTGGCAGCAGGAGCCAAAAAATTGGCTTAATGACACCATGGAGTTGCAAGCAGCAGCAGCCCAAACATAGCTTGACAGAGACACTGGAGTTGGCAGCAGGAACCCAAAAATTGGCCTAAAGACACACTGCAGTTGGCAGCAGCAGCAGTAGCAGGAGGCCGAAATTTGGCTGAAAGGCACATGCTGAAGTTGGCATCAGCAGGAGCCCAAAAATTGGCTGAACGACACCCTGGAGTTGCAAGCAGCAGCAGAAGGAGCCCAAACATAGCTTGAAAGAGACACTGGAGTTGGCAGCAGGAACCCAAAAATTGGCCTAAAGACACACTGCAGTTGGCAGCAGCAGGAGGCCAAACATAGCTTGAAAGAGACACTGGAGTTGGCAGCAGGAGCCCAAAAATTGTCTGAATGACACCCAGGAGTTCCAAGCAGCAGCGGCAGCAGGAGCCCAAAAATTGGCTGAATGACACCCTGAAATTGCAAGCAGCAGCAGCAGTCCAAACATAGCCTGAAAGACACACTGGAGTTGGCAGCAGGAGCCCAAAAATTGGCTGAATGACACCCTGAAGTCACAAGCAGCAGCAGCAGCCCAAACCTAGCTTGAAAGAGACACTGGAGTTGGCAGCAGGAGCCCAAAAATTGGCTGAATGATACCCTGGAGTTGCAAGCAGCAGCAGCAGCCCAAACATAGCTTGAAAGAGACACTGGAGTTGGCAGCAGGAGCCCAAAAATTGTCTGAATGACACCCTGGAGTTGCAAGCAGCAGCAGCAGCCCAAACATAGCTTAAAATACACTGGAGTTGGCAGCAGGAGCCCAAAAATTGGATGAATCAAACCCTGGAGTTTCAAGCAGCAGCAGCAGGAGCCCAAACGTAGCTTGAAAGAGACACTGGAGTTGGCAGCAGGAGCCCAAAAATTGTCAGAATGACACCCTGGAGTTGCAAGCAGCAGCAGCAGCAGCCCAAACCTAGCTTGAAAGACACACTGAGTTGGCAGCAGGAGCCCAAAAATTGGCTGAATGACACCCTGGAGTTGCAAGCAGCAGCAGCAGGAGCCCAAACATAGCTTGAAAGAGACACTGAAGTTGGCAGCAGGAGCCCAAATATTGGCTGAATGACATCTTGGAGTTGCAAGCAGCAGCAGCAGAAGCCCAAACATAGTTTGAAAGAGACACTGGAGTTGGCAGCAGGAGCCCAAAAATTGGCTGAATGACACCCTGGAGTTGCAAGCAGCAGCAGCAGCAGCAGCAGCAGCAGCCCAAACATAGCTTCAAAGAGACACTGGAGTTGGCAACAGGAGCCCAAAAATTGGCTGAATGACACCCTGGAGTTGCAAGCAGCAGCAGCAGGAGCCCAAACATAGCTTGAAAGAGACACTGGAGTTGGCAGCAGGAACCCAAAAATTGGCCTAAAGACACACTGTAGTTGGCAGCAGCAGCAGGAGGCCAACATTTGGCTGAAAGGCACACCCTGAAGTTGGCATCAGCAGGAGCCCAAAAATTGGCCTAAAGACATAAATATGTTTTGCACCATGGACCATGGCGCAGATAGGCATCGGCCAACTGACTACATAGAATGTCTTTGTAGTAGGTCAGTTTGTCCTCCCTCTTGGCGGGTTTAAAAAATGCCCCCATTTTGTGCCGGAAGCGAGGGTCCAATAAGGTGGAGAGCCAGAAGTCATCCCGCTGACAAATGGAAACAATTCTGGGGTCACTACGCAAGCACGTGAGCATGCTTCCTGCCATTTGCATAAATGACTCGGAGGGACTACCTGTCTCTATCTCCACTGCATACTGCCACGGTGTGTCTGGGTCCTCTGTCTCGCCTTCCTCACAACCCTCTAGCTCCTCTGGCTGCTTCTGCTCCTCCTCTCCTGTCCGCTGAGTAGATAAGCCAGCCATTTCGCCAAGCCTAAACTGTGCACTGTGCCACTCCTCCTCCTCTTCCTCCTCCTCCTTCAGTTCAGCTCCAACGGGGTTCATGTGGCCGTAAGATGTAGACGCCATGTCTCCAGTGCCCTGACCAGCCATGGTTTCCAACATGTGCTGTAGTACATGAAGCAGTGGAATCACGTCGTTCATCCCGTAATCCTGGCGACTCACAAATAAAGTGGCTTCCTCAATGGGCCTGAGCAAACGGCAGGTGTCACGTATGAGCTGCCACTGGTTGATATTGAAGTTACACAGGGGAGTCCCCCTATCAAATCGGATCATCAAGAAATCCATGATGGCTTTTCTCTGTTCGTATAGTCTGTCCAACATATGCAGGGTGGAATTCCAACGGGTGGAAATATCGCAAATCAGACTATGTTGGGGGATACTGTTCTGACGCTGTAGCTCAAGAAGGGTGTGCTTGGAGGTGTATGAGTGGCTGAAGTGCATGCAAAGTTTCCTTGAAGTTGTTAGGATGTCTTGCAGATGGGGGGAAGACTTCAGAAACCGCTTCACAACCAGATTGAAGACGTGAGCCATGCAGGGCGCATGGGTCAGCCTTCCTTGTTGCAGCGCAGACAAAATGTTCTTCCCATTGTCGGTAACCATGGTTCCCATTTTCAGTTTTCTTGGAGTAAGCCATGTTTGGATTTCTTGATGAATAAATGTAAGCAGTTCCTCCCCTGTGTGACTCGTTCGCCAAGACTAACCATGTGAAGCACAGCGTGACACCTCCGTGCCCTGCACACATGGTAGGCTGGAGGGGCACTGAGACTTGAGCCTACTGTGGAGGGTGAGGAGATGGCGGAGGATGAGGAGGCTGAGTCGCACGGTGTCACAGGCACAACGGCCAGGGAGCTCGAAGGCCGAAGCGGCGAGACCTGTCCAAGTTGCTGCTGCTGCAAAGGGACCACATTCACTCAGTGGGCTGTAAATGACATGTACTGTCCCTGACCGTAGTTACAGCTCCAGACATCGGCGCTGCCATGCACTTTGCTACACACTGACATGCTCAAGGACTGGTCCACCTTCTGTTCAACAAAAGTGTGCAGCGCTGGTACTGCCTTCTTGGCAAAGAAATGACGGCTTGGGACTCTCCACCTCGGCTCGGCACAAGCCATCAGTTCTCTGAAAGGTGCAGAGTTCACCACCTGAAAAGGGAGCGACTGCAGCAGCAGCAACTTGGACAGGAGCACATTCAGCTTCTGCACCGTAGGATGAGTGGGCGCATACTGCTGTCTCTTAGACATGGCTTCGCTGATGGATTGCTGGTGGGATGCATGACTTGGAGGAGGAGCAGGAGCATCTGGAGTGACAGAGGATGGGTATGATGCACAGCTGCCTTCGGCTGAGGTGCTGGAGCCTTGGCTGGCAGAAATTGGGAGCGGCATGCCACTTGGTGAGGAAGCAGCCTGGACCACCTCTTCGGAGCCTCGGTTCTCCCAGGCCGCTTTATGGTGACGCATCATATGTTGACGCAGGGCCGTGGTGCCAACATTTGGGCCCTGGCCATGCTTCACCTTCTGCCTACATATCTTGCATGTGGCCATGTTACCCTCCTGCGGATGCTTGAGGAGAAACTGCCACACTGCCGAGTAGCTGCTTTTTCCACCAACAGCCTGCACTGATTCACTGCTACTGTCGCCAACTTCAGGAACCCCTGCTCCACTACCTCCCGATAAGGTAGTCTGCCGCGCAGCAGGTGCTCTACCCCAGCCCCGTTTGGCTCCAGGCTTTACAAATCTGCCCCCATGCTGACTGCCTACCATGTTGCTAACAGCTTGCTGCCTCAGCTGCTGACTCTGGGGCAACCTGCGCCCCTCTTCTCCTGATGATGAGGATGAAGCCCCTTCTGCACCCGGCTCCCAAGTGCGATCGGCTTCATCATCATCACCGAGTTGTGGTTGCACGTCACTGATGTTCTCGGTTTCCTCAACAGTGTCTGGCGCAGGAGTTGGAACGCTCGCAACAACACCTACACCACTCTCCACATCACTATTTGTCTGCCTAGCGAAGGAAGCCACCTCCATTTCTTGGCTGGGCAGTAGCTGCTGACTGTCCTCTATCTGATCGTCCTCCTCACTAAAGAGTGGAACTGAACCCAAAGCATAGGATACGTCGCTGGGGGAGGGAACGGCGTAGGACAGAGGCAATGGGAGGACAGGGACTGCTCTCGGGCCATGCCAACTCAGGGTTGTGTCAGAGGAACCTACCGACTCTAGACTGGGGGTGTCAGATGTAACTTGTGATGATGTGCATGACCGCGTTAACCAATCTACCATGGCAGATGCGTTACTGGTGGAGACACGACCGCTAGCAGATACTGGCAGATCAGGTCTCTCACCGCAACTTCTGCTACCACTCGCCCCTAGTCTGCTGCAACCTCTGCCTGCTGAATCTTGGCCTCTGTCACTCCTCTTTGAACATCCTGGCACTTGTCTGCCTGACATTTTTATGTATTTTAAATGCGCAATAAAAAAAGCACTTAAAGCAGAAGCTAAATAAAGTGAGATACTGCTTCTCTGCACCAGATACTATGAAAATTGGCAATATGGGATACCCTGCGGGCTGGTGTTTTTACAATACGCAAAAAAACAATTCAAAATGCAATATATTAATATAACAGAGCCTGTAGAAGATGTTTTAGTATAACAGATAGGGTGAAATGTGCCGGTTTGGGATACCCTGCGGCCTGGTGTTTTTACAGGACGCACAAAACCAATTCAAAATGCAATATATTAATAAAACAGAGCCTGTAGAAGCTGCTTTAGTATAACAGATAGGGTGAAATGTGCTGGTTTGGGATACTCTGCGGCCTGGTGTTTTTACAGGGCGCAAAAAACCTATTCAAAATGCAATATATTAATAAAGCAGAGCCTGTAAAAGCTGCTTTAGTATAACAGATAGGGTGAAATGTGCCGGTTTGGGATACCCTGCGGCCTGGTGTTTTTACAGGATGCACAAAACCAATTCAAAATGCAATATATTAATAAAACAAAGCCTTTAGAAGCTCATTTAGTATAACAGATAGGGTGAAATGTGCTGGTTTGGGATGCCCATGTGGCCTGGTGTTTTTACATGACGCACAAAACCAATTCAAAATGCAATATATTAATAAAACAGAGCCTTAAGAAGCTGATTTAGTATAACAGATAGGGTGAAATGTGCTGGTTTGGGATGCCCATGTGGCCTGGTGTTTTTACAGGATGCACAAAACCAATTCAAAATGCAATATATTAATAAAACAGAGCCTTTAGAAGCTGATTTAGTATAACAGATAGGGTGAAATGTGCTGGTTTGGGATGCCCACACAAAAACAATTCAAACTGAAATATATTTATGAGAAATAGCCTTTAAAAGCTGCTTTAGTGTAACAGATAGGGTCAAATGTGCTGAAATAGTATGCCCATGTGGGCTGGGGTTTTTACAGCATACAAAAAAACATTAAAACTAATCGAGTTATAAGAAATGCTTGTGTGTAACAGATAGGGTTAAATATGCCACTGCCAAGATGGGATGCACAGTGGCCAGGAATATTTACAGCACAAAAAAAAAACTGATGGCGGACGGCGGCTGGGCGGTTTTATCATTGCAGCAATCTTCTTTTAAACAGTGTCAGCGGACAGCCTCTTCCCCCCCATATAGCATCACTGGCCAGGACGCAAAGGGAGCAGGATGAAGGCTGTTGCCTAAACACTGAATAGAAGCTGTATTTTAATCAACTGAAATGTGAGTGCACACTTTTAACAACTTTTTAAGAAAATATATTAAAACGGTGTTACACTAGATATCCTTTATGCTTTTATTTTTATGGCAATACGCCTTGATATTCTTACACTAACCACGTTTGGGAGCAATATTGCTGGATAAGGATTAAATGTTGTGGAAAGAAGGAAATCTACACGGCAGCAGAACCAAAGCTTCATTTGGAGTATTTTACTCTGCATACCATCTGGTAAGAGTAATTTAAACAGGTGGTGGGCACGTGGTGGAAAATTGAAGTGGAGTAATTGTAGCTACTACCAACAGCACAGTACCAGTGCATGCATTTTGGGATACCCACTTTGGACTTAGATGGAAGCCTTTTGACATTACACTGTTAGAGAACAGACAGTGGATGATCTATTGCCTTGGACTTTAACCACGATTGTTATAAGTTTGCTCTGTGTTTATTTATTTTCATATGTTTATGCAACCTAGAGGGATAATAGGTCTACACACGTTGAGCATTGTACCTAACTTTTTGAAATCTTTTATTGATAAGGTTTAAGCGCGGGTTTTTCCAATATAAAAAGCTCAAATACTATAATGCCAGGTTTGCCACCAATTTAAAAGTTAAAGTTAAATTAAATAGTACTGGCACACAAGTGGCCTGAACCAATGGATACTCCACTAACAATTGTTACTCAAGAGCAGTGATGCCCAAAGTGGTTTGAACAATTGATATTAACACCCAAGTAGTTTCAGCAAATGGTTTCAAATAGCAGTGACCCCCAATTGATTTGAAAGTGTTATGAAACAGTACTGACACACAAGTGCTGTGAACCACTAAACAAAATTTTTTTTTTCAATATGGCCTTAAATGCTGAACGCGTGCACAGATTGCAATTTTAAATCAGTGCTCGGGTTTGGGACCCGAGCTCACAATCTTCATTATGAACACGAACTTTAGTTGAAACTAGTAAATCAGTTTCAACAATATAATGTATTAGTCAAGGGATCTCAAGATGTATTTATATATCAAAATAACAATATGAAAATTATAGAAATAGAATGCAAACTGCATGTGATTGCATCTTACAGTATTGTGATCACAAATAATAAAATGTATGTATTTGTCATTCCTGTCATCCATAATACTTTGAACGATTTGCAATTTTAACATTAAAAAACATTAGTTAAACTCATTTTAAAACACCATCAGATGCTTGTGAATTTCTTATACATCTCATAATCTTTTGATTATACTTTACGTAACCAGAATAGTACATTGCCTGCCATAAATAATTTAGCTGTAAACACTAGTGTGGCTATATTAAATTGTGTTTTTCACGTTATTAGGTTCAAATTAAATGCATTATGCAGTGATACCAATTCTAATTCCAAACAGATTAACATACAGAAGATTATCAAAATATAAACCCAGGAACAATGAAGATGTGTTGCAGTGTAGATTTACCTCATGCCTAAAGAGATACCACACAAATAAAAATTACTTGGGTTTTTTTGCTCTCTGGTGGAACAACACAATTTAGCATGCCACGCTGTGTGTTTCCCCATGTATCGCCCACAACACTGACCTCTCCCTGGTTCCCACGTGGTCCACTCAACCAACCTGCTCACAGCGGGGCATCTTAATTCAGGATTCTCCATAAAGAGATAGAGCAACCTCTCTAACAGTCTTATATACTTTTTATAAATTAGCATATTATCTATTTCATTTGATTCGATTAGAATAGGACATATATAAATGATATTCAGACAAATTATTTGGAATTTCCTTACAATACCAATACATGGGATTCCAAAAAAGTCTCTCATCTATCTTGAAAGCAGCAGGCCTTTTATTGGTCTTCTGCATTATCTGGAATTTGGCCTACCCAGGGTATATATAAAGAACTTGAGTGGCATCAGCCTAATTCTGCAGTCAGAGATTACAAGACTAGTGCAGTGAGGGACTTATGAGAATAATTTAGGTTTACTAATTATAAGTTATCAAAAGAACTTGCATGGTATTACAACAGCCCATGGCTGTTGACAACTCTCGATCTAAAACCACAAGCTTTATGCAGCTACACAACACACACAGAGTTTGAACAGTGGTGGAGCATAGGTCGCACCTACCTATTCCTCACTGCAAAGCATAGTCACTAGTGAAGAGCCAAACCAACACCTATTTAAATCGGCTCTTGTCAGGCCCAAGGGACACCAACCTTCTAGGTGAGTTCACAGCTCCCAATATCCACTGCTAGCTTCACCTATAGCAAAGCACCGTTTGCAGGATGCTTTATACGTCTCACTGGGCACGGTTGTGTGGAAGGAGGAAGCTCGACCCTTAAAGTAATACTGGTCAATTGTTCTACGATCGGAAAGGGCAATGTTCTGAGAAGACACCCAGACCAGATATCACCCACCTGAAATGGTGGCTCCAGGGACCTATGTCAATCAGCAAAGGTCTTATGGCTGCTGGTAGCCCACTTTAAGATTCTCTTGAACCTTGGACCAAATGGTGGCTCTTTCTCAAAACCATTCCTCCAAAGCCGGCAAATTGTAGGAAGGGCCAGAGAAAGACAATGCCTTGGGATCTTCCCATAGTTGCAGAAGAACAGTGAAAATGTTTTCGACTCACTGGACACATTAGGTAAATTCAGCAAACTCAAAAAATTCCAACCATTGATCCTGGCAATCGCACACAAAGCAGCACAAGTATTGCTACAGTGACTGGTTCACCTTCTCAGTCGGACCGTTAGACTGTGGGTGGTAGGCCGACGATCCCGTAGTTGCAGAAAAATTGTGAAAGTTTTGTTGACTCACTCCGCGCATTATTAAAGGCAAATTCATCAAACTCGATAAATTCAGACCATTGATCCTGGCAATGGGACATAAAGCAGCGAGTATTACTTCAGAGACTGGTTCACCCTCTCAGCCTGACGGTTAGACTGTTGTTGGTAAGTTGACGATAGAGACACTTTAATTCCCAATCGTGCACAGAACTCCCTCCAAAAACAAGAGAGAAATTGAACCCCCGATCTGAGACGATATTCTGAGGTATTCTGTGAATACCAATGGTGTGAAGATGACGGGTTTCACCAAGGGAACGCCCCATCTTACTGAATAGGTTTATCACCACCCAGATTACAGTATTATTATGAGACCAGCCAGGTCGGCAACACAATCCATAGAGATGTGAATCCGTGATTCCCCAGGAACCTCCAGAGCTACCAGTAACCCAGCTGGAGCTCTATGGGTCCCCTTGCTAAGGGCACACATTGTTGGCCACCATACATGGTGCTTGACGAGAGCCAGAGTCTTACAGTTACCTAAATGACTGGAGGTTTTAGCATCTTGAAATTCACAGATGCGGTGGAACAAAGTGGCGCCCAGGGGGATTACCCAGAGGGCAGTCTGCCTTAAATGGTGCTAGGGAATTGGACAAATCTGGTAGTAAGACTCCAACTACACAACCATAGGGTAAATTTCGTTCCTTCTCGTATAACCTACCCTTACATTCCCCAAAGTTGCGTGACAAGGCATCTGCCTTGGTGTTCTTTGCTCTCGGTTTGAAAGTAATATTTAAACTGAAAATGGAGAAAAAGAGCACCCAGCAAGTTTCTTGTGGTCATGTAAACCGCAATCGGATGCAGAGAACCTTCCAACCAGCCAAATTTCCACAAAAGCACAGTTCCGGGTTAGGTCTGTTAAGGGAGCATGTGTATGAAACGCCTGTAGAAATTGGCAAAACCCCTCTGTAGGGCCTTCAGGGTTTTAGGTTGTTCCCACTCCAAGACTGCAGACACCTTGGAGGGATCCATAACTAGACCCTGACTAGAAACCAGATACTGCAGAAAAGGGACTTTGGAGACCTCAAATACACATTTGGACAACTTGGCATAAAGACTGTTCTCTGTTGTTTTGCAACACTGCCTTAACATGCGGTCAGTGTTCAACCACTGAACAGGTAAAAAATGAGAAAATAATTGAGATAGATGACAAACAATTGACCCATATATTCACAAAAAACATAATTTACAAAATCCTGGAAGACCGTTGGGGCATTACATAAGTCACAAAGTCATAACTAAATGTCTTTAACATTAAAGTCAATCTAAAGTATAGCTTACAAAAATATCTGAAGTTAGAAAATTTTGTACAATGCCCCCCAAAATTTCATCTGGACAGGTTACATAGTTACATAGTTACATAGTTAATACAGTTGAAAAAAGACATATGTCCATCAAGTTCAACCAAGGGTGTTGGGGTAGGGGAACTTATTTTTTACTTTATTTTTTAGGGGAAGCTGTTTATTTTATTTTTTGTTTTGTTTTTTTTTTTTAACTGAGTTCAGGCAGGCATCGATCCAGACAGTGGTCACAAAGTGGTCAGGCAAACTAGGTTGGCAAAGATGAGCAATCACAGAGGTCATGAGAATGAAAGCACCCAGCAGCACGCTATAAAGGGCAATGACAGTATGGCAGAGAATCCACTTATAGGACTATGATGCAGGGGATTTGCTGGGGCACTCAGATCTCATAGGCTCCTGAACGTCGTGAACAAGGCCTGATTTGCTCACTGGCAAATTGGGGCGCTTGCCCCACATCAACGTTGGGGCTCATTAGCCCATTTAACTAACCTCTGGCGAGTTCTCTGTCTGCAGTGCCAAGGGAGGGCATAAGCCAGCCTCGCTCATATGTGCATGAGAGCACGGTCAGATGAGCAGGGGATGCGGCCATGGGAGGAGGGGAATTGCTTGGCACCGCTCGAGCCAGCACTGCACGTGCCCTTCCAGGCTGTTGATGCAGCTGCTGGGCAACAAAGATCCTGACAGGCCACCCGAGCTTGCACTGTCCGTGTGGCTGACCGAGGATGCTGCAGGACTGGGGAGAAGGGGAGTGCATCGTGACAACTGCATTATCTGGGGTTTGAGTACACCTGAATCCAGAGTCTATTATAGTCTACAGGGGAAAAATTCTGATCTGTATTCTGGTCTCTAGAAAGCACAAAAATGCAGCCAAATGCTCCAAATTTGCACAGGATGCCCTCAAAGAAGATCTTCAGTCTTAGGAAGACAACGGGATAGCCATTGGCTATCTCATTCCAACAATAAGTCACGCCCGTGCTGGACGCGATAAACAATTGCAGGTACACCCTTGCCACTTAAAGATTTCTATTTTTTTGCCATTACACTACCCTCTTACTGGATGATACTGCATTCCATGCTTTAATTGCCAATGTCACATTACAAGATGCCCAGGGGCGCCTCTTCTCCAGAAAGGCTGATCCCACCTTGCACAGACATGTGTCTAAAAAAGTCTAGTTGGCCATGCAGAATAATCTTACTATTTTCCCTTTCCCATGCTGGGGATAGACCTGGGTAATTTTTGAACTGTTTGAGGTCTAATTGCCTCTAATTGCCCCCCCCCCCCCCCTTCTTTAATCCAGCCCTGAACATACTGTATGTTTGTAAGTAAAATTTCAATTTAAAGTACCCTCAATATCTTTATTTGCAATCTGAATTTTTTTCAAGACATTATTAACCTTACTAGACATAGACTAATAACTATATAAGGATTTCCTTGCAATCTCTATGTGCTTACACAGCTTCCCTTAGGTTTCTTTCTAGTGCTTTATCTTCAGTGCTGTCATGTATAAAAGCAATTTAAGCCTGGACATTTTCCAGTTTTTACCTGCGGCGCCTGTTGCATATTTCATATGGAGACTTAAACGCCTCCATTTGTTATTAATTTAATCAGGATCTAGAAAATCACAGACTTGGCCAATTGCCGACTTAGAGATGACAAGCTATTTCTCCATAGCACATGAAGCTATTTATTTACAGCTAGCTAAATAATTCTACAGTCATCTATATGTGTCTAATAGAGCTTCAAATAGATTCAGGACACCAGAAGCTCATGATTTAAGAACCAGCAAAAGAACCACCTACATACAGTACAAAAAGCCTTGAATAGTGGACTTGGAAAGTAGAGACTTGGTCCTGCAACATGTATATGCAAGTTAACTCTGAGGGGCTGTCCACTGTTTGAAAGCAAAGGAGTCCATGCCCCTGCCATTTCCAAAGAGGCCTATTGAAAGCAAAAATATAACACCATAAATAGTCAGCTTCAGACTCCCGCCCGCTCAAGCAGCTCCAGCTCTGGCAGTGCTGCGAGCCTCAGTCTCCTCCCGCATCCCTGGCTCCTCTGCTCATGTATGTGTGCACATACGCGTACACGGGAGTCCTATGCCCCCCAGGAGCTGAATTGAATAGGTCAATGAGCCCCATCATTCCTTGTGGGGCTGATTGTGCAATTGGTTCTCGGGCCTCATGTTGTTCCAGGGCCAATGAGCCTGAAGCTGCTCTGGCCAATCCACTGCACCCAGGCCCTATTAAATTTTCTCCATGTCACTAGTTCACTGCCCATGATAGCATACTGCTAGGTGTTGTAGTGCCACTGTATTGTGTTCTGTCATCCATTGCTTACTTAGCCTTGCCTGACCACGCCACTGATCACTGCCTGGACTTATGACTGGCTGCCTTACCTTGAGCCCATCTCCTCCCTTGTACCGTGGCCTCTCTAACTTCCCTGCTTCAACCTTCGGCTTAACTCTTGACATTTCTCCAGCTCATACCCTCCACGTATTGGAAGAACTGGAAGGACTGCCATTCATGTGTATGACCCCGACCAGCCTGCCTTTCGCCCAGTCTAGTCCCAAGTTTCACGGCCTTCACCCAGTAAGTTAGCATCCTTTGTGCTAACGAAGACCTGAGGGACCACGTCCTGTAAGTTGTAGCCAACATCCCAGGGAATGTCTCTAGGTAAAAGCAATAGAGAATGGGGGTTGCTGACTCACCTGAAGGTGGGTGCTCCACGGGGGTTCACATTATCAGGGACCAGAAACAAATGGAAGATTTTGTGAACCCCCAGAGAAGTTTTTTTAGTGGATCGTGCAATGTTTTTGAATTTTAAAAAATTGCGGCCCTTCAAGTACAGAAATTCAGAGAGTGAACGGTATGGTCATTTCCCTTCTGCAAGAAGACCCGCATACTTGGGCGTTTTGGTTAGCTTCCACGGATAAGATCCTACAGACTATTTCTGCATTTTTCACACCCATGGAGGTCCTTGCATGCGGTTCCAGATCAGGCGTTGACAGCTGATGATAAGCTGCAAAGCCTTATAAAGGGAAACTCATGGCAAAGGACTACAGCTCAGAATTTTGTTGATGGGCTTTTGATTTCTGTTGGAACGATCCAGGTCTCTGCAGCCAATTATGATTTGGTCTCTCAGAGAGTATCAAAGGTACCCTAGTGAACTTTCCTCCACCAGTGAACTTGGATGGCTACATATAACTGGCCATTAAGGTAGACAGGTGCCTCAGGAAATGACATCTGGAGAAATCTAAAGATCAGACCTGGGGTTCTCCCCATCAAGAGCATCTCCCTACAGGCTCCTCCTCACTCCCACCAGCTCCAGAAGAGAACATGCAGCTTGGCACAACCTAGCTTTACCAGGCTGAAAAGACGAGACGTCATACCCAGGGCCTGTGTCTATATTACGGCAATCCATGGCACCTTGCAAGGGCCTGTCTGAATAAGAAATTACCGACGGGAAACTTCAGCACCTAGAGGAGGTTGAGGGAACTTGGCAACCAGGTACCCTTTCCTCATATTAACAAATTGCTGCTACCCACTATGATCATATGGGAACCCTCCAGAAAGTCTGTTACCGCTGATAGTGGTGCAGTTGGTGGCTTTTTAGATAGGTTTCTCATTGCCTCCATAGGTATTCCATTAATACCCTCCTCCAAAACCCCTTTTGTAAAACTAATCATGGGTAGCTCCCATACAGAAAGCCTATAATTTCTATTCTTAGATTTTCCTGACACCTCTTTCGTCCTGGGGTTCACTTGGTTGAAGACCCACAACCCCCGAATTAACTGGGAGACCTGGAATGTAATGTAGCTGAGCCCATTCTGTCTCAATCACTGTTTTTGTACTGCCCTTAAGACCACTAATGTCTTCCTTGATGGTTTACCTCCACCATATTCAGATTGGGCAGACATAAGGATTGATTCAGAGCCCCTTTCTCACCTTTTTTTTGCGTGAATATTTCCATTCTCGTTCATTTTTTCCCCTCGTCTGATTCAGCAAAGCCTTTTTTCTGCGAGAACTTTAGTGTGAAATATTTTCATTTTTGCATGATTTTTCGTTTGGTAGCAAGACCTCCATAAAAATCTGATGACTTGCTGTATCCTCACAGAGCTGAAATTGTCTTATCAAGTTATTGCTGGGTACTATGCCCCCTAGGGGTAAGATTTACAACTTGACCCAGGCCGAGGAGTAAGCGATGACAGGGTATATTTTTGAGATTTTGGAAAAAGGCTTAATCTATCCATCCACCCCCCAGTTGGGGCAGGCTTCTTTTTTGTCGAAAAGAAGGGTGGGGGATTATCGAGGTCAGAACAAAATCATTGTAAAAAACAGATACCCCTTACCCCTCATCAAAAGATCTCTTTAACCTGGATATTGGTGCCCAGATTTTAATGAAGTTAGACCTGAGGGGGGTTTATAATCTCTTTTGCATATGCCAAGGGGAGCAAATGGAAAACAGCATTTAATGTAGAGGACGGGCACTACTGATATCTAGTTATGCCCTTTGGGTTATGCAATGTTCCTGTGGTCTTTGAAGATTTTGTAAATTATACAGTATTTATGGTAATCTACTTGGATGTCATTCTAATTTTCTCTGGGTCAGTGGTTGAACACCAACAACATATTAAGGCGGTGTTGCAAAAACTGAGGGAGAACTGCCTTTTTGCCAAACTGTCCAAGTGTGTGTTTGAGGTCACTAAAGTCCCTTTTGTCACGCTCTGGTAACTCCAGCCCTCCAGGTAAGCCCTCAACCCCCAATCTCCGCAGCCAGCTTCACCTGTAGGAGCCCCCGCTTGCCGGGACGCAGAATACGCCCGCCCGGGATCGGTTGCCCCCAGGACTTCAATGGCTCAAAGGATGAGAGCTTACTGGTTGGAGGTCTGAAGAACCAATGGCTAAGAGCGAGTATAGCGGAAGTCCAGAGACAGGCCAGAGGTCGACACCGGGAAGTCAGAGATCGCAGCGGTACAGAGGGATGAGGCAGCTCGAGGTCAGGGTACAAAGCGGATGTCGGCAACAGGGATCAGACGGAGAATGGTCAATTCAGGCAGGGGTCGGCAACGAAGATCAGACAAAGAATGGTCGGTTCAGGCAGGGGTCGGCAACGGAGATCAGACAAAGAATGGTCGGTTCAGGCAGGGGTCGGCAACGGAGATCAGACAAAGAATGGTCGGTTCAGGCAGGGGTCGGCAACGAAGATCAATCACAGAATATCACAAGACAGAGCAACGGTACAAGGCGCTGTAACAGGCACTGAATAACTGACGGGGGTGAACCTTTATAGGAACCAGGTCTGATTGGGCATGAGGAACCAGTGTAGTGATTGGTGCACTTTACAGTCCTGAAACACATTGGACCACAACTAACAGGGCATGTAGCCCAGAACTTCCTTTGGGCTCATTGGCCCATAGCCAGAACCAAGGGGCGTGCCTGTGCCCCATGGTTCAACAACCTCCTGCCCAACTACAGCCTCTGGCGGGCGCGCTGTGTGCAGCGCCGCCGGAGAGCATAAAGATTATGTGCTCGCGCACGTACACGGGCACGAGAGTCGCCGCCGCTCGGCGCTGGAAACGGTGCTGGAACAGGGCCCAGGTAAGCGATCTCTGACACTACCCCCCCCTTCACGAGGGGCCTCCGGACCCTTACCAGGTTTCCCTGGATTGTCACGATGAAATCTTTCGACAAGAATCCTAGCATGCACATCCTTTGCTGCAACCCAACACCTTTCCTCCGGACCGTAGCCTACCCAGTCAACCAAATATTGGACACGAATCTAGAATCTTGTTAACCTCGTACTCTGGTTCGTTATCAACTAGAATTGGTGATGGGGATGGAAGTGGAGTATTCCTAGCTGGTTTTAACAGTGACACATGAAAGGAGTTGGGGATTCTCATGGTTGGAGGAAGTTGGATCTTAAAGGTTACGTCGTTCAGCTTCCGAGTAAAAGGGAATGGTCCAATAAACTTGGGACCCAGCTTACTAGAAGGCTGCCGGAGAAAGATGTTTCTAGTAGAAACCCAAACGAGGTCCCCGACCTGGAGCGCGGGTTCCCTAGACCTGCGGCGATCGGCGAACCTTTTGTATCTAAGAACAATCGTTTTCAAAGTCTCTTGGACGCGGATCCAGATGTTTCTCCGCTCTTGGAGCCACTCTTCCAACGCCAGTAAGTCGGAAGTCGACCATGAGAGAGAGAAGCTCTGGGATTCTTCCCCAAATTGCAAAAGAATGGGGACACCTTGGTACTCTCGCTCGGCGCATTATTATACACAAATTCCGCAAAATCAATGAATTCTGACCACTGTTCTTGAGCATCAGATATGTAACACCGCAAATATTGTTCCAGACTCTGGTTCTTTCAGTCTGCCCATTGGTTTGGGGATGGTACACCGATGATGAAGATATCAGAATTCCCAGTCAAGAGCAGAAGTTTTTCCAGAAACGCGAAGTAAACTGCACACCCCGATCAGAAATAATATTAGATGGTATGCCATGGAGACGGAAGATGTGAGAAATAAATAACCGCGAAAGCTCAGAAGCCAACGGTAATTTAGGTAATGGGATAAAATGTGCCATTTTACTAAAACGGTCAACGACCACCCAAATCACAGTGTTCCCATGTGAAGGTGGCAAATCAACTATGAAATCCATAGAGTTATGAGTCCACGGTTCTAGAGGAATCTCTAATGGAACCATACACCCACTAGGGGCCTTGTGTACTCCTTTACTTCGCGCACACACAGTACATGAATCGATAAAGGAAGATATATCTCGCCGCATAGAAGGCCACCATACATGACGCCAAGCTAAAGAAAATGTTTTCCGATTACCCAAGTGACCGGCAGTTTTAGCATTATGGAATTCACAGATAACATCGGAACGTAGGTGGGGTGGAACAAACTGACATCCCAAAGGAATATCCGCAGGAGAATCGTTCTGGAACGGCGCCAAAGCACCAGATAGATCAGGAAGCAATGCCCCCACAACACAACCAAGTGGCAAAATTGGTTCATCCACATCACTCCTGTCTTTACATTCCCCGAACATGCGAGACAGGGCGTCTACCTTAGTATTTTTAACTCCCGGTTTAAATGTAATAATGAAGTTGAATCGTGAAAAAAATGATGCAATGAACCCTCCAACCAGTGATGCCATTCGTCAAAGGCCAGTTTAACTGCCAATAACTCTCTGTTTCCTACATCATAATTTTGCTCCACGGCGCTAAACTTTCGCGAAAAGTAAGCGCAAGGATGTAGACGCTCAGGATGACCGGAGTATTGTGATAGAACAGCCCCCACAACCAATTCAGAAGCATCTACTTCAATGGTGAAAGGCTTGTTTACGTCAGGGTGAACTAAAATAGGCGCCGAGGTAAAAGCCTGTTTCAAAGTCAGAAAGGCCTCGTTGGCGGACGGTGACCAGTTTTCAACAAAGGCACCCTTGCGGGTGAGGTTAGTAAGAGGTGCCACAACATGGGAAAAGCCCCTGAACCCAATCCCGCACTGCCACAACCTTCTCCGCATCCATCTCCAGACCCTGGTTAGAAATCACATACTCCAAGAAGGGGACAGTGGTGACCTCGAACATACATTTAGAGATCTTAGCATACAAATTATTTTCCCTTAATTTTTGTAGAACCATCTTAACATGACGTCTATGCTCAGACAGAGAGTTAGAAAAAATTAGAATGTCGTCTAAATAAATGACTACGAATATACCCAAATAGTCTCGGAACACATTATTCACAAAGTCTTGGAAGACGGCTGGAGCATCACAAAGGCCAAAGGGCATGACCAGATATTCATAATGGCCATCTTTAACATTAAATGCAGTCTTCCACTCATCCCCTTGCCGAATGCGAATAAAGTTGTAGGCCCCCTTTAAATCTAACTTGGAAAAAATCTGAGCACCAACAACTTGATTGAATAAATCCCCAATCAAGGGAAGGGGATACCGTTTTTTTACAGTAATTTTGTTCAGGGCCCTGTAGTCTATACAAGGCCTCAAACCACCATCCTTCTTTTCCACAAAAAAGAAGCCAGCCCTCGCAGGCGACGTTGAAGGGCGGATAAACCCCTTGCTCAAATTCTCGGAGATGTAATCCCTCATTGCTTGCTCCTCAGGCCGGGTAAGGTTATACATTTTCCCTCTAGGAGGGATAGTCCCAGGGAGCAAGTCAATGGGGCAGTCATAGGCCCAATGTGGGGGAAGAGTGTCAGCAGACCGCTCAGAGAAAACGTCAGCCCAATCAGCGTACGGCTGAGGTAACCCCTGGGGCAGCATTTGGAAACTTCTGAGGGCAGTGGAGAAGCAATGACTCTTACAAAAGTTACTCCACTTAACCAATTCCCCAGCCTGCCAGTCTAAAATGGGTTTGTGGAGTTGTAGCCAAGGGTATCCCAAAACCACCGGAGTCTCAGGGCAATCAAAAACAAAAAATTCTATGAACTCTGAGTGGGAGGACCCAACGACTAGATTTAGAGGTGGGGTCTTAGTATTGACCGGATACCCCTGTATGGCCTTCCCATTAATGGGCAGAACATGCAGCGATTTCCCAAGGGGTACCAAAGGGATTCCCAAAATGGAAATCATGCTCCTATCCAAAAAGTTGCCCGCAGCGCCACTGTCAATAAAAGCGGAAACTGACTGCTTGGAGGAGCTCCAGGAAAGGTCTACAGGGATTAGCATTTTATTCAGGCGAGAGTAGCAAACTGACTCACCTAGATCAGCACTCTCCCCCTGATCTAGGTGTGGAAGTTTCCCGCCGGGCCTCCCTTGTTAGGACAGGACCTAGCGAAATGTCCCGGGTTCCCACAATAAAGACATAACCCCATGGAGCGCCTTCGCTGCTTCTCATCCTGGGAAAGGCGGGTTCTCCCTAGCTGCATGGGTTCCTCTTGAGAGGTGGAAGGTAAATTTTCCCTATGGGAAGCCGGTGGATTAGGGTCATGGAAGGGTTTGATAGACGTGGGGGCCCTAGCTCTTTCCCTAGATCTCTCCCTAAGGCGTCGGTCTATCTTAATGGCGACCTGCATAAGTTGGTCTAGGTCCGACGGTGGAGGAAAATTTACAAGCGCAACCTTGATGCTCTCTGACAGGCCCACCCGGTATTGGCTACACAAGGCAGGATCATTCCACCAGGACTCTACAGCCCAACAGCGGAACTCTGCACTGATTTCTTCAGCCGTGTTCCACCCTTGCTTCAAGGACCGAAGCCTGTTTTCGGCCGTAGATTGCTGGTCCGGGTCAGCATACAAAATTCCCATAGCTAAGAAGAAGACCGTAACAGAATGTAGAGCAGCATCATGGGAAGGCAAACTAAAGGCCCAGGACTGAGGATCTCCTTGTAGAAGAGAAATTATCAATCCCACTCGCTGGGTCTCGGTGCCTGAGGATACGGCTCTCAACTTAAAATAAAGTTCGCAGGAATTTTTGAAATTGGAGAATTTGGCTCGGTCTCCGGTAGCGGGACCTTCGGCTCCAATATGTGAGGTGGTACAGAGGATGCAGGAGTCTGCCTAGAATCTTGAGTGGCCACTCTTTGAGCTAGTTGATTAATGGCAGTGGCCATAGCCTGCACCTGCTGTACCAGGTCATCCATGTTTCTTTCTTGGCCTGTTATAATGTCACGCTCTGGTAACTCCAGCCCTCCAGGTAAGCCCTCAACCCCCAATCTGACACTCTGACACCTTTCCTGGTGTATCTGTTCTCTAATCAGAGTCAGGTTATGGATACTTCCAGGGTATCAGCAGTTTTGGAGTGGGAACAGTCTAGAACCCTAAAAGCATTGCAGAAATTCCTAGGATTCACTAATTTTTACAGGTGTTTCATCAAGGGATTATCTTCTATAGTTGCTCCTAGAGATGAGCGAACTATTGAAAAATTCGATTCGACTGATTCGCCGAATTTTCCGACAAAAATCGTTTCGACCCGAATTAATTCGCGACGAATCGCTATTAAAAACGGCTATTTCTGAGCCTCCTAGAGCCTCAATAGGGTTGTAAACCATTCTGCCTTGCTGTAACACGCACAGGATGCGTGCTGGGTTAGTTAAATAATACTTTGAATAAATATCACATGCAGATCAGAGGCATCGCTAATAGAATCGCAGAGCGGCACAATTGAATTCAAGAGAGTTGAAGTGGCATCACTATGAGGGGCAGGAGCCCAACCATTGCTTTAAGGAGACACTGGAGTTGGCAGCAGCAGGAGCCCAAAAATTGGATGAATCACACCCTGGAGTTGGCAGCAGCAGCAGCAGGAGCCCAAACATTGGCTGAAAGAGACACTGGGGTTGGCTTCAGGAGCCCAAAAATTGGATGAATCACACCCTGGAGTTGCAAGCAGCAGCAGGAGCCCAAATATTACTTTAAAGAGACACTGGGGTTGGCTCCAGGAGCCCAAAAATTGGATGAATCACACCCTGGAGTTGGCAGCAGCAGCAGCAGGAGCCCAAACATTACTTTAAAGAGACACTGGAGTTGGCTTCAGGAGCCCAAAAATTGGATGAATCACACCCTGGAGTTGCAAGCAGCAGCAGGAGCCCAAATATTACTTTAAAGAGACACTGGAGTTGGCTTCAGGAGCCCAAAAATTGGATGAATCACACCCTGGAGTTGGCAGCAGCAGCAGGAGCAGCCCAAATATACACTGGAGTTGGCTTCAGGAGCCCAAAAATTGGATGAATCACACCCTGAAGTTGGCAGGAGTTGACAGCAGCAGCAGGAGCCCAAATATTACTTTAAAGAGACACTGGGGTTGGCTTCAGGAGCCCAAAAATTGGATGATTCACACCCTGGAGTTGGCAGCAGCAGCAGGAGCCCAAACATTACTTTAAAGAGACACTGGAGTTGGCTTCAGGAGCCCAAAAATTGGATGAATCACACCCTGGAGTTGGCAGCAGCAGCAGCAGGAGCCCAAATATTACTTTAAAGAGCCACTGGGGTTGGCTTCAGGAGCCCAAAAACTGGATGATTCACACCCTGGAGTTGGCAGCAGCAGCAGCAGGAGCCCAAACATTACTTTAAAGAGACACTGGGGTTGGCTTCAGGAGCCCAAAAATTGGATGAATCACACCCTGGAGTTGGCAGCAGCAGCAGCAGGAGCCCAAACATTACTTTAAAGAGACACTGGGGTTGGCTTCAGGAGCCCAAAAATTGGATGAATCACACCCTGGAGTTGGCAGCAGCAGAAGCAGGAGCAGCCCAAATATACACTGGAGTTGGCTTCAGGAGCCCAAAAATTGGATGAATCACACCCTAGAGTTGGCAGGAGTTGGCAGCAGCAGCAGCAGGAGCCCAAATATTACTTTAAAGAGACCCTGGGGTTGGCTTCAGGAGCCCAAAAATTGGATGAATCACACACTGGAGTTGGCAGCAGCAGCAGCAGGAGCCCAAATATTACTTTAAAGAGACACTGGGGTTGGCTTCAGGAGCCCAAAAATTGGATGAATCACACCCTGGAGTTGGCAGCAGCAGCAGGAGCCCAAACATTACTTTAAAGAGACCCTGGGGTTGGCTTCAGGAGCCCAAAAATTGGATGAATCACACCCTGGAGTTGCAAGCAGCAGCAGGAGCCCAAATATTACTTTAAAGAGACACTGGAGTTGGCTTCAGGAGCCCAAAAATTGGATGAATCACACCCTGGAGTTGGCAGGAGTTGGCAGCAGCAGCAGCAGGAGCCCAAATATTACTTTAAAGAGCCACTGGGGTTGGCTTCAGGAGCCCAAAAACTGGATGATTCACACCCTGGAGTTGGCAGCAGCAGCAGCAGGAGCCCAAACATTACTTTAAAGAGACACTGGGGTTGGCTTCAGGAGCCCAAAAATTGGATGAATCACACCCTGGAGTTGGCAGCAGCAGCAGCAGGAGCCCAAACATTACTTTAAAGAGACACTGGGGTTGGCTTCAGGAGCCCAAAAATTGGATGAATCACACCCTGGAGTTGGCAGCAGCAGAAGCAGGAGCAGCCCAAATATACACTGGAGTTGGCTTCAGGAGCCCAAAAATTGGATGAATCACACCCTAGAGTTGGCAGGAGTTGGCAGCAGCAGCAGCAGGAGCCCAAATATTACTTTAAAGAGACCCTGGGGTTGGCTTCAGGAGCCCAAAAATTGGATGAATCACACACTGGAGTTGGCAGCAGCAGGAGCCCAAATATTACTTTAAAGAGACACTGGGGTTGGCTTCAGGAGCCCAAAAATTGGATGAATCACACCCTGGAGTTGGCAGCAGCAGCAGGAGCCCAAACATTACTTTAAAGAGACCCTGGGGTTGGCTTCAGGAGCCCAAAAATTGGATGAATCACACCCTGGAGTTGCAAGCAGCAGCAGGAGCCCAAATATTACTTTAAAGAGACACTGGAGTTGGCTTCAGGAGCCCAAAAATTGGATGAATCACACCCTGGAGTTGGCAGGAGTTGGCAGCAGCAGCAGCAGGAGCCCAAATATTACTTTAAAGAGACCCTGGGGTTGGCTTCAGGAGCCCAAAAATTGGATGAATCACACACTGGAATCGGCAGCAGCAGCAGCAGGAGCCCAAATATTACTTTAAAGAGACACTAGGGTTGGCTTCAGGAGCCCAAAAATTGGATGAATCACACCCTGGAGTTGGCAGCAGCAGCAGGAGCCCAAACATTACTTTAAAGAGACCCTGGGGTTGGCTTCAGGAGCCCAAAAATTGGATGAATCACACCCTGGAGTTGCAAGCAGCAGCAGGAGCCCAAATATTACTTTAAAGAGACCCTGGGGTTGGCTTCAGGAGCCCAAAAATTGGATGAATCACACACTGGAATTGGCAGCAGCAGCAGCAGGAGCCCAAATATTACTTTAAAGAGACACTGGAGTTGGCTTCAGGAGCCCAAAAATTGGATGAATCACACCCTGGAGTTGGCAGCAGCAGCAGCAGCAGGAGCCCAAACATTACTTTAAAGAGACACTGGAGTTGGCTTCAGGAGCCCAAAAATTGGATGAATCACACCCTGGAGTTGGCAGCAGCAGCAGCAGCAGCGGGAGCCCAAATATTACTTTAAAGAGACACTGGGGTTGGCTTCAGGAGCCCAAAAATTGGATGATTCACACCCTGGAGTTGGCAGCAGCAGCAGGAGCCCAAATATTACTTTAAAGAGACACTGGAGTTGGCTTCAGGAGCCCCAAAATTGGATGAATCACACCCTGGAGTTGGCAGCAGCAGCAGCAGGAGCCCAAACATTACTTTAAAGAGACACTGGAGTTGGCTTCAGGAGCCCAAAAATTGGATGAATCACACCCTGGAGTTGGCAGCAGCAGCAGGAGCCCAAACATTACTTTAAAGAGACCCTGGGGTTGGCTTCAGGAGCCCAAAAATTGGATGAATCACACCCTGGAGTTGGCAGCAGCAGCAGGAGCCCAAACATTACTTTAAAGAGACCCTGGGGTTGGCTTCAGGAGCCCAAAAATTGGATGAATCACACCCTGGAGTTGGCAGCAGCAGAAGCAGGAGCAGCCCAAATATACACTGGAGTTGGCTTCAGGAGCCCAAAAATTGGATGAATCACACCCTAGAGTTGGCAGGAGTTGGCAGCAGCAGCTGCAGGAGCCCAAATATTACTTTAAAGAGACCCTGGGGTTGGCTTCAGGAGCCCAAAAATTGGATGAATCACACACTGGAGTTGGCAGCAGCAGCAGCAGGAGCCCAAATATTACTTTAAAGAGACACTGGGGTTGGCTTCAGGAGCCCAAAAATTGGATGAATCACACCCTGGAGTTGGCAGCAGCAGCAGGGGCCCAAACATTACTTTAAAGAGACCCTGGGGTTGGCTTCAGGAGCCCAAAAATTGGATGAATCACACCCTGGAGTTGCAAGCAGCAGCAGGAGCCCAAATATTACTTTAAAGAGACACTGGAGTTGGCTTCAGGAGCCCAAAAATTGGATGAATCACACCCTGGAGTTGGCAGCAGCAGCAGGAGCCCAAACATTACTTTAAAGAGACCCTGGGGTTGGCTTCAGGAGCCCAAAAATTGGATGAATCACACCCTGGAGTTGCAAGCAGCAGCAGGAGCCCAAATATTACTTTAAAGAGACTCTGGGGTTGGCTTCAGGAGCCCAAAAATTGGATGAATCACACACTGGAATTGGCAGCAGCAGCAGCAGGAGCCCAAATATTACTTTAAAGAGACACTGGAGTTGGCTTCAGGAGCCCAAAAATTGGATGAATCACACCCTGGAGTTGGCAGCAGCAGCAGCAGGAGCCCAAACATTACTTTAAAGAGACACTGGAGTTGGCTTCAGGAGCCCAAAAATTGGATGAATCACACCCTGGAGTTGGCAGCAGCAGCAGCAGGAGCCCAAATATTACTTTAAAGAGACACTGGGGTTGGCTCCAGGAGCCCAAAAATTGGATGATTCACACCCTGGAGTTGGCAGCAGCAGCAGAAGCCCAAATATTACTTTAAAGAGACACTGGAGTTGGCTTCAGGAGCCCAAAAATTGGATGAATCACACCCTGGAGTTGGCAGCAGCAGCAGCAGGAGCCCAACTATTACTTTAAAGAGACACTGGGGTTGGCTTCAGGAGCCCAAAAATTGGATGATTCACACCCTGGAGTTGGCAGCAGCAGCAGCAGGAGCCCAAATATACACTGGAGTTGGCTTCAGGAGCCCAAAAATTGGATGATTCACACCCTGGAGTTGACATCAGCAGGAGCCCAAAAATTGGCCTAAACACATAAATATGTTTTGCACCATTTGGAAAGTGTAAAACGTGGCACCATGCTGAATCTAGTCGCATGCATCAGGCATTGGTGGGTGGAAATCCTGGCTGATCCATCCCTGATTCATTTTGACAAAGGTGAGTCTCTCCACATTTTTAGTTGACAGACGAGTTCTCCTCGCCGTAACTATGGCCCCCGCCGCACTAAGCACCCGCTCAGATGGCACGCTACTTGCCGGGCAGGACAGCTTTTCCAGGGCAAACTCTGCTAGTTGCGGCCACAAATCAAGTTTGGCTGCCCAGAAGTCCAGCGGATCCTCAAGGTGTGTTGGCATGGTCATGTCAAAGTATGACATGACCTGCTGGTTCAGGTCCTGCTCCAGGTCTTCCTGCTGCTCATGAGTAGCCTCACTATGCGGGTGTAGAAAGCTACTCATTAGCGACTGAAGACTGAGGCTGCTGCTGATGGAGCTGCTGCTGCTGCTGCTCCTGCCAACCCCCCCAGCGGCCATGGCAGTGGAAGGTGAGAGCAGAGGTCCCCTTGAGTCAGACCTGCGAGAGTATGGACCATGGCGCAGATAGGCATCGGCCAACTGCCTACGTAGAATGTCTTTGTAGTAGTTCAGTTTGTCCTCCCTCTCGGTGGGTTTAAAAAATGCTCCCATTTTGTGCCGGAAGCGAGGGTCCAATAAGGTGGACAGCCAGAAGTCATCCCGCCGACAGATGGAAACAATTCTGGGGTCACTACGCAAGCACGTGAGCATGCTTCGTGCCATTTGCGCAAGTGACTCGGATGGACTACCTGTCTCCATCTCCACTGCATACTGCCACGGTGTGTCCGGGTCCTCTGTCTCGCGTTCCTCAAAAACCTCTAGCTCCTCTGGCTGCTCCTGCTTCTCCTCTCCTGTCCGCTGACTAGATTAACCAGCCATTTCGCCAAGCCTAAACTGTGTTTCGCTGGGCAACTCCTCCTCCTCCTCTTCCTCCTCCTCCTCCAGTTCAGCTCCAACGGAGTTCATGTGGCCGTAAGATGTAAACGCCATGTCTCCAGTGCCCTGACCAGCCATGGTTTCCAACATGTGCTGTAGTACATGAAGCAGTGGAATCACGCCGTTCATCCCGTAATCCTGCCGACTGACAAATAAAGTGGCTTCCTCAAAGGGCCTGAGCAAACGACAGGTGTCACGTATGAGCTGCCACTGGTTGACATTGAAGTTACACAGGGGAGTCCCCCTATCTGCTTGGATCATCAGGAAATCTGTGATGGCTTTTCTCTGTTCATATAATCGGTCCAACATGTGAAGGGTGGAATTCCAACGGGTGGAAACATCGCAAATCAGACTATGTTGGGGGATACCATTCTGACGCTGTAGCTCAAGAAGGGTGTGTTTGGCGGTGTATGAGTGGCTGAAGTGCATGCAAAGTTTCCTTGAAGTTGTTAGGATGTCTTGCAGATGGGGGGAACACTTCAGAAACCGCTTGACAACCAGATTGAAGACGTGAGCCATGCAGGGGGCATGGGTCAGGCTTCCTTGGCGCAGCAGACAAAATGTTCTTCCCATTGTCGGTAACCATGATTCCCATTTTAAGTTTTCTTGGAGTAAGCCATGTTTGGATTTCCTGATGAATACATTTAAGCAGTTCCTCCCCTGTGTGACTCCGTTCGCCAAGACAAACTATGTGAAGCACTGCGTGACACCTCCGTGCCCTGCACACATGGTAGACTGGAGGGGCACTGAGACTTGAGCCTACAGTGGAGGGTGAGGAGATGGCGGAGGATGAGGAGGCTGAGTCGCACAGTGTCACAGGCCCAACGGGCAGGGAGCGCGGAGGCCGAAGCGGCGTGACCTGTCCAAGTTGCCGCTGCTGCTGCAAAGGGACCACATTCACCCAGTGGGCCGTAAACGACATGTACTGTCCCTGACCGTAGTTACAGCTCCAGATGTCGGCGCTGCCATGCACTTTGCTACACACCGACAGGCTCAAGGACTGCCCCACCTTCTGTTCAACAAAAGTGTGCAGCGCTGGTACTGCCTTCTTGGCAAAGAAATGACGGCTTGGGACTCTCCACCTCGGCTCAGCACAAGCCATCAGTTCTCTGAAAGGTGCAGATTCCACCACCTGAAAAGGGAGCGACTGCAGCACCAGCAACTTGGACAGGAGCACATTCAGCTTCTGCGCCATAGGATGAGTGGGCACATACTGCTGTCTCTTGGACATTGCTTCGCTGATGGATTGCTGGCGGGATGCATGACTTGGAGGAGGAGGAGGAGGAGCAGGAGCGACAGAGGATGGGTATGATGCACAGCTGCCTTCAGCTGAGGTGCTGGAGCCTTGGCTGGCAGAAATTGGGAGCTCACTTGGTGAGGAAGCAGACTGGACCACCCCTTGGGAGCCTCGGTTCTCCCAGGTCGCTTTATGGTGATGCATCATATGTTGACGCAGGGCCGTGGTGCCAACATTTGGACCCTGGCCATGCTTCACCTTTTGCCTACATATCTTGCATGTGGCCATGTTACCCTCCTGCGGATGCTTCAGGAAAAACTGCCACACTGCCGAGTAGCTACTTTTCCCACCCCCTGGCCTGACTGATTCACTGCTGCTGTTGCCAACTCCAGAAACCCCTGCTCCACTACCTCCCGATAAGGTAGACTGCCGCACAGCAGGTGCTCTACCCCGGCCCCGGCCCCGGCCGGCTCCAGCCTTTGGAATTGTGCCCCCATGCTGACTGCTACCACCTTGCTGCCTCAGCTGCTGACTCCGGGGCAACCTGCGCCCCTCTTCTCCTGATGATGACGATGAAGCCCCTTCATCACCCGGCTCCCAAGTGCGATCGGCTTCATCGTCATCATCATTATCACCGAGTTGTGGCTGTACGTCACTGATGTTCGTGGATTCGTCAACAGTGTCTGGCGCAGGAGCTGGAACGCTCGCAGCACCCACGACACTGTCCACATCAATATTTGTCTGCCTAGCTAGAGAAGCCACCTCCATTTCTTGGCTGGGCAGTAGCTGCTGACTGTCCTCTATCTGATGATCCTCCTCACTAAAGAGTGGAGCTGAACCCAAAGCATAGGATACGTCGCTGGGGGAGGGAACGGCGTAGGACAGAGGCAATGGGAGGACAGGGACTGCTCTCGGGGCATGCCAACTCAGGGTTGTGTCAGAGGAACCTACCGACCCTAGACTGGGGGTCTCAGACGTAAGTTGTGATGATGTTGTTGATGAGCACGTCAACCAATCTACCACGGCAGATGCATTACTGGTGGAGACACGACCGCTATCAGATACTGGCAGATTAGGTCTCTCAGCGTGACTCCTGCTGCTACTGGCCCCCAGTCTGATGCGAGCTCTGCCTGCAGGATCTTGGCCTCTGCCACTCCTCTTTTCACTTCCAGGCAGTTGTCTGCCCGACATAGTCTAACTGGCGTGGTAGTAGGTGATATTTTAAGAACCCCCAGGCAGCGGTGGGTCTATATGAAACAGAATATAATGCACACCAAAAGTGAGCAGTAACACTCAGCCTCCAACAGGCCTGCTTAGTGTAAATAAGAGAGCTGCTTAGTGTAAATAAAGAGGGGTATGGTATGTTACAGAATGGGATGCCCCAACAGGAGTGCACCTGGCAGGCAGCAGTAAGTCTATGCACAGCAAAAGTGTCTTTATCAGGCCTAATTTCAATTAGAATAAGTGCAAATGGTTATGGTCTTAAATAAAGGCTGCTGTAGTCACAGAATGGGATGCCCCAAACAGGAGTGCACCTGGCAGGCAGTAGTGCTATGCACAGCAAAAGTGTCTTTATCAGGCCTAATTTCAATTAGAATAAGTGCAAATGGTTATATGGTCTTAAATAGAGGCTGGTGTAGTCACAGAATGGGATGCCACAACAGGAGTGCACCTGGGACCAGTAGTAGCATGCACAGCAAAAGTGTCTTTATCAGGCCTAATTTCAATTAGAATAAGTGCAAATGGTTATGGTCTTAAATAGAGGCTGGTGTAGTCACAGAATGGGATGCCACAACAGGAGTGCACCTGGGACCAGTAGTGCTATGCACAGCAAAAGTGTCTTTATCAGGCCTAATTTCAATTAGAATAAGTGCAAATGGTTATGGTCTTAAATAGAGGCTGGTGTAGTCACAGAATGGGATGCCACAACAGGAGTGCACCTGACAGGCATCAGTAAGTCTATGCACAGCAAAAGTGTCTTTATCAGGCCTAATTTCAATTAGAATAAGTGCAAATGGTTATGGTCTTAAATAGAGGCTGGTGTAGTCACAGAATGGGATGCCACAACAGGAGTGCACCTGGGACCAGTAGTAGCATGCACAGCAAAAGTGTCTTTATCAGGCCTAATTTCAATTAGAATAAGTGCAAATGGTTATGGTCTTAAATAGAGGCTGCTGTAGTCACAGAATGGGATGCCACAACAGGAGTGCACCTGGCAGGGACCAGTAGTGCTATGCACAGCAAAAGTGTCTTTATCAGGCCTAATTTCAATTAGAATAAGTGCAAGTGGTTATGGTCTTAAATAGAGGCTGGTGTAGTCACAGAATGGGATGCCACAACAGGAGTGCACCTGTCAGGCAGCAGTAAGTCTATGCACAGCAAAAGTGTCTTTATCAGGCCTAATTTCAATTAGAATAAGTGCAAATGGTTATATGGTCTTAAATAGAGGCTGGTGTAGTCACAGAATGGGATGCCCCAAAAAGGAGTGCACCTGGCAGGGACCAGTAGTGCTATGCACAGCAAAAGTGTCTTTATCAGGCCTAATTTCAATTAGAATAAGTGCAAATGGTTATATGGTCTTAAATAGAGGCTGGTGTAGTCACAGAATGGGATGCCCCAAAAAGGAGTGCACCTGGCAGGCAGCAGTAGGAATATGCACAGCAAAAGTGTCTTTATCAGGCCTAATTTCAATTAGAATAAGTGCAAATGGTTATATGGTCTTAAATAGAGGCTGGTGTAGTCACAGAATGGGATGCCCCAAAAAGGAGTGCACCTGGCAGGGACCAGTAGTGCTATGCACAGCAAAAGTGTCTTTATCAGGCCTAATTTCAATTAGAATAAGTGCAAATGGTTATATGGTCTTAAATAGAGGCTGGTGTAGTCACAGAATGGGATGCCCCAAAAAGGAGTGCACCTGGCAGGCAGCAGTAGGAATATGCACAGCAAAAGTGTCTTTATCAGGCCTAATTTCAATTAGAATAAGTGCAAATGGTTATATGGTCTTAAATAGAGGCTGGTGTAGTCACAGAATGGGATGCCCCAAAAAGGAGTGCACCTGGCAGGCAGCAGTAAGAATATGCACAGCAAAAGTGTCTTTATCAGGCCTAATGTCAATTAGAATAAGTGTAAATGGTTATATGGTCTTAAATAGAGGCTGCTGTAGTCACAGAATGGGATGCCCCAAAAAGGAGTGCACCTGGCAGGGACCAGTAGTGCTATGCACAGCAAAAGTGTCTTTATCAGGCCTAATTTCAATTATAATAGGTGCAAATGGTTATATGGTCTTAAATAGAGGCTGGTGTAGTCACAGAATGGGATGCCTCAACAGGAGTGCACCTGGCAGGCAGCAGTAAGAATATGCACAGCAAAAGTGTCTTTATCAGGCCAAATTTCAATTAGAATAAGTGCAAATGGTTATATGGTCTTAAATAGAGGCTGCTGTAGTCACAGAATGGGATGCCCCAAAAAGGAGTGCACCTGGCAGGAACCAGTAGTGCTATGCACAGCAAAAGTGTCTTTATCAGGCCTAATTTCAATTAGAATAAGTGCAAATGGTTATATGGTCTTAAATAGAGGCTGGTGTAGTCACAGAATGGGATGCCCCAACAGGAGTGCACCTGGCAGGCAGCAGTAAGAATATGCACAGCAAAAGTGTCTTTATCAGGCCTAATTTCAATTAGAATAAGTGCAAATGGTTATGTGGTCTTAAATAGAGGCTGGTGTAGTCACAGAATGGGATGCCCCAAAAAGGAGTTCACCTGGCAGGCAGCAGTAAGAATATGCACAGCAAAAGTGTCTTTATCAGGCCTAATTTCAATTAGAATAAGTGCAAATGGTTATATGGTCTTAAATAGAGGCTGCTGTAGTCACAGAATGGGATGCCCCAAAAAGGAGTGCACCTGGCAGGGACCAGTAGTGCTATGCACAGCAAAAGTGTCTTTATCAGGCCTAATTTCAATTATAATAGGTGCAAATGGTTATATGGTCTTAAATAGAGGCTGGTGTAGTCACAGAATGGGATGCCCCAACAGGAGTGCACCTGGCAGGCAGCAGTAAGAATATGCACAGCAAAAGTGTCTTTATCAGGCCTAATTTCAATTAGAATAAGTGCAAATGGTTATATGGTCTTAAATAGAGGCTGGTGTAGTCACAGAATGGGATGCCCCAACAGGAGTGCACCTTGCAGGCAGCAGTAAGAATATGCACAGCAAAAGTGTCTTTATCAGGCCTAATTTCAATTAGAATAAGTGCAAATGGTTATATGGTCTTAAATAGAGGCTGCTGTAGTCACAGAATGGGATGCCCCAACAGGAGTGCACCTGGCAGGCAGCAGTAAGAATATGCACAGCAAAAGTGTCTTTATCAGGCCTAATTTCAATTAGAATAAGTGCAAATGGTTATATGGTCTTAAATAGAGGCTGCTGTAGTCACAGAATGGGATGCCCCAAAAAGGAGTGCACCTGGCAGGGACCAGTAGTGCTATGCAGAGCAAAAGTGTCTTTATCAGGCCTAATTTCAATTAGAATAAGTGCAAATGGTTATATGGTCTTAAATAGAGGCTGGTGTAGTCACAGAATGGGATGCCCCAAAAAGGAGTGCACCTGGCAGGGACCAGTAGTGCTATGCACAGCAAAAGTGTCTTTATCAGGCCTAATTTCAATTAGAATAAGTGCAAATGGTTATATGGTCTTAAATAGAGGCTGCTGTAGTCGCAGAATGGGATGCCCCAAAAAGGAGTGCACCTGGCAGGGACCAGTAGCGCTATGCACAGCAAACGTGTCTTTATCAGGCCTAATTTCAATTAGAATAAGTGCAAATGGTTATATGGTCTTAAATAGAGGCTGGTGTAGTCACAGAATGGGATGCCCCAAAAAGGAGTGCACCTGGCAGGCAGCAGTAAGAATATGCACAGCAAAAGTGTCTTTATCAGGCCTAATTTCAATTAGAATAAGTGCAAATGGTTATATGGTCTTAAATAGAGGCTGCTGTAGTCACAAAATGGGATGCCCCAAAAAGGAGTGCACCTGGCAGGGACCAGTAGTGCTATGCACAGCAAAAGTGTCTTTATCAGGCCTAATTTCAATTAGAATAAGTGCAAATGGTTATATGGTCTTAAATAGAGGCTGGTGTAGTCACAGAATGGGATGCCCCAACAGGAGTGCACCTTGCAGGCAGCAGTAAGAATATGCACAGCAAAAGTGTCTTTATCAGGCCTAATTTCAATTAGAATAGGTGCAAATGGTTATATGGTCTTAAATAGAGGCTGGTGCAGTCACAGAATGGGATGCCCCAACAGGAGTGCACCTGGCAGGCAGCAGTAAGAATATGCACAGCAAAAGTGTCTTTATCAGGCCTAATTTCAATTAGAATAAGTGCAAATGGTTATGTGGTCTTAAATAGAGGCTGGTGTAGTCACAGAATGGGATGCCCCAAAAAGGAGTGCACCTGGCAGGGACCAGTAGTGCTATGCAGAGCAAAAGTGTCTTTATCAGGCCTAATTTCAATTAGAATAAGTGAAAATGGTTATATGGTCTTAAATAGAGGCTGGTGTAGTCACAGAATGGGATGCCCCAAAAAGGAGTGCACCTGGCAGGGACCAGTAGTGCTATGCACAGTAAAAGTGTCTTTATCAGGCCTAATTTCAATTAGAATAAGTGCAAATGGTTATATGGTCTTAAATAGAGGCTGCTGTAGTCGCAGAATGGGATGCCCCAAAAAGGAGTGCACCTGGCAGGGACCAGTAGCGCTATGCACAGCAAAAGTGTCTTTATCAGGCCTAATTTCAATTAGAATAAGTGCAAATGGTTATATGGTCTTAAATAGAGGCTGGTGTAGTCACAGAATGGGATGCCCCAAAAAGGAGTGCACCTGGCAGGCAGCAGTAAGAATATGCACAGCAAAAGTGTCTTTATCAGGCCTAATTTCAATTAGAATAAGTGCAAATGGTTATATGGTCTTAAATAGAGGCTGCTGTAGTCACAGAATGGGATGCCCCAAAAAGGAGTGCACCTGGCAGGGACCAGTAGTGCTATGCAGAGCAAAAGTGTCTTTATCAGGCCTAATTTCAATTAGAATAAGTGAAAATGGTTATATGGTCTTAAATAGAGGCTGCTGTAGTCACAGAATGGGATGCCCCAAAAAGGAGTGCACCTGGCAGGGACCAGTAGTGCTATGCACAGCAAAAGTGTCTTTATCAGGCCTAATTTCAATTAGAATAAGTGCAAATGGTTATATGGTCTTAAATAGAGGCTGCTGTAGTCGCAGAATGGGATGCCCCAAAAAGGAGTGCACCTGGCAGGGACCAGTAGCGCTATGCACAGCAAAAGTGTCTTTATCAGGCCTAATTTCAATTAGAATAAGTGCAAATGGTTATATGGTCTTAAATAGAGGCTGGTGTAGTCACAGAATGGGATGCCCCAAAAAGGAGTGCACCTGGCAGGCAGCAGTAAGAATATGCACAGCAAAAGTGTCTTTATCAGGCCTAATTTCAATTAGAATAAGTGCAAATGGTTATATGGTCTTAAATAGAGGCTGCTGTAGTCACAGAATGGGATGCCCCAAAAAGGAGTGCACCTGGCAGGGACCAGTAGTGCTATGCACAGCAAAAGTGTCTTTATCAGGCCTAATTTCAATTAGAATAAGTGCAAATGGTTATATGGTCTTAAATAGAGGCTGGTGTAGTCACAGAATGGGATGCCCCAACAGGAGTGCACCTTGCAGGCAGCAGTAAGAATATGCACAGCAAAAGTGTCTTTATCAGGCCTAATTTCAATTAGAATAAGTGCAAATGGTTATATGGTCTTAAATAGAGGCTGGTGTAGTCACAGAATGGGATGCCCCAACAGGAGTGCACCTGGCAGGCAGCAGTAAGAATATGCACAGCAAAAGTGTCTTTATCAGGCCTAATTTCAATTAGAATAAGTGCAAATGGTTATATGGTCTTAAATAGAGGCTGGTGTAGTCACAGAATGGGATGCCCCAAAAAGGAGTGCACCTGGCAGGGACCAGTAGTGCTATGCAGAGCAAAAGTGTCTTTATCAGGCCTAATTTCAATTAGAATAAGTGCAAATGGTTATATGGTCTTAAATAGAGGCTGGTGTAGTCACAGAATGGGATGCCCCAAAAAGGAGTGCACCTGGCAGGGACCAGTAGTGCTATGCACAGCAAAAGTGTCTTTATCAGGCCTAATTTCAATTAGAATAAGTGCAAATGGTTATATGGTCTTAAATAGAGGCTGCTGTAGTCGCAGAATGGGATGCCCCAAAAAGGAGTGCACCTGGCAGGGACCAGTAGCGCTATGCACAGCAAAAGTGTCTTTATCAGGCCTAATTTCAATTAGAATAAGTGCAAATGGTTATATGGTCTTAAATAGAGGCTGGTGTAGTCACAGAATGGGATGCCCCAAAAAGGAGTGCACCTGGCAGGCAGCAGTAAGAATATGCACAGCAAAAGTGTCTTTATCAGGCCTAATTTCAATTAGAATAAGTGCAAATGGTTATATGGTCTTAAATAGAGGCTGCTGTAGTCACAGAATGGGATGCCCCAAAAAGGAGTGCACCTGGCAGGGACCAGTAGTGCTATGCACAGCAAAAGTGTCTTTATCAGGCCTAATTTCAATTAGAATAAGTGCAAATGGTTATATGGTCTTAAATAGAGGCTGGTGTAGTCACAGAATGGGATGCCCCAACAGGAGTGCACCTGGCAGGCAGCAGTAAGAATATGCACAGCAAAAGTGTCTTTATCAGGCCTAATTTCAATTAGAATAAGTGCAAATGGTTATATGGTCTTAAATAGAGGCTGCTGTAGTCACAGAATGGGATGCCCCAAAAAGGAGTACACCTGGCAGGGACCAGTAGTGCTATGCACAGCAAAAGTGTCTTTATCAGGCCTAATTTCAATCATAATAGGTGCAAATGGTTATATGGTCTTAAATAGAGGCTGGTGTAGTCACAGAATGGGATGCCCCAACAGGAGTGCACCTGGCAGGCAGCAGTAAGAATATGCACAGCAAAAGTGTCTTTATCAGGCCTAATTTCAATTAGAATAAGTGCAAATGGTTATATGGTCTTAAATAGAGGCTGGTGTAGTCACAGAATGGGATGCCCCAAAAAGGAGTGCTCCTGGCAGGCAGCAGTAAGAATATGCACAGCAAAAGTGTCTTTATCAGGCCTAATTTCAATTAGAATAAGTGCAAATGGTTATATGGTCTTAAAAAGAGGCTGGTGTAGTCACAGAATGGGATGCCCCAAAAAGGAGTGCTCCTGGCAGGCAGCAGTAAGAATATGCACAGCAAAATTGTCTTTATCAGGCCTAATTTCAATTAGAATAAGTGCAAATGGTTATATGGTCTTAAATAGAGGCTGGTGTAGTCACAGAATGGGATGCCCCAAAAAGGAGTGCACCTGGCAGGGACCAGTAGTGCTATGCACAGCAAAAGTGTCTTTATCAGGCCTAATTTCAATTAGAATAAGTGCAAATGGTTATATGGTCTTAAATAGAGGCTGGTGTAGTCACAGAATGGGATGCCCCAAAAAGGAGTGCACCTGGCAGGGACCAGTAGTGCTATGCAGAGCAAAAGTGTCTTTATCAGGCCTAATTTCAATTAGAATAAGTGCAAATGGTTATATGGTCTTAAATAGAGGCTGGTGTAGTCACAGAATGGGATGCCCCAAAAAGGAGTGCACCTGGCAGGGACCAGTAGTGCTATGCACAGCAAAAGTGTCTTTATCAGGCCTAATTTCAATTAGAATAAGTGCAAATGGTTATATGGTCTTAAATAGAGGCTGCTGTAGTCGCAGAATGGGATGCCCCAAAAAGGAGTGCACCTGGCAGGGACCAGTAGCGCTATGCACAGCAAAAGTGTCTTTATCAGGCCTAATTTCAATTAGAATAAGTGCAAATGGTTATATGGTCTTAAATAGAGGCTGGTGTAGTCACAGAATGGGATGCCCCAAAAAGGAGTGCACCTGGCAGGCAGCAGTAAGAATATGCACAGCAAAAGTGTCTTTATCAGGCCTAATTTCAATTAGAATAAGTGCAAATGGTTATATGGTCTTAAATAGAGGCTGCTGTAGTCACAGAATGGGATGCCCCAAAAAGGAGTGCACCTGGCAGGGACCAGTAGTGCTATGCACAGCAAAAGTGTCTTTATCAGGCCTAATTTCAATTAGAATAAGTGCAAATGGTTATATGGTCTTAAATAGAGGCTGGTGTAGTCACAGAATGGGATGCCCCAACAGGAGTGCACCTGGCAGGCAGCAGTAAGAATATGCACAGCAAAAGTGTCTTTATCAGGCCTAATTTCAATTAGAATAAGTGCAAATGGTTATATGGTCTTAAATAGAGGCTGCTGTAGTCACAGAATGGGATGCCCCAAAAAGGAGTACACCTGGCAGGGACCAGTAGTGCTATGCACAGCAAAAGTGTCTTTATCAGGCCTAATTTCAATTATAATAGGTGCAAATGGTTATATGGTCTTAAATAGAGGCTGGTGTAGTCACAGAATGGGATGCCCCAACAGGAGTGCACCTGGCAGGCAGCAGTAAGAATATGCACAGCAAAAGTGTCTTTATCAGGCCTAATTTCAATTAGAATAAGTGCAAATGGTTATATGGTCTTAAATAGAGGCTGGTGTAGTCACAGAATGGGATGCCCCAAAAAGGAGTGCTCCTGGCAGGCAGCAGTAAGAATATGCACAGCAAAAGTGTCTTTATCAGGCCTAATTTCAATTAGAATAAGTGCAAATGGTTATATGGTCTTAAATAGAGGCTGGTGTAGTCACAGAATGGGATGCCCCAAAAAGGAGTGCTCCTGGCAGGCAGCAGTAAGAATATGCACAGCAAAAGTGTCTTTATCAGGCCTAATTTCAATTAGAATAAGTGCAAATGGTTATATGGTCTTAAATAGAGGCTGGTGTAGTCACAGAATGGGATGCCCCAAAAAGGAGTGCACCTGGCAGGGACCAGTAGTGCTATGCACAGCAAAAGTGTCTTTATCAGGCCTAATTTCAATTAGAATAAGTGCAAATGGTTATATGGTCTTAAATAGAGGCTGGTGTAGTCACAGAATGGGATGCCTCACAGCAGACTTAAGATCAGTTCAGTATATATGCACAGTTAGTTAGTATAAGCAGCCTGAAAACGCTAACAAAGCCAGTCAGCCAGCCAGTAACAAACACTCAGGCTGGATGAAAAAAAAAAAAATCTCCCTGTGACTGCCTCCGATTTTTCCTAACTTTCCCTGTTTTTCGCTGACTTTCTGTCTGTCTCCTGCCTGTCTCCTGCCTGTCTCCAGCCTGTCCCTGTCTGTCCCTGCCTGTCTAACTGCCTCTCTCCCTCACTACAGCGTTCTGTCTCTCACGAATGCAATAGAGAAATGAGGAAGGAAAAGCAAGATGGCCGACTTAAATAGCGCTGTGACGTCACCGGGCTTGCTGACTGCTGATAGGCTGCATGTGACTGTCCCAGCATACACTGCCCCACCTTACATGTCTGGACATGTCCCGTCCGCCATCTTAGAATGCCTGTAAATGTAAATGAATGGATGTTAAAGGAAAACTTCGAGCGATCGAATCGCGGGGAAATTCGGATTCGATCCGAATCGAATTTTTCATGAAATTCGGATCGAATCCGGGTTCGTCCGGATCGATTCGCTCATCCCTAGTTGCTCCTCTAACAGACCTAGCCTGGAAATGTGCCTTTGTGGAAGTTTCGCCCGCTTCAGCGATGAAGGCCTTTCTGACCTTAGAGGCCTTTACCTCAGCCCCAGTACTAAGTCACTCTGATGTCAGTCGCCCATTCATTGTTGAAGCTGATGCTTCTGTAATTGGTTTGGGGGCTGTTGCAATATTCCAGCTCTCCGGAAAGGCTAAACGCTTTTGCTTACTTCTCATGTAAATTTTGTTCAGCTGAGCAGAATTATGATGTGGGAAACTGTGAACTGTTATGGGTGAAACTGAGGAATGGAGACGTTGGTTGGAATGGTATTTGCATCTTATTACTGTATATACCTACAAACCTCAAATACATTGAATCCGCTAAGAGACTAAATTCATGCCAGGCTAGATGTGTGCTCTCCCATTTCAATTTCATTATTACCTTTAAACTGGGAGCAAAGAACACCAAAGCAGATGCCTTGTCATGCAACTGGGAACCAGGCAACAAGGAAGGGACATTGTCAGAGCAGGAGGGTACTTCTGGCACTGGCAGCGGCAATGAGCTGAGTCAAGGTAGGGCCAGATCATCTGCAAAATGACACAGGCCTGGTTTGGTCCACTCAGGAGCAGGTGGTGGTGACACTGATGCTGCAGACTCCAGAAAAAAGTGTTCCAAGGGAGGAGAAAATTTCTGGTGGCAGTGGTGTTGGAAAGGCTAGCTCTTTAAGGTACTCTGCCATATGGCAATTCTTTTGTACAGGCCACAAATCTAGGAACTACGGCTATGAAGGCACTTGGAGCGACATACAATGCTGTTTGGGACAATCAAAATGCCTTGGAAATGCCCTATCAAACCTTATTGCTCCTTCTGATGTTGCTGATGGTGATGATGCGGCTCTAATAACCTGTCATCTGTATAGTAGCCAGGCCTCATCCACAGGCAGTACAGTCTCATCTAGTGCTCTTACTCCATCCCATCAGTTATCCATAATGGAATCTATATCTACCAGAAAACAATATGTATCCAGTCATCCGGTTGTTGTGTGGCTCAACTCACACCTGGCCATGTTGTTGGTGGTGCAGTCACTGCCTTACGACTTGGTTGACCTGGTTTAGACAACTAATGCTACATACCCAACCCAAGTTGCGTGTCCCCAATTGCCATTTCTTCTCCAACAAGGCCATCCCGACCTTGCATAGTTACGTGCAAGAGAAAGTGGGGCTGTCTATGCAACTGTCAGTGTGGAGCAATAGCTACGGCCAAAGGCAATACATGTGTGTCATGGCCCACTGGGTCAACCTTGTGCAGCACGATGCTCCGACGCAACAAGCTCAGGAATTAGTCACACCTCCGCATTTGTGCCAATCTACTTCTGTTTTGGACACCAGGCACCTATCCTCCTCCTCAACTGATGGGAGACAGCAGGGCATACACTTACCCTCCTTCTCCTCCTCCATCCTTTAACCCTTTAAATGCCAAGCACGTAGTTTCTAAGTGCTTGCTTCTCCGACCGTTAAGTGCCAAGCACCCAGAATCTATGTGCTTTCCATTTCCCCTGCTACTGTGGCCTGGAAAAAAAAGCTGAGGGCCTCCTCTTCCTCTGGGAGGGCATCCAATCCCAACCCCAGGGTCCCAAAATAGCCTGCCCCCTGCTTACGCCGCTGACACTTGCCGCTGTAAAAGAAAAAAAAAAGACATACACTTACCTCCTCGCCGATCCCACCGCTCCTTTTTGTGGGAGGAATGGGATGACGTCATCCCACTTCTCATAGTTTCTCACCCCGCTCTGGCGCTGACAAATGCCGGTAGTAGCGGTGCAGAGGGGGTGGGAGGTGAGAAGGCTCTGATCTTCTGCCTGTTCCTCACCCTGCTCTGATCACTACCGGCATCTGTCACCGGCAGCTGTCATCAGCGCAAGACAGCAGCGAGGGACACAGTGCTGGAGGTGAGTAGGCTCAAAAAATAAAGTAAATGTCATTTATTTCTCAGTGTCTGTGTGTGTTTTTTTACATTTAACTATTTGTGAACTGGTAAGTGGTCCATGAGACCCTTATACCAGTTCACAAGGCTCGGCCTAGCAGGTGACTTTCCATTAACCACCAGCTCCCCAATTACCTACCTGCCTCCCCAAAGCCTGGGATAGCCGGCAGGGTGGGGGCCACCAAAGCTTGCCCCTGCGCCTTATTCTCCAAGCTCTGAATAGCTGGTCCTGGGCTGGTTATGCTGGGTAGGGGGGACCCCACGTCATTTTTGGGGGGGATTTTTAAAGGTTTTTAACCCTTAAAATTCTCCTCAAAAATGGAAGGGAGGACCCTATATCATTTTTTTTTAATTAACCCCTTATGTTCTGTCACCCAGCAGGTATAGAAGGCTTTCAGCAGCAGCAGGAGTGCAGAAGCCAAAGTGATTTGCTAGGGACACAGAGCTCCAGGGTGGATGGGAGGTAAGTATTAAAAGAAAAACTAATAAAATATTTTTTTTCTGTGTGTGTGTGTTTTACATTTAACCCATTGTGATCTGGTAAGGGGTCCATGAGACCCCTATACCAGTTCACAAGGCTCTGGGGCTGGCTAGTCACCTGTAGCTAGCGGGTGACTTGCCATTAACCCCCAGCCCCCCATCACCTGCCTTTCCAAAGCCCGGGGCAGAAGGGCCTAGGGCCAATTTTTTATTTAAAATAAAGGAGACAATTTTCTAAAAAATATTTAACTCAAAAATATTTTTAAAATCAGTAGAAAAATTACAAACAATACATTTCCTGTTAAAGTCTAAACTTTACTGCAAAAAAATTACATAATTCCTGCAAAAATCAGGGTTAAACATAGCTCAAAAAGGTGAAAAATGTCAGACTATCGGGTATGAACCCTGATTGCGGAGACCAGGATGCCTGGAATCTAAGAACCAATCTGGTTTTCACTAGAGCCTCTAAAAGTGAGTATAGGCTGGGCTGCAGGAAGGCTCTAGGTCAGGCAACCCAGGAGTGGGTATTGCCAAGTTCTGTGTAGAAGACGGACCAGACCTGGACTGAAAACGTTGGAAAAGCTGAAGTCATGGGCAGGCAGAACTGGATCGAAGTCGTAAACAAGCCGAGGTTGTCAGGAGAGCAGGAGCGTAGTCAAAATCAAGCTGGGTCAGGACACAGTAATGGAAGACTGGAACACAGGAACAGGCAGGAGAGTTGACCAACTGGCAATGCAGATCAGGGATTGCCAGTATTTTAAGGTCCCTGCGCATGCGCACAATCGATCGCATTTTCGCATGTTTGCAATGCGAATGCGCGTGCATAATCGCACATATGTTAGATTAAACGCTGCACATATGCGCCCGCATAATGGTGCCACAACAACAGATTGCTGCTACAGCCGAACACGCATGCACGCTCACTTACTGGCACTGCTATATCTAGTGCGCAAATGCGACTGCACGAGAAACCTTGGCACCCTCTGCTGGGAAACAAGAGGAACAGTCCTGTTTCTATGACAAAAAATGACTTTTTCAATTATGATGGCAGTTAAAAGGGTTAAAAGTAGCTATGCATTTTTGTATGCTATTGTTCTGTTCAGGGGACCTTGTGCTTTAGGATTTAGCTTTTTTTCATGTTTTTATATTGATATTTTAGGAAAAAGTGTTTTATTCTGCCTTTTTATACATTTTTTTAGAGAAACCCTGTTCAACCAAAGAATTCTTCAAGGGATTACTTCCAAAAAGATGAGCCCACTACAGCAAGCTTGCTATGCTTAGAAAGCTTGACTTTGTCTGCAGAGCTTAAATTTTTAAGTAAAATTACCCTTAAGCACATGCTTTACATTTGGGTGTTTGACAACTCTTCTAGCTTTTTTTAGGAAAATGTGGCTTTGATTCTGCTTTTTTTATCTTTTTTTTAGGGAACTCTGTGCAACCAAAGAATAGATTGAGGGATTAATTTCAGAAAACTCATGCCTAGAAAGCTTGAGGTGAGTACTTCCATAGAGTATGTTGTTTGTGGGGGGGGTATTTCAAATGTAAAGGAAGGGATGTTCATCACCAGCAACACCACTATCTGAACAGCCAGGTGCACTCCTACATTTCTCCAGGAGATGCACTTCTACCTTTCTCCAGGAGATATACTAAGCTCAGACCCCTTGAACTTCTGGGTGAGCAGATTGGACCATTGGCCAGAGCTAGCACAGTTTGCCATGGGGGTCCTTTCTTCCCCATCCCACCCTTAAGCGTAGCATTGTAAAGGGTTTTCAGTTCAGCAGGTGGTGTTGTCATCCCTAAGCAGACAAGGTTTTCCGCCAAAAGCATTGAACAACTAACTTTTGTAAAGATAAATCAAGCATGGATAGGTGACAATTTTAAAACCACAGTGCCTGATGCCACTGATTAGCATGCCACTACTACCATCAACAGCACCTCCGCTGCCACCATCTGCTACTACTAGACCTACACAACACCAGGTCTTCACCATGATGCACAAAATGGGTACATTTATCAAGGCTTGTAAAAAAAAACATTGTTTGGTCTTCTTTAAATACATTGTCAAGATGCCAATCCTGCTGCTAACTCCATAGAAATGGGATCATTTTTTGAGGACTTGCCCACTACTGTCAGGCCTACACAATCGCAAGGTCTACCCCCTGTGATGCCCAAATGAGTAAATTTTTCAAGGCTTGCAAAAAGCCATTTTGTCATTATTCATTTTGCCGGAAGGAAAAACCCCGTTGCTTCTCCCCATTTTTGTATGTGCTAACTATGAAAGGCAACTGTAGGCTATTGAAATGCTAATTGGGTTTTGGGTGATATGTATGGTAATTAACCACGGCCAATTCAAATGCTAATTAGTCCACTGAAACATGTTTTTCTAACCGCCGTACCAAACTTTTGAAAAGTTCACTCATCTCTAGCTTTAATGCATCAAATGTTTCTGATTACTTCCAAAGTGTGCAGCATGGATGTGCATGGCACTGCCTCTGATTGCTGAACCTGTCTAAAGCAGTGAGGGCTGTAAATGGAGCCTGGGACCCTGGTTCCTTGAACATATAAGTATTAAATATCCAGACCCAGTGCTAATAGCCAGAGGCAGATCCAGTCCTGAGTAGTGTGGGCAAAATGTACATATTTGTCACATATAATGTCAGCCAACGTAGCTATTTATTCTTCACGCATTGTTAATGCAAATACTTTGTCCACAGACAACAAATTAGTACATATATAACTAAGCAGGCTTCTAGGATAGCTTTACTTATTTATCATAGCTAAAACTTACATTTATTTTCATAATTCCATAGTCATAGAGAAAGCAGAAAAGGGAGTGTGCTATTGGTTTAGTTGATAAGTGTTACTCTACAAGGAAGCTATGACATCTTGCATGTGAACAATATTTCTTGTATCGTTACTGTTTCCTCACATATCAGTGTCCTTCCTCATCATGCACAGGCGGTGCTTGAAGTATGACATTACTGGCCTTTAGAGATGAGCGAACTTTTGAAAAATTCGATTCGACTGATTCGCCGAATTTTCCGACAAAAATCGTTTCGACCCGAATAAATTCGCGACGAATCGCTATTAAAAACGGCTATTTCTGAGCCTCCTAGAGCCTCAATAGGGTTGTAAACCATTCTGCCTTGCTGTAACACGCACAGGATGCGTGCTGGGTTAGTTAAATAATACTTTGAATAAATATCACATGCAGATCAGAGGCATCGCTAATAGAATCGCAGAGCGGCACAATTGCAGAGAGTTGAAGTGGCATCACTATGAGGGGCAGAAGGAGCCCAAATATACACTGGAGTTGGCCTCAGGAGCCCAAAAATTGGATGAATCACACCCTGGAGTTGGCAGGAGTTGACAGTAGCAGCAGCAGGAGCCCAAATATACACTGGAGTTGGCTTCAGGAGCCCAAAAATTGGATGAATCACACCCTGGAGTTGGCAGAAGTTGGCAGCAGCAGCAGCAGGAGCCCAAATATACACTGGAGATGGCTTCAGGAGCCCAAAAATTGGATGAATCACACCCTGGAGTTGGCAGAAGTTGGCAGCAGCAGCAGCAGGAGCCCAAATATACACTGGAGTTGGCTTCAGGAGCCCAAAAATTGGATGAATCACACCCTGGAGTTGGCAGAAGTTGGCAGCAGCAGCAGCAGGAGCCCAAATATACACTGGAGTTGGCCTCAGGAGCCCAAAAATTGGATGAATCACACCCTGGAGTTGGCAGGAGTTGACAGTAGCAGCAGCAGGAGCCCAAATATACACTGGAGTTGGCTTCAGTAGCCCAAAAATTGGATGAATCACACCCTGGAGTTGGCAGAAGTTGGCAGCAGCAGCAGCAGCAGGAGCCCAAATATACACTGGAGTTGGCCTCAGGAGCCCAAAAATTGGATGAATCACACCCTGGAGTTGGCAGGAGTTGACAGTAGCAGCAGCAGGAGCCCAAATATACACTGGAGTTGGCTTCAGGAGCCCAAAAATTGGATGAATCACACCCTGGAGTTGGCAGAAGTTGGCAGCAGCAGCAGCAGGAGCCCAAATATACACTGGAGTTGGCTTCAGGAGCCCAAAAATTGGATGAATCACACCCTGGAGTTGGCAGGAGTTGACAGTAGCAGCAGCAGGAGCCCAAATATACACTGGAGTTGGCTTCAGGAGCCCAAAAATTGGATGAATCACACCCTGGAGTTGGCAGGAGTTGACAGTAGCAGCAGCAGGAGCCCAAATATACACTGGAGTTGGCTTCAGGAGCCCAAAAATTGGATGAATCACACCCTGGAGTTGGCAGAAGTTGGCAGCAGCAGCAGCAGGAGCCCAAATATACACTGGAGTTGGCTTCAGGAGCCCAAAAATTGGATGAATCACACCCTGGAGTTGGCAGGAGTTGACAGTAGCAGCAGCAGGAGCCCAAATATACACTGGAGTTGGCTTCAGGAGCCCAAAAATTGGATGAATCACACCCTGGAGTTGGCAGAAGTTGGCAGCAGCAGCAGCAGCAGGAGCCCAAATATACACTGGAGTTGGCTTCAGGAGCCCAAAAATTGGATGAATCACACCCTGGAGTTGGCAGGAGTTGACAGTAGCAGCAGCAGGAGCCCAAATATACACTGGAGTTGGCTTCAGGAGCCCAAAAATTGGATGAATCACACCCTGGAGTTGGCAGGAGTTGACAGTAGCAGCAGCAGCAGGAGCCCAAATATACACTGGAGTTGGCCTCAGGAGCCCAAAAATTGGATGAATCACACCCTGGAGTTGGCAGAAGTTGGCAGCAGCAGCAGCAGGAGCCCAAATATACACTGGAGTTGGCCTCAGGAGCCCAAAAATTGGATGAATCACACCCTGGAGTTGGCAGAAGTTGGCAGCAGCAGCAGCAGGAGCCCAAATATACACTGGAGTTGGCCTCAGGAGCCCAAAAATTGGATGGATCACACCCTGGAGTTGGCAGGAGTTGACAGTAGCAGCAGCAGGAGCCCAAATATACACTGGAGTTGGCTTCAGGAGCCCAAAAATTGGATGAATCACACCCTGGAGTTGGCAGGAGTTGACAGTAGCAGCAGCACAAGCCCAAATATACACTGGAGTTGGCCTCAGGAGCCCAAAAATTGGATGAATCACACCCTGGAGTTGGCAGGAGTTGACAGCAGCAGCAGCAGGAGCCCAAATATACACTGGAGTTGGCTTCAGGAGCCCAAAAATTGGATGAATCACACCCTGGAGTTGGCAGAAGTTGGCAGCAGCAGCAGCAGGAGCCCAAATATACACTGGAGTTGGCCTCAGGAGCCCAAAAATTGGATGAATCACACCCTGGAGTTGGCAGGAGTTGACAGTAGTAGCAGCAGGAGCCCAAATATACACTGGAGTTGGCTTCAGGAGCCCAAAAATTGGATGAATCACACCCTGGAGTTGGCAGAAGTTGGCAGCAGCAGCAGCAGCAGGAGCCCAAATATACACTGGAGTTGGCCTCAGGAGCCCAAAAATTGGATGAATCACACCCTGGAGTTGGCAGGAGTTGACGGTAGCAGCAGCAGGAGCCCAAATATACACTGGAGTTGGCTTCAGGAGCCCAAAAATTGGATGAATCACACCCTGGAGTTGGCAGAAGTTGGCAGCAGCAGCAGCAGGAGCCCAAATATACACTGGAGTTGGCTTCAGGAGCCCAAAAATTGGATGAATCACACCCTGGAGTTGGCAGGAGTTGACAGTAGCAGCAGCAGGAGCCCAAATATACACTGGAGTTGGCTTCAGGAGCCCAAAAATTGGATGAATCACACCCTGGAGTTGGCAGGAGTTGACAGTAGCAGCAGCAGGAGCCCAAATATACACTGGAGTTGGCTTCAGGAGCCCAAAAATTGGATGAATCACACCCTGGAGTTGGCAGAAGTTGGCAGCAGCAGCAGCAGGAGCCCAAATATACACTGGAGTTGGCTTCAGGAGCCCAAAAATTGGATGAATCACACCCTGGAGTTGGCTGGAGTTGACAGCAGCAGCAGCAGCAGGAGCCCAAATATACACTGGAGTTGGCTTCAGGAGCCCAAAAATTGGATGAATCACACCCTGGAGTTGGCAGAAGTTGGCAGCAGCAGCAGCAGGAGCCCAAATATACACTGGAGTTGGCCTCAGGAGCCCAAAAATTGGATGAATCACACCCTGGAGTTGGCAGAAGTTGGCAGCAGCAGCAGCAGCAGGAGCCCAAATATACACTGGAGTTGGCCTCAGGAGCCCAAAAATTGGATGAATCACACCCTGGAGTTGGCAGGAGTTGACAGTAGCAGCAGCAGGAGCCCAAATATACACTGGAGTTGGCTTCAGGAGCCCAAAAATTGGATGAATCACACCCTGGAGTTGGCAGAAGTTGGCAGCAGCAGCAGCAGGAGCCCAAATATACACTGGAGTTGGCTTCAGGAGCCCAAAAATTGGATGAATCACACCCTGGAGTTGGCAGGAGTTGACAGTAGCAGCAGCAGGAGCCCAAAAAATGGCCTAAAGACATAAATATGTTTTGCACCATTTGGAAAGTGTAAAACGTGGCACCATGCTGAATCTAGTCGCATGCATCAGGCATTGGTGGGTGGAAATCCTGGCTGATCCATCCCTGATTCATTTTGACAAAGGTGAGTCTCTCCACATTTTTAGTTGACAGACGAGTTCTCCTCGCCGTAACTATGGCCCCCGCCGCACTAAACACCCGCTCAGATGGCACGCTACTTGCCGGGCAGGACAGCTTTTCCAGGGCAAACTCTGCTAGTTGCGGCCACAAATCAAGTTTGGCTGCCCAGAAGTCCAGCGGATCCTCAAGGTGTGTTGGCATGGTCATGTCAAAGTATGACATGACCTGCTGGTTCAGGTCCTGCTCCAGGTCTTCCTGCTGCTCATGAGTAGCCTCACTATGCGGGTGTAGAAAGCTACTCATTAGCGACTGAAGACTGAGGCTGCTGCTGCTGATGGAGCTGCTGCTGCTGCTCCTGCCAACCCCCCCAGCGGCCATGGCAGTGGAAGGTGAGCGCAGAGGTCCCCTCGAGTCAGACCTGCGAGAGTATGGACCATGGCGCAGATAGGCATCGGCCAACTGCCTACGTAGAATGTCTTTGTAGTAGTTGAGTTTGTCCTCCCTCTCGGTGGGTTTAAAAAATGCCCCCATTTTGTGCCGGAAGCGAGGGTCCAATAAGGTGGACAGCCAGAAGTCATCCCGCCGACAGATGGAAACAATTCTGGGGTCACTACGCAAGCACGTGAGCATGCTTCGTGCCATTTGCGCAAGTGACTCGGATGGACTACCTGTCTCCATCTCCACTGCATACTGCCACGGTGTGCCCGGGTCCTCTGTCTCGCCTTCCTCAAAAACCTCTAGCTCCTCTGGCTGCTCCTGCTCCTCCTCTCCTGTCCGCTGACTAGATAAACCAGCCATTTCGCCAAGCCTAAACTGTGTTTCGCTGGGCAACTCCTCCTCCTCCTCCTCTTCCTCCTCCTCCAGTTCAGCTCCAGCGGGGTTCATGTGGCCGTAAGATGTAAACGCCATGTCTCCAGTGCCCTGACCAGCCATGGTTTCCAACATGTGCTGTAGTACATGAAGCAGTGGAATCACGTCGTTCATCCCGTAATCCTGCCGACTGACAAATAAAGTGGCATCCTCAAAGGGCCTGAGCAAACGGCAGGTGTCACGTATGAGCTGCCACTGGTTGACATTGAAGTTACACAGGGGAGTCCCCCTATCTGCTTGGATCATCAGGAAATCCGTGATGGCTTTTCTCTGTTCATATAATCGGTCCAACATGTGAAGGGTGGAATTCCAACGGGTGGAAACATCGCAAATCAGACTATGTTGGGGGATACCATTCTGACGCTGTAGCTCAAGAAGGGTGTGTTTGGCGGTGTAGGAGTGGCTGAAGTGCATGCAAAGTTTCCTTGAAGTTGTTAGGATGTCTTGCAGATGGGGGGAACACTTCAGAAACCGCTTGACAACCAGATTGAAGACGTGAGCCATGCAGGGGGCATGGGTCAGGCTTCCTTGGCGCAGCGCAGACAAAATGTTCTTCCCATTGTCGGTAACCATGATTCCCATTTTAAGTTTTCTCGGAGTAAGCCATGTTTGGATTTCCTGATGAATACATTTAAGCAGTTCCTCCCCTGTGTGACTCCGTTCGCCAAGACAAACCATGTGAAGCACTGCGTGACACCTCCGTGCCCTGCACACATGGTAGACTGGAGGGGCACTGAGACTTGAGCCTACAGTGGAGGGTGAGGAGATGGCGGACAGGAGCACATTCAGCTTCTGCGCCGTAGGATGAGTGGGCGCATACTGCTGTCTCTTGGACATGGCTTCGCTGATGGATTGCTGGCGGGATGCATGACTTGGAGGAGGAGGAGGAGGAGCAGGAGCGACAGAGGATGGGTATGACGCACAGCTGCCTTCGGCTGAGGTGCTGGAGCCTTGGCTGGCAGAAATTGGGAGCTCACTTGGTGAGGAAGCAGACTGGACCACCCCTTGGGAGCCTCGGTTCTCCCAGGTCGTTTTATGGTGACGCATCATATGTTGACGCAGGGCCGTGGTGCCAACATTTGGACCCTGGCCACGCTTCACCTTTTGCCTACATATCTTGCATGTGGCCATGTTACCCTCCTGCGGATGCCTCAGGAAAAACTGCCACACTGCAGAGTAGCTACTTTTCCCACCCCCTGGCCTCACTGATTCACTGCTGCTGTTGCCAACTCCAGGAACCCCTGCTCCACTACCTCCCGATAAGGTAGACTGCCGCACAGCAGGTGCTCTACCCCGGCCCCGGCCCCGGCCGGCTCCAGCCTTTGGAATTGTGCCCCCATGCTGACTGCTACCACCTTGCTGCCTCAGCTGCTGACTCCGGGGCAACCTGCGCCCCTCTTCTCCTGATGATGACGATGAAGCCCCTTCATCACCCGGCTCCCAAGTGCGATCGGCTTCATCGTCATCATCATCATCATCACCGAGTTGTGGCTGTACGTCACTGATGTTCGTGGATTCGTCAACAGTGTCTGGCGCAGGAGCTGGAACGCTCGCAGCACCCACGACACTGTCCACATCACTATTTGTCTGCCTAGCTAAAGAAGCCACCTCCATTTCTTGGCTGGGCAGTAGCTGCTGACTGTCCTCCTGTATCTGATCGTCCTCCTCACTAAAGAGTGGAGCTGAACCCAAAGCATAGGATACGTCGCTGGGGGAGGGAACGGCGTAGGACAGAGGCAATGGGAGGACAGGGACTGCTCTCGGGGCATGCCAACTCAGGGTTGTGTCAGAGGAACCTACCGACCCTAGACTGGGGGTCTCAGATGTAAGTTGTGATGATGTTGTTGATGAGCGCGTCAGCCAATCTACCACGGCAGATGCGTTACTGGTGGAGACCCGACCGCTAGCAGATACTGGCAGATTAGGTCTCTCAGCGTGACTCCTGCTGCTACTGGCCCCCAGTCTGATGCGAGCTCTGCCTGCGGAATCTTGGCCTCTGCCACTCCTCTTTTCACTTCCAGGCACTTGTCTGCCCGACATAGTCTAACTGGCGTGGTAGTAGGTGATATTTAAAAAAACCCCGGGCAGCGGTGGGTCTATATGAAACAGAATATAATGCACACCAAAAGTGAGCAGTAACACTCAGCCTCCAACAGGCCTGCTTAGTGTAAATAAGAGAGCTGCTTAGTGTAAATAAAGAGGGGTATGCTATGTTACAGAATGGGATGCCTCAACAGAAGTGCACCTGGCAGGCAGCAGTAAGCCTATGCCCAGCAAAAGTGTCTTATAATATAAATATAATAAGAGCAAATGCTTATATGGTCTTAAACAGAGGCTGCTGTAGTCACAGAATGGGATGCCCTGGGCAGGAATGGACCTGGCAGGGTCCAGTAGTGCTTTGCCCAGCAAAAGTGTCTTTATCAGGCTAATTTCAAATATGATAAGAGCAAATGCTTATATGGTCTTAAACAGAGGCTGCTTTAGTCACAGAATGGGATGCCCTGGGCAGGAATGGACCTGGCAGGGTCCAGTAGTGCTTTGCCCAGCAAAAGTGTCTTTATCAGGCTAATTTCAAATATGATAAGAGCAAATGCTTATATGGTCTTAAACAGAGGCTGCTTTAGTCACAGAATGGGATGCCCTGGGCAGGAATGGACCTGGCAGGGTCCAGTAGTGCTTTGCCCAGCAAAAGTGTCTTTATCAGGCTAATTTCAAATATGATAAGAGCAAATGCTTATATGGTCTTAAACAGAGGCTGCTTTAGTCACAGAATGGGATGCCCTGGGCAGGAATGGACCTGGCAGGGTACAGTAGTGCTTTGCCCAGCAAAAGTGTCTTTATCAGGCTAATTTAAAATATGATAAGAGCAAATGCTTATATGGTCTTAAACAGAGGCTGCTTTAGTCACAGAATGGGATGCCCTGGGCAGGAATGGACCTGGCAGGGTCCAGTAGTGCTTTGCCCAGCAAAAGTGTCTTTATCAGGATAATTTCAAATATGATAAGAGCAAATGCTTATATGGTCTTAAACAGAGGCTGCTTTAGTCACAGAATGGGATGCCCTGGGCAGGAATGGACCTGGCAGGGTACAGTAGTGCTTTGCCCAGCAAAAGTGTCTTTATCAGGCCTAATTTCAAATATGATAAGAGCAAATGCTTATATGGTCTTAAACAGAGGCTGCTTTAGTCACAGAATGGGATGCCCCAACAGGAATCGACCTGGCAGGGTCCAGTAGTGCTTTGCCCAGCAAAAGTGTCTTTATCAGGCCTAATTTCAAATATGATAAGAGCAAATGCTTATATGGTCTTAAACAGAGGCTGCTTTAGTCACAGAATGGGATGCCCTGGGCAGGAATGGACCTGGCAGGGTACAGTAGTGCTTTGCCCAGCAAAAGTGTCTTTATCAGGCTAATTTCAAATATGATAAGAGCAAATGCTTATATGGTCTTAAACAGAGGCTGCTGTAGTCACAGAATGGGATGCCCTGGGCAGGAATGGACCTGGCAGGGTCCAGTAGTGCTTTGCCCAGCAAAAGTGTCTTTATCAGGCTAATTTCAAATATGATAAGAGCAAATGCTTATATGGTCTTAAACAGAGGCTGCTGTAGTCACAGAATGGGATGCCCTGGGCAGGAATGGACCTGGCAGGGTCCAGTAGTGCTTTGCCCAGCAAAAGTGTCTTTATCAGGCTAATTTCAAATATGATAAGAGCAAATGCTTATATGGTCTTAAACAGAGGCTGCTTTAGTCACAGAATGGGATGCCCTGGGCAGGAATGGACCTGGCAGGGTCCAGTAGTGCTTTGCCCAGCAAAAGTGTCTTTATCAGGCCTAATTTCAAATATGATAAGAGCAAATGCTTATATGGTCTTAAACAGAGGCTGCTGTAGTCACAGAATGGGATGCCCTGGGCAGGAATGGACCTGGCAGGGTCCAGTAGTGCTTTGCCCAGCAAAAGTGTCTTTATCAGGCCTAATTTCAAATATGATAAGAGCAAATGCTTATATGGTCTTAAACAGAGGCTGCTTTAGTCACAGAATGGGATGCCCTGGGCAGGAATGGACCTGGCAGGGTACAGTAGTGCTTTGCCCAGCAAAAGTGTCTTTATCAGGCCTAATTTCAAATATGATAAGAGCAAATGCTTATATGGTCTTAAACAGAGGCTGCTTTAGTCACAGAATGGGATGCCCCAACAGGAATCGACCTGGCAGGGTCCAGTAGTGCTTTGCCCAGCAAAAGTGTCTTTATCAGGCCTAATTTCAAATATGATAAGAGCAAATGCTTATATGGTCTTAAACAGAGGCTGCTTTAGTCACAGAATGGGATGCCCTGGGCAGGAATGGACCTGGCAGGGTCCAGTAGTGCTTTGCCCAGCAAAAGTGTCTTTATCAGGCTAATTTCAAATATGATAAGAGCAAATGCTTATATGGTCTTAAACAGAGGCTGCTTTAGTCACAGAATGGGATGCCCTGGGCAGGAATGGACCTGGCAGGGTCCAGTAGTGCTTTGCCCAGCAAAAGTGTCTTTATCAGGCTAATTTCAAATATGATAAGAGCAAATGCTTATATGGTCTTAAACAGAGGCTGCTTTAGTCACAGAATGGGATGCCCTGGGCAGGAATGGACCTGGCAGGGTCCAGTAGTGCTTTGCCCAGCAAAAGTGTCTTTATCAGGCTAATTTCAAATATGATAAGAGCAAATGCTTATATGGTCTTAAACAGAGGCTGCTTTAGTCACAGAATGGGATGCCCTGGGCAGGAATGGACCTGGCAGGGTACAGTAGTGCTTTGCCCAGCAAAAGTGTCTTTATCAGGCTAATTTCAAATATGATAAGAGCAAATGCTTATATGGTCTTAAACAGAGGCTGCTTTAGTCACAGAATGGGATGCCCTGGGCAGGAATGGACCTGGCAGGGTCCAGTAGTGCTTTGCCCAGCAAAAGTGTCTTTATCAGGCTAATTTCAAATATGATAAGAGCAAATGCTTATATGGTCTTAAACAGAGGCTGCTTTAGTCACAGAATGGGATGCCCTGGGCAGGAATGGACCTGGCAGGGTACAGTAGTGTTTTGCCCAGCAAAAGTGTCTTTATCAGGCTAATTTCAAATATGATAAGAGCAAATGCTTATATGGTCTTAAACAGAGGCTGTTTTAGTCACAGAATGGGATGCCCTGGGCAGGAATGGACCTGGCAGAGTCCAGTAGTGCTTTGCCCAGCAAAAGTGTCTTTATCAGGCTAATTTCAAATATGATAAGAGCAAATGCTTATATGGTCTTAAACAGAGGCTGCTTTAGTCACAGAATGGGATGCCCTGGGCAGGAATGGACCTGGCAGGGTCCAGTAGTGCTTTGCCCAGCAAAAGTGTCTTTATCAGGCCTAATTTCAAATATGATAAGAGCAAATGCTTATATGGTCTTAAACAGAGGCTGCTTTAGTCACAGAATGGGATGCCCCAACAGGAATCGACCTGGCAGGGTCCAGTAGTGCTTTGCCCAGCAAAAGTGTCTTTATCAGGCCTAATTTCAAATATGATAAGAGCAAATGCTTATATGGTCTTAAACAGAGGCTGCTTTAGTCACAGAATGGGATGCCCTGGGCAGGAATGGACCTGGCAGGGTACAGTAGTGCTTTGCCCAGCAAAAGTGTCTTTATCAGGCTAATTTCAAATATGATAAGAGCAAATGCTTATATGGTCTTAAACAGAGGCTGCTGTAGTCACAGAATGGGATGCCCTGGGCAGGAATGGACCTGGCAGGGTCCAGTAGTGCTTTGCCCAGCAAAAGTGTCTTTATCAGGCTAATTTCAAATATGATAAGAGCAAATGCTTATATGGTCTTAAACAGAGGCTGCTGTAGTCACAGAATGGGATGCCCTGGGCAGGAATGGACCTGGCAGGGTCCAGTAGTGCTTTGCCCAGCAAAAGTGTCTTTATCAGGCTAATTTCAAATATGATAAGAGCAAATGCTTATATGGTCTTAAACAGAGGCTGCTTTAGTCACAGAATGGGATGCCCTGGGCAGGAATGGACCTGGCAGGGTCCAGTAGTGCTTTGCCCAGCAAAAGTGTCTTTATCAGGCCTAATTTCAAATATGATAAGAGCAAATGCTTATATGGTCTTAAACAGAGGCTGCTTTAATCACAGAATGGGATGCCCCAACAGGAATCGACCTGGCAGGGTCCAGTAGTGCTTTGCCCAGCAAAAGTGTCTTTATCAGGCCTAATTTCAAATATGATAAGAGCAAATGCTTATATGGTCTTAAACAGAGGCTGCTTTAGTCACAGAATGGGATGCCCTGGGCAGGAATGGACCTGGCAGGGTACAGTAGTGCTTTGCCCAGCAAAAGTGTCTTTATCAGGCTAATTTCAAATATGATAAGAGCAAATGCTTATATGGTCTTAAACAGAGGCTGCTGTAGTCACAGAATGGGATGCCCTGGGCAGGAATGGACCTGGCAGGGTCCAGTAGTGCTTTGCCCAGCAAAAGTGTCTTTATCAGGCTAATTTCAAATATGATAAGAGCAAATGCTTATATGGTCTTAAACAGAGGCTGCTTTAGTCACAGAATGGGATGCCCTGGGCAGGAATGGACCTGGCAGGGTACAGTAGTGCTTTGCCCAGCAAAAGTGTCTTTATCAGGCTAATTTCAAATATGATAAGAGCAAATGCTTATATGGTCTTAAACAGAGGCTGCTTTAGTCACAGAATGGGATGCCCTGGGCAGGAATGGACCTGGCAGGGTCCAGTAGTGCTTTGCCCAGCAAAAGTGTCTTTATCAGGCTAATTTCAAATATGATAAGAGCAAATGCTTATATGGTCTTAAACAGAGGCTGCTTTAGTCACAGAATGGGATGCCCTGGGCAGGAATGGACCTGGCAGGGTACAGTAGTGCTTTGCCCAGCAAAAGTGTCTTTATCAGGCCTAATTTCAAATATGATAAGAGCAAATGCTTATATGGTCTTAAACAGAGGCTGCTTTAGTCACAGAATGGGATGCCCCAACAGGAATCGACCTGGCAGGGTCCAGTAGTGCTTTGCCCAGCAAAAGTGTCTTTATCAGGCCTAATTTCAAATATGATAAGAGCAAATGCTTATATGGTCTTAAACAGAGGCTGCTTTAGTCACAGAATGGGATGCCCTGGGCAGGAATGGACCTGGCAGGGTACAGTAGTGCTTTGCCCAGCAAAAGTGTCTTTATCAGGCTAATTTCAAATATGATAAGAGCAAATGCTTATATGGTCTTAAACAGAGGCTGCTGTAGTCACAGAATGGGATGCCCTGGGCAGGAATGGACCTGGCAGGGTCCAGTAGTGCTTTGCCCAGCAAAAGTGTCTTTATCAGGCCTAATTTCAAATATGATAAGAGCAAATGCTTATATGGTCTTAAACAGAGGCTGCTGTAGTCACAGAATGGGATGCCCTGGGCAGGAATGGACCTGGCAGGGTCCAGTAGTGCTTTGCCCAGCAAAAGTGTCTTTATCAGGCCTAATTTCAAATATGATAAGAGCAAATGCTTATATGGTCTTAAACAGAGGCTGCTTTAGTCACAGAATGGGATGCCCTGGGCAGGAATGGAGCTGGCAGGGTACAGTAGTGCTTTGCCCAGCAAAAGTGTCTTTATCAGGCCTAATTTCAAATATGATAAGAGCAAATGCTTATATGGTCTTAAACAGAGGCTGCTTTAGTCACAGAATGGGATGCCCCAACAGGAATCGACCTGGCAGGGTCCAGTAGTGCTTTGCCCAGCAAAAGTGTCTTTATCAGGCCTAATTTCAAATATGATAAGAGCAAATGCTTATATGCTCTTAAACAGAGGCTGCTTTAGTCACAGAATGGGATGCCCTGGGCAGGAATGGACCTGGCAGGGTACAGTAGTGCTTTGCCCAGCAAAAGTGTCTTTATCAGGCTAATTTCAAATATGATAAGAGCAAATGCTTATATGGTCTTAAACAGAGGCTGCTTTAGTCACAGAATGGGATGCCCTGGGCAGGAATGGACCTGGCAGGGTCCAGTAGTGCTTTGCCCAGCAAAAGTGTCTTTATCAGGCTAATTTCAAATATGATAAGAGCAAATGCTTATATGGTCTTAAACAGAGGCTGCTGTAGTCACAGAATGGGATGCCCTGGGCAGGAATGGACCTGGCAGGGTCCAGTAGTGCTTTGCCCAGCAAAAGTGTCTTTATCAGGCTAATTTCAAATATGATAAGAGCAAATGCTTATATGGTCTTAAACAGAGGCTGCTTTAGTCACAGAATGGGATGCCCTGGGCAGGAATGGACCTGGCAGGGTACAGTAGTGCTTTGCCCAGCAAAAGTGTCTTTATCAGGCCTAATTTCAAATATGATAAGAGCAAATGCTTATATGGTCTTAAACAGAGGCTGCTTTAGTCACAGAATGGGATGCCCCAACAGGAATCGACCTGGCAGGGTCCAGTAGTGCTTTGCCCAGCAAAAGTGTCTTTATCAGGCCTAATTTCAAATATGATAAGAGCAAATGCTTATATGGTCTTAAACAGAGGCTGCTTTAGTCACAGAATGGGATGCCCTGGGCAGGAATGGACCTGGCAGGGTACAGTAGTGCTTTGCCCAGCAAAAGTGTCTTTATCAGGCTAATTTCAAATATGATAAGAGCAAATGCTTATATGGTCTTAAACAGAGGCTGCTGTAGTCACAGAATGGGATGCCCTGGGCAGGAATGGACCTGGCAGGGTCCAGTAGTGCTTTGCCCAGCAAAAGTGTCTTTATCAGGCTAATTTCAAATATGATAAGAGCAAATGCTTATATGGTCTTAAACAGAGGCTGCTTTAGTCACAGAATGGGATGCCCTGGGCAGGAATGGACCTGGCAGGGTACAGTAGTGCTTTGCCCAGCAAAAGTGTCTTTATCAGGCTAATTTCAAATATGATAAGAGCAAATGCTTATATGGTCTTAAACAGAGGCTGCTGTAGTCACAGAATGGGATGCCCTGGGCAGGAATGGACCTGGCTGGGTCCAGTAGTGCTTTGCCCAGCAAAAGTGTCTTTATCAGGCCTAATTTCAAATATGATAAGAGCAAATGCTTATATGGTCTTAAACAGAGGCTGCTTTAGTCACAGAATGGGATGCCCCAACAGGAATCGACCTGGCAGGGTCCAGTAGTGCTTTGCCCAGCAAAAGTGTCTTTATCAGGCCTAATTTCAAATATGATAAGAGCAAATGCTTATATGGTCTTAAACAGAGGCTGCTTTAGTCACAGAATGGGATGCCCTGGGCAGGAATGGACCTGGCAGGGTACAGTAGTGCTTTGCCCAGCAAAAGTGTCTTTATCAGGCTAATTTCAAATATGATAAGAGCAAATGCTTATATGGTCTTAAACAGAGGCTGCTGTAGTCACAGAATGGGATGCCCTGGGCAGGAATGGACCTGGCAGGGTCCAGTAGTGCTTTGCCCAGCAAAAGTGTCTTTATCAGGCTAATTTCAAATATGATAAGAGCAAATGCTTATATGGTCTTAAACAGAGGCTGCTTTAGTCACAGAATGGGATGCCCTGGGCAGGAATGGACCTGGCAGGGTACAGTAGTGCTTTGCCCAGCAAAAGTGTCTTTATCAGGCTAATTTCAAATATGATAAGAGCAAATGCTTATATGGTCTTAAACAGAGGCTGCTGTAGTCACAGAATGGGATGCCCTGGGCAGGAATGGACCTGGCTGGGTCCAGTAGTGCTTTGCCCAGGAAAAGTGTCTTTATCAGGCTAATTTCAAATATGATAAGAGCAAATGCTTATATGGTCTTAAACAGAGGCTGCTGTAGTCACAGAATGGGATGCCCTGGGCAGGAATGGACCTGGCAGGGTCCAGTAGTGCTTTGCCCAGCAAAAGTGTCTTTATCAGGCCTAATTTCAAATATGATAAGAGCAAATGCTTATATGGTCTTAAACAGAGGCTGCTGTAGTCACAGAATGGGATGCCCTGGGCAGGAATGGACCTGGCAGGGTCCAGTAGTGCTTTGCCCAGCAAAAGTGTCTTTATCAGGCCTAATTTCAAATATGATAAGAGCAAATGCTTATATGGTCTTAAACAGAGGCTGCTTTAGTCACAGAATGGGATGCCCTGGGCAGGAATGGACCTGGCAGGGTACAGTAGTGCTTTGCCCAGCAAAAGTGTCTTTATCAGGCCTAATTTCAAATATGATAAGAGCAAATCCTTATATGGTCTTAAACAGAGGCTGCTTTAGTCACAGAATGGGAAGCCCCAACAGGAATCGACCTGGCAGGGTCCAGTAGTGCTTTGCCCAGCAAAAGTGTCTTTATCAGGCCTAATTTCAAATATGATAAGAGCAAATGCTTATATGGTCTTAAACAGAGGCTGCTTTAGTCACAGAATGGGATGCCCTGGGCAGGAATGGACCTGGCAGGGTACAGTAGTGCTTTGCCCAGCAAAAGTGTCTTTATCAGGCTAATTTCAAATATGATAAGAGCAAATGCTTATATGGTCTTAAACAGAGGCTGCTGTAGTCACAGAATGGGATGCCCTGGGCAGGAATGGACCTGGCAGGGTCCAGTAGTGCTTTGCCCAGCAAAAGTGTCTTTATCAGGCTAATTTCAAATATGATAAGAGCAAATGCTTATATGGTCTTAAACAGAGGCTGCTGTAGTCACAGAATGGGATGCCCTGGGCAGGAATGGACCTGGCAGGGTCCAGTAGTGCTTTGCCCAGCAAAAGTGTCTTTATCAGGCCTAATTTCAAATATGATAAGAGCAAATGCTTATATGGTCTTAAACAGAGGCTGCTGTAGTCACAGAATGGGATGCCCTGGGCAGGAATGGACCTGGCAGGGTCCAGTAGTGCTTTGCCCAGCAAAAGTGTCTTTATCAGGCCTAATTTCAAATATGATAAGAGCAAATGCTTATATGGTCTTAAACAGAGGCTGCTTTAGTCACAGAATGGGATGCCCTGGGCAGGAATGGAGCTGGCAGGGTACAGTAGTGCTTTGCCCAGCAAAAGTGTCTTTATCAGGCCTAATTTCAAATATGATAAGAGCAAATGCTTATATGGTCTTAAACAGAGGCTGCTTTAGTCACAGAATGGGATGCCCCAACAGGAATCGACCTGGCAGGGTCCAGTAGTGCTTTGCCCAGCAAAAGTGTCTTTATCAGGCCTAATTTCAAATATGATAAGAGCAAATGCTTATATGCTCTTAAACAGAGGCTGCTTTAGTCACAGAATGGGATGCCCTGGGCAGGAATGGACCTGGCAGGGTACAGTAGTGCTTTGCCCAGCAAAAGTGTCTTTATCAGGCTAATTTCAAATATGATAAGAGCAAATGCTTATATGGTCTTAAACAGAGGCTGCTGTAGTCACAGAATGGGATGCCCTGGGCAGGAATGGACCTGGCAGGGTCCAGTAGTGCTTTGCCCAGCAAAAGTGTCTTTATCAGGCTAATTTCAAATATGATAAGAGCAAATGCTTATATGGTCTTAAACAGAGGCTGCTGTAGTCACAGAATGGGATGCCCTGGGCAGGAATGGACCTGGCAGGGTCCAGTAGTGCTTTGCCCAGCAAAAGTGTCTTTATCAGGCTAATTTCAAATATGATAAGAGCAAATGCTTATATGGTCTTAAACAGAGGCTGCTTTAGTCACAGAATGGGATGCCCTGGGCAGGAATGGACCTGGCAGGGTCCAGTAGTGCTTTGCCCAGCAAAAGTGTCTTTATCAGGCCTAATTTCAAATATGATAAGAGCAAATGCTTATATGGTCTTAAACAGAGGCTGCTTTAGTCACAGAATGGGATGCCCCAACAGGAATCGACCTGGCAGGGTCCAGTAGTGCTTTGCCCAGCAAAAGTGTCTTTATCAGGCCTAATTTCAAATATGATAAGAGCAAATGCTTATATGGTCTTAAACAGAGGCTGCTTTAGTCACAGAATGGGATGCCCTGGGCAGGAATGGACCTGGCAGGGTACAGTAGTGCTTTGCCCAGCAAAAGTGTCTTTATCAGGCTAATTTCAAATATGATAAGAGCAAATGCTTATATGGTCTTAAACAGAGGCTGCTGTAGTCACAGAATGGGATGCAATGGGCAGGAATGGACCTGGCAGGGTCCAGTAGTGCTTTGCCCAGCAAAAGTGTCTTTATCAGGCTAATTTCAAATATGATAAGAGCAAATGCTTATATGGTCTTAAACAGAGGCTGCTTTAGTCACAGAATGGGATGCCCTGGGCAGGAATGGACCTGGCAGGGTACAGTAGTGCTTTGCCCAGCAAAAGTGTCTTTATCAGGCTAATTTCAAATATGATAAGAGCAAATGCTTATATGGTCTTAAACAGAGGCTGCTGTAGTCACAGAATGGGATGCCCTGGGCAGGAATGGACCTGGCTGGGTCCAGTAGTGCTTTGCCCAGCAAAAGTGTCTTTATCAGGCTAATTTCAAATATGATAAGAGCAAATGCTTATATGGTCTTAAACAGAGGCTGCTGTAGTCACAGAATGGGATGCCCTGGGCAGGAATGGACCTGGCAGGGTCCAGTAGTGCTTTGCCCAGCAAAAGTGTCTTTATCAGGCCTAATTTCAAATATGATAAGAGCAAATGCTTATATGGTCTTAAACAGAGGCTGCTGTAGTCACAGAATGGGATGCCCTGGGCAGGAATGGACCTGGCAGGGTCCAGTAGTGCTTTGCCCAGCAAAAGTGTCTTTATCAGGCCTAATTTCAAATATGATAAGAGCAAATGCTTATATGGTCTTAAACAGAGGCTGCTTTAGTCACAGAATGGGATGCCCTGGGCAGGAATGGACCTGGCAGGGTACAGTAGTGCTTTGCCCAGCAAAAGTGTCTTTATCAGGCCTAATTTCAAATATGATAAGAGCAAATGCTTATATGGTCTTAAACAGAGGCTGCTTTAGTCACAGAATGGGAAGCCCCAACAGGAATCGACCTGGCAGGGTCCAGTAGTGCTTTGCCCAGCAAAAGTGTCTTTATCAGGCCTAATTTCAAATATGATAAGAGCAAATGCTTATATGGTCTTAAACAGAGGCTGCTTTAGTCACAGAATGGGATGCCCTGGGCAGGAATGGACCTGGCAGGGTACAGTAGTGCTTTGCCCAGCAAAAGTGTCTTTATCAGGCTAATTTCAAATATGATAAGAGCAAATGCTTATATGGTCTTAAACAGAGGCTGCTTTAGTCACAGAATGGGATGCCCTGGGCAGGAATGGACCTGGCAGGGTACAGTAGTGCTTTGCCCAGCAAAAGTGTCTTTATCAGGCTAATTTCAAATATGATAAGAGCAAATGCTTATATGGTCTTAAACAGAGGCTGCTGTAGTCACAGAATGGGATGCCCTGGGCAGGAATGGACCTGGCAGGGTCCAGTAGTGCTTTGCCCAGCAAAAGTGTCTTTATCAGGCTAATTTCAAATATGATAAGAGCAAATGCTTATATGGTCTTAAACAGAGGCTGCTTTAGTCACAGAATGGGATGCCCTGGGCAGGAATGGACCTGGCAGGGTACAGTAGTGCTTTGCCCAGCAAAAGTGTCTTTATCAGGCTAATTTCAAATATGATAAGAGCAAATGCTTATATGGTCTTAAACAGAGGCTGCTGTAGTCACAGAATGGGATGCCCTGGGCAGGAATGGACCTGGCTGGGTCCAGTAGTGCTTTGCCCAGCAAAAGTGTCTTTATCAGGCCTAATTTCAAATATGATAAGAGCAAATGCTTATATGGTCTTAAACAGAGGCTGCTTTAGTCACAGAATGGGATGCCCCAACAGGAATCGACCTGGCAGGGTCCAGTAGTGCTTTGCCCAGCAAAAGTGTCTTTATCAGGCCTAATTTCAAATATGATAAGAGCAAATGCTTATATGGTCTTAAACAGAGGCTGCTTTAGTCACAGAATGGGATGCCCTGGGCAGGAATGGACCTGGCAGGGTACAGTAGTGCTTTGCCCAGCAAAAGTGTCTTTATCAGGCTAATTTCAAATATGATAAGAGCAAATGCTTATATGGTCTTAAACAGAGGCTGCTGTAGTCACAGAATGGGATGCCCTGGGCAGGAATGGACCTGGCAGGGTCCAGTAGTGCTTTGCCCAGCAAAAGTGTCTTTATCAGGCTAATTTCAAATATGATAAGAGCAAATGCTTATATGGTCTTAAACAGAGGCTGCTTTAGTCACAGAATGGGATGCCCTGGGCAGGAATGGACCTGGCAGGGTACAGTAGTGCTTTGCCCAGCAAAAGTGTCTTTATCAGGCTAATTTCAAATATGATAAGAGCAAATGCTTATATGGTCTTAAACAGAGGCTGCTGTAGTCACAGAATGGGATGCCCTGGGCAGGAATGGACCTGGCTGGGTCCAGTAGTGCTTTGCCCAGCAAAAGTGTCTTTATCAGGCTAATTTCAAATATGATAAGAGCAAATGCTTATATGGTCTTAAACAGAGGCTGCTGTAGTCACAGAATGGGATGCCCTGGGCAGGAATGGACCTGGCAGGGTCCAGTAGTGCTTTGCCCAGCAAAAGTGTCTTTATCAGGCCTAATTTCAAATATGATAAGAGCAAATGCTTATATGGTCTTAAACAGAGGCTGCTGTAGTCACAGAATGGGATGCCCTGGGCAGGAATGGACCTGGCAGGGTCCAGTAGTGCTTTGCCCAGCAAAAGTGTCTTTATCAGGCCTAATTTCAAATATGATAAGAGCAAATGCTTATATGGTCTTAAACAGAGGCTGCTTTAGTCACAGAATGGGATGCCCTGGGCAGGAATGGACCTGGCAGGGTACAGTAGTGCTTTGCCCAGCAAAAGTGTCTTTATCAGGCCTAATTTCAAATATGATAAGAGCAAATGCTTATATGGTCTTAAACAGAGGCTGCTTTAGTCACAGAATGGGAAGCCCCAACAGGAATCGACCTGGCAGGGTCCAGTAGTGCTTTGCCCAGCAAAAGTGTCTTTATCAGGCCTAATTTCAAATATGATAAGAGCAAATGCTTATATGGTCTTAAACAGAGGCTGCTTTAGTCACAGAATGGGATGCCCTGGGCAGGAATGGACCTGGCAGGGTACAGTAGTGCTTTGCCCAGCAAAAGTGTCTTTATCAGGCTAATTTCAAATATGATAAGAGCAAATGCTTATATGGTCTTAAACAGAGGCTGCTTTAGTCACAGAATGGGATGCCCTGGGCAGGAATGGACCTGGCAGGGTCCAGTAGTGCTTTGCCCAGCAAAAGTGTCTTTATCAGGCTAATTTCAAATATGATAAGAGCAAATGCTTATATGGTCTTAAACAGAGGCTGCTTTAGTCACAGAATGGGATGCCCTGGGCAGGAATGGACCTGGCAGGGTACAGTAGTGCTTTGCCCAGCAAAAGTGTCTTTATCAGGCTAATTTCAAATATGATAAGAGCAAATGCTTATATGGTCTTAAACAGAGGCTGCTTTAGTCACAGAATGGGATGCCCTGGGCAGGTATGGACCTGGCAGGGTCCAGTAGTGCTTTGCCCAGCAAAAGTGTCTTTATCAGGCTAATTTCAAATATGATAAGAGCAAATGCTTATATGGTCTTAAACAGAGGCTGCTTTAGTCACAGAATGGGATGCCCTGGGCAGGAATGGACCTGGCAGGGTCCAGTAGTGCTTTGCCCAGCAAAAGTGTCTTTATCAGGCCTAATTGCAAATATGATAAGAGCAAATGCTTATATGGTCTTAAACAGAGGCTGCTTTAGTCACAGAATGGGATGCCCCAACAGGAATCGACCTGGCAGGGTCCAGTAGTGCTTTGCCCAGCAAAAGTGTCTTTATCAGGCCTAATTTCAAATATGATAAGAGCAAATGCTTATATGGTCTTAAACAGAGGCTGCTTTAGTCACAGAATGGGATGCCCTGGGCAGGAATGGACCTGGCAGGGTACAGTAGTGCTTTGCCCAGCAAAAGTGTCTTTATCAGGCCTAATTTCAAATATGATAAGAGCAAATGCTTATATGGTCTTAAACAGAGGCTGCTGTAGTCACAGAATGGGATGCCCTGGGCAGGAATGGACCTGGCAGGGTCCATTAGTGCTTTGCCCAGCAAAAGTGTCTTTATCAGGCTAATTTCAAATATGATAAGAGCAAATGCTTATATGGTCTTAAACAGAGGCTGCCTTAGTCACAGAATGGGATGCCCTGGGCAGGAATGGACCTGGCAGGGTACAGTAGTGCTTTGCCCAGCAAAAGTGTCTTTATCAGGCCTAATTTCAAATATGATAAGAGCAAATGCTTATATGGTCTTAAACAGAGGCTGCTGTAGTCACAGAATGGGATGCCCTGGGCAGGAATGGACCTGGCAGGGTACAGTAGTGCTTTGCCCAGCAAAAGTGTCTTTATCAGGCTAATTTCAAATATGATAAGAGCAAATGCTTATATGGTCTTAAACAGAGGCTGCTTTAGTCACAGAATGGGATGCTTCACAGCAGACTTAAGATCAGTTCAGTATATATGCACAGTTAGTTACTATAAGCAGCCTGAAAACGCTAACAAAGGCTGGATGAAAAAAAAAAAATCTCCCTGTCACAGCCTCCGTTTTTCCTACCTTTCCCTGGCTTTCTGTCTGTCTCCTGTCTGTCTCCTGCCTGTCTCCTGCCTGTCTCCAGCCTGTCCCTGTCTGTCCCTGCCTGTCTAAGTGCCTCAGCTACACAGCGTTCTGTCTGTCACGAATGCAATAGAGAAATGAGGAAAAGCAAGATGGCCGCCGTTAAATACCGCTGTGTGACGTCACCGGGCTTGCTGGCTGCTGATAGGCTGCATGTGACTGCCCCAGCTTGCACTGGCGCGGGATAGATGTCCAGACATGTCCCGTCCGCCATCTTAGAATGCCTGTAAATGTAAATGAATGGATGTTAAAGGAAAACTTCGAGTGATCGAATCGCGGGGAAATTCGGATTCGATCCGAATCGAATTTTTCCTGAAATTCGGATCGAATCCGGGTTCGTCCGGATCGATTCGCTCATCCCTACTGGCCTTTCTATCATGTTTTCTATTGCTAAATTTGAAAAGGTTAGTGAAATCTGTCACTCTAAATATATGATGTGATGGCTGGATGAATTTCAGATCTTTTAAAGATATCAGAAATTTTATTTATGAACATACAAAATACCAGCACCCTATCAGAAATCTAAACTAATTTAAAGAGGCTCATTTTAGAATCTGAAGTCCAGGCTTTATTGCAACAAACCTGTAGAATTGCCCTGTCACATGTGCAGGGAATTTTGATTTTCAATTGAAATTTTATATTGGGTGAGAAAAGCTCTGACTGCCTCTTTAAACTTAACCTCATTTGGAAAATCCAAAACCATTTGGGTTAACTTTTAGATCTCTAACCAATGTCACTTTCACATATGCACTTTAATAACCATTTAATAACTGTTGACTGTCTTGAAAAGCCTAAAATAAAGGAATGAACCTTATTAATTATCTACTTTTGTAATAGTAACATTTGATGCCTAAGTATTTGCTATTAAGGATTAGGGTTAGTTTCTATGCATTCTTAGGCTTATTAAACCTTGTGGTTCCCTCAAAATGTAGATTTTCACAAGCTTTTCATAACAGAAACTTTGCCTTGTTCTGATATATGATTACTAGAGATGAGCGAACTTTTGAAAAATTTGATTCAACTGATTCGCCGAATTTTCCGACAAAAATAGTTTCGACCCGAATTTATTCTCAACGAATTGCTATTAAAACGGCTATGAGCCTCCTAGAGCCTCAATAGGGTTGTAAACCATTCTGCCTTGCTGCAACACGCATAGGATGCGTGCTGGGTTAGTGAAATAATACTGTAAATAATTAGGACATGCAGATCAGAAGCATCGCTAATAGAATCGCAGAGCAGCACAATTGTAGAGAGTTGAAGTGCCATCACTATGAGGGGCCTCTATAGTGCCTGAAAAACACACCCTGGAGTTGGCAGCAGCAGGAGCCCAAAGATTAGCTGAATCACACCCTGGAGTTGCAAGCAGCAGCAGCAGGATCCCAAACATTGCTTTAAAGAGACACTGGATTTGGCTGCAGGAGCCCAAAAATTGGATGAATCACACCCTGGAGTTGCAAGCAGCAGCAGCAGCAGCAGCAGCAGCAGCAGGAGCAGCAGGAGCAGGAGCCCAAACATTACTTTAAAGAGACACTGGATTTGGCTGCAGGAGCCCAAAAATTGGATGAATCACACCTTGGAGTTGCAAGCAGCAGCAGCAGGAGCAGCAGCAGCAGCAGCAGGAGCCCAAACATTGCTTTAAAAAGACACTGGAGTTGGCGGCAGGAGCCCAAAAATTGGATGAATCACATCCTGGAGTTGCAAGCAGCAGCAGGAGCAGCAGGAGCCCAAACATTGCGTTAAAGAGACACTGGATTTGGCTGCAGGAGCCCAAAAATTGGATGAATCACACCCTGGAGTTGAAAGCAGCAGCAGCAGGAACACAAACATTGCTTGAAAGACACCCTGGAGTTGGCAGCAGCAGCAGGAGCCCAAAAATTGACTGACACACCCTGGAGTTGGCAGCAGCAGGAACCCAGAAATTGGCTGGAAGGCACCCTGAAGTTGGCAGCAGCAGGAGCACAAACATGAGCTGCAAGGCACATCCTGGAGTTGGCAGCAGCATAAGCAGGAGCCCAAACATTGCTTGAAAGATAACCTGGAGTTGGCAGCAGCAGCAGGAGGCCAAAAATTGGCTGAAAGACACACCCTGAAGTTGGCATCAGCAGGAGGCCAACAATTGGTCTAAAGACATAAATATGTTTTGCACCATTTGAAAAGTGTAAAACGTGGCACCATGCTGAATCTAGTCGCATGCATCAGCCATTGGTGGGTGGAAATCCTGGCTGATCCATCCCTGATTCATTTTGACAAAGGTGAGCCCCGCCGCACTAAACACCCACTCAGATGGCACGCTACTTGCCGGGCAGGACAGCTTTTCCAGGGCAAACTCAGCTAGCTGCGGCCACAAGTCAAGTTTGGCTGCCCAGAAGTCCAGCGGATCCTCAAGGTGTGTTGGCATGGTCATGTCAAGGTATGACATGACCTGCTGGTTGAGGTCCTGCTCCAGGTCTTCCTGCTGCTCATGAGTAGCCTCACTATGCGGGTGTAGAAAGCTACTTATTAGCAACTGAAGACTGAGGCTGCTGCTGATGGAGCTGCTGCTGCTCCTGCCCACCCCCCCAGCAGGCATGGCAGTGGAAGGTGAGCGCAGAGGTCCCCCCAAGTCAGACCTGCGCGAGTATGGACCATGGCGCAGATAGGCATCGGCCAACTGACTACGCAGAATGTCTTTGTAGTAGTTCAGTTTGTCCTCCCTCTCGGCGGGTTTAAAAAATGCCCCCATTTTGTGCTGGAAGCGAGGGTCCAATAAGGTGCACAGCCAGTCATCCCACCGACAAATGGAAACAATTCTGGGGTCACTACGCAAGCACGTGAGCATGCTTCCTGACATTTGCGCAAGTGACTCGGAGGGACTACCTGTCTCCATCTCCACTGCATACTGCCACGGTGTGTCCGGGTCCTCTGTCTCGCCTTCCTCAAAACCCTCTAGCTCCTCTGACTGCTCCTGCTCCTCCTCTCCTGTCCGCTGACTAGATAAACCAGCCATTTCGCCAAGCCTAAACTGTGCTTCACTGTGCCCCTCCTCCTCCTCTTCCTCCTCCTCCTCCTCCAGTTCAGCTCCAATGGGCTTCATGTGGCCGTAAGATGTAGACACCATGTCTCCAGTGCCCTGACCAGCCATGGTTTCCAACATGTGCTGTAGTACATGAAGCAGTGGAATCACGTCGTTCATCCCGTAATCCTGCCGACTGACAAATAAAGTGGCTTCCTCAAAGGGCCTGAGCAAACGGCAGGTGTCACGCATGAGCTGCCACTGGTTGACATTGAAGTTGCACAGGGGAGTCCCCCTATCCGCTTGGATCATCAGGAAATCCGTGATGGCTTTTCTCTGTTCATATAATCGGTCCAACATGTGAAGGGTGGAATTCCAACGGGTGGAAACATCGCAAATCAGACTATGTTGGGGGCTACCGTTCTGACGTTGTAGCTCAAGAAGGGTGTGTTTGACGGTGTATGAGTGGCTGAAGTGCATGCAAAGTTTCCTTGAAGTTGTTAGGATGTCTTGCAGATGGGGGGAACACTTCAGAAACCGCTTGACAACCAGATTGAAGACGTGAGCCATGCAGGGGGCATGGGTCAGGCTTCCTTGGCGCAGCGCAGACAAAATGTTCTTCCCATTGTCGGTAACCATGATTCCCATTTTAAGTTTTCTTGGAGTAAGCCATGTTTGGATTTCCTGATTAATACATTTAAGTAGTTCCTCCCCTGTATGACTCCGTTCGCCAAGACAAACCATGTGAAGCACAGCGTGACACCTCCGTGCCCTGCACACATGGTAGACTGGAGGGGCACTGAGACTTGAGCCTACAGTGGAGGGTGAGGAGATGGCGGAGGATGAGGAGGCCGAGTCGCACGGTGTCACAGGCACAACGGGCAGGGAGCGCGGATGCCGAAGCGGCGTGACCTGTCCAAGTTGCTGCTGCTGCTGCAAAGGGACCACATTCACCCAGTGGGCCGTAAATGACATGTACTGTCCCTGACCGTAGTTACAGCTCCAGGCGTCGGTGCTGCCATGCACTTTGCTACACACCGACAGGCTCAAGGACTGGCCCACCTTCTGTTCAACTAAAGTGTGCAGCGCTGGTACTGCCTTCTTGGCAAAGAAATGACGGCTTGGGACTCTCCACCTCGGCTCAGCACAAGCCATCAGTTCTCTGAAAGGTGCAGAGTCCACCACCTGAAAAGGGAGCGACTGCAGCAGCAGCAACTTGGACAGGAGCACATTCAGCTTCTGCGCCGTAGGATGAGTGGGCGCATACTGCTGTCTCTTGGACATGGCTTCGCTGATGGATTGCTGGCGGGATGCATGACTTGGAGGAGGAGGTGCAGGAGCGACAGAGGATGGGTATGACGCACAGCTGCCTTCGGCTGAGGTGCTGGAGCCTTGGCTGGCAGAAATTGGGAGCGGCGTGCCACTTGGTGAGGAAGCAGGCTGGACCACCTCTTCAGAGCCTCGGTTCTCCCAGGCCGCTTTATGGTGACGCATCATATGTTGACGCAGGGCCGTGGTGCCAACATTTGGGCCCTGGCCACGCTTCACCTTCTGCCTACATATCTTGCATGTGGCCATTTTACCCTCCTGCGGATGCTTCAGGAAAAACTGCCACACTGCCAAGTAGCTACTTTTCCCACCAACAGGCCTCACTGATTCACTGCTACTGTCGCCAACTCCAGGAACCCCTGCTCCACTACCTCCCGATAAGGTAGCCTGCCGCGCAGCAGGTGCTCTACCCTGGCCCCGGCCCCGTTTGGCTCCAGGCTTTACAATTGTGCCCCCATGTTGACTGCCAACCATGCTGCTAACACCTTGCTGCCTCAGCTGCTGACTCCGGGGCAACCTGCGCCCCTCTTCTCCTGATGATGACGATGAAGCCCCTTCATCCCCCGGCTCCCAAGTGCGATCGACTTCATCATCATCATCATCACCGAGTTGTGGCTGCACGTCACTGATGTTCTCGGTTTCCTCAACAGTGTCTGGCGCAGGAGCTGGAACGCTGGAACACCCACGACACTGTCCACATCACTATTTGTCTGCCTAGCTAAAGAAGCCACCTCCATTTCTTGGCTGGGCAGTAGCTGCTGACTGTCCTCTATCTGATCGTCCTCCTCACTAAAGAGTGGAGCTGAACCCAAAGCATAGGATTCGTCGCTGGGGGAGGGAACGGCGTAGGACAGAGGCAATGGGAGGACCGGGACTGCTCTCGGGGCATGCCAACTCAGGGTTGTGTCAGAGGAACCTACCGACCCTAGACTGGGGGTCTCAGATGTAACTTGTAATGATGTTGATGAGCGTGTTAACCAATCTACCACGGCAGATGCGTTACTGATACTGGCAGATCAGGTCTCTCACCGTGATTCCTGCTGTCACTCGCTCCTAGTCTGCTGCGACCTCTGCCTGCTGAATCTTGGCCTCTGCCACTCCTCTTTCAACATCCTTGCACTTGTCTGCCTGACATTTTTATGTATTTGAAATGCGCAATAGGTACAATAAAAAATGTGAAAAGACAAATGGTGAGCAACCAACCCAGCTCGCCAGAACCCCCCCACCTCTATCTATTATAGATGAGTAGCTCGACAGAATAGAATTATTTACAAAAATACATTTTATTAAGCCTGTAGCGACATACAATTAAAAACACGTGGTTAAAACCCCAACCGTGGGGTGTGGCAAATTAGATACAATTGGACTACCTCTATTTGTTGAGTAAAGTATGTACTTATATGTAGCAAAACATTGCAAGGTATTAATACTTATCACTAACATTAATAATATATATAAATGAATGTAAATAATGAATGCCACTGGACTTAGCTCTCAAGATGTGCTATAGTGCTAAATAAACCGTGAAAAAACTACTCAGAGTGCAAGAATCAAATAAAGTGAAATAAAGTGATAGAACAACAAAGAGTGATGAGAAAAACTATAAAGAGGGACAAAGTTGTCCCATAAAACTACACAGACACCAGTGAGTGCTTAGGTGCTCAGTGCTGGTATAAGTGAGAGAAAGAGAGGTAAGATCCCGGGCAAACATGGGAATTATGGATCAATATAAACCATGTACATACTTGAATCAACTACATATCCACAAATTACAAAATAACCCAATGTATAAAGCATTAAACAATGTACATTACCATATCATAGGTCCAAATTGCCCACCCTCACGGCGCCAACACTGACGCGTTGCGTGGCCTAGCTGTAAGCCACTTCATCAGAGTGTGGCATTGGACTGCCTGCCCATGGTTTTATAGTCCCTGTGAAACCGCCAAAAACCGCCAAAAAACCGCCAAATTGTGGCCAGATTTCCCCCTCCTAGTGAGGGCGGAAGTGACTGACGCCGACTGTATGTAGGTCTAAGCATCACACACTTCCGCCAGCAGTTGAAGGAAAAGATATAAGTTGTTCCATATATGTTATCCATGTATCCCCGCATCAGTGCATAAGCAAATCTTTAGATCCTCTAAGACCAGAATATGTTAGCTGTCACTAGTCATTTCGGGCGTCCCGCGGTAATAGGTTGCGCACACATATGTAACTACGGCATTACCTCACCTACAGGTTACGAGGCGGCGCGTGCTCGTTGCCATGGTGGCAGCACGCGTCAGCCTGAGGCCAGCCGCGCATGCGCACCGCTGGAACGGATCGGCGGGCCGGGCGCCCGGGCGCCCGGGCCGCACGCACACCGATGGAATGAGTGTGCGCGCGCACCGCACGTCAAGGGCCGCCGAACCTGTGTGCCCGTCTGGAGTATTGCCAGGCGCACCATATTGTTGTGTGTGTGGGGGGTGAAGTCAAGACAGGGGGGCGATCCAGGCGGAGGGGAGACAGAAAGGGAAGGGGAAAAGTACTTGATAATAAGCCTATGGGCAGGCAGTGGGCTGAAGACAAAACACATGACAACAGTAATTATGTGACAAATAAAAACATCTTTCAGGCTATTGGCATTATTATCACTTCTATTCTATGAGAGTGTTTATACTCATGGTGCACCAACATGGTTCTGTATTTTTAACTATATTATTGCTGCCGGAGCATTGGGCTGTAGGGAAAATTGAACTCTCGAAGCACACAATTTGTGCATCTGAAGGTAAGTATATAGTTGTAAGGGCCTTTGAAGTATATTTTAAATAGCAATTTTTGGACAACTGCTACATATGCCAGTTGCACTCTGGAATATGTATAACCGGGATGTCAAGTAAGCATTGTGCTTGTGTCCAAACGTCATCATAAATGCTTGGAAAAACTTCTCTTTGCTAAAGAGAACAAGCTAGGAGGGTTCTAATCCCAACAAGCCCAATACTATTCTCTATTATTTGCATATTTATTTATTTAAAATTGGCTTGCTGTTACAATGTTTTATGGAACCAAACAATCTCTGGTATATTAATTTTTTTATCAAAACCTATACTTCTGATAGACTATCAAATCCTCTCTAGTCTTCAATGATCCAAGTGATCCATACATTTTGGAGCATAAGCTCCTGAGCAGTCTCATGCTCCTAGCGAGTCCACACTATTGTCAATTTTCTACAATTGGTCTATCCTCGATGGGTGTCCACGTCAAGAAATTCAATAACGGATAGTGAGACGCCATATTTGCTGGAATCCACACGTCTTATGTGTTGGCTGGTCCACAGGTCTTGAGCTATAGAATTCGGATCGTCCTAAAGTCCTTCCAGTTGGGTGATTTTCAGTCATCCCGAGATCTCACAGGAGAGGCATGATGGTGGGAATTGGGGCCGCATTCGGATTGTAACTTCTGATAGACTAGCGAATCCTTTCTAGTCTTCAGTAATCCAGATGATCCATAATTTTTGGAACATAGGCTCCTGAGCGGTCTCATGCTCCTAGCGAATCCAAACTGTTGTCAGTTTTCTCCAGGTGGTCTATCCTCAATAGGTGTCCACACCGAAAGATTCAATAGCGGATGCTAAAACGCCATATTTGCTGGATTTTGCATGCCTCCACTTGTCTTGTGTATTGGCTGGTCCAACGATCTTGAGCCGTAGAGTTCAGGTCGTCCTAAAGTCCTACCAGTTGGGTAATTTTCAATCATCCCAAGATCTCACAGGGGAGGCATAATGGTAGAAGATGGGACCACATTCAAACTGTAACCTATAAGGAGTAAGGACATCACTGTGAATAGTTATGTATTAATTTGAAGGGAAGATGAGAGGAAAGAAAGAGACTAGGGAGAAAGAAAAAAAAAAAAAAAAAAGGCACAACAAGGAAACAAGACAGAGACAAAGTAGAAAGAAAGAAACAGAAAAAAGAAAGAGACAAACACATTAAATCCATCCCTTGGTTGTCCTATTGATTAAATGAGGTTACAAGCCAGATCTAAGGTGGACCCAAATGTACTAGATAGGTGCCAGTGCATGTAGTCCAATGGTGAAGATAGATCCAACTCCCCAGGTGTGCGTAAAGCACATCCTGAGTCCCGTCTACCGTCCCAAAAAAGAAGAAAAGGAAAACTCCTCGTTAATGCCCAGAGGGGCCTTGGTACCTAAGTTAAAGATCCATTCGAGTTCTTTTTGTAGGAGTTTCCTCTTTATATTGCCCCCTCTGCCTCCCATGCTGATTCTGTCGACATATGTGACAGTCAAGTCTTTGATTTCACCATTATGATGATGTAGAAAATGGGTGGCTACTGGGGACATGATCTTACCTAGTCCCTGGTCCCTTTTCGCCAATTTAATGTTTGAAAGGTGCCCCTGAATTCTGGTTACTACCTTATTTTTAGTTTCGCCAACATACTGTTTCGGACATCCACATTGTAGGACGTAAATTACGCCTTCTGTTTGGCACGTAATGGTGTCCGTAATTTTAAATGTGGTGTTAGCACTAGTGCTGGAGATCATGTTGGTTTTCCGGACCAGGGGGCAAATACTGCACCGTCCACAGGGCCTGCTACCACCTGGGGTCATTTGTGAGAGCCATGTTTTTGGTCTTGTGTAGTGGCTCTGGCACAGTTTATCCCGCAAGTTAGGGGCACGACGTGCTGTCATTTTGGGTCCTTTCTTGACCCATTGTCTTAACGCGGGGTCTGTATTCAAGACCCGCCAGTGTGTCCTCATGATGTTTCTTATGGTGTGCCAGTCACTGCTAAACTGTGTAAAAAAACTACTAAATAAGGTCAAACAGGAACTACAAGACCTCTATAGAGATTTAGAGTCCCGTATGCCCCAAGAAGATCTACAATCCATTAATGATTCCATAAATAAGGACATGGAAAAATATGAAAAAGAGATTTTCATCAATAAGAAACAGAAATTAGACAGGGACCGGGCTGATGCCCTTAACAATCGTCTATACAGATGGAAACATCAGGGCAACCCTAGGGGGTACCTACGGGGATCCCGTCATCAAAGACCCAATTGGGATACTAATAGTTCCATTAGACACTCTTCCTTTAGTAGCCAAGGGTCAGATCGGCCCAATCGGGAACATTTTTTAGACTTAAATCAGGACAGAGAAGAACCAGGAGGGGACAGACCAAACACAAAAACAAAAAGAGGGACACACCAATTGGACCAAAGGAATCCGAATGTCTGGGAATACAGGAGGCTCAGGTCACACGACAACCGACAGAAGAGACAATCGTCGCCAAGAAGGTTGTAAACCAGACTACTATACAGGAAAGGAGATCTGGAGAATTGGAAGTAGTTAATCTTTCGGGCATTGAACTTACCGACACACAACTATCACTACTTAGAAAGGGATTAAGTTTTGCACCCACCAATAGATTAAATAAATTCCTCACCATCAAAGATGTCTATTTGTTTTGTAGACAACTATCACTTAAAAAGTTTTTCGATAACCCGTATTCTGTTTCCAACTCTCTGGATCCAAATTGGAATGACAAGGACGAACAAGCCCTCTCGGACCTCATGGACCTATTAGGAGAACAACATTCCACCGAAGACGTACAGAAGAAGCCTGTTTTGAAAAAACCATCTACCTTTATACCACCCTGGAATAACAGCCCTGCGATCCAAACATTCTTCAACCTGGTAAGTGAAGATATAAAAAAGATAAATCTGCACAAACAGGGAGGGAATCTCAATAAGGAGGAGTCAGAAGCCCTCCGCTCCTTAGAGAAAGAGGAAAGAATCGTCATTAAGGAAGCGGATAAAGGGGGGAATGTGGTCATCCTCTCGAGGGACTATTACTGTAAGGAGGTCCTACGCCAACTAGGGGACCACAACACCTATGAGAGGCTTACTCATAACCCAATTAAACAATATAAACTGGAATTCAATAGTCTCTTAAAACAAGCGTTAGAAGAAGGTGTCATTACACAGACACTACATGATTTTTTGGAGGTGGAGTTCCCCCGAACTCCCACCTTCTATGTTCTACCAAAAATACATAAAAACTCAGAGAAACCGCCAGGTAGACCAATAGTCTCCGGCATTGGAGGATTGACAGAATACGCTTGTGTATACTTAGATTTGACCCTCCAGCCACATGGGTCGACATTAGACTCCTATATAAAAGATTCCACAGACATTCTCAACCGCCTCAATACCATACACGTACCACCTGGCACTTTACTCATCACCTGTGACGTAGAATCACTTTATACGTGCATTTCCCACGAAATGGCCCTACATGTGGTCAGATATTTTCTGGCAACAGAGTCCCTTGACAAAGCCAACGAACATAGATTCCAAATGAAGTTGTTGGAATTTATACTTTCCCACAATATCTTTACTTTTGACTCGGCATTCTATCGCCAAATCAAGGGTGTTGCAATGGGCGCTAGATGCGCCCCCTCTATCGCCAACTTATTTTTAGGTTGGTGGGAAAGAGAGGTGGTCTGGCAAGAGGAATTCAGTGATTATCATGCGCATCTTCTCTGTTACCATAGATATATTGATGACATCATGATACTATGGGACGGGACACCAGAGTTGGCAGTGGAGTTCCTAGAAAAACTGAACCAGAACCCTTACAATATCTTCCTGACTTATACACTATCGTCACACAAAGCCACCTTTTTGGATCTGGAGGTATTTATTGAAACAACTGGAGAGATTGTAACCAAATTATTTCGAAAAGAAACATCAACTAATAGTTTGCTACACTTCTCCAGTTTCCATCCACAGAGATGTAAGGAAGGTATCCCAGTGGGACAAATGTTACGGGCGAGAAGGAACTGCTCCAGGGAGGAAGATTTCAAAAAGGAATCCCTGGAAATGAAAAGACGCTTCAGGAAACGAGGATACCCCACAAGAACAATCCAGAGGGCCATTTTGAGAGCATCACAGACACCGAGAGAGGACCTCCTACAGTACAAGTACAAGAAACAACAATACCAAAGAAACAAAACTAAGGAAGAGGTGAGATTTTTTACACAGTTTAGCAGTGACTGGCACACCATAAGAAACATCATGAGGACACACTGGCGGGTCTTGAATACAGACCCCGCGTTAAGACAATGGGTCAAGAAAGGACCCAAAATGACAGCACGTCGTGCCCCTAACTTGCGGGATAAACTGTGCCAGAGCCACTACACAAGACCAAAAACATGGCTCTCACAAATGACCCCAGGTGGTAGCAGGCCCTGTGGACGGTGCAGTATTTGCCCCCTGGTCCGGAAAACCAACATGATCTCCAGCACTAGTGCTAACACCACATTTAAAATTACGGACACCATTACGTGCCAAACAGAAGGCGTAATTTACGTCCTACAATGTGGATGTCCGAAACAGTATGTTGGCGAAACTAAAAATAAGGTAGTAACCAGAATTCAGGGGCACCTTTCAAACATTAAATTGGCGAAAAGGGACCAGGGACTAGGTAAGATCATGTCCCCAGTAGCCACCCATTTTCTACATCATCATAATGGTGAAATCAAAGACTTGACTGTCACATATGTCGACAGAATCAGCATGGGAGGCAGAGGGGGCAATATAAAGAGGAAACTCCTACAAAAAGAACTCGAATGGATCTTTAACTTAGGTACCAAGGCCCCTCTGGGCATTAACGAGGAGTTTTCCTTTTCTTCTTTTTTGGGACGGTAGACGGGACTCAGGATGTGCTTTACGCACACCTGGGGAGTTGGATCTATCTTCACCATTGGACTACATGCACTGGCACCTATCTAGTACATTTGGGTCCACCTTAGATCTGGCTTGTAACCTCATTTAATCAATAGGACAACCAAGGGATGGATTTAATGTGTTTGTCTCTTTCTTTTTTCTGTTTCTTTCTTTCTACTTTGTCTCTGTCTTGTTTCCTTGTTGTGCCTTTTTTTTTTTTTTTTCTTTCTCCCTAGTCTCTTTCTTTCCTCTCATCTTCCCTTCAAATGAATACATAACTATTCACAGTGATGTCCTTACTCCTTATAGGTTACAGTTTGAATGTGGTCCCATCTTCTACCATTATGCCTCCCCTGTGAGATCTTGGGATGATTGAAAATTACCCAACTGGTAGGACTTTAGGACGACCTGAACTCTACGGCTCAAGATCGTTGGACCAGCCAATACACAAGACAAGTGGAGGCATGCAAAATCCAGCAAATATGGCGTTTTAGCATCCGCTATTGAATCTTTCGGTGTGGACACCTATTGAGGATAGACCACCTGGAGAAAACTGACAACAGTTTGGATTCGCTAGGAGCATGAGACCGCTCAGGAGCCTATGTTCCAAAAATTATGGATCATCTGGATTACTGAAGACTAGAAAGGATTCGCTAGTCTATCAGAAGTTACAATCCGAATGCGGCCCCAATTCCCACCATCATGCCTCTCCTGTGAGATCTCGGGATGACTGAAAATCACCCAACTGGAAGGACTTTAGGACGATCCGAATTCTATAGCTCAAGACCTGTGGACCAGCCAACACATAAGACGTGTGGATTCCAGCAAATATGGCGTCTCACTATCCGTTATTGAATTTCTTGACGTGGACACCCATCGAGGATAGACCAATTGTAGAAAATTGACAATAGTGTGGACTCGCTAGGAGCATGAGACTGCTCAGGAGCTTATGCTCCAAAATGTATGGATCACTTGGATCATTGAAGACTAGAGAGGATTTGATAGTCTATCAGAAGTATAGGTTTTGATAAAAAAAATTTTCACAAGAATCTGCTTATACCAGAGATTGTTTGGTTCCATAAAACATTGTAACAGCAAGCCAATTTTAAATAAATAAATATGCAAATAATAGAGAATAGTATTGGGCTTGTTGGGATTAGAACCCTCCTAGCTTGTTCTCTTTAGCAAAGAGAAGTTTATACCAGTCATGTATGATGACGTTTGGACACAAGCACAATGCTTACTTGACATCCCGGTTATACATATTCCAGAGTGCAACTGGCATATGTAGCAGTTGTCCAAAAATTGCTATTTAAAATATACTTCAAAGGCCCTTACAACTATATACTTACCTTCAGATGCACAAATTGTGTGCTTCGAGAGTTCAATTTTCCCTACAGCCCAATGCTCCGGCAGCAATAATATAGTTAAAAATACAGAACCATGTTGGTGCACCATGAGTATAAACACTCTCATAGAATAGAAGTGATAATAATGCCAATAGCCTGAAAGATGTTTTTATTTGTCACATAATTACTGTTGTCATGTGTTTTGTCTTCAGCCCACTGCCTGCCCATAGGCTTATTATCAAGTACTTTTCCCCTTCCCTTTCTGTCTCCCCTCCGCCTGGATCGCCCCCCTGTCTTGACTTCACCCCCCACACACACAACAATATGGTGCGCCTGGCAATACTCCAGACGGGCACACAGGTTCGGCGGCCCTTGACGTGCGGTGCGCGCGCACACTCATTCCATCGGTGTGCGTGCGGCCCGGGCGCCCGGGCGCCCGGCCCGCCGATCCGTTCCAGCGGTGCGCATGCGCGGCTGGCCTCAGGCTGACGCGTGCTGCCACCATGGCAACGAGCACGCGCCGCCTCGTAACCTGTAGGTGAGGTAATGCCGTAGTTACATATGTGTGCGCAACCTATTACCGCGGGACGCCCGAAATGACTAGTGACAGCTAACATATTCTGGTCTTAGAGGATCTAAAGATTTGCTTATGCACTGATGCGTGGATACATGGATAACATATATGGAACAACTTATATCTTTTCCTTCAACTGCTGGCGGAAGTGTGTGATGCTTAGACCTACATACAGTCGGCGTCAGTCACTTCCGCCCTCACTAGGAGGGGGAAATCTGGCCACAATTTGGCGTTTTTTTGGCGGTTTTTGGCGGTTTCACAGGGACTATAAAACCATGGGCAGGCAGTCCAATGCCACACTCTGATGAAGTGGCTTACAGCTAGGCCACGCAACGCGTCAGTGTTGGCGCCGTGAGGGTGGGCAATTTGGACCTATGATATGGTAATGTACATTGTTTAATGCTTTATACATTGGGTTATTTTGTAATTTGTGGATATGTAGTTGATTCAAGTATGTACATGGTTTATATTGATCCATAATTCCCATGTTTGCCCGGGATCTTACCTCTCTTTCTCTCACTTATACCAGCACTGAGCACCTAAGCACTCACTGGTGTCTGTGTAGTTTTATGGGACAACTTTGTCCCTCTTTATAGTTTTTCTCATCACTCTTTGTTGTTCTATCACTTTATTTCACTTTATTTGATTCTTGCACTCTGAGTAGTTTTTTCACGGTTTATTTAGCACTATAGCACATCTTGAGAGCTAAGTCCAGTGGCATTCATTATTTACATTCATTTATATATATTATTAATGTTAGTGATAAGTATTAATACCTTGCAATGTTTTGCTACATATAAGTACATACTTTACTCAACAAATAGAGGTAGTCCAATTGTATCTAATTTGCCACACCCCACGGTTGGGGTTTTAACCACGGGTTTTAATTGTATGTCGCTACAGGCTTAATAAAATGTATTTTTGTAAATAATTCTATTCTGTCGAGCTACTCATCTATAATAGATAGAGGTGGGGGGGTTCTGGCGAGCTGGGTTGGTTGCTCACCATTTGTCTTTTCAGATGCAATTTGACCCTGAAGGGTTGTCCCCCCCAGTTAGCATCCAGAATTCCACATATATTGTTATAAGAACTTTGTGCAGTGCGGGTTTTGTTTTGTTGCTAATAGTACAATAAAAAATGTGTTTACTTTAAAAAGAAGAAACTAAATAAAGTGAGGAACTGCTTCTCTGCACCAGATACTATGAAAATTGGCAATATGAGATACCCTGCGGCCTAGTGTTTTGGCAGCAGACCAATTCAAAATGCAATAGTTTGATTAAACTGAGGAAGAATGAACAAGCGTATTTAGTATAACAGATAGGGTGCCACGCAGTGGTTTGGGATACCCTGCGGCCTGGTGTATTGACAGCAGGACAAAAACCTATGCAAAATGCAATAGCTTAATAAAGCTGATGCTGAACAACGCTTATTTAGTATAACAGATAGGGTGCAACGTGCAGGTTTGGGATACCCTGCGGCCTGGTGTATTTAAAGCAGACCAAAACCAATTCAAAATGCAATAACTTAATAAAGCTGAGGCTGTAGACCCTTATTTAGTCTAACAGATAGGGTGCCACGTGGTGGTTTGGGATACTCTGCAGCCTGGTGTATTGACAGCAGGACAAAAACCTATGCAAAATGCAATAGCTTAAGAAAGCTTATGCTGAACAACGCTTATTTAGTATAACAGATAGGGTGCCATGTGGTGGTTTGGGATACCCTGCGGCCTGGTGTATTGACAGCAGGACAAAAACCAATTAAAAATGCAAAAACTTAATAAAGCTGAGGCTGTAGACCCTTATTTAGTATAACAGATAGGGTGCCACGTGGTGGTTTGGGATACCCTGCGGCCTGGTGTATTGACAGCAGGACAAAAAACAATGCAAAATGCAATAGCTTAATAAAGCTGATGCTGAACAACACTTATTTAGTATAACAGATAGGGTGCAATGTGGTGGTTTGTAATACCCTGTGGCCTGGTGTATTGACAGCAGGACAAAAACCTATGCAAAATGCAATAGCTTAATAAAGCTGATGCTGAGCAACGCTTATTTAGTATAACAGATAGGGTGCCATGTGGTGGTTTGGGATACCCTGCGGCCTGGTGTATTGACAGCAGGACAAAAACCAATTCAAAATGCAATAACTTAAGAAAGCTGAGGCTGTAGACGCCTTTTTAGTATAACAGATAGGGTGCCACGTGGAGGTTTGGGATACCCTGCGGCCTGGTGTATTGACAGCAGGACAAAAACCAATTAAAAATGCAATAGTTTAATAAAGCTGATGCTGAACAATGAGAAAAAAGGGCCAAAGCCGCACTTAGATGTGCCCCAAATTTTGGGACAAATCCTTGTAGGGAATTGGTTTAGGCGCGCTTGGAACGTGTGTCAGAAATGTGTCCTGTCCAGTCGGGGATATATGAAGTATCCACGTGGGGCAGGTTTCTTCTGATATATTGATATATCTGCACCGGCTATACTTGCTATAGGTATATTAATGTATAGCTAGCAGAATGTTATTTCATAAGTATATATATAATTATTACACAACGGTACAACATAGTATGGCACAATAGTACAAAAATTGATTTGTTTGGGCACTTACCGCCACGGCCCGGGGGTTCGCAATCCTCCCAGGGCCTCTGATGTTGTGTGTCTCTGGTAAGTGATGAACCGCGATGTGATGTTCTCTTTCAGTTGGTTGTGCTTTCAGGCGCCTGGTCGTGTCAATAATCCTTGGATGAATCGGTGGTTTCCTTTATCTCCCAAGGTGCTTTATGCCCAGGTTGTGTAAAGCAAATCCTTAGTTAAATGAGTCTTTGAAGATTATCCTTATCTGGATACTGAAATTTTCAATAAAAATGCCTTAAATGATAAGGTGCAACTCGAGGGAAAAACTGTTGTCTATAGTGTAGAAAATCCTCCTCTAATGTCCATTGCTCGTGTTGTCTGCTGTATCAGATTTAATAGGAATCAGCAGGCGGCATTGACGATGAGAATGATGGTTGGAGCGGTAACTTGTTATCCCGCTCAGTGACCAACGCGCGTTTCTGCGATGAGCCGTCCTCAGGGCACAATATGCTGATTCATATTAAATCTGATACAGCAGACAACACGAGCAACGGACATTAGAGGAGGATTTTCTCTTTCAATACACTATAGACAACAGTTTTTCCCTCGAGTACGTACGGATCATCTTCCACCGCACTGCCTTCCCTGCCACTTCAAGCGTCGCTGACTCGCCCCCAGTGAACTTACCAAAGTGGACAAATCTAAGGGAATTTTATTTGGAGTAATCCCCCATAGGAATACCTGGAGCTTAGACTTCTCAGACAACCTCAAAATCCTTCCCATTTTATTTCAATTTTATTTATTTTTATGCTATCGGCTTTTATCTTCCAAATCAATAAAATAGTTGCACCTTATCATTTAAGGCGTTTTTATTGAAAATTTGAGTATCCAGATAAGGATGATCTTCAAAGACTCATTTAACTAAGGATTTGCTTTACACAACCTGGGCATAAAGCACCTTGGGAGACTAAGGAAACCACCGATTCATCCAAGGATTATTGACACGACCAGGCACCTGAAAGCACAACCAACTGAAAGAGAACATCACATCGCGGTTCATCACTTACCAGAGACACACAACATCAGAGGCCCTGGGAGGGTTGCGAACCCCCGGGCCGTGGCGGTAAGTGCCCAAACAAATCAATTTTTGTACTATTGTGCCATACTATGTTGTACCGTTGTGTAATAATTAACGGTATACTTATGAAATAACATTCTGCTAGCTATACATTAATATACCTATAGCAAGTATAGCCGGTGCAGATATATCAATATATCAGAAGAAACCTGCCCCACGTGGATACTTCATATATCCCCGACTGGACAGGACACATTTCTGACACACGTTCCAAGCGCGCCTAAACCAATTCCCTACAAGGATTTGTCCCACAATTTGGGGCACATCTAAGTGCGGCTTTGGCCCTTTTTTCTCACTCTGTATGATGAGTTTTGACCTCTTATACTAGGCAGCAGCTCACATTTTCAGCACTCTCCTACACTATCTTTTCATACTATCCCAATCTGATGCTGAACAATGCTTATTTAGTATAACAGATAGGGTGCAACGTGGTGGTTTGGCATACCCTGCAGCCTGGTGTATTTAAAGCAGACCAAAACCAATTCAAAATGCAATAACTTAATAAAGCTGAGGCTGTAGACGCTTATTTAGTATAACGGATAGGGTGCCACGCGGTGGTTTGGGATACCCTGCGGCCTGGTGTATTGACAGCAGGACAAAAACCTATGAAAAATGCAATAGCTTAATAAAGCTGAGGCTGTAGACGCTTATTTAGTATAACAGATAGGGTGCCACATGGTGGTTTGGGATACTCTGCGGCCTGGTGTATTAACAGCAGGACAAAAACCTATGCAAAATGCAATAGCTTAATAAAGCTGATGCTGAACAACGCTTATTTAGTATAACAGATAGGATGCAATGTGGTGGTTTGGGATACCCTGCGACCTGGTGTATTTAAAGCAGACCAAAACCAATTCAAAATGCAATAACTTAAAAAAGCTTAGGCTGTAGACGCTTATTTAGTATAACAGATAGGGTGCCATGCGGTGGTTTGGGATACCCTGCGGCCTGGTGTATTGACAGCAGGACAAAAACCTATGCATAATCCAATAGATTAATAAAGCTGAGGCTGTAGACACTTATTTAGTATAACAGATAGGGTGCCACGTGGTGGTTTGGGATACTCTGCGGCCTGGTTTATTAACAGCAGGACAAAAAGCAATTCAAAATGCAATAGCTTAATAAAGCTGATGCTGAACAACACTTATTTAGTATAACAGATAGGGTGCCATGTGGTGGTTTGGGATACCCTGCGGCCTGGTGTATTGACAGCAGGACAAAAAACAATTTAATATGCAATAACTTAATAAATCTGAGGCTGTAGACGCTTATTTAGTATAACAGATAGGGTGCCACGTGGTGGTTTGGTATACCCTGCGGCCTGGTGTATTGACAGCAGGACAAAAACAAATGCAAAATGCAATAACTTAATAAAGCTGATGCTGAACAACGCTTATTTAGTATAACAGATAGGGTGCAACGTGGTGGTTTGGAATATCCTGCGACCTGGTGTATTTAAAGCAGACCAAAACCAATTCAAAATGCAATAGCTTAATAAAGCTGATGCTGAACAACGCTTATTTAGTATAACAGATAGGGTGCAACGTGGTGGTTTGGGATACCCTGCGGCCTGGTGTATTTAAAGCAGACCAAAACCAGTTCAAAATGGAATAACTTTAAAAAGCTGAGGCTGTAGACGCTTATTTAGTATAACAGATAGGGTGCCATGCGGTGGTTTGGGATACCCTGCGGCCTGGTGTATTGACAGCAGGACAAAAACCTATGCATAATGCAATAGCTTAATAAAGCTGAGGCTGTAGACGCTTATTAGTATAACAGATAGGGTGCCACGTGGTGGTTTGGGATACTCTGCAGCCTGGTTTATTAACAGCAGGACAAAAACCAATTCAAAATGCAATAGCTTAATAAAGCTGATGCTGAACAACGCTTATTTAGTATAACAGATAGGGCGCCATGTGGTGTTTTGGGATACCCTGCGGCCTGGTGTATTGACAGCAGGACAAAAACCTATGCAAAATGCAATAGCTTAATAAAGCTGAGGCTGTAGACGCTTATTTAGTATAACAGATAGGGTGCCATGTGGTGGTTTGGGATACCCTGCGGCCTGGTGTATTGACAGCAGGACAAAAATCAATGCAAAGTGCAATAGCTTAATAAAGCTGATGCTGAACAACGCTTATTTAGTATAACAGATAGGGTTACATAAGGCACTGCATAGATGGCATGCACAGTGGCAAGGCAGATTACGGTTTACAGCACAAAGAAATCAAATTGAATTGAAAACTGATCAGGCAAATCACCCTGTCACTGTCACTTTTATGCTGGATTGTTCCGGTTTTCCACTATCTTTCCCTGGCTCTGTCTGCCTCTGTAAATCTCCCTACCTATCTGTAAATCTCCCTACCTATCTGTAACTCTCCCTACCTATCGCTAACTGTCTGTCCCTGTCTGCAGCAACCACCGCTGTCTCACGAATGCAAGTCTGAAATGTGCACAAGCAAGATGGCCGCCGCTTTATATAGCACGGTGACGTCACCAGGCTTCCTGGCTGCTGAGAGGCTGCATGTGACCTTCCCATGATAACTTGCCCCAGGGGATAAGTCCAGACATGTCCATCCACCATTTTACAATGCCTGTAATTGAAGTAAATGGAGTTTAATGGAAAACTTCAATCGATCGAATCGGGGGGAAATTCGGATTAGTTCAGAATTGAATATTTCCTGAAATTCAGAACGAATTTGGGTTCGTCCGGATGGATTCGCTCATCCCTAATGATTACAATAGTGTAATGTCAGTTTGGATAGCTGCCTTCTTGTCATCCAGCAACCCCCAATCTCCACCAGCGCTTAACCTATAGCCAAGACCCTGTCTGCTGGGACACAGGATACACCTCACTGGTAATGGTTGCTCTCAGGACTTGTTGGCACAAAGGATGCTCGCTGACAGGTGAACCCCCAAGACACTGTGCGCAGGATTGAAGAATCTGCGATCTGAAGACTCTGAATAAAAAATGTGTCGATAGCTAGGCTGCTGCAGCAGTGCCCCCTTAAACGTCAAGGGAATAAATTTAACTAATAATAGTTATAGATCTGTGATACATATGTATATAGTGGGTTTATACCCCAGCTAAAGTATTAAGTGCTGCAGGATGGCGTCTTGCTGACAGCAGCCTACCCCCTCCAGCTCTGGCAAAGAAAACAACACTCCTGGAGAGTGAGAATGCTGAGTGGCTATGACCCCAGCGGCTATTCACTCTCCCAGCATAATTGTTGTTGTGTGAGGGATGCTGCCCGCCACAGGATCTGTATACAGGCAATGCAAGAGCTGTACAGGCTGACCATAAGGTAAGTCCCCTGCACATAGTAACTTATCAAATTAACCCTTCTAGTGCTAGCTAAGTAAGTTTCACATAGTCGTCTCGCCTACCGTTAAGTGAGAGGAATTACTTCCAGAAAACTATGGTCACATCAACAAGCCTGGTACGCCTAGAAAGCTTGAGATGAGTACTTCCAGAGAATATATAGTATGAGGGGGGTATTTCAAATTTAAAGGGTTGTTTCTCTTGAAAAACTGCAAGGTGTGCATAGCGCATAGCAGTTGTGTTTTATCTGAAAATCTCCTAAAGCGCTGTTTCAGTTTGGGGGGGGGGGGGGTCTCCTTGGCAGAAAAGGGTGTCTACTAATACATATGTGGTACCGTTGAAAGAAATTGGGATTTCACATGCAATATGATGTTATTGACAAACAGATGTTTTTTTTGTTACAAAACAACACTACAAATTGTAAAAAATTGAGTTTTTAATTTTTTCCACATATTTCACCCCAAAATACAGAGAATACACTTAAAAAAGACAAACATTTCAGGTTAAAGCCCAGCTGAGAAAAAAACAATATATAATTTTCCTAGGAAATCCCTGGAAAAAATCACAGTTGAACATGTGTAGCGCAAAATAGTGAAACATGGTCTGGCAACAGAGGGTGACAAAAACTTTAAGTTGGCTGGCACTTAAATGGTTAAAAGTATGTATTAATAGAAACATTAAAGAGTGCTGGCAGGGAATATGCATGTGTATGCATAACCATAATACCATGCAATCCATTCAAGTGCTCTGAACCCTTTATAAAGTAATTTCTGGTGGCAATAAAGCAGCAGAAAAATCCTAGACTCTCTTCCTGTACTTCCCCTGTTACCTGAACCATTGAATCTTTAAAACCCAGATTACAGTATTTGTGCATTACCTTTGACTTTGCTGCTTGGATTACACCTTGAACAGTTTACCAGTGTACGACCCAAGGTCATCGCTAATCCTTGCTCTTTGGATATTTCTTCGGACTGTCTTTCCTCTGGACTCTCCTCTGCATTTTTGCTAGTGATTATTGATGGGTAGAGATGAGTGAATTTCTTATAAATATAATTGGGATGATTAACCATATTTACTCACAGTGCATTCAGGGGAATTACCTCTGATGCTCTTCAACAATTCGATTAGAGGATTTGGTTTTCATATCTCTTTGGATCCAAGCCGAAACTTTATTCGACCCAGATCTTACCAGATTCGGTCCATTTTGCCCCATCCCCAATGCCAGAAAGAGCTGGGTCAAAAATTTGACATTAAACTTGCAGATGCCGTCAGGAGGCTTGCTGGCCACCACAATGTGTGAACTGCAATAGGGGTTCCTTGTGCCCCTTGCTAATTCAGACTGTAAAAGAAAAAATCATAAGAAAAAGAACTCACCTCTCTGCCCCTTCCTCCCCCTGTCCCCCGCCATGCAGCATCCTCTCTTACGCTCTCCCGTGTTAGGGGGCTCCCTCCTGACCCAGCGGGTGCTGATGTCATAATGATAGGAAGTGGCTTTTGCAGCCATCCTGTCTGCATCTGTAATGAAGGGGGGCTCATTACTTCCTTGGTCACTGCTGGGCCGTAGACAGGGAAGAGCCTCTGTAGAATCCTCCCCATGCAACTAATGATGTCAGTGAAGGGAAGGGAGGGACATGGAGGAGGATTTCCCAGGGAAACTATGACCTGATGGGCAAATAGTTCCTGATTCACTGAACAGGTCCCTTTACCCTATTATTTCACAATATCACCGTTACACCAGGTCTTTAAGCTAAAAGCTTCCTTATATGGAAATAATCATCTAATACCAATATGCGATGTGTTAAGGGCCAGAGAGACACATTTTTTGGATGACCATTCAGAAGCTGTTAAACCCTGTCAGGAGAGAGCTGACACCTTTTGAGAAAATAGTCACCCAGCCCCCTCTCTCATTTCACATGCAATCTTCATATTATACCAAACGCTTTTAGGGGTTATGAACACTTTCTCTCCTTTTATCAGTAGATGGGAAATAGAGATGTCAGACAAAGACCTAACAAAAAATATATATTATTCATAAGATGTAATTGGCCTACGTAGCCCAAGAGTGATAAAACAATGGAATGGAGGACCGTGTGCCTGAAGTGATGGAGATCCAAGATAAATTTGAGATTATTTGGGCCAGATGGACATCCTTGCTTCCATGATGCAGAAGTTACCCTGGGTCTCCCTCTTTATAGTGGCAATAGGAATGTTCTGTCGGGAGGAAGTGTTCCCCCACCTCCCTCACCTCACCCTTCCCCATGCTCTCAACCACTAGTCCCTTATTTTTTTTTCAACCATTCCTTTAAAGTTTGGTCAATGTACAAAGATGAAGCCTAAGCCCTATCATTGCAACTGACCTGGGGAATTGAAGGTGTGCCACTGTAACGAGAGTCAGAATCTCGCTGTTTCCTCTTTCAAGTCTATATGTTCCCAGAAAAGATCTGGCAGTAGCTGATCGAAATCTCTTGTGTCATATAAAACCAGCATTTTTACAGGGTATTTGTAGAAGTGGGCCTTTTTATCTTGAACTATGTCTACAAAATCAATACAATATAATTACACTAGACTGACTGAATTTAAATATTATAAAGAATTCCAAAAGTTTTTATGATAGGATTTATTTTCAGCACATACAACACAAATAGCATGCATGCAAAATACTGGTGTGTGGATATGCAAGTAACAAAACTGAACAAGATTAAACGTTCTACCATATTATAAATCTGATCTTCCTGATTAGGAAAGTCATCCCTTTATACTCCTTTGAGATAAGCATGTGCATGTTATGCCTTAGTAAATATTTTTCCATCACAAGTGATAACATATAAAAGGCCTTGAATGGTTAACTTAACAGTTAATATTCCAAAAAAAAACATTTATGCAAAAATGTGTCCAGAGCCAAGATGGAAATCTACAAGAGACCCTGGCCTCTAATTTTATTGAGTGGCATTAATTGCTTTGCAGCTCATCAGTAATGGCATCATCCTTTTAGCAAGTTCACAGTCTATTTATAAGCCATGGGCAGAAATGATTCACAATCATCCCTTGAGGTTAAGATCAAACTTGGACTGTCTTTTGACAAAAGGCTAAAATAGATGCACACATAGGATATATACATAAATTAACTTTTGGTCTTTTTTTGTCATAGTATTAATGTGTTTCATCACCTGGAACTACTCTTACAGAATGCACATAGGGACAATATAATTACAGCAATATGCTAGCAGTGACCTGTCATTTTGGCTTATGAAAGCTGAAATCAGCTGAATATTTACCTATTATTCAAGTTTATTCTATATACAACAGGCTACCCAACCTCAGCAGATACATAAAATTCTTACCCTTTTTGGTGTGCATCAGTTTATTGTCATCTAGTATGTAAAAGTTTAATTAAATAATTATAAGCAGGTACACTATGCTATGTTGTATACAACTTACTGTTGTAACACCCACATTTCCTCTATCCATGCTGTTAAAAGACATCTATTGTTTGAAACCTCTGAAAAATGTTTTGTTCTTATATTATAGACCTTGGAAAAAACTCAAAGATCACAATTCTTCACCAGTCATAAGTGGCAGTTCTGTGTTTATCACTTATAGTGATTTCTGATGACTTGGCAAATTTTGTGACTTTCAAGTGGGAAAAAAGTAGAGAAGGAAAGATTTTTCTGTTTCCAAGGTCTATAATATAAGAACATGACATTTTTCTGAGGTTTCAGACAATAGTTGTCCTTTAAGATGATGGGTAGGGTTCTTAAAATTTTTACCCTAAAGCATCAAAAGTATTATTCAAGTATCAGCTGGAGTAGTGTATAAAGTAGGTTAAGTTTAAATAAAGGTACCACTGCAAATATATAACATATTTCAGATGAAAGTTTTTTGTTTGTAGTAGGACTGTGCAAAAACAAAATAAAATAACCATATTTTATGGGCCTGATTTATCAAGAGCTATCAGCTAAACTAGGCCACACTGGTGCAAATTAAAGTGGCGCAAAATACAATTTACCGTATTTTTCGCCCTATAAGACACACCCGCCTATAAGACGCACCCTGGATTTGGAAGGGAAAAATTTGAAAAAAATATTCTGAACCAAATAATGTGCGAAAATATCCCCTACCAATAGTAACATAGTAACATAGTATGTAAGGCTGAATAAAGACTTTAGTCCATCCAGTTCAGCCTGTTTAATTACTTCCAGTGGTCTAGTAGCCATAACTGGAAATGTTATTACATGCCAGGAAGCCATCAAGGCCACTTTTGAATGTTTTTACTGTATCCATCATTACTACCTCCTCTGGCAGCGAGTTCCATAGTCTCACTGCTCTTACAGAGAAGAATCCCCTCCTATGTCGGTGGAGAAAGCACCTTTCCTCTAACCTTAGTGGATACCCCCGGGTTATGGTTACACTCCGGGGTATAAATAGATTGTGGGACAGATCTTTGTATTGACCCCGAATATATTTATACATAGTTATTAGATCACCCCTCAATCGTCTTTTTTCTAGACTAAATAAACCTAACTTGGACAATCATTCTTTTATTAACTTTGTTGCCCTTCTTTGAACGTGCTCCAGTTCTGATATGTCCTTCTTAAGCACAGGTGCCCAGAACTGTACACAGTATTCCATATGGGGTCTGACCAGTGACTTGTACAGGGGTAAAATGATGCTCTGGTCATGAGCACCTATGCCCCTCCTGATGCACCCCATGATCCTATTTGCCTTGGCAGCAGCTGCCTGGCATTGATTACTACAGTTGAGCTTATTGTCAACTAAAACCCCTAGGTCCTTTTTCCATTGTTGTTTTACCAAGTGTTTCTTTATTTAATGTGTAATCGTGACACAGATTTCTCCTTCCCATGTGCATAACCTTACATTTATCTGTGTTAAACTTAATTTGCCATTTAACTGCCCATGCTTCCAATTTATCTAAATCTGTTTGTAGCTGCCTGTTGTCCTCTTTTGTTTTAATTACTTTACTCAGCTTAGTATCATCTGCAAAGATTGAGACTTTACTGTTTAATCCATACCCAATGTCATTTATATATATATTGAAGAGAATTGATCCCAGAACTGACCCTTGTGGTACTCCACTAGTAACAGTGACCCAATCTGAGTGTGTACCATTGATAACCACCCTCTGCTTCCGATCATTCCGACCATTATAGACAGTGTGCAGAATTCCCCCCGATCACACCATTACAGATCCCACATTACAGACAGTAAGCAGTATTCCACATTAAAGGCAGGAAGGGGCATCCCCCATTACAGGCAGTAAACAGTATCCCAATTACAGGCAGTGACCAATATCCCACATTACAGGCAATGTGCAGGCATCCCCTCCCCCATGTGCAGGCATCCCCTCCCCCATGTGCAGGCATCCCCTCCCCCATGTGCAGGCATCCCCTCCCCCATGTGCAGGCTTCTTACCCCCATGTGCAGGCTTCTTAACCCCATGTGCAGGCTTCTTACCCCCATGTGCAGGCTTCTTCTCCCCATGTGCAGGCTTCTTCCCCCCATGTGCAGGCTTCTTCTCCCCATGTGCAGGCTTCTCCCCCCATGTACAGGCTGCTTCCCCCCATGTGCTGGCTTCTCCCCCCATGTGCGGGCTTCTTCCCTCAATGTGCAGGCTTCTTCCCTCAATGTGCAGGCTTCTTTCCCCCATGTGCAGGCTTCTCCCCCCATGTGCAGGCTTCTTCTCCCCATGTACTGGCTTCTCCCCCTCCCCAAAAAAAAAACTTACCTTGTACTCCCCGGCGTTCCTGTCGCTCCCCGCCGCAGGTTTAGAGCGGGCCGCTTCCAGCCCGGGGGCGTGGCCTATGACTCCTGCCAGTGTCCAATGACACTAGCAGGAGTCACAGGCCACGGCCACCCCGGCCCGATATCTGCTCACTATGAACTTGCGGCTGACTGCCGCTTCCCGTCACCGCTCCCCACCACTTCTGTGAGAGTGTGGAGAGGCGGTGGAGAGAGGCGGCTGGGAGCGGAAGTCAGCCCCAAGTTCATAGTGAGCAGATATCTGGCCGGGGTGGGCGTGGCCTGTCTCCTACCAGCGTGACGCCCACCCCGGCCCGATATCATCTCACTGTGATCGCTATGAACTTGCGGCTGACTGCGGCTTCCCGCTGATCCCCACCGCCTCTGGCGGTTATTCCGCCACAAGGTGGCGCAGTGGTGCTGCAGAAAGCTGTGGCATCTCCCGACTCCCTATAAAAACAGGATTAACCATAGCGTTCCCAGCGTAGACAAGCAATTAGACAAGAAGCCGGCAGGGAATAAAGGAAAAAAATGTGAAAAAGGTAAAAAACCCCAATTAACTTAGAACAATCACCATAAGGAGGCAACCAAGAATAACGATAACAAGGGTGGGGTGAAGTGGGCCGTGCCATGCAAGAACAAAAACAAATCTACAGGTGAGTACTCACAGAATTGCTTTTTTTTTTTTTGCATGGCATGGCCCGCTTCAGTATTTATAACAGTTGGGACATCCAAAAGCAGTGTCCAAAGTAGGGTGGGAGTAACGGCTAGTAGTTCAAGTCACTACCGCCTGAAGCACCTTGTGGCCAAAAGCAGCATCTGCTGAGGCCTTAACATCAACTTGTAAAACATGTAAAACTTTGTATGAACAGAAGACCAAGTAGCGGCCTTGCAAACTTGTTCAACAGAAGCTTGGTGCTGAAAAGCCCAAGAGGCACCAATAGCACGAGTGGGATGAGCAGTAATCCTAAAGGGAGGTTCCTTTCCCTTAGCAGAATAGGCTTGAACCACCACCTGACGGATCCACTTGCTGATAGTGGATTTAGCCGGAGGCAAACCCTTTCTAGGTCCAGAAGTGAGAACAAAAAGTGCATAAGACTTCCTGAAAGTCTCAGTAGCAACCAAATAAAACTTCAGAGCCCTATCCACAGCCAGAGAATGCAGAATCCGCTCCTTGGAATTAGCAGGATTAGGACACAATGAAGGCAAGACAATAGCCTTGATTCAGAGATACATTCGTCCAGACTTCCGTAGCTGTCTGTGAAAGTTTTGGTGGGTGTTAGTCTTTTTTTTTGCTTTTTTTCATCCATTTTCTACGAACGTTCGTGCAGATAACTTCCGTTGTTGGGATGGTTTCTGTCTGATTCAGAGAGCTGATTTCCGACGGATCTCCACCCTATAAATCCGTTTCATTTCCGATCCACTTACGAGACCTTTGAGGGCTCGGATTGCTATTGTTGAACATGTTTTGTGGCTATGTGGAGGAGTCTGCGCGCCTTTAGCACCAAGGCATTGCATGTATCAGCATGGCCGAGGCCATAAATTGTATAGCAGTGCATACCTGAATCAATACATTTCATGTATGCCTTATAGATGCATTTTAATGCTGACCTAAATTAGTCCTTAGCATGTAAACATTTATTTTCCCACACATCCATATAATTGCTATATTTTTTTAGACTTATGTCCTTTGTGAATTATATTAGGATTGTTGAACTTGAATCTTAATTTGTTGTAGGAGTTATTGTTTTAGTTGGTTACCTTTGCTTTGTGTAATTATTTAATATTTGGTTGCAGGAACCGCAAGATGTGCCACTGGCCCTTGCTCCTGATGCCCGTTCTTTGCCTGCAGAATGCGGGCCAGGGGTTCTCTAATCGGGCACTATGCAAAACCCGGGCCGTGGTGGCAAGGGCCCTCTGGCTTTTGAAGTCCAGATTTAGGTGTTTGGACCATACAGGGGGGGGGGGGGGGGCACTGCAGTATGACCCCAACAAGGTTATACCAAAATTTTAATTTATGTTTTTTAACAGGGACCACACGTGCCAGAGTGGCACAACTGAGTGTCAGGGTCCTTCAGTTGGTGGGCGAGATGCAGGAGCTGCGCAACCCGTTGGGGACCACAGATGAAGAATAATGTTCAGTGGCCTGCCCTTGCTATGTATTTTGTTTTTTATAGTAGTAAAAATTTTACATTTTAAAATTTTTTTTAAATGTTATATTTTATGATGGTATAAAAAAAAATGTTACATTGTCATTTCATTTACAAAATACATTAACACAAAACTAATGGGCCCAGAAATATTTTTTTTTTTTTTTAATTGTAATTTTTTATTGAAGAAGCATGGCATGTTACAGAGCACGATCAGCATAGTCAAACATCAATTAACAATATAAATGGACACAGGTATACCAAACTGTTAATAAACAACTATGCAGTCGATGAAGCAACATGAACAACCCTGCATACAGCGGGTGCCGGCAGAGGGCGAAATAGTGAACTGAGAAAAAGAGAGATGAATGGTGACCTCGGCTGCCGGCAAACCCATCCAACGAGAGTACAGGGGGTACCCGTATTAAAGCATATCTCTTACTTATCCTAAAGATGTAATAAAGCGTGCAATCCGAACACCACGTCTCCAAGGTTTTAGTTTCTTTTTTTTTTATCCATTAGAGAATCATGTATTAACTGAGAGAGGGGTCAGTTACAGGTAATCTGACCGATACATAAAAGGGGGGGGGGGGGGGGGAGACAAGACAACATATAGACAACAGGGGGGGTGGGGCTGGGGAAGGGAAAGAGAAGGGATGAGGGGGAGGGGGGGGGGTCGGGGACCCCAACGGATGGCCGCTCCCTAGCCTGGGAACATGTCTCTATTCCTGTAAAAATTTCGAGTATTCTGTCGAAAAGGTGAATTGCTCCCATACCCGCCAGCGATTTCTATGCTCGTCTACCTTCCCTCTCAGCGAGGCCGTCATCTCCTCCATCCTGCTAATATCGGCAACCCTAGCGAGCCACATGGCCGTCGTGGGAGGTGTCGTAGATTTCCAGCAGGACGGAATACAAGTCCTGGCCGCATTCAGTAAAGAAGCCAGTAAAGACTTGGTCCTCCTCCTGAGGGAAGTAGGGGCCAATCCCAGTAGGTACCCCGCCGGATCCTCACCCAGATCTATATCAGTCAGAGTCAGGGTAATTTTCCTGACGTTGCTCCAGAACCCAGCCAATGCCCCACATTCCCAGAAGATGTGCAACATCGTGCCCCTGGCCCCTGAGCACCGCCAACACAAGGGGGAGGAGGAGGGAAATATTCTCGCCAGCTTGGATGGCACCAGGTACCAGCGTGAGAGAACTTTATAGGAAGCCTCTTGATATCTGCACGACATAGATGACTTGTGTGCTACCTGCAACATGGCCTGCACCTGCTCCCTCGTGAAACTCCTGTTCAGCTCCTTCTCCCATGCTTCCACATACGGGGGTTTGTAGGAGTCTGGGGGGGTCAGTAGCAGGGAATATGCATAGGACAGGGCTCCTCTGAAGTGTCCACTACCCATACAAGACCGCTCGTAAGGGGCAATGGGGCCTATGCCTACCATAGCTTCGGTCAGGGAGGTCTGATAGTGTGAGATCTGCATGGTCTGCCAGGTATTCAAGGGAGTGAGTGAATGTCTCGCCGCCAAGGTCTCCCCTCCTACCCAATCCCGACCCTCCCGTAAATGGAGAACCCTAAAGCAGTCCTTTTTTATCCATGCGCGAAAGGTGCCATCGGTTAAACTTGCTGGGAAGTCTGGGTGTCCCAACACAGGGATCAAAGGCGAGGCCGAGGAGGAGATGCCCAATTTTGGGAAGCAGCTGCTCACAATTTTTCGGGTGGGGCCTATAGTGGGATGTTTGTTCAGGGCGGGAGCCCGGTCAAGCGGAATCCATGGGAGCCCCGGCAGGGGAATCTCCGAGGCCTCTTGCTCGACAAGTGTCCATTGTTTCAGAGAGGAGTGTCTGCACCAGTCAATGACCCTTGATAAGTGGGCCGCCGCATGGTACGCCTTCCAATCTGGGAGGCCTAGTCCTCCTCTCTCCTTGGGCAGGGCCAAGAGGGGGGCCGCCAAGCGATGCGGTCTGCCCGCCCAAACAAACCTGGAGCAGATCCCTGTCAGGCGTTTGAAGAACGTATGTGGGATCGTGATGGGGAGGGCCTGGAAAAGGTAGAGAACCCTGGGCAGGATGTTCATCTTAATGATATTAGATCTACCAAACCAGGAAAAGGCGTTCCTGTTCCAGCTCTGCAGGTCCTCCTCTATTTTCTTCAACAGCGGCGGGAAGTTCATGCTATACAATTTTTGTGGAATGGCCGTAATCTGGGTCCCCAAATATGTTACAGCTTCTTTTTCCCACTTAAATGGGAAATTTTCCGCAATCTGTTTCAATCTCCCATGGGGTAGGCTGATGTTAAGGGCCGAGGACTTTTGGTAGTTAATCTTGTAATTGGAAACTGTTTGGAAGGCCTTGAGTTCTGCTAGAAGGATGGGGAGGGATGTCTCAGGTCTGGAAATAAAGAATATTAGATCGTCGGCATAAGCCGCAACCTTGTGTTCCCCCTTACCTACTTTGATGCCTGCAATGTCGTCGTTTTTCCTTACATTTCGCAGGAAGGGCTCAAGTGTCAGAATAAATATCAGGGGGGAGAGGGGGCATCCCTGGCGAGTCCCGTTTGCCAGCTTGAATGGCTCTGAGGCCATTCCGTTAATCACGACGGACGCCGAGGGGCATGAGTAGGAAGCCATGATCCAACGGGTCATGTTCTCTCCTAGGCCGATCCGACGAAGGGTTGCGGAGATAAAGGCCCAGCTCACCCTGTCAAAAGCCTTCTCGGCGTCCGTCGAGAGAAGCATGGCCGCCGGCCCCCCCGCACGGGCCTGCTGGATCAGATTGATCACCCTAGTGGTGTTATCTCTTCCCTCTCTCGAGGGAACGAAGCCGACCTGGTCCCAATGAATGAGGGATGGGATATATGGTGCTAACCTATCAGCAATTATCTTGTTAAACAGCTTGATATCGCAGTTCAACAGGGAGATGGGCCTGTAGCTCCCACACTGAGCCGGGTCTTTCCCTGGTTTGGGGATTACAGTAATGTTTGCTTTCAGGGTATCTCTAGGAGGAGGGTCCCCGTCCCTCAAGGAACCGAACGATGTGATAAAGTGTGGGCCTAGAACGCCAGCGAACTCCTTATAGTAATCTAAACCGAATCCATCAGGGCCCGGGGCCCTACCTGGCTTGGTGTTCTTTATGGCTCTCATGAACTCCCCCAGCTCTATGTCTCCCTCAAGAGCCTCCACCACCTCACTTCCCAGTCGAGGGAGTCCAGACTCTCGGATGTATTTCTCTATGTTGGTCATTTCGGGGGCATGGTGATTCGATGGTAAGTTATACAAGTTTTCATAAAACTCCCTAAATGCCCTCGCTATGTCCTTTGTCAAATGAAGGTCTCTACCTCCCCTGTCCCGGATGTGGGAAATGAAATTTCTCGCTCGCTGCGCTTTCAGAGCCCTGGCTAATGCCTTGCCGCATTTGTTGCTGTATTCGTAGAAAAAACGCCGACACTTAGCCGCCATGCTTTTGGCTTCTGTGAGGCAGATGTCCCTGAGGGACTCCCGGAGGCGCGTCAATTTGGCGCCTAGCTCCGCGTCCAGTGTCTTTTTGTGCAAGGTCTCAGTCTCAAAAATCTCTCGGGATAGAAGCTCAATTTGTTTGTTCCTTTCCCTCTTGAGACGTGCACCATGTTTAATCAGTACACCTCGGACTACGCACTTGTGGGCCTCCCACAGGGACATCCGCGAGACCTCTCCCGTGTCGTTAGTAGCGAAGTAATCTGTGATCACCTTATGGATGTCCGCTTTTACCGCTGGGTCCTGCAAAAGAGAGCTATTCAACCTCCATTGACCTCTCAAGGGGGTCGTGTCGGGGATGGCGATGGTCAGGGAGACAGGGGCGTGATCTGAGATTGTTATCTGCCCTATGTCTATGTTGGTGATTAGGTGTAGGAACCTGTGCGGGATCAAAAACCAGTCAATGCGCGAGTAGGAGTTGTGTGGAGCGGAGAAGAACGTATAGTCCCTCCCTCGGGGATTAAAGATCCGCCACGCATCCATCAACTGGTGTTTGTAGAGTATTGATCTGAGTTCCCTCAGGGAGGAAGAGGGGGTGTGCGAGGAGCCACGGGAGGTGTCCCAGGTCGGATCCAGTACTGTGTTGAAGTCGCCCCCAAGCAGGAGAACCCCCTCCGCAAACCCGTCAAGTTTGTTCAGGGCAGAGCGTATGAATTTAGATTGGTTAGTATTGGGGCAGTAGCATGTTGCCAGCGTCACCCTCAAGGAGAAGAGGGTACCCCGTACAAATAGAAATCTACCCTCGGGGTCCTGAAGCGTCGCCAGATGTGTCCACGGCAGGGACCCATCAAGCAGGATGGCTACGCCCCTCGATTTAGAGTCTGGAGAGAAGGAGTGATATTGGGTCTTGTAGTAGCGGTTGGAGACATTGTGTGTTCTCCCCACCTTGAGGTGGGTCTCCTGCAGGAAGGCGACCTGGGCTCGTAGGCGCCTCAATTCCCTAAGGACCACCGCTCTCTTCAAAGGGGAATTGAGTCCCTTTACATTTAGGGAAGTGAGCTTTACCCGCGACATCACACTGTCACCGCACCCCCCTCCTTCGTTTCACCAGGGGAGCCCAGACCAGCCCGCCTGTCTCAAGGGGAGATACAGGGAGGGGGCAGGGTAGGTTAAAATAGGGGGGGGTGGGGGGGTACGAAAGGACTACAGGGGGAGCGACAAGACGTAGGAAAAAAAAAGGAGGAGACGCTTAAAACAACAAGAACTAGAAAGAGAAAGAGAAAAAAAAAAAAAAAAAAAAAAAGGGGGAGAGAAAGAAAAGGAAAGATAAAGAAAAAGGAATTAACCAACTAACTAACTAAACCGGGTCGGGAGCAACCTGTTAACGGCACCACCCGGTTGGGAAACTGATTACTGTTTCCCAAGAGAGTCACCCCCACCCCGCCCCGCTATGGCGCGGGGAGGAGGGTAACAGCCTAATGTGGGAACGCGACGGGTCAGAGAGACACGTAGAGTCCCTCCAGCCGATCCCTGTAGTATATACTGGGCTCCCCAGAGTCCCTGTCCCGGACCCCGAGGAGTTGCCCCTCGGCAACATCCACCCGTAAGACCTAGGAAATACAGATAGGGGGGTGGACTCCCCAACGCCCCCAGCGACACCCGGCCGCCCCGCAGCCCCGCCCAAAGTGGCAGGACCCGGACCGCCCAGCCGCGCAGGGGAGCGCCCGAGGAGCACCCCGTATATGAGATTCAACATACAGAAATATAGCTAATCAAATGAACATTAGACAGTGAATCAGTGGCAACTAGTGTATCAGGCAAGAAAGCGCGAATGTAAGGCAAAGGATATCTGGGGCTCCGAACAGTCCCGTATCAGAGCTCGTGACGGGCATTCCCGTCAGGGTTCGTTCGGTAGCGGGGCCGGCCCCTCGGGAGGACCTCTGGGCCGTCTTGAACGCGTAGCAGACGGAGCTCTCCTTGTACGCGGCCTCCGAGAGCTTTCGCCGCCGAGGGAGGCCTGAGGGGGCAGAGGAGAAGGGTCCAACCAGTCCCGGACTTCCATCGGGGGGGGAGTCCAAAAAGGCAAACAGGTCCGGGAGGTCGGCGCGGGATCTTAAGGCGAAGACCCTCTGGTTCTTTCGGACGAGCAGGTGGAAGGGATACCCCCATCGGTATGTGGCTCCGCACTCCTGGATTCTAAGAAGAAGCGGCTTCAGGCACCGGCGCATCTGGAGTGTTCTCCTAGAGACGTCCGGGAAGACCTGGATTGGTGCCCCGTCGAATATGATTCTCTCTCTATCCCAGGCGCGTCTGAGGATCTCCTCCTTAACCGAATAATAGTGCAGGCGGCAAATCACGTCCCGTGGGCGGTTGGGATCTGTTGATCTCGGCCCCAGGGCTCTGTGGAGGCGGTCTATCACAATTTCTGTGTTGGGCGAGCGGCTGAGAATTCCATTGAAGATGCCCACGACTGTGGGTAGCAGCTGATCCTGGCCGGTCGCCTCTGGCAGGCCTCTTACCCTGATATTGTTGCGTCTGCTCCTATTTTCAAGGTCGTCCAGGTGGAGGACCGTAGCTTGAGAAATGGCTTGTTGGAGCGACAAAGTCTTTTCCAAGGCTTCAATTCTTTGTATGGACGCAAGGTGGGAATGTTCTAGACCGGCGACTGAAGAGCTCAAGCCCTCGACAGAGTTTTGTAGGTCGGATATATCTTTCTTGAATGAGCTCTCTACTCTTGCAATAAAGGATTCAAGGTCCGCCTTGGTCGGGAGGGCTTTGAGTTCCGCCCTAATATCTGCCAGGATTGGGTCGTGAGAGGGCGGTGTAGGCAGGGGAAGCTCCGACCCCACGGCCCGCCGGCTACCTCCCACCGCAGATGTGCTGCAGGGGCGCGAGCCCCTCTCTTCCGCACGGAGCCCGGGCTGGTCGCTGATATTATGAGCTCTTCGGGCCTCACCCGCGGGGCTCGGCCACTTCTTGGACAGTACGCCAGAGGTAGAGGGAGAGACAGGAGGCGCCGCGTCCATTCCCCCGTCCTCCCCACTCCTGCACCATGTGACCCCGGCTGAGTTGCTGCGTGAGAGCCACAGGGGGGATCCCTGTGCCCCCTCTCGGGTACCTGGGGTGAACCAGTCACTCTGGGGGCTTTGCGGCGGCCCATCCATCGCCAGGGACCCTGGGCTCGGAGGGGAAATCCTGGGTCCAGGGGGCGCTGCACTGACCTTGATTGGGTTGGGGGATGTGTCTCCCCACTGCCCGCCGGGGCTTCTTCCACGGTGGGGGGATGGGGCCACTGCGTGCGGTCGCCTGTCTGTCTCCCATATTCCCGTGTGGCTTGTCGGCATGTTGGGTCCCCTCCCGGGCGGTTGCTGTAGCTGGGCATTGGGGAGTCTTGTGGGTGTATCCCTCCACTGTAAGGGGTCTGCAAAGTGTTCTGCGGTGGCTGGGCTTTTCCGCCCCCCCTTCTCTGTGCTCATGGGTGGAGCAGGGGTTAATAGTGGGCTTAGATCCTCCTTGCCTGAGCATCTCTTTGTGCCCCCATGCATTCCCCACTCACCAGACCGTAAGGGAGCGCCGATCTCCGGGAGGCTCGCAGGCTCCGAGCCACTGCTCCTGTCTGTGGAGCACATGTTGATGCGGCAATCATCACCGCTCGCAGCCGCCGCCGGTATCAGACTGTCCGCGCTCCCCGCCGGCTGCGGGGGCTCGCATCTCTCAGCCGCGTCATCTCCCTCAGGTGTCCGGCTGCCTGCGCTCCCCGCCGGCTGCGGGGGCTCGCATCTCCCAGCCGCCTCCCCTCGTCTCCTCACGTCAGCGCCGCTGCAGGTCGCCTCGTCCATATCGCCTGCAGTACCAGGCACATAGGATGTCCTCACTCCTGCTTCCCGAACGAGGGGATCTCCACGGATGCCAACGGTCGCGGTCCCGCCATCGTCCATCGCCGCCATCTTGGATGGCCCCGCACCTCCGCCCCTCATGCGGTCAGGGGCCAGGTAGGAGCTAATTTTCTTGCGCTGCGGGGGTGTTTTTTGTTTAGCCCCCTTCTTGCCCTTTGCCATAGCGCTCTGCAGTAGGTCTGGGTGGGGAAGGACCCCAGAAATCGCCAGATAATTAGTCGGCCGGAGGGAGCTCAAGGGATGTGCGACCTCACTCTCTCATCGCCGGCCACGCCCCCGGGCCCAGAAATATTTAAAGATGAATATTCACATGACCGAGAAGTGATTTGGGTAAGTTTTAGGGGGCTAAAATGGAAGAAGAACCTAACCGAGAAGTGGTTTGGGTGAGCTTTAAGGGTCCAAAAGGGAAGATGGAGGATAGTGCTAAGTGGTTTGGGTGAGCTTTAAGGGTCCAAAAGGGAAGATGGAGGATAGTGCTAAGTGATTTAGCTAAAAATTGTAGTAGAAGTGAGGGTGGCAAATATGTAGGCAAGCACTTTAATGAGTTAAGTTTGTAGTGCGCAGGCGCAAGATGGTAAGGATTTCCGTCTGGACGAATATTTATTGAAAAAGAGAAACAGAATCGAACGGGAAACGTAAAGGATTCGTTGGAGGATACGATGGGAAAAGGGCAAAAACGAAAGACTACTGTTAGGGCGAGCGCTGCACGCCCGTCTCACAGCAAGTCACTTGCCTCCATGGCTGCATGCAGCCGTCATCCATCTTGTAGCACTTCCCTCATGGCTGCATCCAGCTGCCGCCCTTCCCCCCATGCTTCCTCCTCACATGCTCAGGTGCGCGCACGTCTCCGTCCACCAGAGGGCGAGCGCACTGGCTTCCTGAGATTTAAAGGGCCTGTACAGCACTGATTGGTGTTTGGTCATCCAATCCTGCATCCTCTTCCCCTATTTAAAGAGGCACTTCCTTCCTTCAGTGCCGGATCTTGGTCTCTACATGCTTGTTGAAAGTCAGACATTCTTGGATTGCTCACCCGTGTACCGACCTTTGCCTGTCCCCGATTCTGAACCTTTGCTGCCTGCCCCGACCTCGGCTACTCACCTTTACTGCGAACCTGTGCTGCCAGCCCTGACCTCTGCCTGTACTTACTACGCCTTTTGCCTGCCACTTGTGTACCTCGCTGAACCTCGGCTGACTGTGGGACTGGGCCGCTGTTGGGGGGTAGCGACCTGGGGGTCACTCGTCGCACAAGACAACCTGCCTTGCGGTTGGCTCTGGTGAATACCGGTGGCCCCTTAGACTCCGCTCACCTGACACGGTACCCGCCATCGGTCCCACGGTTAAAGCGGATCCACACCTGAGTCCGCTCCACCTGGTCCGTGACAGTAAGATCCGGCCATGGATCCCGCTGAGGTGCCGCTGCCTGATGCCACTGAATTGCCTGCTATTGTGGCTATGCAGTCCCGCCAAATTAATCAGCTCTCGGCTATGATGCAGCAGTTACTATCGATTCAGCAACAGCAAGTGCCACCACCGGCCCCAGCTTTACTGCGAACCTGTGCTGCCAGCCCTGACCTCTGCCTGTACTTACTACGCCTTTTGCCTGCCACTTGTGTACCTCGCTGAACCTCGGCTGACTGTGGGACTGGGCCGCTGTTGGGGGGTAGCGACCTGGGTGTCACTCGCCGCACAAGACAACCTGCCTTGCGGTTGGCTCTGGTGAATACCGGTGGCCCCTTAGACTCCGCTCACCTGACACGGTACCCGCCATCGGTCCCACGGTTAAAGCGGATCCACACCTGAGTCCGCTCCACCTGGTCCGTGACAGTAAGATCCAGCCATGGATCCCGCTGAGGTGCCGCTGCCTGATGCCACTGAATTGCCTGCTATTGTGGCTATGCAGTCCCGCCAAATTAATCAGCTCTCGGCTATGATGCAGCAGTTACTATCGATTCAGTAACAGCAAGTGCCACCAGCCAGCTTTGCCGCCACAGACTTCTGTAGCATCTACAGCTAGAATCCGTCTCTCCTTGCAGGCTAAATATGACGGGGATGCCAAGTTATGCCGAGGCTTCCTTGCCCAGTGCTCTCTACATTTAGAGTTGTTGGCGGATCAATTCCCCACTGAACGAGCTAAGGTGTCCTTTGTCATTAGTTTGCTTTCTGGAAAGGCCTTGGCCTGGGCCACTCCTTTGTGGGATCGCAACGACCCTGTCACTTCTAGTATTTACACCTTTGTTTCAGAATTTCGCCAGGTCTTTGAGGAGCCTGCCCGGGCTTCATCTGCTGAATCGGCTCTATTGAACTTGGTCCAGGGTGAATTGTCCGTTGGTGAATACCATCCGGTTCCGTACCTTAGCATCCAAACTGTCTTGGAATAATCAGGCCTTGTGTATCTGCTTCAAGAAAGGACTTTCTAGTAAAATTAAAGATGCTCTAGCTGCACGTGACTTGCCTTCGTCTCTCACTGATCTCATCCATCTGGCCACACGCATTGATGTGTGTTTTATTGAAAGGCGTGAGGAATTCCGCCAAGAAAGAGACACTCAGCGCCCTAGGTCTGGCCTCTGTGTTTCAACACCCTTTGTCCGCGCATGTACCTCCCAGATCCCGCCTGACCCAGTTGGAGAGAACTCGTAGAAGGAACGAGAATCTTTGTTTGTACTGTGCTGGCTCTGAGCATTTTTTGAAAGACTGTCCTATTCGCCCTCCTCGTCTGGGAAACGGGTGCACCTAGTGGATGTGGGAGAGACGTCCCTGGGTGTATGTGCTTCCTCTCCACGTCTCACGCTTTCTGTGCAACTTACCATCGCACCTACCACCTCTTTGAATTTATTCGCCTTTTTGGATTCGGGCTCTGCAGGAAACTTTATAGAGGCCTCCTTGATAAATAAATATAATATCTCTGTGAACCGCCTCGCAAATCCCTTATTTATCGCCTCAGTCAATGGTGACAGGCTGGACTGTACCGTGCATTATCGCACCGTTCCCCTTCTTCTAAAGGTTGGACTTTTCCATCAAGAGAGTATTGAGTTCTACGTCCTCCCTAATTGTACGTCTCAGATTCTACTCGGCTTACCTTGGCTTCGACATCATGATCCCACGCTTGATTGGAACACCGGCGACATCAAGTCTTGGGGTGCGGCATGCTTTAAGAGGTGTTTGAGGTCTGTTCCAGTTCGACCTATTCCGGCTTCAGCCCCATTACTTGGCCTGCCTGAGGTCTACCGGTCCTTTTCCGATGTATTCTGCAAAAAACAAGCGGAGGTACTTCCGCCTCATCGCCCTTACGATTGTCCTATAGACCTCTTGCCGGGTACCACCCCACCTCGTGGTCGTATTTACCCCCTCTCGGCTCCGGAGACACAAGCTATGTCGGAGTATATTCAAGAAAATCTGCAAAGAGGGTTTATACGGAAGTCTTCCTCTCCAGCAGGCGCGGGTTTCTTCTTCGTGGCAAAAAAAGATGGCTCTCTATGCCCCTTTATTGATTACCGTGGCCTCAATAAGATTACCGTCAAAAATTGTTACCCTTTGCCTTTGATTGCTGAATTATTTGACCGTCTGCGTGGGGCCAAGGTTTTCACCAAACTTGATCTGCGAGGGGCCTATAATTTGATACGTATACGTGAGGGCGATGAATGGAAGACAGCCTTCAATACCCGCGATGGCCACTTCGAGTATTTAGTAATGCCCTTTGGTCTTTGCAATGCACCCGCTGTATTCCAGGAATACGTAAATGACATTTTTCGGGACTTGCTTTACTCCTGTGTAGTTGTATATTTGGATGATATACTCATCTTTTCATCTAATCTGGAAGAACATCACCGTCACGTCCGGCAAGTTCTGTCTCACCTCCGTCAACACCACCTTTACGCCAAGTTGGAGAAGTGTCTTTTTGATCAAACCACCTTACCCTTTCTTGGATATATTGGGCCTGATGCAGAGCCTCCTCTGAACTGCCCGTAAAACCTTCCGATTGTCCGGGGCTCCCGTTTGAATCGTGGCTCAAATGTGATGCAGAGCCTCAGTCGGAATGGCTCCCTAACTGATCCGTCAATTTCACTTTACTCGGAAAGCTTTTTTTGCTCTCTCGGGTGCCTTCAATTTGATCGGGGCTCCCGTTCACGTTCACACGGGCGGCCCGTTTTTCCCTGATTTTTCCTGCCTTTTTGAAAGTACCTGCTTGGTTTCCGTCGTATTTGACCTTCCATTTTGGTGGTTTTAGCAAGTATACTTACATCTCCATGGCTCTTCAGTTGCCAATCTGGCTGCACGCAAGCGCACATCCCTCAAACTCCATTGGAATATGCATATGGCCACAAATGCAAATTTGACACACATCTTTATTTATTTTATTTTTTTTCTGGGAGTTTCCTTGTCCTTAATGCATACCTTAATCATCTAGTAGTTCCTTCTTCCTTGTCCTTAATGCATACCTTAATCATCTAGTAGTTCCTTCGTCCTTGTCCTTAATGCATACCTTAATCATCTAGTAGTTCCTTCTTCCTTGTCCTTAATGCATACCTTAATCATCTAGTAGTTCCTTCGTCCTTGTCCTTAATGCATACCTTAATCATCTAGTACTTACTTCGTCCTTGTCCTTAATGCATACCTTAATCATCTAGTAGTTCCTTCTTCCTTGTCCTTAATGCATACCTTTATTGTTTGTGTATTTTTATGTTTTATTGTCCCATATCTAAACCTTTTGTGTGTCATGTAAATGTGTGCGGATGTTGTGTGATGGTACTTTTGCAGGAAACACAACTCTCGAAATTTAATGATTTTTTTATTAGTTAAATTTGTTTTTTTGTTTTTTTTATACATAAAAACATTTTAGATTTTAAAACGAAAAAAAAAATATTTACATTGTGTAACCAAACAATTAAAATTAGGCCTCGGGGTCTGGAGCCTGTTTTCTTTGATCTGTGAATGGAAAACAACATTACTTTAGCATTGTTTTTTTTTTTTTTTTTTTTTTTGGTTTGTGCACTTTTTAAATCGGACCTTCTGCGTGATTTAATGAAAAGGCCAAACTCTTCAGAAACGTTTCCACAGCATCTTAAACTAAGATATATTACTTTTTTAGTCAATCAATTATTATTCTTTCCCCCACTGGGCTGCAACTCAGTCCCAGAATTTAGGATACGTGCAACACCATGTTGACTCTGAAGCATCACACTTACTGAGGAGAGGAGAGTGGGATAAGGTACAGGGGGTGGGTTATAGCTGTGCTTTGCTCACACAGAGCCGAGCTGTGCTCGGGAAAAGGTTGGTAAGATGATTTGTAAGGTGGTCAATCTGTATGTACAGGGTGTGGGAACTATCTAAGATAGCCTCTTATTCATAGTTAAGGTCCGCTTTAAGGGCTTTTTTGAATTCATTTTGATGGAAAGGTTAAAGTTTTTTTGTTTAAAAATGGTATTGTTTGCTCATTTACTTTAGGTTAAATAAACACCACTTACAAGGTTTAGGCCGCACATTGCGTCGGGGGCGGAGTCTCCCTTCATCCTCCCTCTGTGGCAGTTGGGAATCTGGATGAATGACAAACACACTGATATTAGAGACTGTTGTTCTTTCATTAATATAATATTATGTTAGGCTTCTAGGTATCAATCTACTCACCTTCCCCAGCAACCTCTTCCTCCTCGCCCCCTTCCTCACTCATCCCTTGGGATGTTCCAGCGACGTCTGAATCTAAAACAATAGTGCACATGATTATCTGTATTTAATGCATGTCTTACCACATATCTAACTTTATTTCCCTTACCGGAGTCCGGTTGAGGCTCTGTTCTGCTCGACTCCCTGCCGTCAGATTGGGCGTGGCCGTGGTGGCCGTTGACCCTGGCGGTGGGCCACCTACACCTTCACCTGTTTCGCCCAACACTGGGCTGCGTGTCCTGGTCCGGGTGGGGCGGAACCGCAAATTCCATTCATGGGCTGAAATGCAAACACAATCATTAAACCACGCCCAGGCGAGGCCAGGGTTATAGGTGCATTTACATTTTCTACACTTACATGGGAAATGTTTTGCGAAGTACCGCCTCACCCGGGGCTTATGCCTTCTTTTTAAATCAGACCAGTGTTGGGCGATCTGGGTGAAGGTATAGGTGGTTTGGGATCTTCGTTCAATCGCGTCCACCACCGCCAGGGCCAACGTCCGCTTGTCATAATCTGACGGCAGGAAGTCGTAGCGATTCCTCAGCATCATCTGTCCAAAATAGATACAAGGACCCACCATTAATACACAAAATACATTAACAAGTTTCTTGGCCTAACTAAAGTCACTTTATTAACCTCTTGCTGCCTCACATTGCCCTAGTTCTGCTATCTGCATGTAGGCTAGTTTGTAGCTGCGGACATGTGTTAAACTAAGGTGGGCTTGCATTTTACGTCACAAACTAAGTTGTTTCAGACTATTCTTGTGTTTTTTTTTTTTTATTAGAAGGAATGTGTGCGCGCACATAAACGCACGCTCGCATACTCACATCCATGATGATGTCGTCCTGCTCCCGGGTGAAGATGGCGGCCGACATCTTTTCTTGTTTTGCAAGGTATAGCTCTGACGTTCCCCCGCGGTGACGTGCATGCGTGCGCGCAGGCGCGCACCCGCTGTTGACCACGCCCACACGGGAAACATATTTAAAGCACAAGGCACTCAGCTCTGTGTTGGATACCATATCATTATGGGCAGACCTATGAGCAAAAAGAGCCAACCAAGGGCCGAGGCACATAGCAGCCGCACACATGCCTCATCCTCCCAAAGACAGAAGAGCAGGCACCAGACACAGGCAGAACATGCCCTAACTAAAACGCAGGATACTCCACACACACAGGCACATTCAAAAAAATGCAGGACCAAGGAGACATTCACCCATTCACCACCACCTGCCAAAAAAGCACAAACACACAAGGGTGCACATATGTCACTAACCACTACTGCACCAGTGGCAGCAACGCAGTCAACCCTGGCACAGGCACCACATCCACAACCACCTTCGGAACCAGAACCAACCACCCGTCCCACTGCTCCTACCCAGTCTAGATGCCATATTTCCCAAAGAAGGCAACTTCAAATTTTGGAGGAAACATGGAGGCAGGAAAATATTGCGACAACACAGCAATTCAATGAGACTGTGTGCACCCAACTCACAAACCTCAACGCCCAAGTAGAGGTATTAAACAGAAATATCTCTGCCCTAACCAGCCATATGGGTGAGATTAATCAAAGCCTGGCCCACATTGCAGCCAATTTGCAGGCACAACATCATTCCTCGTCACCATGCAACCCAACATACCACTAATTTGTGGGGAATACATTTTCTGTGCCCACGTGTAATTTTTCTTTTGGGCCCAAAAAAACAAATGACAAAACAAAATTTGTTTGAAAAATAAAAAAAAACAAAACCCCCCAAAAAAATGGTCTCTGAAAAAACACTAAACACTAGTTGTGCACGTATGGTTTGCGCAGTGCCACTTTGGGTGCAAGAAAAAGGAGGGGTGGGGAGGGCTGAAACTAAAAGTGGTGGAGTAGCCCACAAGCCATGATTAGGTTTAGGACCGTTGCAGGCGTCTATTGTAGTGCCCCCCCAGTCTCATCAAGACAACGGAACCTCATCTTCCAGAGAACAAAGCCTCACTCCAACACAGAGCGAGTCCTCCTGGGGGCAGTATTGTAGCGCTTCTCTGCCTGTGAAGATCGGTGCAGGATGGGGGTCTTCATCCAGGGGACCAAAGGATAGGCAGAGTCTCCTGCCCTAAAACAATAGAAAACACAGGTGAGCGGGGTAGGGTGGGAGGAAAGGACATTTGTAATGAGACTACATGCACATCCAACCTGTACTCTCATTAAAAAAGTCTGGGGAATACTACTTACATAAGAGGGCAAGAACATGACGCAATAGGGTACAATCACTTAACCCATTTAATTTGTAGATCAATAATTGGGCTCCAAATATACTACGAAAAAAGTTACCAAATAGTGTGTTAAGGGAAAAAACACAGTCAGACAGGGTGCGTAACCAATACAAGTTTCATACACATACCCAGTAGCCAGCCACCAAATAGATCGGCTGATTTGAATCGCTCATGTAGGCAGGAATTCCTAGGCAGGGACAGCCAGAAAAACGACTCCCAAAAACCAAATCAGGGCCAGTGAGTGCCTGCACATTTATGCTATGTCCCATCTTCAAATGCCTGCACACAGACAATAAAATAAAAATTATGGAGACCCTGTAAAAAGGACCCCCAAAAAAAACCCCATAAAAAATATCAAATACTCATGCCATCGATGTCCAAAGGCGTGCGGTGCAGCCTGGTTTCTGCCATACTCAGCAGGACAAGACCGCGGAGCTGGCACCGCTGATGTGCTCCAACAGAGGACTGCATATTATTGCCCGAGTGCAAATACGGCTGCTCTGACTTGCCGTAAGTGAAGGCTCGGCGGCCCCGTTTTATTAGGGTGTTTTCAATCGGAAATCAAGGCTCTGCATCACTGAAAAAAACGGACCAATGAACGAGGCGTCCGTTTTCCCGGGAAACAGCCTCGTGCGAGCCGACAATCGGAAAGGCGGCTGAGCGCACACCTGAGCGCATAAGCGCACACTAAAATCAACGTAGCACCCTTTCCTGACCCGATCAAAGGCCAAAACCAATGGGAAAACGCACGGGAGAACTGAACGGGGAGGCTCTGCATCAAGCCAATTGTCTCTGCTCGTGGTCTCCAGATGGACCCCAGCAAATTGAAAGCAGTTTTGGACTGGCCACGTCCTATTGGCCTACGAGCTATTCAACGCTTCCTGGGCTTCGCCAATTACTATCAACAGTTTATTCCCCACTTTTCTACTGTAGTGGTGCCCATTGTGGCTCTCACGAAGAAGAACGCCAATTCTAAGTCTTGGCCTCCTCAGGCGGAAGAGGCCTTCATTGCCTTAAAAAAAGCCTTCTCCTCTGCTCCGGTGCTGTCTAGGCCAGATCCATCTAGGCCTTTTGCCCTTGAAGTAGATGCCTCCTCCACTGGAGCCGGAGCTGTGCTCACTCAAAAATCTTCTACTGGCAGAATTCTCACCTGCGGGTTCTTTTCAAAGACCTTTTCTCCGGCTGAAATAAATTACTCCATTGGAGATCGGGAATTACTCGCCATCAAGTTGGCATTGGAGGAGTGGAGACATCTCTTAGAAGGTTCCGCACATCAGGTGTCCATCTATACTGACCATAAAAATCTGTCTTATTTAGAAACTGCCCAGCGACTGAACCCACAACAAGCTCGTTGGTCGTTGTTTTTCGCCCGTTTCAACTTTCAAATCCCCTTCCGACCAGCCGCCAAGAACATCAGGGTGGACGCCCTTTCTCGCTCCTCAGACATCTCTGGTGTTGAATCCACTCCACAACATATTATCTCGCCTGAATGCCTTGTCCACTCCGCACCCGCTGCCTTTGTACAGGCACCGCCGGGAAAGACTTTCGTGCCAGCTCGCCAACGTCGCAAAATATTAAGATGGGGCCATTCTTCACATGTAGCCGGCCATGCCGGGGTCAGAAAAGCCTGTGCTATCATTTCTAGATACTATTGGTGGCCTTCCTTAGAAAAGGATGTGACGGAATTCATTCAGGCCTGTACCATCTGTGTATGTGACAAGACTCCTCGCCAAAGACCTGCTGGCCTACTCCTCCCTCTGCCTATTCCAGATACCCCAAGGACACACATTGCTATGGACTTTATTACTGACCTCCCTTTTTCGCATGACTATACTGTTATTTGGGTGGTAGTGGATAGGTTTTCTAAGATGGTGCACTTTGTTCCTTTGCCTGGCCTTTCGTCGGCTCAGTTGGCGAAATACTTCCTGATGCATATCTTTTGGCTTCATGGGCTTCCTACACACATTGTGTCTGACAGAGGTGTGCAGTTTGTTTCCAAGTTCTGGAGAGCCCTTTGTAAACAAATGAAAATTAAACTGGACTTTTCCTCTGCTTATCATCCCCAGTCAAACGGCCAGGTGGAAAGAGTTAATCAGATTCTTGGGCATTATCTTCGCCATTTTGTTTCTGCCCGATTCTGACGATTGGGTCGATCTTCTGCCCTGGGCGGAATTCTCGTATAATTTCAAGGATTCTGAGTCTACGAGGAAGTCCCCGTTCTTGGTAATATACGGTCGGCATCTTCTTCCGCCTCTGCCCTTGTCCAAGTTCTCTGGAGTACCCGTCGTGGATGACATCACACAGGATTTCTCTACCATCTGGCAAGAGACCCAACGTGCCCTTTGTCAAGCTTCCGCTCGTATGAAAATTAGCGCTGATAAGAGGAGAAGAGCTCCGCCTGTCTATTCTCCAGGAGATAGGGTCTGGCTGTCGGCAAAATATATCCGCTTCAAAATTCCTAGCTACAAATTGGGCCCCCGTTACCTGGGTCCTTAAGATTAAACAACAGATCAATCCAGTTTGTTATAAGCTACACCTACCAACATCACTGCAAATTCCCAATTCTTTCCATGTTTCCCTGTTGAAGTCAGTTATTGTCAATCGATTCTCTCCTAAAACCTTGGTGCCTGCCCCAATCTCTGGTACTGAGGATGCCTTTACGGTGAAAGAGACCCTGGCCTCTAAGATCTCCAGGGATAAAAGATATTTTTTAGTCGACTGGGAAGGCTGTGGACCTGAAGAAAGATCTTGGGAGCCTGAAGAGAATATTCTAGACCGTAGTCTCATCTCGGACTTTCTGGGTCCCAAGAAGAGGGGGAGACCCAAGGGGGGGTACTGTTAGGGCGAGCGCTGCATGCCCGTCTCACAGCAAGTAACTTACCTCCATGGCTGCATGCAGCCGTCATCCATCTTGAAGCACTTCCCTCATGGCTGTATCCAGCTGCCGCCCTTCCCCCCATGCTTCCTCCTCACATGCTCAGGTGCACGCATGTCTCCGTCCACTAGAGGGCAAGCGCACTGGCTTCCTGAGATTTAAAGGGCCTGTACAGCACTGATTGGTGTTTGGTCATCCAATCCTGCATCCTCTTCCCCTATTTAAAGAGGCACTTCCTTCCTTCAGTGCCGGATCTTGGTCTCTCCATGCTTGTTGAAAGTCAGATATTCTTGGATTGCTCACCTGTGTACCAACCTCTGCCTGTCCCCGATTCTGAACCTTTGCTGTCTGCCCCGACCTCGGCTACTCACCTTTACTGCAAACCTGTGCTGCCAGCCCTGACCTCTGCCTGTACTTACTACGCCTTTTGCCTGCCACTTGTGTACCTCGCTGAACCTCAGCTGACTGTGGGACTGGGCCTCTGTTGGGGGGTAGCGACCTGGGGGTCACTCGTCGCACAAGACCAACCTGCCTTGCAGTGGGGTCTGGTGAATACCGGTGGCCCCTTAGACTCCGCTCCCCTGACACGGTACCCGCCATCGGTCCCACGGTTAAAGCGGATCCACACCTGAGTCTGCTCCACCCGGTCCGTGACACCTACGTTGTAACATGTGAAAATGAGACGGAAAAGTCTGGATGTAAAATGACATCCTCGTAATTCGTAATCTGCCGTACGAACGGACGGAAACTTTACAGAAGGTTTTCAATGCATGCATTGAATCGCTCGAACGCTCATACGGAAACATTTCATAAAAAAAAAAACAGATTGTTTTTTTGTGTCTCTCTGAATCGAGGCTAATGTCCTGATTGAGATGAAAGGCAGACACAACCTTTGGCAAGAAAGCCGGAACACCACCTTATCCTGATGCCTCTCAAAATAAGGAGGTTTGATGGAAAGCGCCGCTAGCTCAGAAACTCGCCTTACAGAAGTGATAGCCACCAGAAAGGCTACCTTAAGAGTCAAAATAGGCAAGGCAGACTCACGGATAGGCTCAAAGGGAGGCCCTTGCAGAGCAGACAACACCAGATTCAAATCCCAGACTGGTAGCAAAGGCTTACAGGGTGGACGCACATGAGAAGCACCCTGGAAAAAGGTTTTAACCAACCGATGATTGGCAAAAGATCTTTGGAAAAAAATTGCCAGAGCTGAAACCTGGCCTTTTAGGGTACTAAGTTGAAGGCCCAGATCCAAACCATGTTGCAAGAATTCCAGAATTCTGGAAATAGAAAACACCCGACGGGGAAAAGACTTGGACTCACACCAGGCAATGTAAGCATGCCAGACCCTGTAATAGATAAAGGATGAGGACTTCTTCCTAGCCCGAGGTTTCAGCAGCCAAGCCGTTAAAGCCAGAGTTTGTAAATTGGGATGGCGTAGCTGCCCCTGAGTGAGAAGATCTGGATCCTTGGGCAAGACGTGCTGGTCTACTGCCAACTGCACGACGTCTGCGAACCAAACTCTTCTTGGCCAACAAGGGGCCACCAGGATGGCTGGTACCCGCTCCTGGGCTATCTTGCGCATGACCCTGCCCAGGAGAGGAAACGGAGGGAACACATAGAGAAGCTGAAACTCCATCCAAAGTATTGCCAGGGCATCCATGGCGAAGGCCAGAGGATCCCGAGACAGAGAGACAAATCTGGGAAGTTTGTGATTGTGACGGGACGCAAACAGGTCCACATCCGGCTGACCCCAGCGGTGACAGAGGGAGAGAAACACCCGGTTGTTGAGAGACCACTCCCCCAGACGAGACGTCCCCCTGCTCAGGGAGTCCGCCACCTGATTCTCCACCCTTGGGATGTAGACCGCTAAGATGCAGGGAACATGCTGTTCCGCCCAAGACAGAATCAGGGACACTTCCTTGAAGGCTCGCTTGCTCAGAGTCCCTCCCTGATGATTGATGTAGGCCACCGCTGTCTGGTTGTCTGAGCGGATCTGAACAGACCGACCCCGAAGGTGAGTGGATAGGCGAGAAAGAACCAACCTGATTGCCCTCACTTCCAGGACATTGATGGAAGAATGGGCCTCTTGTGGGCCCCACCAACCCTGGAACCTCAGGAACTTCCAGAAGCCTCCCCAGCCAGTCAGACTGGCATCCGTGGTTACCGTTTCCAAGCATGGGGGCAGGAAGGTCCAGCCACCACGAGAGAGATTGTCCGGCCAGGGGAGACAGAACAAATTCCTGATGCAGGAACACAGGGTCCTGTTCCCAAACTGACAAGAGGTGCAACTGAAGAGGTCTCATGTGAAACTGAGCAAAGGGGACTGCCTCGAAGCAGGACACCATCAGGCCCACCAACTGCATCCCCTGATGGATGGAGGGATGAGGACATGACAGCAGAGCCCGAGCCTGCAGCTGAAGACCCTCCACCTTCTGCTGAGGAAGAACACCTTGACCTGAGAGGTATCCAGAGTCATGCCCAGAATGGACTTCACCAAGGACGGGGACAGAGAGGACTTGGGATAGTTGATCACCCAGCCCAAAGACTCTAGAGTGGATGTCACCATTTGAGTGTCCCACTCGGCCTGAGGAAATGACACAATCAGGATGTGGTCCAGGTAAGGAATGATGGGATGCCCTGGCTCCTTAGCAGAGCCATCACTCCCGCCAGCACCTTGGTGAACACCTGAGGTGCCGAGGTGATACAGAAGAGTAGAGCCACAAACTGGTAATGCTGATACTGCAGCTTGAACCTTAGAAATCTCTGATGACCTGGGAAGATAGGCACATGAAGATAAGCATCCTTGATGTCCACAGTTGTCATGAAGTCGCCCGGGCGAAGGGTACTGACAGCAGAGTGCAGCGTCTCTATGCAAAATTGCTTGAATCTGACAAATTTGTTGAGGCCCTTCAGATCCAGAATGGGCCTCAGAGAGCCGTCCTTTTTGGGGACCGTGAAAAGATTGGAATAGTACCCCTGACCCCTTTCTTGATGGGGCAACAAACAAATGACTCCGGACTCTAACAGGCAATGAACCGCCAGAAGCAACCCTTGAGCAGACAGGGGGTTTAAAGACATCCGGGATCTGAGGGGCGGCCAGGCCGCAAACTCTATCTTGCAACCGGACGACACTACCTCCTGAATCCACCGGTCTGAGACATGAAGCCTCCAGACGTGAGCAAAGAGCCAAAGCCGTCCCCCCAACCGGATGGGTGAGGGCGCCCCTTCATGCCTGAGGGGGCTTGGGAGAGGGTTTGGGCTTAGGATTCCAGGAGAGACCGAGACTACCACGGGGTCTGCCATGGCCCCAAGAATCTCTGCGACCACTGGAGAGGAGGGAGCCACGGCCCCTTCTGGGAATACGGAAGGAAGGGAGGGGGGCAGAGGACCCCCGAAAGGGCCGAGACTGCCTCCTAAGCTGAGGCAGCCTTCCCTCCTTGGCTGGAACATCAAGACACTCCCCAAATAGCCGCAGCCCCACAAAGGGGAGGCCAGTGAGAGCTTTCTTAGCCGCAGCGTCAGCTGCCCACTGGCGCAAGAGCGACGCATAGCCACCAAGAGCGCAGAGGCCCTACCACACAGCCGCACAGCATCATCCATAGCAGTAAGGATAAAGGCCACAAAATCAGAGCAAAGTAAGAGAGTGAACAAAGGGGGGTGGGAGCAGCTCAATCACTATTATTAATACAAAATTATTATTATTATTCAGGTCCTGGGAACTAATTTACCGCCCAGTTTTACCCTCTCATCAACTAAATATCAAGCAACAAACATGATTAATACTTGGATGATGAGAGGGTTAAACTGGGCGGTAAATTGGTTCCCAGGCCCTGAATAACAATGATGATAATTTTGTATAAATAATAGTGATGGAGCTACTCCAACCCCCTTTGCTCAGTTTGAATTGCCATGAACACACGCAGGGAGGGATTCAGCCACCATGGATCTCTCCCTATGGAGTGTTCTAAAGGGAGGCTGGCAGCTTCCCAGGTGAGTAGCTCTGGCTGCATTGCATGTCCCAACTTTGGGGACTCAAAAATAAGAGTAGGGACCACTCTAAACACAGAGTGCCTTGCCGGGGCAGTGTGGCTTCCACATGTATCTGCAGATATATGCAACCAAATCTCTGTCTTTCCACATAGCTAGACATGTTTGGTGCTTAATACTTGGATGATGAGAGGGTTAAACTGGGCGGTAAATTGGTTCCCAGGCCCTGAATAATAATGATGATAATTTTGTATAAATAATAGTGGTGGAGCTACTCCAACCCCCTTTGCTCACAAAGTAAGAGAGTCCTATGTTTCTCCCCCACACTACCAGCTGTTGCGCCATCAATGAGACACTTGAGCAGCTTCTTAAGGGCAATAGCAGAAATGGTGGCAGCACATACCGGACGCAAGCCAGCCCCCACGCAGGTAAAAGCATGGCAGGCCAATTGATCCATGCGCCGGTCCTCACCGTCCCTCAGAGTGGTAGTGTCAGGGGAAGGCATGACCGAAGTATTGGACTAGCCTAGCACGGGAGCGTCCACTTCAGGGGGAAATGACCACCTCTTAACAAGATCAGCAGGAAAGGAATACCTTTTATCCAAACCCTTGGGCACAGCAGGCAGCTTGTTAGGACGTTCCCATTCTTTAAGCACCAAGGTGGTAAAATGTTCCTGCTCAGGGAACCCTAGATGCTGTTTACCAGGGCGAAAAAGCTCCCCCTGCTTTTACTTAGCTACCTCAGGGGCAGCAATGTGCAAAATTTCAAAAATATGTGGCAGCAGATTATCAGTGTCCTCAGGGTACCATGATTCCTCTCCGGACACAGACCCAGGGTCACTATAGCAACCCTCCTGCTGGTTCCCAGAGGAGTCAGAATCCTGGGAGAGCTCCCCCATCTCAAGGGGGTGACAGCCACCAAGACCATCAATCCCCACATACACCTCAGTATGGGGAGCGGGCCTGGGATCCAGGTGTCGCTTCTTGCCAGAGGCCTTCCTAAGAACAGTCCTGGCAAGCTGCTTTTCAATGTTAGCCACCCACAGAGCCAAATCAGAATGTGACTCCCTGCCAACATTCCCCTCACTGGGGCCCAATTGCAGGAGCGGGGGAGTAGGTGAAGCCGAGTGAGGCGCAGAGCTGGGAAGCGAAGCAGGCAAACCAGCTTGAAGCGCAAGGACACTTTCACGGCACGCACACCGTGACACTGTTACTCACAGGGGATACCCCACACATGGAACACAGCCGGTCTTGCCCCGAAGGGCCCCCAAGCACGCTATCCCCAGAAGCCTCCATATGGTGATTAACATAGGCGCAATAGGCCACCCAGGATGCCCTCCCACGGGATGCCCCCAGAAGTCAATAAAGGGGGTAATGAAGGGTTGGAAGGAGCGGAGCAGGAAGAAACAACAACCCAATGGTATCCCGCCTGAAAAACATAAGTAAAAACACACATGAGCATCCCGCAGCACATACACCCCAATTCAATAAAAAAAACCCCAAGGGGGACTCACGGACAAGAGACACCACGAGGTCACACAGGCACAGACCACTGGATAAGGCAACCCACTGGAGGAAGCAGCGCTTCAGCGAACGAAGTCAGGGGGGGGGGAGAGACGTGAAGGCAGCGGTGAGCAGCCATGACCAGGGAGGGGGGCAGGGAGCGCAGGGGAGACACCAAAAGGAAAATAAGGGGACACAATCCCCAACTCACCCCCTCAGAAGCCAGGACAGAAACTCCACATCCCTATTAGGCTCACCATAAAGCCTATGGCCGGCTACCCTTTGTGGTACAGGGTCTGCGGCTTGGAGCTGCGCTCCAGGAGCACTTGACCCTAGTGCTCTTCTACCTTCACCCAATCTGTCAGCCAAGGCTGGGAGGCAGTGAGGGTCCAGAAACGGATGGAAATAGACATGCAGGGCCGCAGGCTTGGTTGCCCCGCTCACCTGCGCAAGAGAGAGAACCATCTTCTAACTTCGCAGTATCACTGCAGAGGAAACACTGGGAACTCTATGATTAATCCCATTTTTATAGGGAGCCCGGAGATGCCACAGCTTTCTGCAGTACCACTGCGCCACCTTGTGGCGGAATAACCCAACTGTTATGAATACCGAAGTGGGCCGTACCATGCAATAAAGAAAATTTAAGTTTACCTGCTTAACAATGTTTGTGTAATATAAATGCGTCCAAACCTAACTTATCTTCAGATTGGGCAAACTAATGCAGGGTTTTAGAAAAGGCATGGACAAGGTTTTCTCCTGGTAGTCCATGCAGAAAGCCGAACTGCCAGGGAACACAACAGCAGATGTGGCCCAGGCAGTGAGGGGGGGGGCACATCTGGGACCACCCAGAGTCTGAGCTGTCCGAGGTGGGCTTGTTCCAGGATGGGTCGGGGTAGACCTTCCCTGAGTGATTTCCTCACAGGGTTGTCCTGCTCTGCTCTCTTTCCCTTGTCCCTCAGTCCTTCCCCCCACACTCAGCACCAGACTGTTATTACGCCACTTGACCCTGGCTTCTTCCCTCTCAACGTATTTTGTAACCTGTCTCTCCCTCAAGCTGCCTGACTTTATGAGTTGCTCCTCCCTTCCTCTCTTTGTCACGATGGATCCTGGGATGCCCATGATGTTTGACTCTGCAAAGCACTCAGCACAGGCTATTGCATCGCAGGGTCCATGCGTGCCACCAGTGTGGGACACTGAAGCAGGATCCTGGACCTCCATCCCCCTTGGAATATAACTCATGGGAAGCCACCACTTCAGAGCCATCCCCCAGACAATGGATGGGCCTTACCAGAAGGAGACAGCAAGGAGGTTACAAGGAACAGAAGTAGGTGTCTTTTTTTTTTATAAATCTTTATTTATGCATTTCAAGTTATAACACACATACACCCTCTCAAACGCACACACATAGAAGTAGGTGTCTTACCCTGTCTTTCCCTCCCTTGCCTATATTTGTTCTTATGTGGGCCTTGCCCTAAGTATGGTGTCCTCTTCCTTCCAGGTGACCAGGACCTGGAGGACCAGAAGGAGTGCCCAGCACACCACCATTCCCTTGCAGACCCATTTCGAAAATAAGTAATCGAGGCACCAAGGGACTAAGCCTTCTGTTTTCCCTTTGTTTCATGTACTTCTCTTAACCTTTCTTCCCCTTCTGTCTAGGAAGACCTGCCCACCACATACACCCTGAAGAGGCAACTCAGGAAGACCTGCTGTTCTGTCCCCGCACCACTCCACTCTTCATAAATCTCATTCTGACCTCAACATCACCCCTTCTCCCTTCCCTTACACTTTACCCCTAAAAAGAGTTTTTTTTCATTTACTTCAATGAAGGGAATGGCTGTCATCTTTTCTTCCCGGGGATATCTCAGAGGTGGACTTCTACACGTGCCCTCTGTAATTAGGCTGTTTGCCAGCAAATTTTTAAATTGAGGGTTCTTCTCCATCAGTGAACAGACCCTTGGCGGGAAATCTTAAGGGGGCAAAGAGCTAAATGATCCTACTTTCTGCTCTCCCCATGCTGACTGCATCTTCCATACTACCTACTTTATATTTCTTAGTAACTCCCAGTGTGCAGTGCCTCCTTAGCAGCAGATGATGACTCCATACATGCATGTTTCAGTGTGATGATCCCCTCATAAGTTAATTCATTTTGGGGGCCATGAAAAATAAGTCAGCAGAAGGAATCACGTTCTTTAGGGTTTATCAGGAATTACAAAGTGCAGGGGGATGATGATGTCCCTGACAGCCAGCCTGAATGTCCTGTATGGTTTGCCTGAATGTTCTGTATGGTTTGCAGCTCAGCTATCTTTGGCGCACCCATAAAAGTGATTTGAATGGTGGCCATGCATACTGCTGTGGGTTGGCAGTTCAGTTTGTGGGCTTTGTTCTCGGTATAGGTGCATGTTCCAAAGCTGAGACCCGCAGCTATAACAGATTGGTAGCATATACTAGCCATATGCTACCAATGAGCTCCCTTGCCCTTACAGCAATAATTTTACAGTAATTTTCATGTTTCTATTGACTTCTCTGCGGTTCGGGGTCAGGGGTCAAGTTCAGGTCAAGTTCTGGTCCCGAATCAATCATTTTTCTAATGTTCGTGTGAACCCGAACATGCAAGGGTCAGCTCTTCCCTCACCATGAGCTGTCTTAGGTACACTGTGGCCCAACCTGAATTTCACAATGCCTAAACTTGACTTGACCTCAGCACAGGCTGGCAAACTAGCCATCTGCTTTGCCTGCCTGTGCTCGCCCAGTAAGAAGATTAGGCCTATAGCCTTTACACTTAATTAAGGGGTTAATCCAGAAGATTTGGTGGAGCAAGGTTGCCCCAATGATTGATATTGGACACCTGCACAGTGATCTTGGAGCACCAATTTTACCCCTGTTTTTGCACTTTCTTGTTCTTGTAATAAGTAATAAGTGATAAGTGTTCTCCAAGCTCACTAAAGTAATTTAATTGCAGTGTTATTTTGTACAATGTGGGACCAGGTACCGATGAGCTGCCTCAGGAAGAATTGGTTGGAAGCCCCCTGCCCAGATAGTTCCCAATATCTGGTATTTGGTTCTCCAGCACCATTACATGTAAAAGAAAAAGACTGAGACCACCATCTCTGCAAGGCCACACCATTTCTGCAGGTCCGCCGGGTTGGGAGCTCCCTCCTGGTCTGGGCCTGCTCCTGTTGGGGAGCTGTTATTGCACCCCATTGGCATCCTCTGGGGGTTCCTCATGATGTATTTTCCATTCAGAGACATCATTAGTCCTCCTCTTTGGTATAAAAGCCTATACACCACAAAGGACAGGTGCCATCTTGGCGAAACACCAAGGAAGCAAGAGGGGGGACCTGCGCCCCCTCACTACCTATGCCGATGTGGTAGCTGCAATAGGGGCTCCCCACCAACAGCAGACCAATGCCCGCTGGACCAGGAGGAGGCCCCCGACCTGGTGGACCTGCAGAGAGGACACCGCCTGGCAAGAGACAGATGAGGACATTTTACTTTTCTATTTTAAAACTGTATTTTGCTTCTTTTTTTAACTGTTTGTAAACTGGTAGTAATGGCGGCCACCGTAAGCGGGTGGCAGGATAATTTTGCCCAAATCTAGCGTTGTCCTGGGTCCAAAGCCTATCACTACTCCCAAGTAGGTAATAAACATGTCACATCTGCTTGCCCGATTTAACTTTGTTTCTCCTTAATCTCATCTAATTGTTACAGATTTTTAAGGCAATGTTAGGTTTTAACAGATGCATGTAGTACTGGTATATTCCATTGTTTAGACTTAGCTGGAAATCTGCTATACTTTTCTCTTCTCTTAAAAATCTTTCGAGTGTGCTTTAATAATACAATTATGCATTGAATTTAAATAAAAACATGTAAAGCAAATTACCCAAAACAGCAGCAACTGGCAAACTTCTAATTATAATTTTATGCTTCCCAGCAGTAAATAAATGTGTTGCTTACAGTGTGTCTCTTTTCTTGTCCAGGGGTAGAAAGTCGTTCTGCAGGAGAGAAAGAAGAGACAGCATGATGAAGGCGATAAACTGTAAGAATGAAAGTTACAAATCATACCCTGCTCCCTAAATGTATGTGAGAAGAGATTTATGGGCAAATCCTATTGAACTCTAGATATACAGAATTATGCATTTGTGGTTCATATCTGAAATTTACTTAATGACAAAAATAAAACAGTTTGCCTTTTCACATTTCTCTTTTTGTTGCTCCTGTTTTTTTAGGAAATATTGGGCCACTAAGTTAAACTGCTAAGGGGAAATTATAACCTGTGTACAAAATACTAACAACTCCCCTTGTCCTTTAACGCTTTAACTGCCAGCCTACCTAGAGTTTTTGTCACCCTCTTTAGCCAGATCATTTTTCACAGTTTTACGCTACACCTGTTTAACTGTGATTTTTGAAGGGATATCCCAGGAAAATTATAAATAGTTTTTTTCAGCAGAGTCTGGACTTTAATATGAAATATCTTATTTGTAATGTTTTATGTGTATTCTCAATATTTTGAAATACAAAATGTAAGTTTTTCAATAAAATCGTATTGCATGTAAAAGCCCCATTTCCCCCAGTTACAACCGTACGACATATGTATTGGTAGACACCCTGACGCCCAGGAGACCCCCCCAAACTGAAACAGCGCTGTAGGAGATTTTCAGATAAAATAAAATAACTGCTCTGTGCACCTTGCAGTCTTTCAAGAGAAACAACCCTTTACATTTGAAATACCCCCCAGAAAACGATATATTCCCTGGAAACACACACCTCCAGCTTTCTAGGCGTAGCAGGCTTTTTGATGTGAGGGCAGTTTTCTGTAAGTAATCTCTTAGTTAAAAATTTGGTTGCACAGGGTTTCCCTAGCAAAGGATAAAAAATCAAAGCCACATTTTCCTAAAAAAAAAACAATATGTAAACAAGAAAAAAACAAGTAGAAAAAGCAAGGTCCTTCGAACAGAACAATACCCAACATGCATAGGTACTGTCAAGGGAAGAGTTGCCAAACACTCCAAAGAACAGCAAGTGCGTAAGGATAGTTTTACTTAAAAATTGTCAGCTCTTTTTCACACAGTGTCTGACACTCTATGCTACAGCGCCCAGGTTTAGAGCGCTGGTGCTGCTTGTGTGTAGTTTTTTCATGAATACGAGCTATAGCGCCAAGTGCTGGCCGCATTTAACTGGCGCTACCTATCGCTCGCTGCAGCGTTGTCCTGTTGTTAGAGTTAGCTTGGGCGCTTTGGGACAGAGCTATCCAGACATCACATTTATCACTGCTGGACAGGATAGTACAGCACCACTTGCCCACTAAGCTAGGTCACAGTGCCCGGCACCTGCTTGCAGCATCTACTAGCGGTCACTCTAAGCACCACTACGTGGTGCTAGTCTTAAATCAGCCTCTTAGAAATAGAACAAGGCAACTGATCATGCTGTTTTCTTTTGCTTCACGTTTTGTTATTCATCCCACTATTAGGAAAGGCAGCTGGATGACTTGTGAAATGTGTTGAAGAGCAGGAGTTTTGCCTAAAAGATAAACCACGTGCATAAAAAATGCTGAAATTATGAAAAACATGTGAGTTCTACTTTAAGGTATAAAATGGTAGTAGTAATGATGCAAAATAAAGCAGTGGTATTATCTGGTGTGCAGCGCTCCTTCCTCACAGCATGTTCCCATATAACATCAGAAATGAAAACAACAACCCCGTGCAGGGTTGGAAATGAAATGCAAAATGTCACTTATGTTACATGCAAACTATTACTGATGTGAGCGATCATAAACGTTTAGGGTAACTTATGTCATCTTATCTATATGTGCACTTCCTATGGACTTATTTGGCCTGATGCGGAGCCTCCCCCAATCTGACCTTATTTTGTTCCGTTTCTCTGAAGTCCCGTTTTCATTCTGTTTGTCTCGGGGTTCAAATGTGATTCAGAGCCGCCGTCAGGAGAGCTCCGTTACTGATCCGTTTATGTGTCTTCATTCGGGAAGTGTTTTTTCCCCTCTCGGGTGCTTTCCGTGTGGTCGTGGGTTCCGTTGTCGTTCACATGGACGATCCGTTTTTGGCTCCTTTTTAATGCGTTTTCCAAACGTAGCTTCTTGCCATCTGTTTGTTTTTCCATGTATACTTACATTTCCATGGATTTCCTGTTGACAATCTGGGTTCACGCAAGCGCACATCCCTAGTCCTCCCTCAAGCTTTCCTCATACATCAAACTGACACTTTTAGCAACACCAAAACTTATCCTGATCCTGATGAAGTGGTGAGGGGATCACCACGCAACGCGTCGTGGGTGTGCTCTTCGGGACGGCTCTCATTATCCGGTGATGTACTAAAATTATATTGTTATTAGTTCCCGGTTTACCTTAAAAATTCATGTATTTTTAATAGACAATTAGGCACTGCATTACTTATAGCACCTTGTGGCATGGAATAGCCAATTAGCACTTGACACTTTACTGCACTAGTCACTTTTTATGGGGATTTAGCAGATATATGAAGAGGTAGTTGTTTTTATACCTGTATTTGAAGTGTGTATTGTGTAAATATTAATTGACATTATTGTTCACATTTTCACTGTTTGTATCCTTTTTATATTATTTAATTGCATTAATTGTATTGTGTGAGGGAACATTATATTACTCCTGGAACAATATTAACTATTAGATATCCGTCCAATTCTTTGGGGCTTTTTACTCATGTTTTTTAAATGTATGTTTTATATGCTTGTCTGGTAGAACTTGGGTCTATTTATTTAATTGATTAATAAATAAAGGATTACAAATTTATTTAGTATCTTATGGTGTGCGGCACATTCTATTGGGGTAGAATTGGTTTCTGTGGTTATCTGGTAACCCACAGATAATATTACTTAGATAGTAGAACACCAAAACTTACCTTAAACTAATATCCTTCTTCTTCTTCCTCCTCCTCCCTGTGTTTAATGCTTACCTTAATCTCTTCTCCTCCTTCTTCTTCTTCCCTGTGTTTAATACTTACCTTAATCTCTTCTCCTCCTTCTTCTTCTTCCCTGTGTTTAATGCTTACCTTAAATATCTTCTCCTCCTTCTTCTTCTTCCCTGTGTTTAATGCTTACCTTAATCTCTTGTCCTCCTTCTTCTTCTTCCCTGTGTTTAATGCTTACCTTAATGTAGTCTCCTCCTTCTTCTTCTTCCCTGTGTTTAATGCTTACCTTAATCTCTTCTCCTCCTTCTTCTTCTTCCCTGTGTTTAATGCTTACCTTAATCTCTTCTCCTCCTTCTTCTTCCCTGTGTTTAATGCTTACCTTAATCTCTTCTTCTTCTTCTTCTTCTTTTTCTTCTTCCTATTCCTTGTCCCATATACTTACCTTTTGGGACATGTAACTGTATGGTTATGTTATGAGAACGTACAGTGCCAGGAAAGAGAACACACCATGCATTTTTTTTGTTGTTGTTTTTTACTTAAACGTTTTTTAGTAAAATTTTTAAAACATTTTAATTAAAAAAAGCTTGGCTTCATCCACCCAGGAGGCTCTTCTTTTGATTCATTTGGGCCCTTGTCTTTGATCTGTGAATGAAAAACATCATCAGTTTTGCCATGTAAGTATTTTGCTTATCTAGGGGTTTTTGTTTGGTCCATTTTTAGGGTTCATTTTTCCCTAAGTTATTAGATTAATGTGTCTTGGACCATGTTTTTGTTGTTTTGGGCCGGAGTTTAAACTACATGTATGATATATTGTAAAAACTTACAAGGCTTGGGGCCAACAGGATGTCTGGGGCGCAGCCTCCTTCCTGGGTCCACCATCTCGTCCTGCTGTGAAGCTGTTGGGATCAAAAACACAAGGATATTATTGACTGTTCGTGCCTCCTGAATGTCAGATTAGGTTAGGCTTCTATGCATCAAATCACTCACCTTCATCATCTAAAAATATCAATAGTGCACATTAGTATATGTCTTTATTGCATGTACCTGGACATATGTAGGTTTGAGAGTCTTACCGTAGTCAGGTTGGAGCTGTGGCTGGTTTGACTCCCTGCCGTGCGACTCCCCCCCCCCTGTATAGTGAGGTCCAGCGGCTCCTCATACTCACTGGCAGAGGAGGGGGTGGGCGTTGGCACTGGCATGGCACCACCTATACTTTCACCAGTACCTCCCAACACTGGGCTTCGGGTTCTGGTCCGGGTGGGGTGGAAACGCAAATTCCATTCATGCGCTGCAATATAAACACAATCATAAACACAGGCCCAGGCAAGGGCAGTGTGTTTATTGCATATCATGTACCAAGACTTACCTGGAAAGTGCTTTGCAAAGTACCGCCTCACCCGGGGCCTATGCCTCCGCTTCAAATCCGACCAGTGTTGGGCGATCTGGGTGAAGGTATAGGTGGTTCCAGTATTCCTGGCAATTGCCTCCACCACCGCCAGTGCCAACGTCCTCTTCTCGAAGTCCCCCGGCAGGAAATCGTACCGGTTCCTCAGCATCATCTGTTTGCCAAAAACACAATGGTACAGCATTAGTCACACAAATACATGTCAAAGTCTCATGCCCTATCTAAAGGCAGTTTATGCCCCTCATTCCTACTCACATGGGCCTACTTATTCTATCTGCCTCTAGGCTAGTGTGCTGCTGCGCACATGTTTAAAACTAAGCTGGTCTAGTAGTTTACTTTAACAAGTCAGTTGTTCTTCACTAATCTTGCCCTGCCCTAGCTATTTTTTATTTAGCGGCTTGTGCGTGCACATAAACGCACGCTCGCCTACTCACATCCATTATTATGTTGCCATTATCACCTAGCATCCCCCACACTCCATCACAGTCACCCATCAGCCCAAGAAACCTAAACTACTCCCCAGACAGCCAGCCATCAATGTCGTCTGTTGCTGGGGATACCACACACCCATGTGGACGCCAGCTGCGCCGTGGATCACTTACAGCCCATTTCTGTGATGTCAAAAGCATGGCTGTAGCCACTGGTGTTTGTGAGCACTATGATGCCCTATTGGGGCGTTATTCCAAATCCACAACCAAGCAGGCCAAGCAGAAGCTTTGGGATAAGATTTGCCGGCAAGTGAATAGTGTTGGTTCTGTGAGGAGGGATGTTGAGCAAATTAAGCGAAAATTTGGGGACCTAAAATATTATTGGGAAAAAAAAATGGACATGCGCCGCCAGCAGAGGTAAATGACATTTAGAGTGGAAATGCATGTATAGGCTGCTTTCTAACTAGATGTAACACTTATTAGGTGTGCTTTACTCTTCCCCAGCCTGCAGACAGGGGGTGGTATCCCTACTAAAATCCTCCTAACAACAGTGGAAGAGCATTTGTTGACCTATATTCACACGCCCAAATGAAATAGCACTTGCGTACATTTAAGTTAAAATAGTGGCCTCACTACCTGCTACCTTTCTTGGCAGACCCTACCCAGCCCACCCATTTTTGAAGTAATTCGGGATTTGGAGGAGGAGGACACAAGTCTGCTGCAGCCAAGGCCACCAGACCCAGTAGGACAACATCCAACACCCCAGCCCCAGCAAGTGCAGCCCCTGATGTCCACTACCCATACCTCAGGGGCACAAACCTCTGCTGCCGTGGACATTGGCCGCACAACCGACTCTGCGCCCAGCCAGCCACCTGCAGCCACTCAATCAGTACCAGACGCACCCACCCGTGCCAGTAGCGGAACCCAGCAACGTCGCCATATCAGCCAGAGGAGACATCTGTAGATAATGGAGGAAGCATGGCACCAGGAAAACGTGGAGTTTGCAGCCAACACACAGAAGTTTTTATGAGACAGTGTGTTCACAAATCACCTCTATGTCACAACAACTAGAGGTTTGGAATCAAAATGTGTCCAGCCTGCTTGCAGAAACCAGACAACAAAGCAGGCATATGGCGGAAATGGTCCAGCAATGGCAGTTAATGAATCAGAGCCTTGCTCATATTGCCGCTAACATGCAGCAACCCCATCCATCAACTTCAACCTCCTACTCTACCTACCACTGAAGGCATGTGTTTATGTATTGATTCTGGGGAGCAGGACACAAGACTACCGTAACCCCAAACACATGCTCTTCCACATCCCCACATTAACAGCCTAAACATTTTTCCACAATGTTTGTCCCTTTTTTTGGGGGGGGGGGGGGATCACACAAAATAAAAAAGACACATATTGCCTAAAATGCATGAAAAAAAAGCAAAAACATTGTCCACAAGCTGTGAACGGATCGCCTGTGGCGAACCACTTTGTGTTCCAGAGTAGGGAGGTGTGAATGGAGGTCTGAAATGACTAAAGCGTCCTCAGCCAGGTCACTGTATCTGGGAACCCGGCTACGGATGGCGAGGTTGTGCAGGACCCCACACGCAACAATTATTTGGAGGGCCTTGGCGGGCTCATACTGCCAGGCACCCCCAGTCTGGTCCAGACAACGAAAGCGCATCTTCAACAAGCCAAAGGCACGTTCCACCACTGAGCGAGTCCTCCTATGTGCAGTGTTATACCGCTCCTGGGCCTGCGAGGATGGGTGGAGGATGGGGGTGAGTAACCAGGGGAGCAATGGATAGCCAGAATGACCTGCCAAAAAAGATACAAAAATAAGCACACACCATAATACAAAAAACACATGACAAATGGGCCCCTTTGCCACATATGTAGTGGCAGGCCCCATAACTAGCCGAGACAGAGAAACCTAAACAACAAACATCTAAAGTGTATCTAAACAAGTACCATCATGCTACTAAGGAAGAGCCACAAGTACCTTACATGCTACTTACAAATACGGCATGTTAGGTTACTTTAAACTGCTAAGAACAGGGAACAACAGACAGAGGCCTAAGGGGAAGAGGCTCAATAATGTGCTGTTTAGCATTCCAGCAGAACAGGGACAATAGGTCAGCTGTGCAGTGTCAGTGCAAAGCACAGTTCTGATGAGGCACCATGCACACTCCTGTACAATGACTCTGGGATGAAACATAGCTAAGAGGGCCAGGACAGAAAGGTATAGTGGTGAATCACAAAGCCATAGGAGGAAATACTGGTAAGTAAGTGAGGGTTATCTTCTACTGTTTCATTGGAGTCTATAACAGATTAGTGGGGTACAGGCACAGACCAATCAGAAAAATCATGCTGGACGGCAACAACTATTTTTAAACACATACGTTGGCATGTCGGCTATATTATAAAAGCCCAACTTAACTGCATTGCAGGCTTCCGCTGTGTCAGGGAAAAATATATATTTGGGTGCAAGGGTAGCCATGCCATCCAAAAACTTGGTAAGGCTGCGGCTCAGTGTAGACTGGGACATCCCCACGGAGAAGGCACCCAGTCTCTGGAATGAGCCGTTTGCCAAAAACTGCAGGCAGCCAACCAATTTGGTCATACCTGCAATTGCATGCCCCTTCCTTGTGGTGCGGGCTAACCATGGCCGCAGCTGGCTATACAAGTCCAGGAGAGAAACACTTAAGGCGGGTGAGCTCGAATAGCTCAAGGTCATGCATGCCATCGATGTCCAAACGTGTTCGGTGCAGCCTGGTTTCTGCCATGCTCAAAAGAACCAAGCCGCGTAGCTGACGCCTTTGATGCTCACGCACAGCAGAATGCATGTCACAAAGATCAAATACGGCTGCTAAGACTGCCCGTAAGTGAAGCATCGACACCCTCGTTAAATTGAGCTTGTTTCAATCGGAAATCAAGGCTCCGAATCAATTTAAAAAATGGACCAATCAACGGCCAGTCCGTTTTCAGGCGAGCTGACAATCGGAAAGGCGCCTGCAGAAACACCTGAGCGCATACACGCACACAAAAAGCAACGTAGAACCCTTTCCTGACCCGATCACAGCTCAAAACCAACGGGAAAACGTACGGGATAGCTGAACGAGGAGGCTCTGCATCAGGCCAATTTGCCTCGATTCAAAGACACATTCGTCCGGACTTCCATAGCTGTCTGTGAAAGTTTGGGTGGGTGTTAGTCTTTTTTTTGCTTTTTTTTGTTCATTTTTCATTCGTACGAACGTTCGGGAAAATGCGTATATGCGCTTTCGATGAACGGATGCAAATCGGAACATTTCTGTTACTTCGGATAATTTTCCAAACAAAATCTGATATTTTTCGTTCGTTCAGATAACTTCTGTTGTTGGGATGGGCTTGCGTCTGATTCAAAGAGGTGATTTCCGACGGACCGCCACCCTATAAATCCGTTTCATTTCCGATCCACTTTCGGGACCTTTGAGGGCTCAGAGGGCTCAGATTGCTATTGTTGAACATGTTTTGCGGCTATGTGGAGGAATCTGCGTGCCTTTAGCTCCAAGGCATTTGCATGTATCAGCATGGCCGAGCCCATAAATTGTATAGCAATGCATACCTGAATCAATACATTTCATGTATGCCTTATAGAAGCATTTTAATGCTGACCTTAATTAGTCCTTAGCATGTAAACATTTATTTTCCCACACATCCATATAATTGCTAGATTTTAGTAGACTTATGTCCTTTGTGAATTATATTTGGATTGTTGAACTTGAATCTTAATTTGTTGTAGGAGTTATTGTTGGTTACCTTTGCTTTGTGTAATTATTTTATATTTGGTTGCAGGAACTGCAAATGGGCCACTCACTGAATGTGCAAGCAGTGGTGGCCCAGGACATGCGGTTCCTTAGCATTCTCGCCGGCTACCCAGGCTCATCCCATGACGCCTACATCCTTAGAAGATCTGGATTGTTCCGTCGGTTTGAGTCTGGGGAATTTTCCGCTGCATGGCTCCTTGGTAAGTTGAGTCCAATAACGTCATTTTCTTTTCTAGGTATGGCTATGATTTTTGTTTGGTTCCACTTTCTTAAACTATGCCTTTTCCCTCACCTTGGTAAAAAGGGAAACACGACTGTACCCATGACATTAGCAAAACAACAAAGCCTGGCAAAATGTTTGTCCTGCATTGTTAAAACTCTAAAGAGTAATTTTAGCCAAATTAGTAATCAGTCTTCCCCACACTTTTCTGTAAATCTGTTCTTGACTTTATCATAGGGTCTGCGCCATCTTTGCTTAGATGCATTACACTTACTGAGTAGAGGAGAGCAGGATAAAGTGCAGGGTTCGGCTTAGACCTGTTTTGGACTCAGACAAAGAAGAAAAATTTGGGCCACCATCTATTAGATATGTTTCTTTGTCGATTTGCCCTGTGCAATATGTATGCTCATGTTTTTTTGACAATGTCACCTAGCCTCTTATTCAGGTATTTTGTGCATTTTTGTGCTGAAATGTATGCATTAATCTTTATATGTTTTCTCCTTTAATTTTGCCAGGAGATTCTGGATATCCACTCCTCCCGTGGCTGTTGACGCCTGTACTGCCCACAGAATGCCGCCCAAGAGGCCTTTAATAGGGCGCACCGCAAAACCAGGGCAGTGGTTTGGCCTATTGAAGCCCCAATCTAGATGTTTGGACCATACCGGGGGATCCCTTCAGTATGACCCAAAAAAGGTCATAGATATCATCATGGCCTGTGCTGCGCTGCATAATTTTGCTATCTTGCAGCGGGTCCCCCGGTATATGGATTTGCCACCCTCTACACCCGCCGATGAGCCAGAGGACGCCTATGTTGGGCAGCACAGTGCGTCTGGCCAAGCAGTCCGTGCTAATTTACTAGCAACACATTTTGCTTAATTGTTTTCTCCTTTTTTTTGTTTGTTTTTACATTGTTTGTTGTGATTGCTTTGTGCCATTTGTTTTTTTATTTGGGTTTGATTAAGAACAAAACAGTAATGAATTAATTACCCAAACCAGCAACAATGTATTTATCCTCTTTTTAGAATATTTGTGTGTGTTTGTTTTTGGGGCTACTTTAAGTCATATTTATTAACCAAAAACCGACAGACAGTAACTTAGTCATAAACACGTTTGTTTAATTTTTGAAGGTAGAATTTTGTAAACATAAGAATTGTAGGTGATGGTCACTCACATAGTTATGGGGAATACATGGACATGAAATTAATGTCAAAACAGGCCACAGACCAATTGCACACAGCCTGGATTTACAAAGTAAGGCACTCCAGGAGAAAGTTAACCTTCAAAATAACATACTAACATATGTGTGCCAAGCATTGTCAACGGTATAAATCACAGATGTTACTTTGAAAAAATATGGACACAAACACGCCCTCTCCTGCTTGCCCACATTTGCCACAGGCACAGGTTGAAAGCAGACATAACTATGCCACATCTACACCTGTAACTCAGTGGCCCACCCAAACAAGAACACCCAGTCCCAATCCAAGTACAGTAAAATCTCAGCCAGGGTCCAAGGTATTCGTTTGCCAGGCCAGAATGTCACACAATCATGCCTACAAACAGGAGGAGCCACAACCAATGTAATTATGGGCAAGGCTGCAGCGCAACAGCTTTAGTGGCCGCTTCAGTGAGGCTTGTCCTCTGGCATTGGCTAGTGGCCTAAGGGCTTGTCCTCAGGACTCTAATGAGCCATATGGGGGCAAATCCAAACCATACGAGCAAAGCCATATCAAAATACTATATTGGTAGGGCTCACCAGACAAGTCAATACAGTGGGGATGTAGAGCAAAGATGTAGAACAGATTCAGGCCAAATACACCTTAATATGGGAATTGCCCATAGAACCCAGGTTGTGGCCCTTGGTGGTGGGCCCTAACCTGGGCCTGTGTGGCATTCAGAATCTGAAACCAAAATGGTTCTTTGGTTAGTTTGCAATTCATATAAAAGTAAATAAACACAGAGCAAACATGTAACGATCGTGGCTAAAGTCCAAAGTATTAGGTCATCCACAATTTGTTCTCTAAAGATTTGATGTCAAAGGGCTTCCATCTAAATCCAAAAATGGGTATCCCAAAATGCATGCAGTGGTAGTGTGCTGTTGATAGTATCTACAGTTGCTCCACTTCAATTTTCCACCACGTGCCCACCACCTGTTTAAATTACTCTTACCAGATGGTGTGCGGAGTAAGATACTCCAAAATGAAGCTTTACTTCTGCTGCTGTGTAGATTTCCTTCTTTCCACAGCATTTAATCCTTATCCAGCAATATTGCTCCCAAGTATGGTTAGTATAATATGAATATCAAGGTGCAATGTCATAAAAATGAAAGCATAAAAGATATCTAGTGTAACACCGTTTTAATATATTTTCTTAAAAAGTTGTTAAAAGTGTACACTCACATTTCAGTTGGTTAAAATACAGCTTCTAGTCAGTGTTTAGGCAACGGCCTTCATCCTGCTCCCTTTCCGTCCTGGCCAGTGATACTAGATAGGGGGGAGAGGCTGTCCGCTGACACTGTTTGAAAGAAGATTGCTGCAATAATAAAACGTCCTGATTTCTTTTTTGATTATTTCAACACTATATTGAGTAGGCCTTCCCCCTACACTTTTTTTTTACACATCACACATTTTTTTCACAATTACCTTAACACCTAAGGGCGAGGCTAACATTAGGATTGCCAGCTCACCACATCGTATTTTAGTTTTGACCATTAACATCTCTTCAATGAGGGTTAATACCACTAGTAGCTCACATCACATAAGTAGGATCGAACATTTAATGGTTGGAGCACCCCCTTATTCCTGTACCACCACTGTAGTATTATTCCTATAACTGTTTACTTTGTGCAGGATGACCTATATGTATAGTACCATCACTGTAGTATTATTCCTATACCTGCTTACTTTGTGCAGGATGACCTATATGTATAGTTTCTTCATTATCTATATGGTTGGAGTTATCATTAAAACCACTAAGGGCTAGATATCTTCAAGCATATAAATCAAACCATCATAGCTAGAAACTTGTGTTATACCTGTATAGTATATTGTTTATTAATGTGAATGGGCACAGTCTTCATCCTTATCCTCCAAAATATAATCCTCAGGGTATTTTAGCTATAATATAGCTACATTTGACCCTGATGGCTAAAAGTACACTGTTGATTTTGAATTAACATCCAGTGATTTTTGGATATAATATAGTTAAAATATACTACTGCATTAGTTTAAAGTGCATTTGCTGACAATAATGCGTAAATGGTGTACTATAGGCTATCATGTTTAAGTGAGCACCATATATCTGCTTAGGAGTGGGGGAGGCAAAGAGCGTGATTAGGGATGAGCGAATCAATCCGGACGAACCCGGATACGATCCGAATTTCATGAAAAATTCGATTCGGATCGAATCCGAATTTCCCCGTGCTTCGATCGCTCGAAGTTTTTTTTTAACATCCATTCATTTACATTACAGGCATTCTAAGATGGCGGACGGGACATGTCCAGACATCTACCCCGCTCCAGTGCATACTGGGGCAGTCACATGCAGCCTATCAGAGGCCAGCAAGCCCGGTGACGTCACAGCGCTATTTAAGGCGGCGGACATCTTGCTTTTCCTCATTTCTCTATTGCATTCGTGAGAGACAGGACCCTGCTGTAGTCAGGGAGAGACAGTTAGACAGGCAGGAGACAGGCAGGAAGTCAGCGAGAAGCAGGGAAAGTTAGGAGAAAAACGGATGCAGTGACAGGGATTTTTTTTTGTTTTCATGCAGCCTGAGTGTTACTGCCTGGGTCACTGGCTTTGTTAGCTGTTTCACCCTGGTTAACCACTGTTGCTTTGCATAGTACTACTGCTCCCAGGTGCACTGCGGTTGGGGCATCCCATTCTGTGACTACACCAGCCTCTATTTACTATAACCCTTTGCACTTATTCTAAAAGTAATTTGGCCTGATAAAGACACTTTTGCTTTGCATAGTACTACTGCTCCCAGGTGCACTGCGGTTGGGGCATCCCATTCTGTGACTACACCAGCCTCTATTTACTATAACCCTTTGCACTTATTCTCAAAGTAATTTGGCCTGATAAAGACACTTTTGCTTTGCATAGTACTACTGCTCCCAGGTGCACTGCGGTTGGGGCATCCCATTCTGTGACTACACCAGCCTCTATTTACTATAACCCTTTGCACTTATTCTCAAAGTAATTTGGCCTGATAAAGACACTTTTGCTTTGCATAGTACTACTGCTCCCAGGTGCACTGCTGTTGTGGCATCCCATTCTGTGACTACACGAGCCTCTATTTACTATAACCCTTTGCACTTATTCTAAAAGTAATTTGGCCTGATAAAGACACTTTTGCTTTGCATAGTACTACTGCTCCCCGGTGCACTGCGGTTGGGGCATCCCATTCTGTGACTACACCAGCCTCTATTTACTATAACCCTTTGCACTTATTCTAAAAGTATTTCGGCCTGATAAAGACACTTTTGCTTTGCATAGTACTACTGCTCCCAGGTGCACTGAGGTTGGGGCATCCCATTCTGTGACTACACCAGCCTCTATTTACTATAACCCTTTGCACTTATTCTAAAAGTAATTTGGCCTGATAAAGACACTTTTGCTTTGCATAGTACTACTGCTCCCAGGTGCACTGCTGTTGTGGCATCCCATTCTGTGACTACACCAGCCTCTATTTACTATAACCCTTTGCACTTATTCTAAAAGTAATTTGGCCTGATAAAGACACTTTTGCTTTGCATAGTACTACTGCTCCCAGGTGCACTGCGGTTGGGGCATCCCATTCTGTGACTACACCAGCCTCTATTTACTATAACCCTTTGCACTTATTCTAAAAGTAATTTCGCCTGATAAAGACACTTTTGCTTTGCATAGTACTACTGCTCCCAGGTGCACTGCGGTTGTGGCATCCCATTCTGTGACTACACAAGCCTCTATTTACTATAACCCTTTGCACTTATTCTAAAAGTAATTTGGCCTGATAAAGACACTTTTGCTTTGCATAGTACTACTGCTCCCAGGTGCACTGCGGTTGTGGCATCCCATTCTGTGACTACACCAGCCTCTATTTACTATAACCCTTTGCACTTATTCTCAAAGTAATTTGGCCTGATAAAGACACTTTTGCTTTGCATAGTACTACTGCTCCCAGGTGCACTGCGGTTGGGGCATCCTATTCTGTGACTACACCAGCCTCTATTTACTATAACCCTTTGCACTTATTCTAAAAGTAATTTGGCCTGATAAAGACACTTTTGCTTTGCATAGTACTACTGCTCCCAGGTGCACTGCGGTTGGGGCATCCCATTCTGTGACTACACCAGCCTCTATTTACTATAACCCTTTGCACTTATTCTAAAAGTAATTTGGCCTGATAAAGACACTTTTGCTTTGCATAGTACTACTGCTCCCAGGTGCACTGCTGTTGTGGCATCCCATTCTGTGACTACACCAGCCTCTATTTTCTATAACCCTTTGCACTTATTCTAAAAGTAATTTGGCCTGATAAAGACACTTTTGCTTTGCATAGTACTACTGCTCCCAGGTGCACTGCGGTTGGGGCATCCCATTCTGTGACTACACCAGCCTCTATTTACTATAACCCTTTGCACTTATTCTAAAAGTAATTTGGCCTGATAAAGACACTTTTGCTTTGCATAGTACTACTGCTCCCAGGTGCACTGCGGTTGGGGCATCCCATTCTGTGACTACACCAGCCTCTATTTACTATAACCCTTTGCACTTATTCTCAAAGTAATTTGGCCTGATAAAGACACTTTTGCTTTGCATAGTACAATTGCTCCCAGGTGCACTGCGGTTGGGGCATCCCATTCTGTGACTATACCAGCCTCTATTTACTATAACCCTTTGCAATTATTCTCAAAGTAATTTGGCCTGATAAAGACACTTTTGCTTTGCATAGTACAACTGCTCCCAGGTGCACTGCGGTTGGGGCATCCCATTCTGTGACTACACCAGCCTCTATTTACTATAACCCTTTGCACTTATTCTAAAAGTAATTTGGCCTGATAAAGACACTTTTGCTTTGCATAGTACTACTGCTCCCAGGTGCACTGCGGTTGGGGCATCCCATTCTGTGACTACACCAGCCTCTATTTACTATAACCCTTTGCACTTATTCTAAAAGTAATTTGGCCTGATAAAGACACTTTTGCTGTGCATAGTACTACTGCTCCCAGGTGCTCTGCTGTTGGGGCATCCCATTCTGTGACTACACCAGCCTCTATTTACTATAACCCTTTGCACTTATTCTCAAAGTAATTTGGCCTGATAAAGACACTTTTGCTGTGCATAGTACTACTGCTCCCAGGTGCTCTGCTGTTGGGGCATCCCATTCTGTGACTACACCAGCCTCTATTTACTATAACCCTTTGCACTTATTCTCAAAGTAATTTGGCCTGATAAAGACACTTTTGCTGTGCATAGTACTACTGCTCCCAGGTGCTCTGCTGTTGGGGCATCCCATTCTGTAACATACCATACCCCTCTTTATTTACACTAAGCAGCTCTCCTATTTACACTAAGCAGGCCTGTTGGAGGCTGAGTGTTACTGCTCACTTTTGGTGTGCATTATATTCTGTTTCATATAGACCCACCGCTGCCTGGGGGGTTCTTAAAATATCACCTACTACCACGCCAGTTAGACTATGTTGGGCAGACAAGTGCCTGGAAGTGAAAAGAGGAGTGGCAGAGGCCAAGATTCCGCAGGCAGAGGTCGCAGCAGACAGGGGGCCAGTAGCAGCAGGAGTCACACTGAGAGACCTAATCTGCCAGTATCTGCTAGCGGTCGGGTCTCCACCAGTAACGCATCTGCCGTGGTAGATTGGTTAACGTGCTCATCAACAACATCATCACAACTTACGTCTGAGACCCCCAGTCTAGGGTCGGTAGGTTCCTCTGACACAACCCTGAGTTGGCATGCCCCGAGAGCAGTCCCTGTACTCCCATTGCCTCTGTCCTACGCCGTTCCCTCCCCCAGCGACGTATCCTATGCTTTGGGTTCAGCTCCACTCTTTAGTGAAGAGGACGATCAGATAGAGGACAGTCAGCAGCTACTGCCCAGCCAAGAAATGGAGGTGGCTTCTTTAGCTAGGCAGACAAATAGTGATGTGGACAGTGTCGTGGGTGCTGCGAGCGTTCCAGCTCCTGCGCCAGACACTGTTGACGAATCCACGAACATCAGTGACAGACAGCCACAACTCGGTGATAATGATGATGACGATGAAGCCGATCACACTTGGGAGCCGGGTGATGAAGGGGCAACATCGTCATCATCAGGAGAAGAGGGGCGCAGGTTGCCCCGGAGTCAGCAGCTCAGGCAGCAAGGTGTTAGCTGCATGGTTGGCAGGCAGCATGGGGGCACAATTGTAAAGCCTGGATCCAAATGGGGCCAGAGCCGGGGTAGAGCACCTGCTGCGCGGCAGGCTACCTTATCAGGAGGTAGTGGGGCAGGGGTTCCTGGAGTTGGCGACAATAGCAGTGAATCAGTGAGGCCTGTTCGTGGAAAAGTAGCTACTCGGCAGTGTGGCAGTTTTTCCTGAAGCATCCGAAGGAGGGTAACATGGCCACATGCAAGATATGTAGGCAGAAGGTGAAGCGTGGCCAGGGTCCAAATGTTGGCACCACGGCCCTGCGTCAACATATGCAGCGTCACCATAAAGCGGCCTGGGAGAACCTAGGCTCCGGAGAGGTGGGCCAGACTGCTTCCTCACCGAGTGGCACGCCGCTCCCAATTTCTGCCAGCCAAGGCTCCAGCACCTCAGCCGAAGGCAGCTGTGCGTCATACCCATCCTCTGTCGCTCCTGCTCCTCCTCCTCCTCCTCCAAGTCATGCATCCAGCCAGCAATCCATCAGCGAAGCCATGTCCAAGAGACAGCAGTATGCGCCCACTCATCCTACAGCGCAGAAGCTGAATGTGCTCCTGTCCAAGTTGCTGGTGCTGCAGTCGCTCCCTTTTCAGGTGGTGGACTCTGCACCTTTCAGAGAACTGATGGCTTGTGCTGAGCCGAGGTGGAGAGTCCCAAGCCGTCATTTCTTTGCCAAGAAGGCAGTACCAGCGCTGCACACTTTTGTTGAACAGAAGGTGGGCCAGTCCTTGAGCCTGTTGGTGTGTAGCAAAGTGCATGGCAGCGCCGACGTCTGGAGCTGTAACTACGGTCAGGGACAGTACATGTCGTTTACGGCCCACTGGGTGAATGTGGTCCCTTTGCAGCAGCAACTTGGACAGGTCACGCCGCTTCGGCCTCCTCATCCTCCGCCATCTCCTCACCCTCCACTGTAGGCTCAAGTCTCAGTGCCCCTCCAGTCTACCATGTGTGCAGGGCACGGAGGTGTCACGCAGTGCTTCACATGGTTTGTCTTGGCGAACGGAGTCACACAGGGGAGGAACTGCTTAAATTTATTCATCAGGAAATCCAAACATGGCTTACTCCAAGAAAACTTAAAATGGGAATCATGGTTACCGACAATGGGAAGAACATTTTGTCTGCGCTGCGCCAAGGAAGCCTGACCCATGCCCCCTGCATGGCTCACGTCTTCAATCTGGTTGTCAAGCGGTTTCTGAAGTGTTCCCCCCATCTGCAAGACATCCTAACAACTTCAAGGAAACTTTGCATGCACTTCAGCCACTCATACACCGCCAAACACACCCTTCTTGAGCTACAGCGTCAGAACGGTATCCCCCAACATAGTCTGATTTGCGATGTTTCCACCCGTTGGAATTCCACCCTTCACATGTTGGACCGATTATATGAACAGAGAAAAGCCATCACGGATTTCCTGATGATCCAAGCAGATAGGGGGACTCCCCTGTGTAACTTCAATGGCAACCAGTGGCAGCTCATACGTGACACCTGCCGTTTGCTCAGGCCCTTTGAGGAAGCCACTTTATTTGTCAGTCAGCAGGATTACGGGATGAACGACGTGATTCCACTGCTTCATGTACTACAGCACATGTTGGAAACCATGGCTGGTCAGGGCACTGGAGACATGGCGTTTACATCTTACGGCCACATGAACCCCGTTGGAGCTGAACTGGAGGAGGATGAGGAAGAGGAGGAGGAGTTGCCCAGCGAAACACAGTTTAGGCTTGGCAAAATGGCTGGTTTATCTAGTCAGCGGACAGGAGAGGAGGAGCAGGAGCAGCCAGAGGAGCTAGAGGTTTTTGAGGAAGGCGAGACAGAGGACCCGGGCACACCGTGGCAGTATGCAGTGGAGATGGAGACAGGTAGTCCATCCGAGTCACTTGCGCAAATGGCAGGAAGCATGCTCACGTGCTTGCGTAGTGACCCCAGAATTATTTCCATCTGTCGGTGGGATGACTTCTGGCTGTCCACCTTATTGGACCCTCGCTTCCGGCACAAAATGGGGGCATTTTTTAAACCCACCGAGAGGGAGGACAAACTGAACTACTACAAAGACATTCTACGTAGGCAGTTGGCCGATGCCTATCTGCGCCATGGTCCATACTCTCGCAGGTCTGACTCGAGGGGACCTCTGCGCTCACCTTCCACTGTCATGGCTGCTGGGGGGGTTGGCAGGAGCAGCAGCTCTATCAGCAGCAGCCTCAGTCTTCAGTCGCTAATGAGTAGCTTTCTACACCCGCATAGAGAGGCTACTCATGAGCAGCAGGAAGACCTGGAGCAGGACCTGAACCAGCAGGTCATGTCATACTTTGACATGACCATGCCAACACACCTTGAGGATCCGCTGGACTTCTGGGCAGCCAAACTTGATTTGTGGCCGCAACTAGCAGAGTTTGCCCTGGAAAAGCTGTCCTGCCCGGCAAGTAGCGTGCCATCTGAGCGGGTGTTTAGTGCGGCAGGGGCCATAGTTACGGCGAGGAGAACTCGTCTGTCAACTAAAAATGTGGAGAGACTCACCTTTGTCAAAATGAATCAGGGATGGATCAGCCAGGGTTTCCACCCACCAATGCCTGATGCATGCGACTAGATTCAGCATGGTGCCATGTTTTACACTTTCCAAATGGTGCAAAACATATTTATGTCTCTAGGCCAATTTTTGGGCTCCTGCTGATGCCAACTCCAGGGTGTGATTCATCCAATTTTTGGGCTCCTGAAGCCAACCCCAGTGTCTCTTTAAAGTAATGTTTGGGCTCCTGCTGCTGCTGCCAACTCCAGGGTGTGATTCATCCAATTTTTGGGCTCCTGAAGCCAACCCCAGTGTCTCTTTAAAGTAATGTTTGGGCTCCTGCTGCTGCTGCCATCTCCAGGGTGTGATTCATCCAATCTTTGGGCTCCTGAAGCCAACCCCAGTGTCTCTTTAAAGTAATGTTTGGGCTCCTGCTGCTGCCAACTCCAGGGTGTGATTCATCCAATTTTTGGGCTCCTGAACCAACCCCAGTGTCTCTTTAAAGTAATGTTTGGGCTCCTGCTGCTGCTGCTGCTGTTGCCAACTCCAGGGTGTGAATCATCCAATTTTTGGGCTCCTGAAGCCAACCCCAGTGTCTCTTTAAAGTAATGTTTGGGCTCCTGCTGCTGCTGCCAACTCCAGGGTGTGATTCATCCAATTTTTGGGCTCCTGAAGCCAACCCCAGTGTCTCTTTAAAGTAATGTTTGGGCTCCTGCTGCTGCTGCCAACTCCAGGGTGTGAATCATCCAATTTTTGGGCTCCTGAAGCCAACTCCAGTGTCTCTTTAAAGTAATGTTTGGGTTCCTGCTGTTGCTGCTGCTGCCAACTCCAGGGTGTGATTCATCCAATTTTTGGGCTCCTGAAGCCAACCCCAGTGTCTCTTTAAAGTAATGTTTGGGCTCCTGCTGCTGCTGCCAACTCCAGGGTGTGATTCATCCAATTTTTGGGCTCCTGAAGCCAACCCCAGTGTCTCTTTAAAGTAATGTTTGGGCTCCTGCTGCTGCTGCCAACTCCAGGGTGTGATTCATCCAATTTTTGGGCTCCTGAAGCCAACTCCAGTGTCTCTTTAAAGTAATACTTGGGCTCCTGCTGCTGCCAACTCCAGGGTGTGATTCATCAAATTTTTGGGCTCCTGAAGCCAACTCCAGTGTCTCTTTAAAGTAATGTTTGGGTTCCTGCTGCTGCTGCCAACTCCAGGGTGTTATTCATCCAATTTTGGGCTCCTGCTGCCAAATCCAGTGTCTCTTTAAAGTAATGTTTGGGCTCCTGCTACTGCTGCTTGCAACTGCAGGGTGTGATTCATCCAATTTTTGGGCTCCTGCAGCCAACTCCAGTGTCTCTTTCAAGCTATGTTTGGGCTCCTGCTGCTGATGCCAACTCCAGGGTGTGATTTATCCAATTTTATGGCTCCTGAAGACAACTCCAGTGTCTCCTTAAAGTAATATTTGGGCTCCTGGTGCTGCTGCTGCTGCCAACTCCAGGGTGTGATTCATCCAATTTTTGGGCTCCTGAAGCCAACCCCAGTGTCTCTTTAAAGTAATGTTTTGGCTCCTGCTGCTGCCTACTCCAGGGTGTGATTCATCCAATTTTTGGGCTCCTGAAGCCAACCCCAGTGTCTCTTTAAAGTAATGTTTGGGCTCCTGCTGCTGCCAACTCCAGGGTGTGAATCATCCAATTTTTGGGCTCCTGAAGCCAACTCCAGTGTCTCTTTAAAGTAATGTTTGGGCTCCTGCTGCTGCTGCTGCTGCCAACTCCAGGGTGTGATTCATCCAATTTTTGGGCTCCTGCTGCCAACTCCAGTGTCTCTTTTAAGTTACGTTTGGGCTCCTGCTGCTCCTGCTGCCAACTCCAGGGTGTGATTCATCCAATTTTTGGGCTCCTGAAGCCAACTCCAGTGTCTCTTTAAAGTAATGTTTGGGCTCCTGCTGCTGCTGCTGCCAACTCCAGGGTGTGATTCATCCAATTTTTGGGCTCCTGAAGCCAACTCCAGTGTCTCTTTAAAGTAATACTTGGGCTCCTGCTGCTGCTGCCAACTCCAGGGTGTGATTCATCCAATTTTTGGGCTCCTGAAGCCAACTCCAGTGTCTCTTTAAAGTAATGTTTGGGCTCCTGCTGCTGCCAACTCCAGGGTGTGATTCATCCAATTTTTGGGCTCCTGAAGCCAACCCCAGTGTCTCTTTAAAGTAATGTTTGGGCTCCTGCTGCTGCTGCCAACTCCAGGGTGTGATTCATCCAATTTTGGGCTCCTGCTGCCAAATCCAGTGTCTCTTTAAAGTAATGTTTGGGCTCCTGCTGCTGCTGCTTGCAACTGCAGGGTGTGATTCATCCAATCTTTGGGCTCCTGCAGCTAACTCCAGTGTCTCTTTCAAGCTATGTTTGGGCTCCTGCTGCTGCTGCCAACTCCAGGGTGTGATTCATCCAATTTTATGGCTCCTGAAGCCAACCCCAGTGTCTCTTTAAAGTAATGTTTTGGCTCCTGCTGCTGCCTACTCCAGGGTGTGATTCATCCAATTTTTGGGCTCCTGAAGCCAACCCCAGTGTCTCTTTAAAGTAATGTTTGGGCTCCTGCTGCTGCCAACTCCAGGGTGTGAATCATCCAATTTTTGGGCTCCTGAAGCCAACTCCAGTGTCTCTTTAAAGTAATGTTTGGGCTCCTGCTGCTGCTGCTGCTGCCAACTCCAGGGTGTGATTCATCCAATTTTTGGGCTCCTGCTGCCAACTCCAGTGTCTCTTTTAAGTTACGTTTGGGCGCCTGCTGCTCCTGCTGCCAACTCCAGGGTGTGATTCATCCAATTTTTGGGCTCCTGAAGCCAACTCCAGTGTCTCTTTAAAGTAATGTTTGGGCTCCTGCTGCTGCTGCTGCCAACTCCAGGGTGTGATACATCCAATTTTTGGGCTCCTGAAGCCAACCCCAGTGTCTCTTTAAAGTAATGTTTTGGCTCCTGCTGCTGCCTACTCCAGGGTGTGATTCATCCAATTTTTGGGCTCCTGAAGCCAACCCCAGTGTCTCTTTAAAGTAATGTTTGGGCTCCTGCTGCTGCCAACTCCAGGGTGTGAATCATCCAATTTTTGGGCTCCTGAAGCCAACTCCAGTGTCTCTTTAAAGTAATGTTTGGGCTCCTGCTGCTGCTGCTGCTGCCAACTCCAGGGTGTGATTCATCCAATTTTTGGGCTCCTGCTGCCAACTCCAGTGTCTCTTTTAAGTTACGTTTGGGCGCCTGCTGCTCCTGCTTCCAACTCCAGGGCGTGATTCATCCAATTTTTGGGCTCCTGAAGCCAACCCCAGTGTCTCTTTAAAGTAATGTTTGGGCTCCTGCTGCTGCTGCCAACTCCAGGGTGTGATTCATCCAATTTTGGGCTCCTGCTGCCAAATCCAGTGTCTCTTTAAAGTAATGTTTGGGCTCCTGCTGCTGCTGCTTGCAACTGCAGGGTGTGATTCATCCAATCTTTGGGCTCCTGCAGCTAACTCCAGTGTCTCTTTCAAGCTATGTTTGGGCTCCTGCTGCTGCTGCCAACTCCAGGGTGTGATTCATCCAATTTTTGGGATCCTGAAGCCAACCCCAGTGTCTCTTTAAAGTAATGTTTGGGCTCCTGCTGCTGCTGCAAACTCCAGGGTGTGATTCATCCAATTGTTGGGCTCCTGCTGCCAACCCCAATGTCTCTTTAAAGTAATATTTGGACTCCTGCTGCTGCTGCTGCTGCCAACTCCAGGGTGTGATTCATCCAATTTTTGGGCTCCTGAAGCCAACCCCAGTGTCTCTTTAAAGTAATGTTTTGGCTCCTGCTGCTGCTGCCAACTCCAGGGTGTGATTCATCCAATCTTTGGGCTCCTGCTGCCAACCCCAGTGTCTCTTTAAAGTAATGTTCGGGCTCCTGCTGCTGCTGCTGCTGCCAACTTCAGGGTGTGATTCATCCAATTTTTGGGCTCCTGCTGCCAACTCCAGTGTCTCTTTAAAGTTATGTTTGGGCTCCTGCTGCTGCTGCTGCTGCTGCCAACTCCAGGGTGTGATTCATCCAAATTTTGGGCTCCTGAAGCCAACCCCAGTGTCTCTTTAAAGTAATGTTTGGGCTTCTGCTGCTGCTGCTGCTGCTGTTGCCAACTCCAGGGTGTGATTCATCCAATTTTTGGGCTCCTGCTGCCAACTCCAGTGTCTCTTTAAAGTTATGTTTGGGCTCCTGCTGCTGCTGCCAACTCCAGGGTGTGATTCATCCAATCTTTGGGCTCCTGAAGCCAACCCCAGTGTCTTTAAAGTTATGTTTGGGCTCCTGCTGCTGCTGCCAACTCCAGGGTGTGATTCATCCAATTTTTGGGATCCTGAAGCCAACCCCAGTGTCTCTTTAAAGTAATGTTTGGGCTCCTGCTGCTGCTGCAAACTCCAGGGTGTGATTCATCCAATTGTTGGGCTCCTGCTGCCAACCCCAATGTCTCTTTAAAGTAATATTTGGACTCCTGCTGCTGCTGCTGCTGCCAACTCCAGGGTGTGATTCATCCAATTTTTGGGCTCCTGAAGCCAACCCCAGTGTCTCTTTAAAGTAATGTTTTGGCTCCTGCTGCTGCTGCCAACTCCAGGGTGTGATTCATCCAATCTTTGGGCTCCTGCTGCCAACCCCAGTGTCTCTTTAAAGTAATGTTCGGGCTCCTGCTGCTGCTGCTGCCAACTCCAGGGTGTGATTCATCCAATGTTTGGGCTCCTGCTGCCAACTCCAGTGTCTCTTTAAAGTTATGTTTGGGCTCCTGCTGCTGCTGCTGCTGCTGCCAACTCCAGGGTGTGATTCATCCAAATTTTGGGCTCCTGAAGCCAACCCCAGTGTCTCTTTAAAGTAATGTTTGGGCTTCTGCTGCTGCTGCTGCTGCTGTTGCCAACTCCAGGGTGTGATTCATCCAATTTTTGGGCTCCTGCTGCCAACTCCAGTGTCTCTTTAAAGTTATGTTTGGGCTCCTGCTGCTGCTGCCAACTCCAGGGTGTGATTCATCCAATCTTTGGGCTCCTGAAGCCAACCCCAGTGTCTTTAAAGTTATGTTTGGGCTCCTGCTGCTGCTGCCAACTCCAGGGTGTGATTCATCCAATTTTTGGGCTCCTGAAGCCAACCCCAGTGTCTCTTTAAAGTAATGTTTGGGCTCCTGCTGCTGCTGCTGCTGCCAACTCCAGGGTGTGAATCATCCAATTTTTGGGCCCCTGAAGCCAACTCCAGTGTCTCTTTAAAGTAATGTTTGGGCTCCTGCTGCTGCTGCCAACTCCAGGGTGGGATTCATCCAATGTTTGGGCTCCTGAAGCCAACCCCAGTGTCTCTTTAAAGTAATGTTTGGGCTTCTGCTGCTGCTTCTGTTGCCAACTCCAGGGTGTGATTCATCCAATTTTTGGGCTCCTGAAGCCAACTCCAGTGTCTCTTTAAAGTAATATTTGGGCTCCTGCTGCTGCTGCTGCCAACTCCAGGGTGTGAATCATCCAATGTTTGGGCTCCTGAAGCCAACCCCAGTGTCTCTTTAAAGTAATGTTTGGGCTCCTGCTGCTGCCAACTCCAGGGTGTGATTCATCCAATTTTTGGGCTCCTGAAGCCAACCCCAGTGTCTCTTTAAAGAAATGTTTGAGCTCCTGCTGCTGCTGCCAACTCCAGGGTGTGATTCATCCAATTTTGGGCTCCTGCTGCCAAATCCAGTGTCTCTTTAAAGTAATATTTGGGCTCCTGCTGCTGCTGCTTGCAAATGCAGGGTGTGATTCATCCAATCTTTGAGCTCCTGCAGCCAACTCCAGTGTCTCTTTCAAGCTATGTTTGGGCTCCTGCTGCTGCCAACTCCAGGGTGTGATTCATCTAATTTTTGGGCTCCTGAAGCCAACTCCAGTGTCTCTTTAAAGTAATATTTGTCCTCCTGCTGCTGCCAACTCCAGGGTGTGATTCGTCCAATTTTTGGGCTCCTGAAGCCAACCCCAGTGTCTCTTTAAAGTAATGTTTTGGCTCCTGCTGCTGCTGCTGCCAACTCCGGGGTGTGATTCATCCAATTTTTGGGCTCCTGAAGCCAACTCCAGTGTCTCTTTAAAGTAATATTTGTCCTCCTGCTGCTGCCAACTCCAGGGTGTGATTCGTCCAATTTTTGGGCTCCTGAAGCCAACCCCAGTGTCTCTTTAAAGTAATGTTTTGGCTCCTGCTGCTGCTGCTGCCAACTCCAGGGTGTGATTCGTCCAATTTTTGGGCTCCTGAAGCCAACCCCAGTGTCTCTTTAAAGTAATGTTTTGGCTCCTGCTGCTGCTGCTGCCAACTCCGGGGTGTGATTCATCCAATTTTTGGGCTCCTGAAGCCAACTCCAGTGTCTCTTTAAAGTAATATTTGTCCTCCTGCTGCTGCCAACTCCAGGGTGTGATTCGTCCAATTTTTGGGCTCCTGAAGCCAACCCCAGTGTCTCTTTAAAGTAATGTTTTGGCTCCTGCTGCTGCTGCTGCCAACTCCAGGGTGTCATTCATCCAATTTTTGGGCTCCTGAAGCCAACCCCAGTGTCTCTTTAAAGTAATGTTTTGGCTCCTGCTGCTGCTGCTGCCAACTCCAGGGTGTGATTCATCCAATTTTTGGGCTCCTGAAGCCAACTCCAGTGTCTCTTTAAAGTAATATTTGTGCTCCTGCTGCTGCAGCTGCCAACTCCAGGGTGTGATTCATCCAATTTTTGGGCTCCTAAAGCCAACTCCAGTGTCTCTTTAAAGTAATATTTGTCCTCCTGCTGCTGCCAACTCCAGGGTGTGATTCGTCCAATTTTTGGGCTCCTGAAGCCAACCCCAGTGTCTCTTTAAAGTAATGTTTTGGCTCCTGCTGCTGCTGCTGCCAACTCCAGGGTGTCATTCATCCAATTTTTGGGCTCCTGAAGCCAACCCCAGTGTCTCTTTAAAGTAATGTTTTGGCTCCTGCTGCTGCCAACTCCAGGGTGTGATTCATCCAATTTTTGGGCTCCTGAAGCCAACTCCAGTGTCTCTTTAAAGTAATGTTTGGGCTCCTGCTGCTGCTGCCAACTCCAGGGTGTGATTCATCCAATTTTGGGCTCCTGCTGCCAAATCCAGTGTCTCTTTCAAGCTATGTTTGGGCTCCTGCTGCTGCTGCCATCTCCAGGGTGTGATTCATCCAATTTTTGGGCTCCTGAAGCCAACCCCAGTGTCTCTTTAAAGTAATGTTTTGGCTCCTGCTGCTGCTGCCAACTCCAGGGTGTGATTCATCCAATTTTTGGGCTCCTGAAGCCAACCCCAGTGTCTCTTTAAAGTAATGTTTGGGCTCCTGCTGCTGCTGCTGCCAACTCCAGGGTGTGATTCATCCAATTTTTGGGCTCCTGAAGCCAACCCCAGTGTCTCTTTAAAGTAATGTTTGGGCTCCTGCTGCTGCTGCCAACTCCAGGGTGTGATTCATTCAATTTTGGGCTCCTGCTGCCAAATCCAGTGTCTCTTTAAAGTAATGTTTGGGCTCCTGCTGCTGCCAACTCCAGGGTGTGATTCGTCCAATTTTTGGGCTCTTGAAGCCAACCCCAGTGTCTCTTTAAAGTAATGTTTTGGCTGCTGCTGCTGCTGCTGCTGCTGCCGACTCCAGGGTGTGATTCATCCAATTTTTGGGCTCCTGAAGCCAACCCCAGTGTCTCTTTAAAGTAATGTTTGAGCTCCTGCTGCTGCTGCCAACTCCAGGGTGTGATTCATCCAATTTTGGGCTCCTGCTGCCAAATCCAGTGTCTCTTTAAAGTAATATTTGGGCTCCTGCTGCTGCTGCTTGCAAATGCAGGGTGTGATTCATCCAATCTTTGAGCTCCTGCAGCCAACTCCAGTGTCTCTTTCAAGCTATGTTTGGGCTCCTGCTGCTGCCAACTCCAGGGTGTGATTCATCCAATTTTTGGGCTCCTGAAGCCAACTCCAGTGTCTCTTTAAAGTAATATTTGTGCTCCTGCTGCTGCAGCTGCCAACTCCGGGGTGTGATTCATCCAATTTTTGGGCTCCTGAAGCCAACTCCAGTGTCTCTTTAAAGTTATATTTGTCCTCCTGCTGCTGCCAACTCCCGGGTGTGATTCGGCCAATTTTTGGGCTCCTGAAGCCAACCCCAGTGTCTCTTTAAAGTAATGTTTTGGCTCCTGGTGCTGCTGCTGCCAACTCCAGGGTGTCATTCATCCAATTTTTGGGCTCCTGAAGCCAACCCCAGTGTCTCTTTAAAGTAATGTTTTGGCTCCTGCTGCTGCTGCTGCCAACTCCAGGGTGTGATTCATCCAATTTTTGGGCTCCTGAAGCCAACTCCAGTGTCTCTTTAAAGTAATGTTTGGGCTCCTGCTGCTGCTGCCAACTCCAGGGTGTGATTCATCCAATTTTGGGCTCCTGCTGCCAAATCCAGTGTCTCTTTCAAGCTATGTTTGGGCTCCTGCTGCTGCTGCCATCTCCAGGGTGTGATTCATCCAATTTTTGGGCTCCTGAAGCCAACCCCAGTGTCTCTTTAAAGTAATGTTTTGGCTCCTGCTGCTGCTGCCAACTCCAGGGTGTGATTCATCCAATTTTTGGGCTCCTGAAGCCAACCCCAGTGTCTCTTTAAAGTAATGTTTGGGCTCCTGCTGCTGCTGCTGCCAACTCCAGGGTGTGATTCATCTAATTTTTGGGCTCCTGAAGCCAACCCCAGTGTCTCTTTAAAGTAATGTTTGGGCTCCTGCTGCTGCCAACTACAGGGTGTGATTCATCCAATCTTTGGGCTCCTGAAGCCAACTCCAGTGTCTCTTTAAAGTAATATTTGTCCTCCTGCTGCTGCCAACTCCAGGGTGTGATTCGTCCAATTTTTGGGCTCCTGAAGCCAACCCCAGTGTCTCTTTAAAGTAATGTTTTGGCTCCTGCTGCTGCCAACTCCAGGGTGTCATTCATCCAATTTTTGGGCTCCTGAAGCCAACCCCAGTGTCTCTTTAAAGTAATGTGTTGGCTCCTGCTGCTGCTGCTGCCAACTCCAGGGTGTGATTCATCCAATTTTTGGGCTCCTGAAGCCAACTCCAGTGTCTCTTTAAAGTAATATTTGTGCTCCTGCTGCTGCTGCTGCCAACTCCGGGGTGTGATTCATCCAATTTTTGGGCTCCTGAAGCCAACTCCAGTGTCTCTTTAAAGTAATATTTGTCCTCCTGCTGCTGCCAACTCCAGGGTGTGATTCGTCCAATTTTTGGGCTCCTGAAGCCAACCCCAGTGTCTCTTTAAAGTAATGTTTTGGCTCCTGCTGCTGCTGCTGCCAACTCCAGGGTGTCATTCATCCAATTTTTGGGCTCCTGAAGCCAACCCCAGTGTCTCTTTAAAGTAATGTTTGGGCTCCTGCTGCTGCTGCTGCCAACTCCAGGGTGTGATTCATCCAATTTTTGGGCTCCTGAAGCCAACCCCAGTGTCTCTTTAAAGTAATGTTTGGGCTCCTGCTGCTGCCAACTACAGGGTGTGATTCATCCAATCTTTGGGCTCCTGCTGCCAACCCCAGTGTCTCTTTAAAGTAATGTTTGGGCTCCTGCTGCTGCTGCCAACTCCAGGGTGTGATTCATCCAATTTTTGGGCTCCTGAAGCCAACCCCAGTGTCTCTTTAAAGTAATGTTTGGGCTCCTGCTGCTGCCAACTCCAGGGTGTGATTCATCCAATTTTTGGGCTCCTGAAGCCAACCCCAGTGTCTCTTTAAAGTAATGTTCAGGCTCCTGCTGCTGCTGCTGCTGCCATCTCCAGGGTGTGATTCATCCAATTTTTGGGCTCCTGAAGCCAACCCCAGTGTCTCTTTAAAGTAATGTTTGGGCTCCTGCTGCTGCTGCCAACTCCAGGGTGTGATTCATCCAATCTTTGGGCTCCTGCTGCCAACCCCAGTGTCTCTTTAAAGTAATGTTTGGGCTCCTGCTGCTGCCAACTCCAGGGTGTGATTCATCCAATTTTTGGGTTCCTGAAGCCAACCCCAGTGTCTCTTTAAAGTAATGTTTTGGCTCCTACTGCTGCTGCTGCCAACTCCAGGGTGTGATTCATCCAATCTTTGGGCTCCTGAAGCCAACCCCAGTGTCTCTTTAAAGTTATGTTTGGGCTCCTGCTGCTGCCAACTCCAGGGTGTGATTCATCCAATTTTTGGGCTCCTGAAGCCAACCCCAGTGTCTCTTTAAAGTAATGTTTGTGCTCCTGCTGCTGCTGCCAACTCCAGGGTGTGATTCATCCAATCTTTGGGCTCCTACTGCCAACCCCAGTGTCTCTTTAAAGTTATGTTTGGGCTCCTGCTGCTGCTGCCAACTCCAGGGTGTGATTCATCCAATCTTTGGGCTCCTGCTGCCAACCCCAGTGTCTCTTTAAAGTAATGTTTGGGCTCCTGCTGCTGCTGCTGCTGCTGCCAACTCCAGGGTGTGATTCATCCATTTTTTGGGCTCCTGCTGCCAACTCCAGTGTCTCTTTAAAGTTATGTTTGGACTCCTGCTGCTGCTACTGCCAACTCCAGGGTGTGATTCATCCAATTTTGGGGCTCCTGATGCCAACCCCAGTGTCTCTTTAAAGTAATGTTTTGGCTCCTGCTGCTGCCACCTCCAGGGTGTGATTCATCCAATTTTTGGGCTCCTGAAGCCAACCCCAGTGTCTCTTTAAAGTAATGTTTGGGCTCCTGCTGCTGCTGCCAACTCCAGGGTGTGATTCATCCAATTTTTGGGCTCCTGAAGCCAACCCCAGTGTCTCTTTAAAGTAATATTTGGGCTTCTGCTGCTGCCAACTCCAGGGTGTGATTCATCCAATTTTTGGGCTCCTGCAGCCAACCCCAGTGTCTCTTTAAAGTAATGTTTGGGCTCCTGCTGCTGCTGCTGCTGTTGCCGCCAACTCCAGGGTGTGATTCATCCAATTTTTGGGCTCCTGAAGCCAACCCCAGTGTCTCTTTAAAGTAATGTTTGGGCTCCTGCTGCTGCCAACTCCAGGGTGTGATTCATCCAATCTTTGGGCTCCTGCTCCAAACTCCAGTGTCTCTTTAAAGTAATGTTTGGGCTCCTGCTGGTGCTGCTGCCAACTCCAGGGTGGGATTCATCCAATTTTTGGGCTCCTGCTGCCAACTCCAGTTTCTCTTTAAAGTAATGTTTGGGCTCCTGCTGCTGCCAACTCCAGGGTGTGATTCATCCAATTTTTGGGCTCCTGAAGCCAACTCCAGTGTCTCTTTAAAGTAATATTTGGGCTCCTGCTGCTGCCAGCTCCAGGGTGTGATTCATCCAATTTTTGGGCTCCTGAAGCCAACTCCAGTGTCTCTTTAAAGTAATGTCTTGGCTCCTGCTGCTGCTGCTGCTGCCAACTCCAGGGTGTGATTCATCTAATTCTTGGGCTCCTGAAGCCAACTCCAGTGTCTCTTTAAAGTAATATTTGGGCTCCTGCTGCTGCTGCCAACTCCAGGGTGTCATTCATCCAATTTTTAAGCTCCTGAAGCCAACTCCAGTGTCTCTTTAAAGTAATATTTGGGCTCCTGCTGCTGCCAACTCCAGGGTGTGATTCATCCAATTTTTGGGCTCCTGAAGCCAACTCCAGTGTCTCTTTAAAGTAATGTTTGGGCTCCTGCTGCTGCTGCCAAGTCCAGGGTGTGATTCATCCAATTTTTGGGCTCCTGAAGCCAACCCCAGTGTCTCTTTAAAGTAATGTTTGGGCTCCTGCTGCCAACTCCAGGGTGTGATTCATCCAATTTTGGGCGCCTGCTGCCAAATCCAGTGTCTCTTTAAAGTAATATTTGGGCTCCTGCTGCTGCTGATTGCACCTGCAGGGTGTGATTCATCCAATCTTTGGGCTCCTGCAGCCAACTCCAGTGTCTCTTTCAAGCTATGTTTGGGCTCTTGCTGCTGCTGCTGCCAACTCCAGGGTGTGATTCATCCAATTTTTGGGCTCCTGCTGTCAACTCCAGTGTCTCTTTAAAGTTATGTTTGGGCTCCTGCTGCTGCTGCCAACTCCAGGGTGTGATTCATCCAATTTTTGGGCTCCTGAAGCCAACCCCAGTGTCTCTTTAAATTAATGTTTTGGCTCCTGCTGCTGCAAACTCCAGGGTGTGATTCATCCAATTTTTGGGCTCCTGAAGCCAACCCCAGTGTTTCTTTAAAGTAATGTTTTGGCTGCTGCTGCTGCTGCTGCTGCTGCCGACTCCAGGGTGTGATTCATCCAATTTTTGGGCTCCTGAAGCCAACCCCAGTGTCTCTTTAAAGTAATGTTTGGGCTCCTGCTGCTGCTGCTGCTGCCAACTCCAGGGTGTGATTCATCCAATCTTTGGGCTCCTGCTGCCAACCCCAGTGTCTCTTTAAAGTAATGTTTGGGCTCCTGCTGCTGCTGCCAACTCCAGGGTGTTATTCATCCAATTTTTGGGCTCCTGAAGCCAACCCCAGTGTCTCTTTAAAATAATGTTTGGGCTCCTGCTGCTGCTGCTGCCAACTCCAGGGTGTGATTCATCCGATCTTTGGGCTTCTGCTGCCAACCTCAGTGTCTCTTTAAAGTAATGTTTGGGCTCCTGCTGCTGCTGCCAACTCCAGGGTGTGAGTCATCCAATTTTTGGGCTCCTGCTGCCAACTCCAGTGTCTCTTTAAAGTTATGTTTGGGCTCCTGCTGCTGCCAATTTCAGGGTGTGATTCATCCAATTTTTGGGCTCCTGAAGCCAACCCCAGTGTCTCTTTAAAGTAATGTTTGGGCTCCTGCTGCTGCTGCCAAGTCCAGGGTGTGATTCATCCAATCTTTGGGCTCCTGCTGCCAACCCCAGTGTCTCTTTAAAGTAATGTTTGAGCTCCTGCGTCTGCTGCTGCCAACTCCAGGGTGTGATTCATCCAATTTTTGGGCTCCTGCTGCCAACTTCAGTGTCTCTTTAAAGTTATGTTTGGGCTCCTGCTGCCAACTCCAGGGTGTGAGTCATCCAATTTTTGGGCTCCTGAAGCCAACCCCAGTGTCTCTTTAAAGTAATATTTGGGCTCCTGCTGCTGCTGCCAACTCCAGGTTGTGATTCATCCAATCTTTGGGCTCCTGCTGCCAACCCCAGTGTCTCTTTAAAGTAATGTTTGGGCTGCTGCTGCTGCTGCTGCCAACTCCAGGGTGTGATTTATCCAATCTTTGGGCTCCTGCTGCCAACCCCAGTGTCTATTTAAAGTAATGTCTGGCCTCCTGCTGCTGCTGCTGCTGCCAACTCCAGGGTGTGATTCATCCAATTTTTGGGCTCCTGAAGCCAACCCCAGTGTCTCTTTAAAGTAATATTTGGGCTCCTGCTGCTGCCAACTCCAGGGTGTGATTCATCCAATTTTTGGGCTCCTGCAGCCAACCCCAGTGTCTCTTTAAAGTAATGTTTGGGCTCCTGCTGCTGCTGCTGCTGCCAACTCCAGGGTGTGATTCATCCAATTTGTGGGCTCCTGAAGCCAACTCCATTGTCTCTTTAAAGTAATGTTTGGGCTCCTGCTGCTGCTGCTGCCAACTCCAGGGTGGGATTCATCCAATTGTTGGGCTCCTGCTGCCAACTCCAGTGTCTCTTTAAAGTAATGTTTGGGCTCCTGCTGCTGCTTGCAACTCCAGGGTGTGATTCATCCAATTTTTGGGCTCCTGAAGCCAACCCCAGTGTGTCTTTCAAGCTATGTTTGGGCTCCTGCTGCTTGCAACTCCAGGGTGTGATTCATCCAATTTTTGGGCTCCAAAAGCCAACCCCAGTGTCTCTTTAAAGTAATGTTTGGGCTCCTGCTGTTGCTTGCAACTCCAGGGTGTGATTCATCCAATTGTTGGGCTCCTGAAGCCAACCCCAGTGTCTCTTTAAAGTAATGTTTTGGCTCCTGCTGCTGCAAACTCCAGGGTGTGATTCATCCAATTTTTGGGCTCCTGAAGCCAACCCCAGTGTCTCTTTAAAGTAATGTTTTGGCTCCTGCTGCTGCAAACTCCAGGGTGTGATTCATCCAATTTTTGGGCTCCTGAAGCCAACCCCAGTGTCTCTTTAAAGTAATGTTTTGGCTCCTGCTGCTGCAAACTCCAGGGTGTGATTCATCCAATTTTTGGGCTCCTGAAGCCAACCCCAGTGTCTCTTTAAAGTAATGTTTTGGCTGCTGCTGCTGCTGCTGCTGCTGCTGCTGCCAACTCCAGGGTGTGATTCATCCAATTTTTGGGCTCCTGCTGCCAACTCCAGTGTCTCTTTAAAGTTATGCTTGGGCTCCTGCTGCTGCTGCTGCCAACTCCAGGGTGTGATTCATCCAATTTTTGGGCTCCTGAAGCCAACCCCAGTGTCTCTTTAAAGTAATGTTTGGGCTCCTGCTGCTGCTGCTGCTTCTGCCAACTCCAGGGTGTGATTCATCCAATCTTTGGGCTCCTGCTGCCAACCCCAGTGTCTCTTTAAAGTAATGTTTGGGCTCCTGCTGCTGCTGCCAACTCCAGGGTGTTATTCCTCCAATTTTTGGGCTCCTGAAGCCAACCCCAGTGTCTCTTTAAAATAATGTTTGGGCTCCTGCTGCTGCTGCTGCCAACTCCAGGGTGTGATTCATCCGATCTTTGGGCTCCTGCTGCCAACCCCAGTGTCTCTTTAAAGTAATGTTTGGGCTCCTGCTGCTGCTGCCAACTCCAGGGTGTGATTCATCCAATTTTTGGGCTCCTGCTGCCAACTCCAGTGTCTCTTTAAAGTTATGTTTGGGCTCCTGCTGCTGCCAATTTCAGGGTGTGATTCATCCAATTTTTGGGCTCCTGAAGCCAACCCCAGTGTCTCTTTAAAGTAATGTTTGAGCTCCTGCGTCTGCTGCTGCCAAGTCCAGGGTGTGATTCATCCAATCTTTGGGCTCCTGCTGCCAACCCCAGTGTCTCTTTAAAGTAATGTTTTGGCTCCTGCTGCTGCAAACTCCAGGGTGTGATTCATCCAATTTTTGGGCTCCTGAAGCCAACCCCAGTGTCTCTTTAAAGTAATGTTTGGGCTCCTGCTGCTGCTGCTGCCGCCAACTCCAGGGTGTGATTCATCCAATTTGTGGGCTCCTGAAGCCAACCCCAGTGTCTCTTTAAAGTAATATTTGGGCTCCTGCTGCTGCTGCTGCCAACTCCAGGGTGTGATTCATCCAATTTTTGGGCTCCTGCAGCCAACCCCAGTGTCTCTTTAAAGTAATGTTTGGGCTCCTGCTGCTGCTGCTGCCAACTCCAGGGTGGGATTCATCCAATTGTTGGGCTCCTGCTGCCAACTCCAGTGTCTCTTTAAAGTAATGTTTGGGCTCCTGCTGCTGCTTGCAACTCCAGGGTGTGATTCATCCAGTTTTTGGGCTCCTGAAGCCAACCCCAGTGTGTCTTTCAAGCTATGTTTGGGCTCCTGCTGCTTGCAACTCCAGGGTGTGATTCATCCAATTTTTGGGCTCCAAAAGCCAACCCCAGTGTCTCTTTAAAGTAATGTTTGGGCTCCTGCTGCTGCTTGCAACTGCAGGGTGTGATTCATCCAATTTTTGGGCTCCTGCTGCCACCTCCAGTGTCTCTTTAAAGTTATGTTTGGGCTCCTGCTGCTGCTGCCAACTCCAGGGTGTGATTCATCCAATTTTTGGGCTCCTGCTGCCAACTCCAGTGTCTCTTTAAAGTAATGTTTGGGCTCCTGCTGCTGCTGCTGCCAACTCCAGGGTGTGATTCATCCAATTTTTGGGCTCCTGCAGCCAACCCCAGTGTCTCTTTAAAGTAATGTTTGGGCTCCTGCTGCTGCTGCCGCCAACTCCAGGGTGTGATTCATCCAACTTTTGGGCTCCTGAAGCCAACCCCAGTGTCTCTTTAAAGTAATGTTTGAGCTCCTGCGTCTGCTGCTGCCAAGTCCAGGGTGTGATTCATCCAATCTTTGGGCTCCTGCTGCCAACCCCAGTGTCTCTTTAAAGTAATGTTTTGGCTCCTGCTGCTGCAAACTCCAGGGTGTGATTCATCCAATTTTTGGGCTCCTGAAGCCAACCCCAGTGTCTCTTTAAAGTAATGTTTGGGCTCCTGCTGCTGCTGCTGCCGCCAACTCCAGGGTGTGATTCATCCAATTTGTGGGCTCCTGAAGCCAACCCCAGTGTCTCTTTAAAGTAATATTTGGGCTCCTGCTGCTGCTGCTGCCAACTCCAGGGTGTGATTCATCCAATTTTTGGGCTCCTGCAGCCAACCCCAGTGTCTCTTTAAAGTAATGTTTGGGCTCCTGCTGCTGCTGCTGCCAACTCCAGGGTGTGATTCATCCAATTGTTGGGCTCCTGCTGCCAACTCCAGTGTCTCTTTAAAGTAATGTTTGGGCTCCTGCTGCTGCTTGCAACTCCAGGGTGTGATTCATCCAGTTTTTGGGCTCCTGAAGCCAACCCCAGTGTGTCTTTCAAGCTATGTTTGGGCTCCTGCTGCTTGCAACTCCAGGGTGTGATTCATCCAATTTTTGGGCTCCAAAAGCCAACCCCTGTGTCTCTTTAAAGTAATGTTTGGGCTCCTGCTGCTGCTTGCAACTGCAGGGTGTGATTCATCCAATTTTTGGGCTCCTGCTGCCACCTCCAGTGTCTCTTTAAAGTTATGTTTGGGCTCCTGCTGCTGCTGCCAACTCCAGGGTGTGATTCATCCAATCTTTGGGCTCCTGCTGCCAACCCCAGTGTCTCTTTAAAGTAATGTTTGGGCTCCTGCTGCTGCTGCCGCTGCCAACTCCAGGGTGTGATTCATCCAATTTTTGGGCTCCTGCTGCCAACTCCAGTGTCTCTTTAAAGTAATGTTTGGGCTCCTGCTGCTGCTGCTGCCAACTCCAGGGTGTGATTCATCCAATTTTTGGGCTCCTGCAGCCAACCCCAGTGTCTCTTTAAAGTAATGTTTGGGCTCCTGCTGCTGCTGCCGCCAACTCCAGGGTGTGATTCATCCAATTTTTGGGCTCCTGAAGCCAACCCCAGTGTCTCTTTAAAGTAATGTTTGGGCTCCTGCTGCTGCTGCTGCCAACTCCAGGGTGGGATTCATCCAATTTTTGGGCTCCTGCTGCAAACTCCAGTGTCTCTTTAAAGTAATGTTTGGGCTCCTGCTGCTGCTGCTTGCAACTCCAGGGTGTGATTCAGCCAATTTTTGGGCTCCTGCTGCCAACTCCAGTTTCTCTTTAAAGTAATGTTTGGGCTCCTGCTGCTGCTTGCAACTCCAGGGTGTGATTCATCCAATTTTTGGGCTCCTGAAGCCAACCCCAGTGTGTCTTTCAAGCTATGTTTGGGCTCCTGCTGCTTGCAACTCCAGGGTGTGATTCATCCAATTTTTGGGCTCCAAAAGCCAGCCCCAGTGTCTCTTTAAAGTAATGTTTGGGCTCCTGCTGCTGCTTGCAACTCCAGGGTGTGATTCATCCAATTTTTGGGCTCCTGAAGCCAACTCCAGTGTCTCTTTAACCCTTTAAATGCCAAGCACGTAGTTTCTACGTGGTTGCTTCTCCAACCGTTAAGTGCCAAGCACGTAGAAACTACGTGCTTGGTATTTACCTACCTTCTGTCCATCGAGGGTCCCTGGGGCCTGTGTAGCTGGGCAGATCGTGTCCAGCGCCATCTTGGGGTCAGGTCCGGGTCACAGGAATGACGCTCATGTGACCCGGATTCTCAGGAGCCAATCGGAATGCAGCCTCCACGTCATCAGCCAGCGCCTGCACTAGCTGTATAAATAGCTGGTGCAGGCGCCATTTTCTTTCAGACCGGACCGTGTGCTCAGGTAAGGAGGTTGTTCTGGGGGTGGGGGTGGTGATTGGCGGTAGCGATCGCCGCCGATCGCCGCCGATCGGCTGCGGTTGGGGGGTCGGCGGCGATCGTGAGCGGTGTGCCCATTAGTGTGTGGTGTGGTGGGGTGGGGTGGGGGTAGTATAGGCAGTGTGGCATGCCCCTCCTCCCCATCCCCAGTGTCGCGATCGGCGGCGGGGGTGGGGGGGCGGCGGCGATCGTGGGTGATGTGCCCACTAAAATAAGTTGTGGTGTGGTGGGGGGGTATAGGCAGTGTGGCATACCCCTCCTCCCCATCCCCAGTGTCGCAATCGGCGGCGGGGGTGGGGGGGCGGCGATTGTGGGTGATGTGCCCACTAAAATAAGTTGTGGTGGGGTGGGGGGGTATAGGCAGTGTGGCATGCCCCTCCTCCCAATCCCCAGTGGTGGGCGTGGGGGTGGGGGGGCGGCGGCGATCGCGGGCGATGTGCCCACTAAAATAAGTTGTGGTGGGGTGGGGGGTATAGGCAGTGTGGCATGCCCCTCCTCCCCATCCCCAGTGTCGTGGGCGGGGGTGGGGGGGCACCGGTGATCGTGGGCGATGTGCCCACTAAAATAAGTTGTGGTGGGGTGGGGTGGGGGGGTATAGGCAGTGTGGCATGCCCCTCCTCCCCATCCCCAGTGTCAGGGGTGGGGGGGGGCGGCGGCGATCGTGGGCGATGTGCCCACTAGAATATGGTGGGGGGTATAGGCAGTGTGGCATGCCCCTCCTCCCCATCCCCAGTGTCGCGATCGGTGGCGGCGGCGATCGTGGGCGATGTGCCCACTAAAATAAGTTGTGGGGGGTATAGGCAGTGTGGCATGCCCCTCCTCCCCATCCCCAGTGTCGTGGGCGGGGGTGGGGGGCGCCGGCGATCGTGGGTGATGTGCCCACTAGAATAAGGTGTGGTGGGGTGTGGGGGGCTTCTCGGGGGGGTATAGGCAATGTGGCATGTCCCTCCTCCCCATCCCCAGTGTCGCGATCGGTGGTGGGGGGGCGGCGGCGATCGTGGGCGGTGTGCCCACTAGAATAAGTTGTGGGGTGGGGGGGCTTCTCGGGGGGGTATAGGCAGTGTGGCATGCCTTTCCTCCCCATCCCCAGTGTCGCGATCGGCGGCGGTGGGGGGCGGTGGCGATCGTGGGCGGTGTGCCCACTAGAATAAGTTGTTGTGGGGGGGGGTCGGTGGCGATAGGCAGTGTGGCATGCCCCTCCTCCCACTCCCCATCCCCAGTGTGGCATGCCCCTCCTCCCGCTCACCATGCGCTCTGGGGGGGGTTGGTGCCCCTCCTCCCGCTCACCATGCGCTCTGGGGGTGGGGGGGTTGGTGCCCCTCCTCCCGCTCCCAATCCCCAAGTGTGGCATGCCCCTCCTCCCGCTCACCATGCGCTCGTGGGGGTGGGGGGGTTGGTGCCCCTCCTCCCACTCACCATGTGCTCGTAGGGGTGGGGGGGTTGTTGCCCCTCCTCCCGCTCACCATGCGCTCGTGGGGGTGGGGGGGGTTGGTGCCCCTCCTCCCACTCCCCATCCCCAGTGTGGCATGCCCCTCCTCCCGCTCACCATGCGCTCTGGGGGGTTGGTGCCCCTCCTCCCGCTCTCCATGTGCTCGTAGGGGTGGGGGGGTTGGTGCCCCTCCTCCCGCTCACCATGCGCTCGTGGGGGTGGGGGGGGGATTGTTGCCCCTCCTCCCACTCCCCATCCCCAGTGTGTCATGCCCCTCCTCCCACTCCCCATCCCCAGTGTGGCATGCCCCTCCTCCCACTCCCCATCCCTAGTGTGGGATGCTCCTTCTCCCACTCCCCATCCCCAGTGTGGCATGCCCCTCCTCCCGCTCACCATGCGCTCTGGGGGGGTTGGTGCCCCTCCTCCCACTCCCCATCCCCAGTGTGGCATGCCCCTCCTCCCGCTCCCCATGCGCAGTTTGTACCTGCTGCCACTGATTTTTTTTGGGGGGGTGATCCTGTCATGCCTGTGATGGGGGGTTGCTGCCCCATTGCCTGCAACTAATCTTTCTGTTCACTTTCTTCATAGCCTGTGGATCGCTGTCGCCTTCTGTGGATCGCTGTCGCCTTCGGTGGATCGCTGTCGCCTCCTGTGGATCGCTGTCGCCTCCTGTGGATCGCTGTCGCCTCCTGTGGATCGCTGTCGCCTCCTGTGGATTGCTGTCGCCTTCTGTGGATCGCTGTCGCCTCCTGTGGATCGCTGTCGCCTCCTGTGGATCGCTGTCGCCTCCTGTGGATCGCTGTCGCCTCCTGTGGATGGATGTCGCCTCCTGTGGATGGATGTCGCCTCCTGTGGATCGTCGCCGCCTCCTGATCGTTGCCTCTGCTGCCACTGAATCGTCTCTGCCGCCACCGTTCTAGCCTCGTTTTCCTCCCCTTTGGTACCCAGTCCCCCTCTTTTCTTCTATTCCCCTCCCTCTCCCCCCTCTTTTCTCCTATTCCCCTCCCCCACCTGAAGCTGCACCGGACTCCACCGCTTCGCATTGTAACGTATTGGACATACACATTTACACAATAAGTTTGTTTTATTTTTTGTTTTTTTCTTACACTTTAGCTACACAGTGCACTTTTTTTTTCTTCAATTTAGGTACACTTTTTTTTGTAATAAACTGACTGCATTTTGATTTGTTTGTTTTTCTTCCTTAACATTGTGTTTTGTTTAGTTTTATTCTACTGTAACTGTACTGTGTAATTTTAATTTACTTTGTTTAGCCCTAGCCTTTACCCCTAGCCTTTTTTTTTTTCTTTCCAATCAGAATTGGATATGGCTGGGAGGAGGTTCACTGCTCAAGAAGCTGCGGCTTACTTGATGGCCTCTGACTCGGAGGACTTTAGTGAGTCAGGGTCAGAGTCAGGGTCAGAGTATCTGCCCTCAGAGTCAGAGAGTGGCTCCTCTACTGAGGAGACACGGCCATGCAGTGGTACCAGTACAGGTAGCCAACGTAGAAGGGCTAGTGCCACGCAAGATGAGGCCACGCTGGGGGAGAGTGTAGGGCAGGTGGAGGCATCGAGTGCTGCAGCTGGTCCAGGAGAGCCGGCGTGGAGGCCTCCTAGTAATTATTCCCCCGATATTCCCCCCTTTAATTCGGTCCCTGGAGTCAACATAGACACAAGTAACTTAAGTCTTGTTGACTTCTTCTATCTGTTTGTTACAGAGGCCATCCTACAGGATATGTGGCTTGATGCAGAGCCTCCCCGTTCAGCTATCCCGTGCATTTTCCCGTTGGTTTTGGCCTTTGATCGGGTCAGGAAAGGGTGCTACGTTGATTTTAGTGTGCGTTTATGCGCTCAGGTGTGCGCTCAGCCGCCTTTCCGATTGTCGGCTCGCATGAGGCTGTTTCCCGGGAAAACGGACGCCTCGTTCATTGGTCCGTTTTTTTCAGTGATGCAGAGCCTTGATTTCCTATTGAAATCACCCTAATAAAACGGGGCCCTCTTATGTAAGTAGTATTCCCCAGACTTTTTAAATCAGAGTACAGGTTGGATGTGCATGTAGTCTCATTACAAATGTCCTTTCCTCCCACCCTACCCCGCTCACCTATTTGTCCCTCTTTTCTATTGTTGCAATGCACACCTTTTTTTAATTTTTTTTGTTTTTTGGTTTTAGGGCAGGAGACTCTGCCTATCCTTTGGTCCCCTGGATGAAGACCCCCATCCTGCACCGATCTTCACAGGCAGAGGAGCGCGACAATACTGCCCCCAGGAGGACTCGCTCTGTGTTGGAGCCAGGCTTTGTTCTCTACACTACAATAGACGCCTGCAACGGTCCTAAACCTAATCATGGCTTGTGGGCTACTCCACCACCTTTAGTTTCAGCCCTCCCCACCCCTCCTTTTTCTTGCACCCAAAGTGGCACTGCGCAAACCATATGTGCACAACTAGTGTTTAGTGTTTTTTCAGAGACCACAATTTTTTGGTTTTTTTTATTTTTTTTTTATTTTTCAAAAAATTTTGTTTTGTCATTTGTTTTTTTGGTCCCAAAAGAAAAATTACACGTGGGCAGAGAAAATGTATTCCCCACAAATTAGTGGTATGTTGGGTTGCATGGTGACGAGGAATGATGTTGTGCCTGCAAATTGGCTGCAATGTGGGTCAGGCTTTGATTAATCTCAGTCATATGGCTGGTTAGGGCAGAGATATTGCTGTTTAATACCTCTACTTGGGCGCTGAGGTTTGTGAGTTGGGTGCACACAGTCTCATTGAATTGCTGTGTTGTCGCAGCAAAGGCAATATTTTCCTGCCTCCATGTTTCCTCCAAAATTTGAAGTTGCCTTCTTTGGGAAATATGGCGTCTAGACTGGGTAGGAGCAGTGGGACGGGTGGTTGGTTCTGGTTCCGAAGGTGGTTGTGGATGTGGTGGCTGTGCCGGGGTTGCCTGCGTTGCTGCCACTGGTGCAGTAGTGGTTAGTGACATATGTGGGGTGTCCTCCTCCAAATCTCGTATATGGTCGATGATGGGTGGCCTTCCTGTGGTCTGTTAAGAAATATAGCATCCTTTTAGTTTATTTCTGTCCACAAAAGCTCGCAAATATCAATGTTAAAAGTACACATCAAGGCCCATTGACTTACCTCATCGCAATCCACAATTTGGGTTTGTGGTGTAGAAGCCTGGTGTGCCCTTGGCCTCGGCGCTAACGCAGGGGTTTGGGGGCCTGGTGTGTCCTGTTGACTTGGTCCTTAGTATGTAGATAGGAAGATTAGGTAAATGGCCAAGTACAGTGTGTTGTGTAGCATAACACTGCCTTCTTGAACTTTTTGTACTAGGTCATGGCAAAATCAGACTCACCTTGGGACCTTACATTCCGGTCTGTGTCTTGTGCCTCTGCCAGTCCCTGGATGCTGGCCGGGTGTATGAATGTATATACATGTTCCTCGGCGGGCGTAAGGATAATTTTAGTGGGTAAGCCACCCCCTGTCTGTTGGCTGGGGAAGATTAAATTACACCTAATAAGTGTTACATCCTTTTAACAATGTGACTAAAAATTGTCCATTACCTCTGCTGACGGCGCATGTCCATTTTTTTTTTGCTGTAGTATTTCAGGTCCCCAAATTTCCTTTTTATTTGCTGAATATCTCTCCGGACTGATCCCACACTATTGACCTGCCTGCAAATATTAGTCCAGATTTCCATCTTAGCCTGCTTTGTGGTTGTTTTGGAGGTGCGTCCAAATAGGGCATCATAATGTTCGCAAACTGCATTTGCCACCGCCATGCTTTGAGCATCGCAAAATCGGGCAGTTAGTGAGCCACGCCGTAGTTGTCTGCCACATGGGTGTGTGGTCTCCCCTGCCTCTGAGGAAATTGATGGTTGGGTATCTGGGGAGTCGTGTGTGCTTCTTTGGCTTATGGGGGAGGGGGATGTTGTGTGTGTGCTTCTCTGGCTTAATGTCTGGGTTCCTGTTGAGCTATCAGATGTGGAGCTGCATGTGGAATCTGAGGTACTGGAATTGGGGGAACCAGAGGGTGGAGGTGGAGGGGTGGGTGACCTGGGTGGGGTGGTGGTTTTTGCAATGCGCTTACCCTTGCTTATGTGTTTGGATTTGTGGGTATGCTTGGTGTGTGGAGGTGGAGGATGCTGCATGGTCTGACTAGATGGGGTACCCTTGTGTGTGCGTGGTTTTTTTGCAGGTGGTGGTGAATGGGTTAATGTACCCTTGGTCCTACGTTTTTTGGAATGTGCCTGTTTGTGTGGAGTATCCACCGTTTTAGTGGGGGCATGTTCGGCATGTGTCTGGTGCCTGCTCTTCTGTCTTGTGGAGGATGAGGCATGTGTGCGGCTGCTATGTGCCTCGGCCCTTGGTTGGCTCTTTTTGCTCCCTTTAGGTCTGCCCATATTGATATGGTATCCAACACAGAGCTGAGTGCCTTGTGCTTTAAATATGTTTTCCGCGTGGCCGTGGTCAACAGCGGGTGCGCGCCCGCAATCTTTACCTCGGAGCAGGACGACATCATCATGGATGTGAGTATGCGCGCGTGCGTTTATGTGCGCGCACACATTCCTTGTAATAAAAAAAAAAAAAAACACCAGAATAGTCTGAAACAACTTCGTTTTTCAGGTTACATACAAGCCCACCTTAGTTTAACACATGTACGCAGCTCAAAACTAGGCTACATGCAGATAGAAGAACTAGGGCAATGTGAGGCAGCAAGAGGTTCAAAAAGTGACTTTAGTTAGGCCAGCAAACTTGTTAATGCTTTTTGTGTACATGAGACAACAACAGTCTCTAATATCAGTGTCTTTGTCAAGCAAACAGATTCACAGCAGCAACCAAGGGAGCAAGAATGGAGCCTCCGCCCCTGAAGCAATATGCGCCTAAAACATGGTAAGTGGCGTTTTTGGGTACCAAAGTAAATGAACCAACAAATCCATTGGCCACAAAATGTAAAAACCAAAAAAAACAACCAAAGACTTTGTCTAAAAAGCCCTTAAAGCGGACCTTCACTCAGAATAAGTCTATCTTATATGTTTCCCACACCCTGTACATAAAGTTTGCCCACCTTCAAAATCATCCTACCTGCACCTAGTGCATGTTATGAGGCTTTCAACATCCAAGATGGCGGATTATGGAAGCCGCCATCTTATCAGGCAGCCTGCAAACAGGAAGTGCCTTCTAACTGTGCTGCTCTGCATTCTGGGATTGCTGACCTTTTCAAGAGGTCTCTGCTCTGTGTGAGCAAAGCACAGCTATAACCCACCCCCTGTACCTTATCCCACTCTCCTCTCCTCAGTAAGTGTGATGCTTCTGAGTCAAGATGGCGGCGGCCGTATACTAAATTCCTGAACTGAGTTGCAGCCCAGTGGTGGAAAGAATAATTATTGATTGACTAAAAAATGACTATCTATTATTTTGAGATGCTGCGGAATCTTTGGTTAAGAGTTTGGCCTTTTCAGTGAAAAACGCAGAAGGTCCGGTTTACAAAGGGCCCCAAAAAAACCACGCACAACCAAACCAAATAAACAATGCAAAACTAATGTTGTTTTTCATTCACAGAATTCAATTTCAAACGCTGGAATAAAATAAAAAAAAAAAAAAAAAAGAAAGTTGTGTTTCCTGCAAATGTACAATCACACATTTCCATGACACAAAAAGTTTAGATATGGTACAATAAATCCAAAACAATCAGAAAGAATTAAGGTATGCATTAATGGCAAGAAAAAAGGAACACAAAGGAGATTAAGGTATGCATTAATGGCAAGGAAAAGGAAGAACCCAAATTTATTGTTCCCAAAAAAATATGTGTCAAATTGGCAGTGGTTGCCATATGTATATTCCAATGGAGTTTGAGGAATGTGCGCTTGCGTGTAGCCAGATTGGCAACTGAAGAGCCATGGAGATGTAAGTATACTTGCTAAAACCACCAAAATGGAAGGTCAAATACGACGGAAACCAAGCAGGTACGTTCAAAATGCAAGGAAAAATCAGGGAAAAACGGCCCGCCCGTGTGAACGTGAACGGAAGCCCCGATCAAATTGAAGGCACCCGAGAGAGCAAAAAAAGCTTTCCGAGTAAAGTGAAATTGACGGATCAGTTAGGGAGCCATTCCGACGGAGGCTCTGCATCACATTTGAGCCACGATTCAAACGGGAGCCCCGGACAATCGGAGGGTTTTAAGGGCAGTTCAGAGGAGGCTCTGCATCAGGCCCATGGTCCTCTATACAAACCGCTATGCTGAGCAGGTCATGGCACAAAACCCCCAACAGAGGCACGCCCGAGCTCAGGCATGGCACCCCACCAATATAGGTGAGATGAGAAAATTTTGGGGGCTCACTTTGGCAATGGGTCTAATCAGAAAATTTAGCCTAGCATCATACTGGGATACCCATTCCATATTGGCAACACCCTTATTTCCGGCCATAATGTCCAGAAACCGGTATCAAATTTTACTACGGTTTCTACATTTCAACGACAACGCCACTGCTGTTCCTCGTGATATGCCCGGTCATGACAGGCTTCATAAAATACGGCCCCTAGTTGAAAGCCTGTCAGAGCGCTTTGCAGATGTTTACACCCCCTCCCAAAATTTAACTATCGATGAGTCACTTCTGCTTTTTAAGGGGCGCATTATATTTCGGCAATATATCCCTAGCAAGCGTGCCCGCTATGGGATAAAGTTTTATAAATTGTGCGAAAGTACGACCGGGTACACAAAATTTTTTAGAATCTATCAAGGAAGGGACACGCAACTAGACCCACCTGGCTGTCCCCTTGATTTGAGTGTCAGTGGCCGGATCGTTTGGGACCTCATCACCCCACTACTCGGGAGGGGGTACCACTTATATGTGGATAATTTTTATTCCAGCGTCGCCCTGTTTAGAGCCCTTTACACCTTAGACACTCCCGCCTGCGGCACAGTCAACCGCAACCGGAAAGGCTTGCCAAGCGCATTGCTAAATAAACAACTGAAGCGTGGGGAGTCTTACGCCCTGAGAAGTGATGAGCTCCTGGCCGTTAAATTTATGGATAAAAAGAATGTGTTCATGCTGACTACCATCCACGACCAGTCAGTAACAAGTGTAAGGCAACGTGGTCCCCAAGCCCCAACCCAAAAGCCACATTGTATCAGAGATTACAACAAGTTCATGGGTGGCGTGGATAAAACCGACCAAATTCTCTACTACAACGCCACCCGAAAATCGCGAGCCTGGTACAAAAAAGTTGCAATTCATTTGATCCAGTTAGCAACTTTTAACAGCTTCATTGTCTTCAAGGCAGCCGTACCAGGCTCCAATTTGACCTTTATCCAGTACCAGCAGCAGTTACTCCCTGCTTTGCTTTTTGGGCATGGTGAGGAGCCACCAGACTTAGCTGGTAGTGACAATGAGTGCAGGCTAATTGGAAAGCACTTTATAAAGTGCATTCCCTCCACCGATAAAAAAAAAGTATTCCCAAAAGGCCTGCAGGGTATGTAGGAAGCGTGGCATTAGGAAGGATGCGCGGTACTACTGCCCGACATGTCCCAGCCAACTAGGTCTGTGTTTTGATAATTGTTTTGAAATTTATCGTACTCAGTTGGATTTTTGATTTATTTTACTTTTTTTCTGCATACCCCTGCCCTGCCACGCTCCGCTGAAACTGAAGCAGGACACAGGTTACAAAGGCAGAAAACACTTACCTCGCCTGCAGGCAAGCGCCAGCTACTTGGTGGCCAGTACGACCGTCCCAGTGGTCGTACTGGCCCCGGGGAACGGCACTAAACGGTGGGCATTGTAAGGATTTTTTTTTCTCTGTAACTCCCCGCCTTAGCACCAGGGGAGGGTGGCAGGGTTAGCCTGAGACTGGACCTCCACTATAATGTTTACGCTCTGTGTGGTCAGTATATAAAGCGCTGGAGCAAGAGCAGCTTGGATATTTGTGACACATGATGATTAAAATGTGGGCCCAGTTTCAGGATCTTGATGACTGATCTTATAATCTGATGTCACAGCTACTATATCCTAATTGCACCTCACAGCTAACCCTGACTGCAGCTCTTGGTACCGTCAAGAAATGTGGGTTGTTTTGTGTGTCTTTTATAGAACATGCTATACTTTTGGGTGTTCGGCAACCCTAACCTTCAAAGTAGCTTTGCATGTTGGATATTGCTCTGTTCAGTGGACCTTGCAGTTTCAGATTTAGCTAGTTTTTGCATATTGATTTTTTTTTTATTAAAATGTGGTGTGGATTGTGTTTTTTTTAGTATTTTTGCAGGGAAATGCTGTACCTGCACGTGACGCCTGTGAATTCTGCAAGAGTTTTGAAAGAAAACATCTCCCACTACAATTAAGCCAGAGCACTCTAAAGCTTGAGGTATGTACTTTCAAAGGATATATGGTTTGTGGGGGGTATTTTATATGTAAAGGGTCGTTTTGGTTAAAGTGTAAGGTGCGCACTTTGTCAGCAAAGCTGAAAAAATGATGTGAAATGACCTTTACGCGCATGCTTTCGTTTTGGGTGTTTGGCGACCCTACCCTGCGAAGTAGCTATGCATGTTGGGTGTTCTGTTCAGGGGACCTTGCGCTCTCAGATTTAGTGTGTTTTTTCTTGTTGGGATATTATTTTTTTATTAAAATGTGGTGTGGATTGTGTTTTTTTAGTATTTTTGCAGGGAAATGCTGTGCAACCAATGAATTCTTCACATGTTTGCGTCCAGAAAATTGCGCCCACAACTACCAGCCTGGTACGCCTAGAAAGATTAAGATGTCTGCTTTCAGGGAATATATGGTTTGTGGGGGGTATTTTATATGTAAAGGGTCGTTTTGGTTAAAAAAGTGTAAGGTGCGCACTTTGTCAGCAGAGCTGAAAAAATGATGTGAAATGACCTTTACGCGCATGCTTTCGTTTTGGGTGTTTGGCGACCCTACCCTGCGAAGTAGCTATGCATGTTGGGTGTTGTTCTGTTCAGAGGACCTTGCGCTCTCAGATTTAGTGTGTTTTTTCTTGTTGGGATATTATTTTTTTATTAAGATGTGGTGTGGATTGTGTTTTTTTAGTATTTTTGCAGGGAAATGCTGTGCAACCAATGAATTCTTCACATGTTTGCGTCCAGAAAATTGCGCCCACAACTACCAGCCTGGTACGCCTAGAAAGATTAAGATGTCTGCTTTCAGGGAATATATGGTTTGTGGGGGGTATTTTATATGTAAAGGGTCGTTTTGGTTAAAAAAGTGTAAGGTGCGCACTTTGTCAGCAGAGCTGAAAAAATGATGTGAAATGACCTTTACGCGCATGCTTTCGTTTTGGGTGTTTGGCGACCCTACCCTGCGAAGTAGCTATGCATGTTGGGTGTTGTTCTGTTCAGAGGACCTTGCGCTCTCAGATTTAGTGTGTTTTTTCTTGTTGGGATATTATTTTTTTATTAAGATGTGGTGTGGATTGTGTTTTTTTAGTATTTTTGCAGGGAAATGCTGTGCAACCAATGAATTCTTCACACGTTTGCGTCCAGAAAGTTGAGCCCACAACTACCAGCCTGGTACGCCTAGAAAGGTTAAGATGTGTACTTTCAGGGAATATATAGTTTGTGGGGGGTATTTTATATGTAAAGGGTCGTTTTGGTTAAAAAAGTGTAAGGTGCGCACTTGATGTGAAATGACCTTTACGCGCATGCTTTCGTTTTGGGTGTTTGGCGACCCTACCCTGCGAAGTAGCTATGCATGTTGGGTGTTGTTCTGTTCAGGGGACCTTGCGCTCTCAGATTTAGTGTGTTTTTTCTTGTTGGCATATTATTTTCTTTAGAAGAATGTGGTTTTGATTCTGCTTATTTATATTTTTTTAGGAAAACCCGCTGCAATCAAGTTATTTGCCGTAGGACTACTTGAAGAAAGCTCTGCACATAACAACAAGCCTGGTACTCCTTGAAAGCTTGAGGTGTGTACTTTCATGGAATATATAGTTTGTGGGGGGTATTTCAAATGTAAAGGGTCGTTTTTCTTGAAAAACTGCAAGATGCGCATAGCCGTTGTATTTTATCTGAAAATCTCCTAAAGCACTGTCTCAATTTGGGGGAGTCTCCTGGGCAGGAAAGGGTGTCTAACAATACATATGTGGTACCATTGTAACCGGGAGAAATTGGGCTTTTACACGCAATACAATTTTATTGATAAAATTTAATTTTTTACTTACAAAAAACACTACACAATGTAAAAAATAGCATTTTTTTATTTTTTTACCACATATTTCACCCCAAAATATTGCTTAAGTACTGAAAAAATTCAAAACAGGCTATTCTATGTTAAAGCCCAAATTGTGCCAAAAAAAACAATATATAATTTTCCTAGGAAATCCCCAAACATTCCTTCAAAAATTACACTTAAACATGCAGAGCACAAAATGGTGAAAAATGGTCTGGCAACAAAGGGTGACAAAATCTCCAGGTAGGCTGGCACTTAAAGGGTTAAAGTAATGTTTGGGCTCCTGCTGCTGCTGCTGCCAACTCCAGGGTGTGATTCATCCAATTTTTGGGCTCCTGCTGCCAACTCCAGTGTCTCTTTCAAGCTATGTTTGGGCTCCTGCTGCTTGCAACTCCAGGGTGTGATTCATCCAATTTTTGGGCTCCTGCTGCCAACTCCAGTGTCTCTTTAAAGTAATATTTGGGCTCCTGCTGCTTCTGCTTTAAACTCCAGGGTGTGATTTAGGGATGAGCGAATCGATCCGGACGAACCCGGATTCGATCCGAATTTCAGGAAAAATTCGTTTCGGATCGAATCCGAATTTCCCCGCGATTCGATCGCTCAAAGTTTTCCTTTAACATCCATTCATTTATATTTACAGGCATTCTAAGATGGTGGACGGGACATGTCTGGACATCTATCCCGCGCCAGTGCAAGCTGGGGCAGTCACATGCAGCCTATCATCAGCCAGCAAGCCCGGTGACGTCACAGCGCTATTTAAGTCGGCCATCTTGCTTTTCCTTCCTCATTTCTCTATTGCATTCGTGAGAGACAGAACGCTGTGTAGCTGAGGGAGAGACAGTTAGACAGGCAGGGACAGACAGGGACAGGCTGGAGACAGGCAGGAGACAGACAGGAGACAGACAGAAAGTCAGCGAAAAACCGGGAAAGGAAGGAAAAATCGGAGGCTGTCACAGGGAGATTTTTTTTTTTTTTTTCATCCAGCCTGACAGGCTTTGTTAGCATTTTCAGGCTGCTTATACTAACTAACTGTGCATATATACTGAACTGATCTTAAGTCTGCTGTGGGGCATCCCATTCTGTGACTACAGCAGCCTCTGTTTAAGACCATATAACCATTTGCACTTATTATAATTGAAATTAGCCCTGATAAAGACACTTTTGCTGGGCATAGCACTACTGGATCTTTTTTTGGGGCATCCCATTCTGTGACTACAGCAGCCTCTGTTTAAGACCATATAACCATTTGCACTTATTATAATTGAAATTAGGCCTGATAAAGACACTTTTGCTGGGCATAGCACTACTGGATCTTTTTTTGGGGCATCCCATTCTGTGACTACAGCAGCCTCTGTTTAAGGCCATATAACCATTTGCACTTATTATAATTGAAATTAGCCCTGATAAAGACACTTTTGCTGGGCATAGCACTACTGGATCTTTTTTTGGGGCATCCCATTCTGTGACTACAGCAGCCTCTGTTTAAGACCATATAACCATTTGCACTTATTATAATTGAAATTAGCCCTGATAAAGACACTTTTGCTGGGCATAGCACTACTGGATCTTTTTTGGGGCATCCCATTCTGTAACATACCATTAGCCTCTGCATTTACTGTAAGCTGCACAGTTATTTAAAGAAATTTGGCCTGTATGAGCCTGCTAACACACTGCTGCTGTGTGCATATATACTGATCTCAAGTCTGCTTGGGGCATCCCATTCTGTAACATACCATTAGCCTCTGCATTTACTGTAAGCTGCACAGTTATTTAAAGAAATTTGGCCTGTATGAGCCTGCTAACACACTGCTGCTGTGTGCATATATACTGATCTCAAGTCAGCTTTGGGGCATCCCATTCTGTAACATACCATTAGCCTCTGCATTTACTGTAAGCTGCACAGTTATTTAAAGAAATTTGGCCTGTATGAGCCTGCTAACACACTGCTGCTGTGTGCATATATACTGATCTCAAGTCTGCTTGGGGCATCCCATTCTGTAACATACCATTAGCCTCTGCATTTCCTGTAAGCTGCACAGTTATTTAAAGAAATTTGGCCTGTATGAGCCTGCTAACACACTGCTGTTGTGTGCATATATACTGATCTCAAGTCTGCTTGGGGCATCCCATTCTGTAACATACCATTAGCCTCTGCATTTACTGTAAGCTGCACAGTTATTTAAAGAAATTTGGCCTGTATGAGCCTGCTTACACACTGCTGCTGTGTGCATATATACTGATCTCAAGTCTGCTTGGGGCATCCCATTCTGTAACATAACATAACCTACCTACCATACTAAGCAGCTCTCTTATTTAAACTAAGCAGGCCTCTTGGAGGCTGATTGTCCACTTTTGGGTGTGCATTTATATTCAGTTTCATATACAGTGGGGTATCCCAATTTGTAAGATAACCTACCCCAACCATGTAAACTAAATAGGCCTGTTGCAGCCTGAGTTTCTCTGCTTGCGTATGGCCTGCATTACAATCTGTCTCTTTCAATGACACTGCTGCCTGGGATATCCCAATTTGTAAGATAACCTACCCCAACCATGTAAACTAAAGGTTACGTCCTTCCAGAAGGAAAACTTATGCCGAACACTATTTTTGTTAGGGGCATTGACCTTTGGATTGATCAGCATGAAATTAATTTTTTTTTTTCAAAGTATGGCGCTGTAAAGAAGGTCAAAATTATGTCTCATACTTGGATTATTGTTACTTTTTGTTCAGCTTGAAATATAACAGGCCACACGGACATGCCAAGGCACATGCTATTTTAAACCTATCTGTTATACAACATAAGCGTTGATCAGCATCAGCTGCTTTATTAAGCTACTTCAGTTTGCACTTGTTTTTGACTGCTTTTAATAAACCAGGCCGCAGGGCACCCCAAAGCTGCACCTTGCACCCTATCTGGTATACAACATAAGCGTTGATCAGCATCAGCTTCATTAAAGCTACTTCAGTTTGCACTTCCTTTTTGACTGCTTTCATTTAACCAGGCCGCAGGGCACCCCAAAGCTGCACGTTGCACCCTACCTGTTTATACAAAATAAGCATCTACAGCCTCAGCTTTATTAAGTTATTGCATTTTAAATTGGTTTTGGTCTGCTTTAAATACACCAGGCCGCAGGGCATCCCAAACCTGCATGTTGCACCCCATCTGTTATACTAAATAAGCGTTGATCAGCATCAGCTTTATTAAGCTATTGCATTTTGCATTGGTTTTTGTACTGCTGCCAAAACACTAGCCCATATGGGCATCCCAAACCAGCACATGTCACCCTATCTGTTATACTAAATAAGCTTCTACAGGCCCTTTTTTTATTTATTTATTTTTATTTATATAGAGCTGCAATAGCTTATATTGTGAGGTAAATTTGCCATTTTGCAGCATAATATAGAGCAGCCCCTGTGTAAATCTGAGGGGCAATAGCTTATATAGTGAGGTAAATTTGCCATTTTGCTTCGTTATATAGAGCAGCCCAGTTGCCATCTAAATCAACTACTGTCCGGCCAGTACAGCTTTTCCAGGGCAAACTCTGCTAGTTGCGGACACAAGTCAAGTTTGGCTTCCCAGCAAATCCAGTGGATCCTGAAGGTGTGTTGGCATGGTCATGTCAAGGTATGACATGACCTGCTGTTTGAGGTCCAGCTCCAGGTCTTCCTGCTGCTCATGAGTAGACTCACTATGCGGGTGTAGAAAGCTACTCACTAGCGACTGAAGACTGAGGCTGCTGCTGATGGAGCTGCTGCTGCTGCTGCTCCTTCCACCCCCCCAGCAGCCATGGCAGTGGAAGGTGATCGCAGAGGTCCCCCCGAGTCAGACCTGCCGGAGTATGGGCCATGGCGCAGATAGACATCGCCCAACTGACTACGTGGGATGTCTCTGTAGTAGGTCAGTTTGTCCTCCCTCTCAGTGGGCGTAAAAAATGCCCCCATTTTGTGCCGGAAGCGAGGGTCCAATAAGTTGGAGAGCCAGAAGTCTTCCCGCTGACAAATGGAGACAATTCTGCGCTCACTAGTACGCAAGCATGTGAGCATGCATTGTGCCATTTGTGCAAGTGACTCGGAGGGACTACCTGTCTCCATCTCCACTGTAAACTGCCACGGTGTGTCTGGGTCCTCTGTCTCGCCTTCCTCACAACCCTCTAGCTCCTGTGGCTGCTCCTGCTCCTCCTCTCCTGTCAGATGACTAGATAAAATGGTCATTTTGTGAAACCTAAACTGTGGTTTGCTGTGCCCCACCCCCTCCTCCTCCTCCACTTCAGCCCCCACAGGCTTCATGTGGCTGTGAAATGTATGTGCCATGTCTCCAGTGCCCTGACCAGCCATGGTTTCCAACATGTGTTGTAGTACATGAAGCAGTGGAATCTCATCGTTCATCTCATAGTCCTGGCAACTGACTAATAACGTAGCTTCCTCAAAGGGCCTGAGCAAACGGTCGGTGTCACGTATGAGCTGCCAATGGTTTACATTGAATTTACACAGGGGTGTCCCCCTATCCGTTTGGATCATCCAGAAATCCGTGATGGCTTTTCTCTGTTCCTATAGTGCAGTGGTCCTCAACCCTGTCCTCAAGGCCCACCAACATGTCATGTTTTTTGGATCTCCAAATAGCCAGCTCTATTGCTCTGCAGCTGCACTAATTACTCCACCTGTGCATCTTTGTGGAGATATGCAAAACCTGGCCTGTTGGTGGGCCTTGAGGACAGGGTTGGGGACCACTGCTATAGTGGATCCTGCATATGGAGGGTGGAATTCCAACGGGTGGAAACATCGCAAATCAGACTATGGTGGGGTACACCGTTGTGACGCTGAGGCTCAATAAGGTTGTGCTTGGTGGTGTAGGAGTGCCAGAAGTGCATGCTAACTTTCTTTCCTGTTCTTTCAGATGGAGGCAAGACTTCAAAACTAGACTGAACACGTGTGCCATGTCAGGACGCATGACTCTGGCTTCCTTGTCGCAGCGCAAACAAGATGTTCTTCCAAGTGTAATGCAGCAGGCTGGACTTATGGTGACGCTGTCTGAGAGGAGAAATCCCTCAGACATCAAGATTAAAAATTCCAAGAATTTTTGAGGGCTAATTATTCAGAGGCAAATGATAGCTAGTTGTTTCTGATTTAATTACAAGGTGGAAACACACCCTCAAACAAAACTTCACTTTGGCAATACTATTGCATTTGTCTATTCATAATTTTATGTATATATACTAACTAACCTACTTTTTCTCCACAGGATTGTGGATGCAACATGAAAAACTGACACATCGCTGAGTAGCTGATTTTTCCTATCAACAGTCCCAAATAATTCACTGCTGCTGCTGCCGCCACCACCGCAGACTCCAGGGACCCTCTTCCACTACCTCGGCTTGCAACACCTCCTCCCACGACACTCTCATCACTAATTGCCGGCTAGTGGAAGAAGAGGCGAGTGTCTCCTCCACTTCTTGGCTGGGCAGTAGCTGCTGAATTTTATGATTATCAGATCTTCATCAATGGATAGTGGAGCTGAACTCAAAGCATAACAGACAGACAACAGACAGTTGACTGGGGGTGTCAGATGCCACTTGTGATGCAGTGGACTGCTTTTGCAGCACTTCCAGACAAAGTTGCTTCATTGGCTGACACAATGACTGGTAAAGCTGTGGAACATATGGTTTAAAAGCAAAAATAACCATTTGTTTTTATATGAAAAAGACCCTGGTTTATACATAGTTTTTTTTTTTTCCAGAGACTGCCCTGCGTGGAAATGAATGGCGCATGGATCATCCAAGCTTTCCTCCCAACAATGCCTGATGTATTCCAGTAGATTGATGACGGGGCCAGACCTACACTAAAGAAAGATGGATCGTGCAAACCAGATTTAAGGCGCTGCTCTCCAGTTACAGACATTCCTCCGCATCGGACCACAAGTAAGTATTGATAAAAAATCCTTTGCGTTACTCTTACTTTTTATTAATATTCTTCGGATAAGACGGATCAGACATGATTCCAGATTAAAAATTCCAAGAATTTTTGAGGGCTAATTAGTCAGAGGCAATGATACCTTCTTGTTTCTGATTTAATTAAAAGGTGGAAACACACCCTCAAACAAAACTTCACTTTGGCAATACTTTTGCATTTGTTTATTCATAATTTTATGTAGATATTACTAACTAAGCTACTTTTTCTCCACATGACTCTCCACAGGGTGTGATTCATCCAATTTTTGGGCTCCTGAAGCCAACCCCAGGGTCTCTTTAAAGTAATGTTTGGGCTCCTGCTGCTGCCAACTCCAGGGTGTGATTCATCCAATTTTTGGGCTCCTGAAGCCAACTCCAGTGTCTCTTTAAAGTAATGTTTGGGCTCCTGCTGCTGCCAACTCCAGGGTGTGATTCATCCAATTTTTGGGCTCCTGAAGCCAACTCCAGTGTATATTTGGGCTCCTGCTGCTGCTGCTGCCATCTCCAGGGTGTGATTCATCCAATTTTTGGGCTCCTGAAGCCAACCCCAGGGTCTCTTTAAAGTAATATTTGGGCTCCTGCTGCTGCTACTGCCAACTTCTGCCAACTCCAGGGTGTGATTCATCCAATTTTGGGGCTCCTGAAGCCAACCCCAGGGTCTCTTTAAAGTAATATTTGGGCTCCTGCTGCTGCCAACTCCAGGGTGTGATTCATCCAATTTTTGGGCTCCTGAAGCCAACCCCAGTGTCTCTTTAAAGTAATATTTGGGCTCCTGCTGCTGCCAACTCCAGGGTGTGGTTCATCCAATTTTTGGGCTCCTGAAGCCAACTCCAGTGTATATTTGGGCTCCTGCTGCTGCTGCTGCCAACTCCAGGGTGTGATTCATCCAATTTTTGGGCTCCTGAAGCCAACCCCAGGGTCTCTTTAAAGTAATGTTTGGGCTCCTGCTGCTGCTGCCAACTCCAGGGTGTGATTCATCCAATTTTTGGGCTCCTGCTGCTGCCAACTGCAGTGTCTCTTTAAAGCAATGTTTGGGCTCCTGCCCCTCATAGTGATGCCACTTCAACTCTCTTGAATTCAATTGTGCCGCTCTGCGATTCTATTAGCGATGCCTCTGATCTGCATGTGATATTTATTCAAAGTATTATTTAACTAACCCAGCACGCATCCTGTGCGTGTTACAGCAAGGCAGAATGGTTTACAACCCTATTGAGGCTCTAGGAGGCTCAGAAATAGCCGTTTTTAATAGCGATTCGTCGCGAATTTATTCGGGTCGAAACGATTTTTGTTGGAAAATTCGGCGAATCAGTCGAATCGAATTTTTCAAAAGTTCGCTCATCTCTAGTGTGATTCATTCAATTTTTGGGCTCCTGCTGCCCACTCCAGTGTCTCTTTAAAGTAATGTTTGGGCTCCTGCTGCTGCTGCTGCCAACTCCAGGGTGTGATTTATCCAATTTTTGGGCTCCTGCTGCCAACCCCAGTGTCTCTTTAAAGTAATGTTGGGCTCCTGCTGCTGCTGCTGCCAACTCCAGGGTGTGATTCATCCAATTTTTGGGCTCCTGAAGCCAACCCCAGTGTCTCTTTAAAGTAATGTTTGGGCTCCTGCTGCTGCTTGCAACTCCAGGGTGTGATTCATCCAATTTTTGGGCTCCTTCTGCCAACTCCAGTGTCTCTTTAAAGTAATGTTTGGGCTCCTGCTGCTGCTGCTGCCAACTCCAGTGTGATTCATCCAATTTTTGGGCTCCTGCTGCCAACTCCAGTGTCTTTTTAAAGTAATATTTGGGCTCCTGCTGCTGCTGCTGCTGCTGCTTGCAACTCCAGGGTGGGATTCATCCAATCTTTGGGCTCCTGCTGCCAACTCCAGTGTCTCTTTAAAGTAATGCTTGGGCTCCTGCTGCTGCTGCTGCCAACTCCAGGGTGTGTCAGTCAATTTTTGAGCTCCCGCTGCCAACTCCAGTGTCTTTTTAAAGTAATGTTTGGGCTCCTGCTGCTGCCAACTCCAGGGTGTGATTCATCCAATTTTGGGCTCCTGCTGCCAACCCCAGTGTCTCTTTAAAGTAATGTTTGGGCTCCTGCTGCTGCTTTCAACTCCAGGGTGTGATTCATCCAATTTTTGGGCTCCTGCTGCCAACTCCAGTGTCTCTTTCAAGCTATGTTTGGGCTCCTGCTGCTTGCAACTCCAGGATGCTATTCATCCAATTTTTGGGCTCCTGCTGCCAACTCCAGTGTCTCTTTAAAGTAATGTTTTGGCTCCTGCTGCTGCTGCTTGCAACTCCAGGGTGTGATTCATCCAATGCTTTGGCTCCTGATGCCAACTCCAGTGTCTCTTTAATGTTTGGGCTCCTGCTGCTGCCAACTCCAGGGTGTGTCAGTCAATATTTGGGCTCCTGCTGCCAACTCCAGTGTCTTTAAAGTAATGTTTGGGCTCCTGCTGCTGCCAACTCCAGGGTGTGATTCATCCAATTTTGGGCTCCTGCTGCCAAATCCTGTGTCTCTTTTAAGCTATGTTTGGGCTCCTGCTGCTGCTGCTTGCAACTCCAGGTTGTGATTCATCCAATCTTTGGGCTCGTGCAGTCAACTCCAGTGTCTCTTTCAAGCTATGTTTGGGCCCCTGCTGCTGCTGCCGCTGCTGCTGCTTGAAACTCCAGGGTGTGTCAGTCAATTTTTGGGCTCCTGCTGCTGCCAACTCCAGTGTCTCTTTCAGCCAATGTTTTGGGCTCCTGCTGCTGCTTGCAACTCCAGGGTGTGATTCATCCAATTTTTGGGCTCTGCCAACTCCAGTGTCTCTTTAAAGCAATGTTTGGGCTCCTGCCCCTCATAGTGATGCCACTTCAACTCTCTGCAATTGTGCCGCTCTGCGATTCTATTAGCGATGCCTCTGATCTGCATGTGATATTTATTTAAAGTATTATTTAACTAACCCAGCACGCATCCGATGCGTGTTACAGCAAGGCAGAATGGTTTACAACCCTATTGAGGCTCTAGGAGGCTCAGAAATAGCTTTTAAGAAATAGTTTTTAATAGCGATTCGTCGCGAATAAATTCGGGTCGAAACTATTTTTGTCGGAAAATTCGGCAAATCAGTCGAATCAAATTTTTCAAAAGTTCGCTCATCTCTACCCAGGGCATTCGCATTGTGCCGTATCTGGATGACCTACTCATTACAGCTTCTTCCCTCTGCCAGGCGGAGCTGGACACCAGGACAGTGGTGACGACGCTGGAAAGGTTCGGATGGGTGATCAACCACCTCAAGTCTTCTCTCTCCCTATCAAGGAAGATCTCTTTTCTGGGCATGCATCTGGATACCAGTCAGGTCAGAGTGTTCCTACCTCAGCCAAAGGTGCAGAGGTTTCAGGATCTGATACGTGTTCTCCTGACCAATCCTCTGATGAGGGGCAGATCCTTTCTGGCCCCTTGTTGGGAGACGGTTACCACGGATGCCAGCCTGTCGGACTGGGGAGGTTTCTGGAAGGATCATCAGTTCCAGGGGTTGTGGGGTCCTCAGGAGGCTCACACCCCCATCAATGTCTTGGAGCTCAGAGCTATCCGTTTGGTTCTGTCACATCTGACACTTCACCTACAGGGCTTACCGGTTCAGGTTCGATCAGACAATCGAATTGCGGTAGCTTACATCAATCACCAAGGTGGGACTCGCAGCAGGAGTGCCCTCAGGGAAGTCTCTCTGATTCTGACATGGGCGGAGAGCAATGTTCCTTGCATCTCGGCAGTGTACATACCGGGAGTGGAGAACACGGAGGCGGACTCCCTGAGCAGGGGATTCTCTCGCTGAGGGGAATGGTCTCTCAACCACATGGTGTTTCGGTCCCTGTGTCACAAGTGGGGGACTCCGGAGGTGGATCTCTTTGCCTCTCGGCACAATCACAAGCTCCCAACCTTTGTGTCTCTGTCTCGGGATCCTCTGGCCCTGGCAGTGGATACCTTGTCACTTGCCTGGAGGGATCTGTGGTTTCTGTACCTGTTTCTCCCCTTCTCCATGGTAGGCAAGGTAGTGCGCAAGCTGGCTCTAGAGGGGGCACCAGCAATTCTGGTGGCCCCAAGGTGGCCAAGACAGGTTTGGTTCACAGACGTCGTAAGACTGGCGGTAGATCAGTACAGGCTGCCTCTGTTTCCGGATCTGATCTCTCAGGGTCAGCTACGTTACCCCAATTTACAAATTTTATTTATTTTACAATAATTTATGTTGTTCCTTGGCCTGTTTTATTTTTACTTGATACATACAATATGACTGTCCTCTAAACACAGCATTTGCTGACCCCAGTGTTGTTCCAGTGAGCAATACTGTCATCCTGAAAGTCCTTCTACTGGTTAGTGAGAAAAGATTGGAACGCTACTTGTTGTAAAAAAGAAGGAAAATGCCCCCAAAAAGGTCTGAGACACTGGTGTTACCAATATCAGCTCTAATGCTATATAGATTATTGTCTGATACAGCCATTGTGCCATGGGAGAACAGAATCACATCAGCTAACAGTGTTTTCACTATCCAAATAGCACCTATATAAGAAAAAGTTCCATGGGCAGCTGAATAACAAGGATATTCTCTCAACATAGGCTTAGCATGGAATATCTATGAATAAAGATTGTGAATACAGTCATAATATCTATTAATTTGTTTTAATTTGGTATAGACCTATCTAAGCTGTTATCCAGAGGCGCATTAAAGTCCTTGTCTAGGCACACACTAACTTTCTCCCCTCTTATCGCCATTGAGAACAGTATAAATAAGCCATTATGTATTCTTATGTATTCTAGGCAAAACCGATTTCTTTGCTTCAACTAGTTTGTGGCTGAGCTGGGAAGAAATTGTAATCACTCAGCCTTATGAGCAAGCTCTGCTGTGGTCAGAGAAATCAAGCACCAAGGGACAGCCGTGTGGTCCTGGGGGAATGGAATTAAAAATAAATAGGGAAAATGGTACCCTGCTGCTGCTTCTATCCTACACTGCTGTAAATAAAGGAGAGATACACGGGACAGGCTTCAGGTAAATTATTGCCATTGGGTTTACTTAATCTGATATTTGAAGGGGACTTTAAAGGGAATGTAAATCCAATGGCAATAATTAGCCAGCAAGCAGATGACCTGATGCCTCTCTACCCAGCTCAGCCAAGACCCAGAAGATGAAGCAAAGAAATCAGTTTTGCTTAGAATACATAAGTTATTCACATAAAATTAGATGCTTTTAGATTTCCAGATGCTTTGAAATTACTTATTTTATACTCTTTCTCTATGGGGATAAGTGGGGCGAAAGTTGCCTGGACAGGAATTTTAAGGTAAAAAAACATTCTAGGTTAGGTAGATGCATGAATGTTAAGGAAAGAATACATTTGCAATCCCTTTTCCAATTTCCAATAGCATCTAGTCTGGTCTCCAGGATGTTGTATGGGATGGTTTTTGATAATAATATTACCATCTCTGTAAGATAATTCCCCCCATCACCACCACGGGTTGTGATCACCCTCATAGTTGTGATCACCGTCATGCTCAATTTCAAACCAGTTGCACAATGTAAGACCTAAAAAAAATAATAATTATTCTGCAATAGGACTTTCATGTTTTAAGCTTATCTCCTTTTTTTCTATTTTTAATAACTAACATGTTCCTATTTGGGGCACCAGTCCAGGAGTAACTTACTTGAACCTGAACACGAAGTTTCTCAAAGACATTCAGTAACCGTAAACTGTAAAATACAACCTTTAATTTATTCCTGACAATCTTGATTGTAGTTGACCTGTAGAGTAAATGAAAGGTTAAACAAGTTAGTCATGTACTATTATAAGGTCACGCTGATGTTGATCTCAGCAATGCTTAAAGGAAAGCTATGGCATCTTGCGTACATCTTGGGGACAATCAAATATTGTCACCTGCTATTTCAATTCTGATCCATTCTGGGCACAGTACTGCAGAGCAAAGTCCTTTTGCATCTTTACCACAGCCACTCTGAGGCTAAAAAGACCTGGGAAATTATAATTTCAGCAGCCAAATTTCTCCAAGTTGCATTGGAAGACCAGCAACCATCAAATAAACATTGTGCTAATTAGAAAATAACATGGCCACTGCCATGAGCTAATAAGTAAAAAAAAACATGGCAACTGCAGCCTAAAAATAATTATTTAACGACTGTTAAATGTATCTTATTGCTTGTGATGGCGGTCACTGCCACTTCTGTGTTTTGACATCAGCTAAAGAGCTGGTGGTCGATTGGCTGATCTCAAGAGTGCCAGGAGACGGTGGGCAGCAGGCTGGTTAAAACCCCGGTTGTCTTCTCAAAAGCACGTGCTCCCACGCCCAGCCTTTGGGTTTAAATGTGTCCTAAGTGAGGGTCATTATTCAAGCACAGCAACATTAATTTGGTCATGTTGTATAAGGTGTCAACCATTAAGGCCACACCTTCATCTCAGTCAGTCGGATGAGTGTCCTCTAACTATTCTGCCCATCCCATTTTTGTGATGGATAGGAGGTGCCTTATGTAGCCTCCAAACCTTATTCTGGGCCAACAAAACCCTTGTCTTCCTCCTGCACCTTCAACCCTCCTTCACCTTCAACACAACCCTCGTCTTCCTCCTTCACCTTCTGCTGCACACTCTGTGCCCCCAGAGGCAGAATTGGCCCTCTAACTTCTATTCAAAGTTTATCCGAACTTGCCGAACCTGAACTTTGGGAAGTTTGCCCAACACAAAGCATCTGGACTCTGTTGCTGGCCAGGCCTCTGCAGTAAATAAAATTGAATTCAGCAAAATCAGCAAAATTAGGTTAAAATTTAACTTTAACATAAATTTGAGCAGCAGTCCCACATACACAGATTTCACTTCATTTAGCGATTTGATGGTCAAATAGTGGCTTTATAACAGATTTTTTCTGTTCCCAGAATAACCTGTTGTGTATCCTCTGTTCTGCTTCAATTATCTTTGTTGGAAGCTCTGCCTCAATAACTAGTTTGAACTTTCCTGAATATAAGCTATGTCTGTGTACTTTGAAGCCTTTGTTAAGCTCTCTCACAATAATCTAACCGTTCTACCTGAAACCCATAAAAACATTAGATGTAAAATGCAATAATTGCATCATTTGATAAAAATAACTTCAAAGGATGGGTATAATCAAAAGAAAAATAATAATAGGAGAATAAGCCTATGCATCATTATTATAAAATAAATGATTGTAGCTTCTGCCTCTTTATCTAAAAAAACATGTAATTTGTACAATATCACATTTTGTAGAGTAGGCTCAAGTAGAGCTTTGAAATTACTGCAATTAGGACTACTGACCCCATCATATTAGTGCTCCTTAATAGGCTTGATGACTTTCAAAATTGTTAAGAGGGAAAAGCGTAGCATTAAAACATGTCCTATTTGCCATTTAGAATTATAGTCATATTTAAAGACAGAAACTCACAAGGAAATGAAGTTACTAATACAGTTTTGGGAGTACTTCTGTAATTTATAAATATTATGGGAGACTTTATAAGCTTTCATGAATAGCTGTGCCCTGAAATTTATGAGTAGAAAAGGGTGAAACAATGTGAACGAATGAGAATTTCAGGGAAAAACTGATTTGACATGAAGCTCTATTTCTTAGTATCCATGGAGATCAAAATTTTCCCTGAAATAGTTAAAGAAACAAACTAATAAACATTCCTGTTCCCTCGCTGCTCCCCATTCTGCAGCCAGACGGAGGGCAAAGATTGTCAGCCCTTCACACCGCAGGAAGAGGTCCTTTTTTTTTTAAATGGAATGCCCCCCCCCCCCCCTCTTTGGCAAAACCAGCCCAGACATCAGCTATGTGGGCCCGAGCAGCTGGCCTGGTATAGGGGTCTCAAAAACCCTTACCAGTTCACAAAGGGTTAAAGGGAAAAAAACACATTATAAAAATCCTATAATATAGTCTAAATAATTTTACACAAATACTTTCATCCTTCCTTGCTATCCAATACCGGGTGCTGTGTCCCACCAGTTCCATGCCACACACAGATCATCTGCCCCACACAGGGCTCCCACCATTTTGCTCCCTGCCACAGGGAGGGAATTCCCTCTGATGTCACTGTGAAAGGGGTGTGAAGGGTCACCTCACTCCTCATCCAGAATTAGTCCCTCCTTGGGGCACGGAGCAAGGAGGCAGAAGCCCCTAATAGCTCCCTCCTTGGGGTATAAAGAGCCCCTCCCTGCAGCTAGGAGTGTCGGTGGGTGATCTGGCAGCACAGAGGACACCCAGAGGATGGTGAGGGAGTTCTTTTTTCAATACATTTTGGGGAAATTTGGCAAATCGTCCAAATCATTTTCGGAATTTTTCGGAAATTCACTCATAAGCATTTATGAGCCAGTTCAACAGATGTTATTTTATGATTATTTACTTCACCCGAATGGGTTCTGTGAGCAATCCTCCAAGTGAGGCAGAGAATTGTTCCAGTGAGGCAGAAATTTTTTTGTTTACAAATGAGAAAACACAGTAGCAGATGATGATGATGATGATGTTGGCCATATCAGCCGTAAAAGCCCCACTTAATTACACACCGTGGTGTCAGGGAAACAGATGTATTTGTCCATCAAGGTAGTCATGCCATCGAGAAACTTGTTGAGTGTGCGGATGAGCGTAGGCTGGGATTTGGCCACAGAGAGGACGCCCGGTCTTTGGAATGAGCCATTCACAAGAAATTGAAGGCAGCCAACCAATTTGGTCAGGCCCCTTGCTTGTGGTGGGGGCCAACCATGGCTGCTCACTCTACAGTTTCTTGAGGGAAATACAGTTGTCAAGCCCCGTGGGACACCCGCCTTCTAGGTAAGTCCACAAACCCCAGTCAAGGCTAGCTTCACCTATAGCCAAGCCCCCATTTGGCAGGACACTTTACTCGCCTCGCTGGACACGGTTGTCCCCAGGACTTCGTAGCACAAAGGATGTGGACTTACAGGGGTGAAGGAGGATGAACCAGAGGCAAGACTGGGCGACATTGGGTAAGCCGGAGTCATACACGGGTAGTCAGTCCTTACTAGCACAGCACAAAAGGGAGAGATAAGAGAGGAGTAGAGGTCAAGCCGAGGGCCAAGCCGGGAGGTCACGAGTACGCATCACAAGCGATGGGATGGATTCATGGTCGGAATACAAGCAGGAGTCAGTCCAGGCGGCAATCATGGGATGGTCAAGCAAGACAAAGTCGGCAACAGAAACGAGATCTCAGACAATATCACACCCAGCAGCACTCTATCACGGGCAGTGAGAGTGTGAAGGGGAATACCTTTATAGGGCATGAACGGATAGGATTGGTCAGAGGGGAAAACCGGGCTCATTGGTGCTTGAACAACCTATGGGCTGATTGCCTGCATTAACCTTTGGGGCATTTCGCCCAGAGTAATTTTCGGGCTCATTGGCCCTTTAAATCATAAGAGAGATGTGCTTGTGCACAGGAGCAGGGGATGCGACTGTGAGAGGTGGAGGCGGCCGCGCTCTGCACTGAATGAGCCAACGTCGCTCCAGTTGACGCAGATGCGGCTACCGGGCAGAAGGAGTCCAGGCCAGCCATCAGAGGATGCCATGGGAACAGACTGGAGGTGAGTGTACTGTGACAATGGTTAAGTCAGGTCAGCTTGAACAGCTCAACATCATGCATGTGATCAACTGTGATCAACATGCACCTGTGGCCAATGCAATCTAAAGTCCGCCATACACATGAATAGCACGCCGCGACACTGAAGACACTCATACTCCGCAAGGTATTCCTCAGAGTGCTCCATTGCACTTTCCCACACACCACAACAACACACTCCTGCCATGAAATAGAGTGGAGCATGAAAGTATCCATTTTATTGGCCCTTCTTGAAAGCAAAATCATGCCCAATCAGGGCTCTGAATCATGTGCAAGCCCATACTAATCAGGTATTATATGCATCAATGAAAAAAACAACATGAAGCACATACATAATAGACACAGGAACGAAAAGGCTTAAACGCATGTACGCAAAGCTAATTGGCTTGATGCAGAGCCTCCCCGTTCAGCTCCCCCGTGCGTTTCCCCGTTGGTTTTGGGCTTTGATCGGGTCAGGAAAGGGTGCTATGTTGATTTTAGTGTGCGTTTATGCGCTCAGGTGTGCGCTCAGCCGCCTTTCCGATTGTCGGCTCGCACGAGGCTGTTTGCCGGCAAAACGGACGCCTCGTTCATTGGCCCGTTTTTTTCAGTGATGCAGAGCCTTGATTTCCGATTGGATTCAGCCTAATAAAACAGGGCCACCGAGCCTTCACTTACGGGCAGTCTGACCAGCCGTATTGGAGCTCCGTGCTATTTGGGAATGCATTCCTCTGTGGGCCAACATCAAAGGCGCCAGCTACGCCATCTGGTAGTTCTGAGTATGGCAGAAACCAGGCTGCAGCGCACGCCTTTGGACATCGATGGCATGAGTGACGTTGACCTATTCGAGCTCACCCGCCTTAACTGTGTTTCTCTCCATGCCTTGTATAGCGAGCTGCGGCCATGGTTAGCCCCCACCACAAGAAAGGGGCATGCAATTGCAGGTATGACCAAATTGGTTGGCTGCCTGCAATTTTTGGCGAACGGCTCGTTCCAGAGACTGGGTGCCTTCTCCCTGGGGATGTCCCAGTCTACGCTGAGCCGCAGCCTAACCAAGTTTTTGGATGGCAATTACATTTTTTTCCCTCAAACAGGGGAAGCCTGGAATGCGGTTAAGTTGGGCTTTTATAACATAGCCGACATGCCCAGCGTCATTGGTGCAATCGATTGCACACATGTCTCGCTCATCCCCCCTGCGGACCAGGAATATCTGTTCAGGTATGTGGTTTGGGTCTGCTTTTTTTCTGGTTATCACACATTTTTTAAGGCTCACACTAATTACACTTGTGTTTTGCTTGGTGCAGGAACAGGAAGATGGGCCATTCCATCAATGTTCAGGCAGTGGCGGGCCCTGATCTTCAATTTTTCAGTCTGTTTGCTGGCTTTCCTGGGTCCACGCATGATGCGCACATTTTGAGGAACTCCAGCCTCTATCAACGGTTTCAATCTGGAGATATTTCTGGAGGATGGTTACTGGGTATGTGTATTAAAGTTGTATTTCTTGGCCCCCAGGTTTGAATGTGGATTTGCCACTACCCCACTAATCTGTGAGACCTTTCCTGGAAACTTGAAAAGGTTTTTGGTTTAATTAATGGGTGAAAGTATTCTCCACTATTGGCTTATGTTCTGGCCCTCTTATCTCAGTAGCATTACGCAGACATATTTAATGAGTGTACAGGTTGCATGTGTTTGTAGGCTCACTAAAAATGTCAATTCCTCCCACCATACCTAGCTCACCTATTTGTCCCTGTGTACTAATGTTTCCATGCACACCTAAACCTTTTTTTAGGCATCCACCTTATGTTTGTCTTTTGTATTTTTGCAGGTGACTCAGGCTATCCCTTGTTACCATGGCTGCTCACACCCATCCTGCACCCATCTTCCCAGGCACAGGAGCGCTACAACACAGCCCATAGGAGGTCTCGCTCTGTGGTGGAACGTGCCTTTGGGTTGTGGAAGATGCGTTTCCGATGTCTGGATCACAGTGGGGGTTCTCTTCAGTATCAGCCTGGCAAGGTTATCAAAATAATTATTGCTTGTGGGGTCCTGCACAACCTTGCCATTAGTAGCAGGATTGCTCGATATACTGACCTGGGTGCAGAACCTTTCCCTATTTCTGACGAGCAGACCCCTCCTTACACTGGTACACAAAGTGGCCCAGCACACACAATCCGTGCTGACCTTGTGGCCAATGTATTTTCTTGAAACCACCCCCTGTCTGCAGGCTGGGGAAGATTAAATCACACCTAATAAGTGTTACATGCTGGTCACAAAGCGACTCTAAATGCATTTGGGCTTTACCTCTGCTGCCGGCGCATGTCCATTTTTGGGCAACTATATGATTTCAGGTCCACAACTGTCCGCTTGATTTGTTCAGTATCTCGATGGAAGGAACACCATAATGTACCCAAACAGCATTGGCAACAGCCATGCTTTGTGCTTAGCAAAAACGGGCTGTTAGGGACCGACGGCGTGGTTAGCGCGCACATGGGTGTGTGTTGTCCCCTGCATCACTTGAAATAGATGGTTGGCTATCTGGGGAGTCGTGTGTGGTTTTTGGGCCGGTGGTTGAGAATGGGTTAATGTCTCCTTGCTCCTGCGTTTTTGGGAATGTGCCTGTGTCTGTGGAGTCCCCACCGTTTTAGTTGGTGCATGTTCTGAATGTGTCTTGTGCCTGCTTTTCTGTTTTATTTAGGATGAGGCATGTGTGCGGCTGCTATGTGGCTTTGGCCTTGGTTGGCTCTTTGTGCTCCCTTTAGGTCTGCCCATATTGATATGGTATCCCACACCAAGCGGAGTGCCTTGAGCTTTAAATATGTTTCCAACTGCGGTTGCGCGCCTGCGCGCACGCACGCCACCGCGGGGGAACGTCAGAGCTAGAATTTGAAAAACAAGCCAAGATGTCCCCCGCCATCTTTACAACGGAGCAGGACGAGCTCATCATGGATGTGAGTATGCGAGCGAACGTGCGTTTATGCGCGCGCACACATTCCTTGTAATAAAAAAAGAAAAAAACACAAGAATAGTCTGAAACAACTTAGTTTGTGACGTTACAGACCAGCCCACCTTAGTTTAACACATGTACGCAGCTACAATCTAGCCTACATGCAGATAGCAGAACTAGGGCAATGTGAGGCAGCAAGAGGTTAATAAAGTGACTTGATTTAAGCCAGGAAACTTGTTAATGTATTTTGTGGATTAATGGTGTGTCCTTGTCTCTTTTTCTAACAGATGATGCTGAGGAATCGCTACGACTTCCTGCCGTCTGATTATGCCAAACGGACGTTGGCCCTGGAGGTCGTGGAGGCGATAGAACGCAGAACCCAAACCAACTATACCTTCACCCAGATCGCCCAACACTGGTCTGATTTAAAAAGAAGGAATAAGCCCCGGGTGAGGCGGTACTTCAGCAAACATTTTCCATGTAAGTGTAGAAAATGTAAATGCACCTATAACCCTGGCATCGCCTGGGTGTGGTTTAATGATTGTGTTTGTATTTCAGCCCATGAATGGAATCTACGGTTCCGCCCCACCCAGACCAGGACACGCAGCCCAGTGTTGGGCGAAACAGGTGAAGGTGTAGGTGGGCCACCGCCAGGGTTAACGGCCACCCCGTCCTCTGTAAGTGACTCGGAGGAGCCGCTGGACCTCAGCATGCAGGGGAGGGGGGGATCTGACGGCAGGGAGTCGAGCATAACAGAGCCTCAACCTGACTCCGGTAAGGGAAATATAGTTAGATATGTTGAAATACATGCATTAAATACAGATTCTCATGTGCACTATTGTTGTAGATTCAGACGTCGCTGGAACATCCCAAGGGATGAGCGAGGAAGGGGGCGAGGAGGAAGAGGTTGCTGGGGAAGGTGAGTAGATTGATACCTAGAAGCCTAACTTAATATTCTATTCATGAAAGAACAACAGTCTCTAATATCAGTGTGTTTGTCATCCATACAGATTCACAACAGCAACAGAGGGAGGCTGAAGGGAGACTCCGCCCCCGACGCAATGTGCAGCCCAAACCTTGTAAGTGGTGTTTATTTAAACTAAAGAAAATGAGCAAACAATTACATTTGAAAAATAAAATTCAGAGACATTTCCAAATTAATTTTTATAAAAAAGCACTTAAAGCGGACCTTAACTCTGAATAAGAGTCTATCTTAAATATTTCCCACACCCTGTACATACAGATTGTCCACCTTACAAATCATCTTACCAACCTTTTCCAGAGCACAGCTCTGCTCTGTGTGAGCAAAGCACAGCTATAACCCACCCCCTGTACCTTATCCCACTCTCCTCTCCTCAGTAAGTGTGATGCTTCAGAGTCAAGATGGCGGCGCACGTATCCTAAATTCCTGAACTGAGTTGCAGCCCAGTGGGGGAAATAATAATAATTGATTGACTAAAAACTTACTATATATTATTTTAAGATGCTGCGGAATCTTTTAAAAATAGTTTGTGCTTTTCATGAAATCACGCAGAAGGTCCGGTTGGGAAAGGGCCCCAAAAAAACCACGCCCAACCAAACCCAAAAAAAAAAAAACTAAACTAATGTTGTTTTTCATTCACAGATCAAAGAAGACATCCCGGAGACCCTGAGGCATAATTTTCAAAACAATTTTAAAAATGTAAATATTGGTTTATGTTTTACCCCCCCCCCCCAAAAAAAAAACCTAAAAAAAAACCTAAAAAAAAAAAAAAACAACCTTTGAATAATAAAAAAAATTAACATATTTTGAGAGTTGGCTTTCCTGCAAAAGTACAATCACACAACATCAGCGCACATTTCCATGACACCAAAGGTTTACATATGGAACAAAAATTCAGAAAAACACACAAACAATTATGGTATGCATTAAGGACAAGGAAGAAGGAACAAGCAAGGAGATTAAGGTATGCATTAAGGACAAGGAAGAAGGAACAAGCAAGGAGATTAAAGTATGCATTAAGGACAAGGAAGAAGGAACAAGCAAGGAGATTAAGGTATGCATTAAGGACAAGGAAGAAGGAACTACTAGATGATTAAGGTATGCATTAAGGACAAGGAAACACCCACAAAAAAAAAAAGATGTGTGTCATATTTGCATTTGTGGCCATATGCATATTCCAAGGGAGTTTGAGGGATGTGCGCTTGCGTGTAGCCTGATTGGCAACTGAAGAGCCATGGAGATGTAAGTATACTTGCTAAAACCACCAAAATGGAAGGACAAATACGACGGAAACCAAGCAGGTACGTTCAAAAAGGCAGGAAAAATCAGGGAAAAATGGGCCGCCCGTGTGAACGTGAACGGGAGCCCCGATCAAATTGAAGGCACCCGAGAGAGCAAAAAAAACTTTCCGAGTAAAGTGAAATTGACGGATCAGTTAGGGAGCCATTCCGACGGAGGCTCTGCATCACATTTGAGCCACGATTCAAACGGGAGCCCCGGACAATCGGAGGGTTTTAAGGGCAGTTCAGAGGAGGCTCTGCATCAGGCCCAATATGTCTAAAAAAACACACCAGAAGCTCGAAAATGGACCAAAAAATACACAAAAATACACATGCACTACCTTATTTTACTACAAATTGCCATTCACTTTCATTGGGGGTCATGCTAATTATCTGGTGAAGCAGTTTTAACTTTTTTATTTTGTATTGTGTAGTGCTATAAATAGCAAATGAATCTATATTGTCAGAGTAATTTCAAGTGTAACTTTTAACTTGTGTCCCTCCTCTCCTCTGTGATAGGAGTGGCAGGCTGGGTAATACTAGCACACTGTGTGCATAGCATTAGATTGAGCTGGGATGTGACTGACAGTGTGAAGGGCTCCATTTTAGCCTACCAATAGCAAAGGTGGTGTCAACCTGAAACATCGGGGGGATGTGCTGGAGGCAGAGGAAGGAGAAAAGAAAATTCATTTTTCCGTTCTATGACCAGAAACAGCTTGGGACTGACACTGCATTAGCAAAGCTGCCAGGCAAATACATTTAAAGTTTCATTGGTAAATCCCTTGAAAATGTAGTACATTAACTTATGGGTTATGACTTTTGCTTTTGTTTTGCAAACTTTAAAAAAAAATATCCATACCTCATCTGTAACAATGTGCCATCACAAGTCCATTAGTTTTTTTTACATGTTATGTAACTTCTTGTGTATTCAAGTAAAAAATCTCACTTGTTTCAATTCACACCCCAACACAGACCCAAAGTTAAACTTCCTTTACTAAATAACTAGCACAACCCCCATTGTCTTCCTAGGGGTAATTCAGCACTGGGTGGAAATAGAATTTCTTTTTTTAACCTAAATGTGACATTTTTTACAAAGTACTAAATCAATCACATATAGTTAAAGGGGATTCCTCTTTTACTTTTAATTTTTTTATTCACTACCACAATGTTACTTAAAGCGGACCAACAGTCAAAAATTAATTAAACTAGACTAACATAACAAACAGTGATCACATGCATCCTTCTCCAGGGCAATTTAGATTGCTGCACATAAAAAATATTTGACCTTTTTCTAACAGATTATATTGGAAAAACCCGCACTTAAAACTTATCAATAAAAGATTTCAAAAAGTTAGGTACAATGCTCAACGTGTGTAGACCTATTATCCCTCTAGGTTGCATAAACATATGAAAATAAATAAACACAGAGCAAACTTATAACAATCGTGGTTAAAGTCCAAGGCAATAGATCATCCACTGTCTGTTCTCTAACAGTGTAATGTCAAAAGGCTTCCATCTAAGTCCAAAGTGGGTATCCCAAAATGCATGCACTGGTACTGTGCTGTTGGTAGTAGCTACAATTACTCCACTTCAATTTTCCACCACGTGCCCACCACCTGTTTAAATTACTCTTACCAGATGGTATGCGGAGTAAAATACTCCAAATGAAGTTTTGGTTCTGCTGCTGTGTAGATTTCCTTCTTTCCACAACATTTAATCCTTATCCAGCAATATTGCTCCCAAACGTGGTTAGAGTAAGAATATCAAGGCGTATTGCCATAAAAATAAAAGCATAAAAGATATCTAGTATAACACCGTTTTAATATATTTTCTTAAAAAGTTGTTAAAAGTGTGCACTCACATTTCAGTTGATTAAAATACAGCTTCTATTCAGTGTTTAGGCAACAGCCTTCATCCTGCTCCCTTTGCGTCCTGGCCAGTGATGCTATATGGGGGGGAAGAGGCTGTCCGCTGACACTGTTTAAAAGAAGATTGCTGCAATGATAAAACCGCCCAGCCACCGTCAACGTTTCATTGCTATCAGCAACTTTTTCAAGACTGGCGGCGCAGCGGTAAAAGCCGTTCTTTATAATATACAGTTTGGGCGGGGCGGCCACAGCAGGAAATCCTTCTGACGATGGCTGTATCAGTTAGCCTATCAGCTACTTTGTTTACTACAGGCGTCATCAGTTTAAGAGCCTATCATAGACCAGTAATTCAGGCTCTGCTATTGGTGGCGGTACACAAACCGCTTGATGATAGGTTGAAGAGAGCCTGTATTGAACACATAGCAGTAAGCTGTCAATAGGAAAGGTGAATACACTGGCCAAGCTTACACCGGCAGGAGCCTGCACAGGAAGGGGCAGTTGTGGCCTAGAGGTAAGGGAGCAGACTTGCAACCAGAGGGTGGCAGGTTCAAATCCCGGTCCTGGAACATGACTGAACTGCTCTTGAGCAAGGCACCTAACCCCCCAACTGCTCCCCGGGCGCCATTATTAGGGCAGCCCACTGCTCCGGACATGTGTAAACTCACTGTACTTCAATGTCATCAAGTGCACTATAAAGCAGTACAGTGGTATATATATTATTTAAAATTCAGCAGTGTGCTTTTAGCCATCAGGGTCAGATGTGGCTATATTATAGCCAAGATGCCCTGAGGGTTGTGTTTTAAAGGATTAGGATAAAGGCTGTGCCCATTCACATTAATAAGCAGTATACTATACTGGTTTAATACACAAGGTCTCTAACTAAGATGGTTTGATATATATGCTTGAAGATATCTAGCCCTTAATGGCTTTAATGACAACTCCAGCCTTACTGGTAATTAAGAGACTAAACATATATGTCATCCTGCACGAAGTTAACAGGTGTAGGGATAATACTGCAGTGGTGGTATAAGAATAAAGGGGTACCCCAACCATTATGTGTTCAATCCTATTTGTGTGATGTGAGCTGTTAGTGACAAACATCCCTCATTAAAGGGATATTAGAGGTCATAATTGAAATGTGATATGGTGAACTAACAATCCTAATGTTAGCCTTACCCTTGGTGTAAGAATAAATGTGAAGAAAAAAATAAAATAGTGTATAGGAAATAATGAGGGAGGGGCTAAGGCTAACTCAATATAGTGCTGAAATGATAAAAATAATTAGGACGTGTCTATAAAACAGTTGAGATCAAACTCATTTAGGCCATGAGGTGTGAGAGTGTTCAACGTGTATATCCAATAACTTTCCCTTTGTGATAATTGCCTGGTTAGATTGGATCCTCGCCAATGGCGGACAACTCGTTCTATCGCCATAAATGATAAACATTTGGGGTCTTGCGAGTGACTGTATTTGAAATGTGCAGAAAGGCTGTGTGTTTCTAGACCCTTCCTTATATTATAAAGATGTTCCCGTATGCGTACTTTGAGTGGACGAGTGGTTCTACCTATGTAATGTAGGCCACATGGGCACCAAATAAGGTAAGCCACCCCTTCTGTATTACATGTAATGGACGTAGAAATTTTAAATTCCATAGTACATGTTATATCTGTGAAGGTCCTTTTTGGTTTTTCTATGGGGTTGCATGTCCTACATCCCATGCATATCCCACATCTATAGAATCCTTGTAAGGGATTATTAACTAAAGTTACCTTCTTTGGAGGGTCTAAATAACTCATTGTTAATTTATCCTTCAGATTAGGAGCCTTACGGTAAATTACTCTTGGATGTTCTGGTAATGCTGGTCCCAATATATTGTCACTTTTGAGTATATGCCAATGTTTGTAAAGGAGTTTTTTTATATCCCTATGTTGAAGGTTATAGTTCGTTATGAATGAGAATTCTGTACTTGAGCTATTTTTTCCTTTGTTGGTGCTTGGCCCTAATAGAGACAATCTCTCTCTTGCTCTTATTTCCATTTTTTGGGCTTCTATTTCCCCTTGTTCATACCCTTTATCTATAAACCTTTGGGCCAATGTATTAGATTGAACGTCATAATCTGTCAGTGAGGTACAGTTGCGTCTTAGGCACATGAACTGGCCCTTAGGGATGGCTTTCAACCAGGTTGGATGATGGCAACTCGTTGGCGGTTTTATCATTGCAGCAATCTTCTTTTAAACAGTGTCAGCGGACAGCCTCTTCCCCCCCATATAGCATCACTGGCCAGGACGCAAAGGGAGCAGGATGAAGGCTGTTGCCTAAACACTGAATAGAAGCTGTATTTTAATCAACTGAAATGTGAGTGCACACTTTTAACAACTTTTTAAGAAAATATATTAAAACGGTGTTACACTAGATATCTTTTATGCTTTTATTTTTATGGCAATACGCCTTGATATTCTTACACTAACCACGTTTGGGAGCAATATTGCTGGATAAGGATTAACCCTTTAAATGCCAAGCACGTAGTTTCTACGTGGTTGCTTCTCCTACCGTTAAGTGCCAAGCACGTAGAAACTACGTGCCTGGCATTTCCCCCAAACAGTTGAAGAATAGAAAAAAAAAACCACTTACCTCCGGTATCCCCGTGAAGCCTGGGGTCCCCTCTTCCTGGGGGGGGCATCCGATCGCCCCCCCGTCGTCCTCCGTCTTCAGGGGGGGGCCCGAAACCAGCCGCCCCCCCCCCCCGTTTCCAGCGCTGACATCGGCGCTGTAAAAAAAAACAAAAAAAAAAACTGTCATTTACTCACCTCCGCGCCCGAGCCTTCTGTCCGGGTCTCCTCTTCACCAGGGGGGGTCCGATCCCCCCCCTGGGCTGCGCAGTCTTCAGGTGAGGACCCTCTTCCGGGTCCTCACCTCTTGTAATGGCGGCGATGGCCGCCGCCGCTTAGCTCCGCCCATTGTGGGAGGAGCGGGATGACGTCATCCCGCTCCTCCTATACCCCCTCCGAGCTCCGGCATCTGTCAGATGCCGGTGGTGATCGGAGCAGGGCGGATGTCAGGTGAGGAGGCTCCGATCGGAGCCCCCTCACCTGTCACCCGCCCTGCGCCGATCACCACCGGCATCTGTCAGTGAGATGATCGGCGCGGGACAGCGGCGAGGGACGTCGGATCGGAGGTGAGTACAGTGTAAAATAAGAAAAATAAAGATTTTTTTTCTCTGTGTCTGTGTGATTTTTTTACTATTAACCCCTTGTGAACTGGTAAGGGGTCCATGACCCCTATACCAGTTCACAAGGCTGGGGGGATGGGAAGCCACCTGCGCTAGCGGGTGGCTTGCCATTAACCCCTGGCACCCCCATTACCTGCCTCCCCAAAGGCCAGGGGGGGGCAGAAGAGCCCGGGCCCACATGGGCTATGTGGGCTCGTAGGCTGCAGGGTGGGGGGCCACAAAAGCTGGCCCCCCCACTCTGTGCCTACAATCCCCCATAGCTGGTCCCGGGCTGGTTACTTTGGGTAAGGGGGACCCCACGTCAATTTTTTTTTTGATTTTTAAGGGTTTTTAACCCTTAAAAATAAAAAAAAAATGGGGTCCCCCCCCCTGGGAGGGGGGACCCTATGTCATTTTTTTTTTTGATTAACCCTTTGTGTTCTGTCATCCAGCAGCTATAAAAGGCTTCTAGCAAGTGAGCAGAAGCCAGTGATCGCCGAGGGACAGAGTGCTCCAGGATGGATGGGAGGTGAGTACAGTGTAAAAAAAAATAAAAATTAATAAAATATTTTTTCTCTGCTTGTGTCTGTGTGATTATTTACATTTAACCCCTTGTGAACTGGTAAGGGGTCCATGACCCCTATACCAGTTCACAAGGCTGGGGGGATGGCAAGCCACCTGCGCTAGCGGGTGGCTTGCCATTAACCCCCGGCACCCCCATTACCTGCCTCCCCAAAGGCCAGGGGGGAGCAGAAGAGCCCGGGCCCACATGGGCTATGTGGGCTCGTAGGCTGCAGGGTGGGGGGGCCACATAAGCTGTGCCCCCCACTCTGTGCCTACAAGCCCCCATAGCTGGTCCCGGGCTGGTTACTTTGGGTAAGGGGGACCCCACGTCAATTTTTTTTTGATTTTTAAGGGTTTTTAACCCTTAAAAAAAAAAAAAAAAAATGGGGTCTCCCTCCCCTGGGAGGGGGGACCCTATGTCATTTTTTTTCTCGATTTAACCGTTTGTAGTGTGGATGGTAGTTGTATTTTTTTTGTGAATTTTATAAAATACTTGTTTCAGTTAGGGGGGTCTCCTGGGCAGGAACAGGGGGCTACCGATAAATATGTGGTACCGTTCTAATCGGTAGAAATGGGGCTTTCACATGCAATATGATTTTCCTTAATAAAATACATTTTTTATTTAAAATAAAGGAGTCAATTTTTTTAAAAAAAAATTTATTTATTTATTTATTATTTTTACTTAATAATATTGTAAAAAAAAAAAAATTACAAACAAGACATTTCATGTTAAAGCCTAAACTCTGCTGCAAAAAAATATATATATAATTTTCCTGAAAGTTCCAGCAAAAATGGTGCAAAACATGGCGCAAAACATGACGCAAAATGGGGAAAAATGGCCTGTCAACAGAGGGTGACAAAATCTCAAGTAGGCTGGCAATTAAAAGGGTTAATAGTACCTATGCATGTTGGGTATTGTTCTGTTCGGGGGACCTTGCGCTTTCAGACTTAGCTTGTTTTTTCTGGTTTGCATATTTATATTTTAGGAAAAGGTGTTTTTTATTCAGCTTTTTTATAAATTTTTTAGGGAAACCCTGCGCAAACAAAGAATTCTTTGAGGGATTACTTCCAGAAAGATGAGCCCACTACAACAAGCTGGGTACCCTTAGAAAGCTTAACGTGTGTACTTTCAGGGAATATATGGTTTATGGGGGATATTCCAAATGTCAAGGGTTGTTTTGGTTGAAAAATCGCAAGGTGCGCACTTTGTCAGCAGAGCTGAAATTTTCAAGTAAAATTACCGTTACGCACATGCTTTACTTTGGTGTGTTTGGCAACTCTTCCCTTGACAGTAGCTATGCATGTTGGGTATTGTTCTGTTCGGGGGATGTTGCGTTTTCAGATTAAACTTGTTTTTTCTTGTTTGTATATAGTTTTTTTAGGAAAATGTGGCTTTGATTCTGCTTTTTTATCCTTTTTTTAGGGAAACTCTTTGCAACCAAAGAATCCATTGAGGGATTACTTCCAGAAAACTATGGCCACATCAACAAGCCTGGTACGCCTAGAAAGCTTGAGGTGTGTACTTCCAGAGAATATATAGTTTGTTGGGGGTATTTCAAATGTAAAGGGTTGTTTTTCTGGAAAAACTGCAAGGTGCGCATATTGCATAGCACAGTTGTATTTTATCTGAAAATCCCCTAAAGCGCTGTTTCAGTTTGGGGGAGTCTCCTGGGCAGGAAAGGTTGTCTACCTATACATATGTGGTACCGCTGTAACCGGGAGAAATTGGGATTTCACATGCAATAAGATGTCATTGACAAACTTACATTTTTTACTACAAAAAAAACTACAATATGTAAAAATTTTTTTTTTTTTTTGCACATATTTCACCCAAAAATATTGAGAATACACCTAAAAAATGACAAACAAGACATTTCATGTTAAAGCCCAGACTCTGCTGAAAAAAACAATATATCATTTTCCTGGGAAATCCCTGGAAATCCCTTCAAAAATCACATTTGAACATGGGGAGCGCAAAATAGTGCAAAATGGTCTGGCAACAAAGGGTGACAAAAACGCCAGGTAGGCTGGCACTTAAAGGGTTAAATGTTGTGGAAAGAAGGAAATCTACACAGCAGCAGAACCAAAACTTCATTTGGAGTATTTTACTCCGCATACCATCTGGTAAGAGTAATTTAAACAGGTGGTGGGCACGTGGTGGAAAATTGAAGTGGAGTAATTGTAGCTACTACCAACAGCACAGTACCAGTGCATGCATTTTGGGATACCCACTTTGGACTTAGATGGAAGCCTTTTGACATTACACTGTTAGAGAACAGACAGTGGATGATCTATTGCCTTGGACTTTAACCACGATTGTTATAAGTTTGCTCTGTGTTTATTTATTTTCATACCTTTTTCTAACGCCTACTGGGATAAATTTTAAAAACAAGATGGCCATTTATGGGCTTGCAGGCCACCTGCAAACAGGAAGTGCTGCTGGGCCTCTTGTTACTGTACATTTCAGTTATGTCAGTTGGAAGAGGAAGCTCCAAAATGGCTGCCACCTTTCTTTTCCAACTGTGCCAGGCTGCTGGTCCGGTTTAAGTGTTTTGGTGTTTTCATGCAGTCTGGAGGCGTTTGACTACTTCCAGACCGAAAGACTCCTTTGATAAAATACAAAAGTATTTGAATTTGAGTGGCCAGACACTGTACTGCATCAAGACCAGAGGCATGTCAGAGGAATAAGATCTCTGATACTGAAGATCAAAATGCAGCAGAATCACAGAATGCTAGAGTATAACCAGAAAACAGATGTGACTGGAGGTAAGGAAATTAATAGTCTGCTTTATCACGTGGATATTGATGTAACCTTACATTTTTATGGTATTTTTGATAGATGATCAGAAAAGTATTTGACTATACTAACTTTACTCTTATTGTCAGTATGCAAGATGTACAAGAATGTCATGTATAATTTATATAATTAAGAAATGGCACTTTTTTAGATAGTTGCAAATCAATAAATATAAATATCCTTGGAAAGAAAAACAAAGAGAAAAAAATCTAACAACATATACTGTATTTAGCATAGGAAACATATTTTGTATTTCCAGCTAGATACATTAGTTTATGGAAATGTAGCTCATCAAGTCATTTTGCAGCTATTTTACAGCCATGATCCAAGGCAGGAAATTGTTCAATCAGACCCTGCAGGGTTTGTGCAATAGAGTGTCATCCCAGTAGCCACTTTATCCACTTTTATAGTTTCCTTGATTTTCTTTTTCTGATTACTATGCTTCAGCTCTTATCTCAAAGAGTGCAGTGCATTGCTTAAAATCTTTTTACATTTGTGAGCCTTTTTTATTTTTAGCCTTGTGGATAGAAATGTGTCAAAACTTCTCAGATGGTCTTTTGTATCACTTCTAGGGATGAGCGAATCGATCCGGACGAACCCGGATTCGATCCGAATTTCAGGAAAAATTCGATTCGGATCGAATCCGAATTTCCCCGCGATTCGATCACTCGAAGTTTTCCTTTAACATCCATTCATTTACATTACAGGCATTCTAAGATGGCGGGCGGGACATGTCTGGACATGTATCCCGCGCCAGTGCAAGCTGGGGCAGTCACATGCAGCCTATCAGCAGCCAGCAAGCCCGGTGACGTCACACAGCGGTATTTAACGGCGGCCATCTTGCTTTTCCTCATTTCTCTATTGCATTCGTGACAGACAGACAGAACGCTGTGTAGCTGAGGCAGTTAGACAGGCTGGAGACAGGCTGGAGACAGGGACAGACAGGGACAGGCTGGAGACAGGCAGGAGACAGGCAGGAGACAGACAGGAGACAGACAGAAAGCCAGGGAAAGGTAGGAAAAACGGAGCTGGCTGACAGGGAGATTTTTTTTTTTTCATCCAGCCTTTGTTAGCGTTTTCAGGCTGCTTATAGTAACTAACTGTGCATATATACTGAACTGATCTTAAGTCTGCTGTGAGGCATCCCATTCTGTGACTAAAGCAGCCTCTGTTTAAGACCATATAAGCATTTGCTCTAATCATATTTGAAATTAGGCCTGATAAAGACACTTTTGCTGGCCAAAGCACTACTGTACCCTGGCAGCTCGATTCCTGCCCGGGGCATCCCATTCTGTGACTAAAGCAGCCTCTGTTTAAGACCATATAAGCATTTGCTCTAATCATATTTGAAATTAGGCCTGATAAAGACACTTTTGCTGGCCAAAGCACTACTGTACCCTGGCAGCTCGATTCCTGCCCGGGGCATCCCATTCTGTGACTAAAGCAGCCTCTGTTTAAGACCATATAAGCATTTGCTCTAATCATATTTGAAATTAGGCCTGATAAAGACACTTTTGCTGGCCAAAGCACTACTGTACCCTGGCAGCTCGATTCCTGCCCGGGGCATCCCATTCTGTGACTAAAGCAGCCTCTGTTTAAGACCATATAAGCATTTGCTCTAATCATATTTGAAATTAGGCCTGATAAAGACACTTTTGCTGGCCAAAGCACTACTGTACCCTGGCAGCTCGATTCCTGCCCGGGGCATCCCATTCTGTGACTAAAGCAGCCTCTGTTTAAGACCATATAAGCATTTGCTCTAATCATATTTGAAATTAGGCCTGATAAAGACACTTTTGCTGGCCAAAGCACTACTGTACCCTGGCAGCTCGATTCCTGCCCGGGGCATCCCATTCTGTGACTAAAGCAGCCTCTGTTTAAGACCATATAAGCATTTGCTCTAATCATATTTGAAATTAGGCCTGATAAAGACACTTTTGCTGGCCAAAGCACTACTGTACCCTGGCAGCTCGATTCCTGCCCGGGGCATCCCATTCTGTGACTAAAGCAGCCTCTGTTTAAGACCATATAAGCATTTGCTCTAATCATATTTGAAATTAGGCCTGATAAAGACACTTTTGCTGGCCAAAGCACTACTGTACCCTGGCAGCTCGATTCCTGCCCGGGGCATCCCATTCTGTGACTAAAGCAGCCTCTGTTTAAGACCATATAAGCATTTGCTCTAATCATATTTGAAATTAGGCCTGATAAAGACACTTTTGCTGGCCAAAGCACTACTGTACCCTGGCAGCTCGATTCCTGCCCGGGGCATCCCATTCTGTGACTAAAGCAGCCTCTGTTTAAGACCATATAAGCATTTGCTCTAATCATATTTGAAATTAGGCCTGATAAAGACACTTTTGCTGGCCAAAGCACTACTGTACCCTGGCAGCTCGATTCCTGCCCGGGGCATCCCATTCTGTGACTAAAGCAGCCTCTGTTTAAGACCATATAAGCATTTGCTCTAATCATATTTGAAATTAGGCCTGATAAAGACACTTTTGCTGGCCAAAGCACTACTGTACCCTGGCAGCTCGATTCCTGCCCGGGGCATCCCATTCTGTGACTAAAGCAGCCTCTGTTTAAGACCATATAAGCATTTGCTCTAATCATATTTGAAATTAGGCCTGATAAAGACACTTTTGCTGGCCAAAGCACTACTGTACCCTGGCAGCTCGATTCCTGCCCGGGGCATCCCATTCTGTGACTAAAGCAGCCTCTGTTTAAGACCATATAAGCATTTGCTCTAATCATATTTGAAATTAGGCCTGATAAAGACACTTTTGCTGGCCAAAGCACTACTGTACCCTGGCAGCTCGATTCCTGCCCGGGGCATCCCATTCTGTGACTAAAGCAGCCTCTGTTTAAGACCATATAAGCATTTGCTCTAATCATATTTGAAATTAGGCCTGATAAAGACACTTTTGCTGGCCAAAGCACTACTGTACCCTGGCAGCTCGATTCCTGCCCGGGGCATCCCATTCTGTGACTAAAGCAGCCTCTGTTTAAGACCATATAAGCATTTGCTCTAATCATATTTGAAATTAGGCCTGATAAAGACACTTTTGCTGGCCAAAGCACTACTGTACCCTGGCAGCTCGATTCCTGCCCGGGGCATCCCATTCTGTGACTAAAGCAGCCTCTGTTTAAGACCATATAAGCATTTGCTCTAATCATATTTGAAATTAGGCCTGATAAAGACACTTTTGCTGGCCAAAGCACTACTGTACCCTGGCAGCTCGATTCCTGCCCGGGGCATCCCATTCTGTGACTAAAGCAGCCTCTGTTTAAGACCATATAAGCATTTGCTCTAATCATATTTGAAATTAGGCCTGATAAAGACACTTTTGCTGGCCAAAGCACTACTGTACCCTGGCAGCTCGATTCCTGCCCGGGGCATCCCATTCTGTGACTAAAGCAGCCTCTGTTTAAGACCATATAAGCATTTGCTCTAATCATATTTGAAATTAGGCCTGATAAAGACACTTTTGCTGGCCAAAGCACTACTGTACCCTGGCAGCTCGATTCCTGCCCGGGGCATCCCATTCTGTGACTAAAGCAGCCTCTGTTTAAGACCATATAAGCATTTGCTCTAATCATATTTGAAATTAGGCCTGATAAAGACACTTTTGCTGGCCAAAGCACTACTGTACCCTGGCAGCTCGATTCCTGCCCGGGGCATCCCATTCTGTGACTAAAGCAGCCTCTGTTTAAGACCATATAAGCATTTGCTCTAATCATATTTGAAATTAGGCCTGATAAAGACACTTTTGCTGGCCAAAGCACTACTGTACCCTGGCAGCTCGATTCCTGCCCGGGGCATCCCATTCTGTGACTAAAGCAGCCTCTGTTTAAGACCATATAAGCATTTGCTCTAATCATATTTGAAATTAGGCCTGATAAAGACACTTTTGCTGGCCAAAGCACTACTGTACCCTGGCAGCTCGATTCCTGCCCGGGGCATCCCATTCTGTGACTAAAGCAGCCTCTGTTTAAGACCATATAAGCATTTGCTCTAATCATATTTGAAATTAGGCCTGATAAAGACACTTTTGCTGGCCAAAGCACTACTGTACCCTGGCAGCTCGATTCCTGCCCGGGGCATCCCATTCTGTGACTAAAGCAGCCTCTGTTTAAGACCATATAAGCATTTGCTCTAATCATATTTGAAATTAGGCCTGATAAAGACACTTTTGCTGGCCAAAGCACTACTGTACCCTGGCAGCTCGATTCCTGCCCGGGGCATCCCATTCTGTGACTAAAGCAGCCTCTGTTTAAGACCATATAAGCATTTGCTCTAATCATATTTGAAATTAGGCCTGATAAAGACACTTTTGCTGGCCAAAGCACTACTGTACCCTGGCAGCTCGATTCCTGCCCGGGGCATCCCATTCTGTGACTAAAGCAGCCTCTGTTTAAGACCATATAAGCATTTGCTCTAATCATATTTGAAATTAGGCCTGATAAAGACACTTTTGCTGGCCAAAGCACTACTGTACCCTGGCAGCTCGATTCCTGCCCGGGGCATCCCATTCTGTGACTAAAGCAGCCTCTGTTTAAGACCATATAAGCATTTGCTCTAATCATATTTGAAATTAGGCCTGATAAAGACACTTTTGCTGGCCAAAGCACTACTGTACCCTGGCAGCTCGATTCCTGCCCGGGGCATCCCATTCTGTGACTAAAGCAGCCTCTGTTTAAGACCATATAAGCATTTGCTCTAATCATATTTGAAATTAGGCCTGATAAAGACACTTTTGCTGGCCAAAGCACTACTGTACCCTGGCAGCTCGATTCCTGCCCGGGGCATCCCATTCTGTGACTAAAGCAGCCTCTGTTTAAGACCATATAAGCATTTGCTCTAATCATATTTGAAATTAGGCCTGATAAAGACACTTTTGCTGGCCAAAGCACTACTGTACCCTGGCAGCTCGATTCCTGCCCGGGGCATCCCATTCTGTGACTAAAGCAGCCTCTGTTTAAGACCATATAAGCATTTGCTCTAATCATATTTGAAATTAGGCCTGATAAAGACACTTTTGCTGGCCAAAGCACTACTGTACCCTGGCAGCTCGATTCCTGCCCGGGGCATCCCATTCTGTGACTAAAGCAGCCTCTGTTTAAGACCATATAAGCATTTGCTCTAATCATATTTGAAATTAGGCCTGATAAAGACACTTTTGCTGGCCAAAGCACTACTGTACCCTGGCAGCTCGATTCCTGCCCGGGGCATCCCATTCTGTGACTAAAGCAGCCTCTGTTTAAGACCATATAAGCATTTGCTCTAATCATATTTGAAATTAGGCCTGATAAAGACACTTTTGCTGGCCAAAGCACTACTGTACCCTGGCAGCTCGATTCCTGCCCGGGGCATCCCATTCTGTGACTAAAGCAGCCTCTGTTTAAGACCATATAAGCATTTGCTCTAATCATATTTGAAATTAGGCCTGATAAAGACACTTTTGCTGGCCAAAGCACTACTGTACCCTGGCAGCTCGATTCCTGCCCGGGGCATCCCATTCTGTGACTAAAGCAGCCTCTGTTTAAGACCATATAAGCATTTGCTCTAATCATATTTGAAATTAGGCCTGATAAAGACACTTTTGCTGGCCAAAGCACTACTGTACCCTGGCAGCTCGATTCCTGCCCGGGGCATCCCATTCTGTGACTAAAGCAGCCTCTGTTTAAGACCATATAAGCATTTGCTCTAATCATATTTGAAATTAGGCCTGATAAAGACACTTTTGCTGGCCAAAGCACTACTGTACCCTGGCAGCTCGATTCCTGCCCGGGGCATCCCATTCTGTGACTAAAGCAGCCTCTGTTTAAGACCATATAAGCATTTGCTCTAATCATATTTGAAATTAGGCCTGATAAAGACACTTTTGCTGGCCAAAGCACTACTGTACCCTGGCAGCTCGATTCCTGCCCGGGGCATCCCATTCTGTGACTAAAGCAGCCTCTGTTTAAGACCATATAAGCATTTGCTCTAATCATATTTGAAATTAGGCCTGATAAAGACACTTTTGCTGGCCAAAGCACTACTGTACCCTGGCAGCTCGATTCCTGCCCGGGGCATACCATTCTGTGACTAAAGCAGCCTCTGTTTAAGACCATATAAGCATTTGCTCTAATCATATTTGAAATTAGGCCTGATAAAGACACTTTTGCTGGCCAAAGCACTACTGTACCCTGGCAGCTCGATTCCTGCCCGGGGCATCCCATTCTGTGACTAAAGCAGCCTCTGTTTAAGACCATATAAGCATTTGCTCTTATCATATTTGAAATTAGGCCTGATAAAGACACTTTTGCTGGCCAAAGCACTACTGTACCCTGGCAGCTCGATTCCTGCCCGGGGCATACCATTCTGTGACTAAAGCAGCCTCTGTTTAAGACCATATAAGCATTTGCTCTAATCATATTTGAAATTAGGCCTGATAAAGACACTTTTGCTGGCCAAAGCACTACTGTACCCTGGCAGCTCGATTCCTGCCCGGGGCATCCCATTCTGTGACTAAAGCAGCCTCTGTTTAAGACCATATAAGCATTTGCTCTTATTATATTTATATTATAAGACACTTTTGCTGGGCATAGGCTTACTGCTGCCTGCCAGGTGCACTTCTGTTGAGGCATCCCATTCTGTAACATAGCATACCCCTCTTTATTTACACTAAGCAGCTCTCTTATTTACACTAAGCAGGCCTGTTGGAGGCTGAGTGTTACTGCTCACTTTTGGTGTGCATTATATTCTGTTTCATATAGACCCACCGCTGCCCGGGGTTTTTTTAAATATCACCTACTACCACGCCAGTTAGACTATGTCGGGCAGACAAGTGCCTGGAAGTGAAAAGAGGAGTGGCAGAGGCCAAGATTCCGCAGGAAGAGCTCGCATCAGACTGGGGGCCAGTAGCAGCAGGAGTCACGCTGAGAGACCTAATCTGCCAGTATCTGCTAGCGGTCGGGTCTCCACCAGTAACGCATCTGCCGTGGTAGATTGGTTGACGCGCTCATCAACAACATCATCACAACTTACGTCTGAGACCCCCAGTCTAGGGTCGGTAGGTTCCTCTGACACAACCCTGAGTTGGCATGCCCCGAGAGCAGTCCCTGTCCTCCCATTGCCTCTGGCCTACGCCGTTCCCTCCCCCAGCGACGTATCCTATGCTTTGGGTTCAGCTCCACTCTTTAGTGAGGAGGACCATCAGATAGAGGACAGTCAGCAGCTACTGCCCAGCCAAGAAATGAAGGTGGCTTCTTTAGCTAGGCAGACAAATAGTGATGTGGACAGTGTCGTGGGTGCTGCGAGCGTTCCAGCTCCTGCGCCAGACACTGTTGACGAATCCACGAACATCAGTGACGTACAGCCACAACCCGGTGATGATGATGATGATGACGATGAAGCCGATCGCACTTGGGAGCCGGGTGATGAAGGGGCTTCATCGTCATCATCAGGAGAAGAGGGGTGCAGGTTGCCCCGGAGTCAGCAGCTGAGGCAGCAAAGTGGTAGCAGTCAGCATGGGGGCACAATTCCAAAGGCTGGAGCCGGCCGGGGCCGGGGCCGGGGTAGAGCACCTGCTGTGCGGCAGTCTACCTTATCGGGAGGTAGTGGAGCAGGGGTTCCTGGAGTTGGCAACAGCAGCAGTGAATCAGTGAGGCCAGGGGGTGGGAAAAGTAGCTACTCGGCAGTGTGGCAGTTTTTCCTGAGGCATCCGCAGGAGGGTAACATGGCCACATGCAAGATATGTAGGCAAAAGGTGAAGCGTGGCCAGGGTCCAAATGTTGGCACCACGGCCCTGCGTCAACATATGATGCGTCACCATAAAACGACCTGGGAGAACCGAGGCTCCCAAGGGGTGGTCCAGTCTGCTTCCTCACCAAGTGAGCTCCCAATTTCTGCCAGCCAAGGCTCCAGCACCTCAGCCGAAGGCAGCTGTGCGTCATACCCATCCTCTGTCGCTCCTGCTCCTCCTCCTCCTCCTCCAAGTCATGCATCCCGCCAGCAATCCATCAGCGAAGCCATGTCCAAGAGACAGCAGTATGCGCCCACTCATCCTACGGCGCAGAAGCTGAATGTGCTCCTGTCCAAGTTGCTGGTGCTGCAGTCGCTCCCTTTTCAGGTGGTGGAATCTGCACCTTTCAGAGAACTGATGGCTTGTGCCGAGCCGAGGTGGAGAGTCCCAAGCCGTCATTTCTTTGCCAAGAAGGCAGTACCAGCGCTGCACACTTTTGTTGAACAGAAGGTGGGCCAGTCCTTGAGCCTGTCGGTGTGTAGCAAAATACATGGCAGCGCCGACATCTGGAGCTGTAACTACGGTCAGGGGCAGTACATGTCGTTTACGGCCCACTGGGTGAATGTGGTCCCTTTGCAGCAGCAACTTGGACAGGTCACGCCGCTTCGGCCTCCGCGCTCTCTGCCCATTGGGCCTGTGACACCGTGCGACTCGGCCTCCTCATCCTCCGCCATCTCCTCACCCTCCACTGTAGGCTCAAGTCTCAGTGCCCCTCCAGTCTACCATGTGTGCAGGGCACGGAGGTGTCACGCAGTGCTTCACATGGTTTGTCTTGGCGAACGGAGTCACACAGGGGAGGAACTGCTTAAATGTATTCATCAGGAAATCCAAACATGGCTTACTCCGAGAAAACTTAAAATGGGAATCATGGTTACCGACAATGGGAAGAACATTTTGTCTGCGCTGCGCCAAGGAAGCCTGACCCATGCCCCCTGCATGGCTCACGTCTTCAATCTGGTTGTCAAGCGGTTTCTGAAGTGTTCCCCCCATCTGCAGGACATCCTAACAACTTCACGGAAACTTTGCATGCACTTCAGCCACTCCTACACTGCCAAACACACCCTTCTTGAGCTACAGCGTCAGAATGGTATCCCCCAACATAGTCTGATTTGCGATGTTTCCACCCGTTGGAATTCCACCCTTCACATGTTGGACCGATTATATGAACAGAGAAAAGCCATCACGGATTTCCTGATGATCCAAGCAGATAGGGGGACTCCCCTGTGTAACTTCAATGTCAACCAGTGGCAGCTCATACGTGACACCTGCCGTTTGCTCAGGCCCTTTGAGGAAGCCACTTTATTTGTCAGTCGGCAGGATTACGGGATGAACGACGTGATTCCACTGCTTCATGTACTACAGCACATGTTGGAAACCATGGCTGGTCAGGGCACTGGAGACATGGCGTTTACATCTTACGGCCACATGAACCCCCTTGGAGCTGAACTGGAGGAGGAGGAGGAGGAAGAGGAGGAGGAGGAGTTGCCCAGCGAAACACAGTTTAGGCTTGGCGAAATGGCTGGTTTATCTAGTCAGCGGACAGGAGAGGAGGAGCAGGAGCAGCCAGAGGAGCTAGAGGTTTTTGAGGAAGGAGAGACAGAGGACCCGGGCACACCGTGGCAGTATGCAGTGGAGATGGAGACAGGTAGTCCATCCGAGTCACTTGCGCAAATGGCACGAAGCATGCTCACGTGCTTGCGTAGTGACCCCAGAATTGTTTCCATCTGTCGGCGGGATGACTTCTGGCTGTCCACCTTATTGGACCCTCGCTTCCGGCACAAAATGGGGGCATTTTTTAAACCCACCGAGAGGGAGGACAAACTCAACTACTACAAAGACATTCTACGTAGGCAGTTGGCCGATGCCTATCTGCGCCATGGTCCATACTCTCGCAGGTCTGACTCGAGGGGACCTCTGCGCTCACCTTCCACTGCCATGGCCGCTGGGGGGGTTGGCAGCAGCAGCAGCAGAAGCTCCATCAGCAGCAGCAGCCTCAGTCTTCAGTCGCTAATGAGTAGCTTTCTACACCCGCATAGTGAGGCTACTCATGAGCAGCAGGAAGACCTGGAGCAGGACCTGAACCAGCAGGTCATGTCATACTTTGACATGACCATGCCAACACACCTTGAGGATCCGCTGGACTTCTGGGCAGCCAAACTTGATTTGTGGCCGCAACTAGCAGAGTTTGCCCTGGAAAAGCTGTCCTGCCCGGCAAGTAGCGTGCCATCTGAGCGGGTGTTTAGTGCGGCGGGGGCCATAGTTACGGCGAGGAGAACTCGTCTGTCAACTAAAAATGTGGAGAGACTCACCTTTGTCAAAATGAATCAGGGATGGATCAGCCAGGATTTCCACCCACCAATGCCTGATGCATGCGACTAGATTCAGCATGGTGCCACGTTTTACACTTTCCAAATGGTGCAAAACATATTTATGTCTTTAGGCCATTTTTTGGGCTCCTGCTGCTGCTACTGTCAACTCCTGCCAACTCCAGGGTGTGATTCATCCAATTTTTGGGCTCCTGAAGCCAACTCCAGTGTATATTTGGGCTCCTGCTGCTGCTGCTGCCAACTTCTGCCAACTCCAGGGTGTGATTCATCCAATTTTTGGGCTCCTGAAGCCAACTCCAGTGTATATTTGGGCTCCTGCTGCTGCTACTGTCAACTCCTGCCAACTCCAGGCTGTGATTCATCCAATTTTTGGGCTCCTGAAGCCAACTCCAGTGTATATTTGGGCTCCTGCTGCTGCTACTGTCAACTCCTGCCAACTCCAGGGTGTGATTCATCCAATTTTTGGGCTCCTGAAGCCAACTCCAGTGTATATTTGGGCTCCTGCTGCTGCTGCTGTCAACTCCTGCCAACTCCAGGGTGTGATTCATCCAATTTTTGGGCTCCTGAAGCCAACTCCAGTGTATATTTGGGCTCCTGCTGCTGCTGCTGTCAACTCCTGCCAACTCCAGGGTGTGATTCATCCAATTTTTGGGCTCCTGAAGCCAACTCCAGTGTATATTTGGGCTCCTGCTGCTGCTGCTGCCAACTTCTGCCAACTCCAGGGTGTGATTCATCCAATTTTTGGGCTCCTGAAGCCAACTCCAGTGTATATTTGGGCTCCTGCTGCTGCTGCTGCCAACTTCTGCCAACTCCAGGGTGTGATTCATCCAATTTTTGGGCTCCTGAAGCCAACTCCAGTGTATATTTGGGCTCCTGCTGCTGCTGCTGTCAACTCCTGCCAACTCCAGGGTGTGATTCATCCAATTTTTGGGCTCCTGAAGCCAACTCCAGTGTATATTTGGGCTCCTGCTGCTGCTGCTGCCAACTTCTGCCAACTCCAGGGTGTGATTCATCCAATTTTTGGGCTCCTGAAGCCAACTCCAGTGTATATTTGGGCTCCTGCTGCTGCTGCTGCCAACTCCTGCCAACTCCAGGGTGTGATTCATCCAATTTTTGGGCTCCTGAGGCCAACTCCAGTGTATATTTGGGCTCCTGCTGCTGCTGCTGCCAACTTCTGCCAACTCCAGGGTGTGATTCATCCAATTTTTGGGCTCCTGAAGCCAACTCCAGTGTATATTTGGGCTCCTGCTGCTGCTACTGTCAACTCCTGCCAACTCCAGGGTGTGATTCATCCAATTTTTGGGCTCCTGAGGCCAACTCCAGTGTATATTTGGGCTCCTGCTGCTGCTACTGTCAACTCCTGCCAACTCCAGGCTGTGATTCATCCAATTTTTGGGCTCCTGAAGCCAACTCCAGTGTATATTTGGGCTCCTGCTGCTGCTACTGTCAACTCCTGCCAACTCCAGGGTGTGATTCATCCAATTTTTGGGCTCCTGAAGCCAACTCCAGTGTATATTTGGGCTCCTGCTGCTGCTACTGTCAACTCCTGCCAACTCCAGGGTGTGATTCATCCAATTTTTGGGCTCCTGAAGCCAACTCCAGTGTATATTTGGGCTCCTGCTGCTGCTGCTGCCAACTTCTGCCAACTCCAGGGTGTGATTCATCCAATTTTTGGGCTCCTGAAGCCAACTCCAGTGTATATTTGGGCTCCTGCTGCTGCTACTGTCAACTCCTGCCAACTCCAGGGTGTGATTCATCCAATTTTTGGGCTCCTGAAGCCAACTCCAGTGTATATTTGGGCTCCTGCTGCTGCTGCTGCCAACTTCTGCCAACTCCAGGGTGTGATTCATCCAATTTTTGGGCTCCTGAAGCCAACTCCAGTGTATATTTGGGCTCCTGCTGCTGCTGCTGTCAACTCCTGCCAACTCCAGGGTGTGATTCATCCAATTTTTGGGCTCCTGAAGCCAACTCCAGTGTATATTTGGGCTCCTGCTGCTGCTGCTGCCAACTTCTGCCAACTCCAGGGTGTGATTCATCCAATTTTTGGGCTCCTGAAGCCAACTCCAGTGTATATTTGGGCTCCTGCTGCTGCTACTGTCAACTCCTGCCAACTCCAGGCTGTGATTCATCCAATTTTTGGGCTCCTGAAGCCAACTCCAGTGTATATTTGGGCTCCTGCTGCTGCTACTGTCAACTCCTGCCAACTCCAGGGTGTGATTCATCCAATTTTTGGGCTCCTGAAGCCAACTCCAGTGTATATTTGGGCTCCTGCTGCTGCTGCTGTCAACTCCTGCCAACTCCAGGGTGTGATTCATCCAATTTTTGGGCTCCTGAAGCCAACTCCAGTGTATATTTGGGCTCCTGCTGCTGCTGCTGTCAACTCCTGCCAACTCCAGGGTGTGATTCATCCAATTTTTGGGCTCCTGAAGCCAACTCCAGTGTATATTTGGGCTCCTGCTGCTGCTGCTGCCAACTTCTGCCAACTCCAGGGTGTGATTCATCCAATTTTTGGGCTCCTGAAGCCAACTCCAGTGTATATTTGGGCTCCTGCTGCTGCTGCTGCCAACTTCTGCCAACTCCAGGGTGTGATTCATCCAATTTTTGGGCTCCTGAAGCCAACTCCAGTGTATATTTGGGCTCCTGCTGCTGCTGCTGTCAACTCCTGCCAACTCCAGGGTGTGATTCATCCAATTTTTGGGCTCCTGAAGCCAACTCCAGTGTATATTTGGGCTCCTGCTGCTGCTGCTGCCAACTTCTGCCAACTCCAGGGTGTGATTCATCCAATTTTTGGGCTCCTGAAGCCAACTCCAGTGTATATTTGGGCTCCTGCTGCTGCTGCTGCCAACTCCTGCCAACTCCAGGGTGTGATTCATCCAATTTTTGGGCTCCTGAGGCCAACTCCAGTGTATATTTGGGCTCCTGCTGCTGCTGCTGCCAACTTCTGCCAACTCCAGGGTGTGATTCATCCAATTTTTGGGCTCCTGAAGCCAACTCCAGTGTATATTTGGGCTCCTGCTGCTGCTACTGTCAACTCCTGCCAACTCCAGGGTGTGATTCATCCAATTTTTGGGCTCCTGAAGCCAACTCCAGTGTATATTTGGGCTCCTGCTGCTGCTACTGTCAACTCCTGCCAACTCCAGGGTGTGATTCATCCAATTTTTGGGCTCCTGAAGCCAACTCCAGTGTATATTTGGGCTCCTGCTGCTGCTGCTGCCAACTTCTGCCAACTCCAGGGTGTGATTCATCCAATTTTTGGGCTCCTGAAGCCAACTCCAGTGTATATTTGGGCTCCTGCTGCTGCTGCTGCCAACTTCTGCCAACTCCAGGGTGTGATTCATCCAATTTTTGGGCTCCTGAAGCCAACTCCAGTGTATATTTGGGCTCCTGCTGCTGCTGCTGTCAACTCCTGCCAACTCCAGGGTGTGATTCATCCAATTTTTGGGCTCCTGAAGCCAACTCCAGTGTATATTTGGGCTCCTGCTGCTGCTGCTGCCAACTTCTGCCAACTCCAGGGTGTGATTCATCCAATTTTTGGGCTCCTGAAGCCAACTCCAGTGTATATTTGGGCTCCTGCTGCTGCTGCTGTCAACTCCTGCCAACTCCAGGGTGTGATTCATCCAATTTTTGGGCTCCTGAAGCCAACTCCAGTGTATATTTGGGCTCCTGCTGCTGCTGCTGCCAACTTCTGCCAACTCCAGGGTGTGATTCATCCAATTTTTGGGCTCCTGAGGCCAACTCCAGTGTATATTTGGGCTCCTTCTGCCCCTCATAGTGATGCCACTTCAACTCTCTGCAATTGTGCCGCTCTGCGATTCTATTAGCGATGCCTCTGATCTGCATGTGATATTTCTTAAAAGTATTATTTAACTAACCCAGCACGCATCCTGTGCGTGTTACAGCAAGGCTGAATGGTTTACAACCCTATTGAGGCTGTAGGAGGCTCAGAAATAGCCGTTTTTAATAGCGATTCGTCGCGAATTTATTCGGGTCGAAACGATTTTTGTCGGAAAATTCGGCGAATCAGTCGAATCGAATTTTTCAAAAGTTCGCTCATCTCTAATCACTTCTTTAAATGAAAAGTTTCACATTTCATGTCTTGCCCAATATATATTTTCTAACTTTATTCTCAGTGACTTCTGCAGTATATGTGAACAATTTAAGTACCTGTTCAGGAACATGCTTACTTTCTCCTGCCTTTTTCCCAGTCAGAAGTGTGTAAAAAGAGCAATTCAAAGCATCCCAAAAACTCTGATTAATGTAACTACCTTATGTATTTGGCTTTCTTTCCATTTCTGGGTTGGATGAGCTGGGAAAAGCACGTCAAGGCGCAGGCAGCAGTGATGGGGAAGTTACTTGAATATGATTTTTGTTGGTGAGACTGAGGCTGTATGGTAATTACAGTACAGAGTTGTTTTTCAATGATCAGGGCTGCAACATATGTTGGAGGTTACATCTGGAGAGTGCAGCAGCTGATATGTTCATGGTAAAATGTCAATAACATCCACAGGTTACATTATTTTTAGGGCCCAGTCACACCCATATATTATGGTTGCAGTACAGCATTGTGCTTTACTGCAGCCAAAATGCATAAAATTACTGACCAATACCAGTGCACTTTAATTCTGTTTTGGGTGTGGTGTTCCAGCAGTGTGTGCAAAAAAAAATCTATTGGCATTGAAGGTAAAGCACTCCCCATACACTGGTTTGGACAAATTGAGTGCTCTTTGTTTGGAAAGCTTATAGCAACATGCAATAGTCATTCCAATGCAGCGAAAAAGGGAAATATATACATATCATGTATTATGTACCATTCTGGGCTACAGACAATTATTATTTTGGCTAACCTGACACACACTCTTCGGAGCAGGAACCTAGAACACTAGCACATTTTTAGCTATGTTAATGCAGACCCACACCATGGGCTTACATACCAGCAACAGCAGCAAAACACACCTACAATTTGGCATCATGAGCAGGCTTGTATTTGCCACAAGGCAAACATAGGCACGTGCCTAGGGCAGGGCTACAACAGGGGCAGGGACAGAAGCCAGTAGCAATTTAATAAAAAAAAAAATAATAATCTGGCAGCAGTGAGACAGCCATCATCATAGGTGCTCACAGGCAGGGGCGAACATCAGGATCTTAAGCAGTTTATAAATAGTTAATGGCCCCTCTCGCTCTATCCGAGCTGCGTGCAGACAGCACGTGAATGATAAGGCAGCCAAATCACCAACCGCTTCCTCTATAAGAGGCTGGGAATGAATTACGTCACCCTCAGAAGCGCAGGACCATCAAATGAGCTGTGTGGAGCTGACAAGTCATTCATCATCTGTGATCAGGTGACCATTGAGCCACCAATGATTTACAAAGCAAACAAATGGGAGAAGGTGAATGTTTTAATTGATTTTCATCAGTGGTTGCCTTAGAACACTTTAAAGCAGGCCAAAAAATGGCATTATGCCCCCAGGTTTCGGTCCCCTTCAGCAGGATGTCCCTGTAATCTCTGGTCTCTCACCTTCCTCCATGCTACAAAAGGGCTTCCTCTGCAACCCCAAATGCTGTGTGCCCCACCCAGGCAGCTTTGAATGGTTGCCAGCAAGGGCATGCAGCTGCAGGTGGTCAGCCTGCCGCTAGGTGCACGACAGTGAGCTCATTGCCGTGCAGAGGAGGTTTGCACATGCACCGTGGGAGTGTGAGGGGGAGGTGATGGGAAAGTGGAAGAAAACCCCCCGGGCCAGCCCTGGAGTCGCTGGCTATACCCCAGGAGATCCCCATCTGAATGCACTGCTATGTGATACCCCCCAGGGTGCCTGTAAACACTCAAATCCAGAATTGCTGAAGCACTCCTGTGCATTGCCCCCTCCACAGAACACCCACAATTCTTACCTTCAGCCTTCAGCCTGCAGCCAGTCAAGGGGTTGCATTCCTGGCTGAGGCTAAGGTAAGTATTATGGGCATTCTGGGGGGCAATGCACGAGGAGGTTTCAGCATTCTGGATGCCCCCCAACCTGTCTGAATGCAGCCAGACCCACACCCATTAGCTGGAAACAGGTGTTGTTCTTCTTTGAAATTGTAATGGCAGTCCTGGCTGCACAGTATAGTTCCATCCTACCCAAAGGGTAAACTCATATTGTTCTGGTCTCTTTAAAGTGGACCAAAACCTACAGAGATCTGCCCAGGAATCTATAAGATTCTTGTGCCAATTGATTCCCTCCTCCCGGGGCATCCAGAATCGGGATGTCCTGCTGTGTGAAACCCCCCAGGTCACCTGGAAACTCACCATTTTCCCGGTCCAATGGTGCATATGCGAGCAGAGGCCACATCCCCACTATCCCTCTAGCAGGGTGCGTGCCCGCGCCAGGCATTTGTGTATAGCCGGCGCGGGCATGCTCCCTGTTAGAGGGTAGCGGGGGATGCGGCCATCAACACATTTGGATCCACTCATATTAGACTGGACGAAGGGGCAGGGCGCAGATCCAAGCGCGCTGATTGGACGCGGAGGCTGCACATGCGTCATAGGACCCGGAAGAGGTGAGTTTGTTTGGGGGATCTGGGGTCCGTTTCTGATCAGTTGGTTCTAGCAAGCTGACTATTTTTTCAAAGGGACAAATTTGGGACACTTCTGATAGCTTAACAATTTCAAGTGACACCATTGGTCACACACCATACAATGTTGTTGCTATCGAAAATTCACTTAGCAATTTGCTGTCATAATGTAAGCGTCTCACATTTGTCCCACTGAAAAAATGGGCAGCTTAGTTCTAGTCCCCGATGCACCCCATGCTGCCAGTCAGTAAGTCTGTAAGGGAGCCTGATCCCACATGACTGGCAGCAGAGATGTGTGGTGAAGCCCTGCAGGCAGCTTGCTGACACCAGTGCTAAAACAGAGGCTTGCACACCACAGGACTCTGTGGCATCAAGTCTGAGAGGTAAGTGCTCTGTTTTTTTTCCTGTCTGGACAGGGACATTAAACACCCCCCTGCAACCTACCCATGATGGAGATGGGGAACCGAAAACCAATGCACACACTCTAGTGCCACCTATTGGAGAAGGCAGCACCTGCTGCTGTTCATTTGGCAGCTTCCAGTCCCCCTCTGCATCATGTTTTGGAAAATAATGAATACATAATTTGCCTTTAAAGTGAACGCAGCAAATCTATATCTGCCTATGGGCAATGCAGGCAACATTTACTGAACTGTGCTTTGGCCTTCTGGCACCCATCACTGCAGACTTGCCACCAGTGTCAACTGACTCCTCCACTCACTCGCTGCTGATCCTTTCAGATTTTGTTCTTACTTTTTTTCCACCCTGTCCTCCAATGTTGCAGTCTCCTTTAGTGTGATTTCTATCTTCTCTTCCTTACTGCTTCCGGGTCCTTAGGTCTTCAGTTTTTCCCTCTGCATTGCTATTTCTGTACAGCTAAAAAAGGCTGGGGGGGGGGGCATAAGCCCAAGTAGTGCCTAAGGCAGCATGAACCTTAAATACGGCCCTGATCATGAGTACTATGAATTTAACACTGTTAGCAGTGGATGTCTAGATGTCAGGTTGGCACGTGTCTACTGTTTACTGATTGAACACTGCCAACCTGGATTATGGAAATTTTTACAGGGCAAGAACTAGACTTAACCCTTTAACTGCCAGCCTACCTTGAGATTTTGTCACCCTTTTTTGCCAGATAATTTTGCACTATTTTGCGCTCCCCATGTTCAACTGTGATTTTTGAAGGGATTTCCAAGGATTTCCCAGGAAAGTGATATATTGTTTTTTTCAGCAGAGCCTGGAGTTTAACATGAAATGTCTTGTTTGTCATTTTATAAGTGTATTTTCAATATTTTTGGGTGAAAATTGTGCAAAAAAAAATAAATTCTTTTTTTTTACAATTTGTAGTGTTTTTTTGTAATAAAAAATGTTTGTCAATAAAATCTTATTGCGTGTGAAACCCCAATTTCTCCCGGCTACAGCGGTACCACATATGTATTGGTAGACACCCTTTCCTGCCCAGGAGACTCTCCCAAACTGAAACAACTGAAACTGAAACAAAACTTTAGGAGATTTTCAGATAAAATACAACTATGCTATGCAATATGTTCACCTTGCAGTTTTTCAAGAAAAACAACCCTTTACATTTGAAATACCCCCGACAAACTATATATTCCCTAGAAGTATACACCTCAGGCTTTCTAGGCGTACCAGGCTTGTTGACATGGGTGCAGTTTTCTGGAAGTAATCCCTCAATGTATTGTTTGGTTGCACAGGGTTTCCCCTGTGCAAACCAGAAAAAAACTGAAAATCTGAAAAAGCAACATCCCAAACAGAACGATACCCAACATGCATAGGTTCTGTCAAGGAAAGAGTTGTCAAACACACCAAAGTAAAGCATGCGCATAGCGGTAATTTTACTTCAAAATTTCAGCTCTGCAGACAAAGTGCGCACCTTGTGCTTTTTCTACCAAACCGACCCTTTACATTTGGAATATCCCCCATAAACCATATATTCCCTGAAAGTAAACATGTTAAGCTTTCTAAGCGTACCCAGCTTGTTGTAGTGGGCTCATCTTTCTGGAAGTAATATCTCAAAGAATTCTTAGGTTGCACAGGGTTTCACAAAAAATGCATAAAAAAGCAGAATAAAAACATCTGAAAGCGCAAGGTCCCCAGAGCAGAACAATACCCAACATGCATAGGCACCTGTAACCTTTTAACTGCCAGCCTACTTGAGATTTTGTCACCCTCTGCTGACAGGATATTTTTCACCATTTTGCGTGATGTTTAACTGTGATTTTTGAAGGAATTTCCAAGAAAATGGCATATTTTCTTTTTGTGGCAGAGTTTAGGCTTTAACATGAAATGTCTTGTTTGCATTTTTTCTACTTTTTTATATATTTTTAAATAAGTAAAAAAAAAAAATATATATATATATTTTTTTTTTAAATTGTCTCCTTTATTTTAACAAAAACATTTATTTTATTAAAGAAAACCATATTGCATGTGAAAGCCCCATTTCTCCGGATTACAATGATACCACATATGTATCGGTAGCCCCCTGTTCCTGTCCAGGTGATCCCCTAAACTGAAAAGAGCACTTTATAACATTTACAAATAAAATACAACTACTATCCACATAATAAAGGGTTAAATAAAAAAATTGGTGTGGGGTCCCCCTTCAAAGGGGGGGGGACACCATTTCTTGGGGGAATTTTAAGGGTTTTTTTGAAAGGCAGGTAATGGGGGGTCTCGGGGTTAATGGCAAGTCACCCACTAGCCGCAGGTGACTTGCCAGACCCAGAGCTTTGTAAACTGGTATAGGGGTCTCATAGATCCCTTACCAGTTCACAAAGGGTTAAAAGTAAAAAAAACACAGAGACACACTTTAAACATAACTTTATTAAAAAAAATATTTTTTATTATTATTTTTTTTTGAATACTTACCTCCCATCCATCCCTGTGTCCCACGCTGATCACTTAGGCTTCTGCTCTCCTGCTGCTGCTGGAAGCCTTTTATACCTACTGGGTTACAGGTAACATAGGGTTAATTAAAAAAAAATGACATAGGGTCCCCCCTCCCAGGGAGGGGGGGACTCCATTTTTTTTTGGTCTTTCAGGGTTAAAACCCTTAACAATAATAAAAAAAAAAAATGGTGTGATGTCCCCCCAACCAGCGTAACCAGCCTGTGACCAGCTATGGGGGCTTGTAGAACAGGGCGCAGGGGCCAGCTTTAGTGGCCCCTGGCCCTGCCGGCTACAAGCCATCATAGCCTAGGGCCACGGCTCTTCTGCCCCCCCCCCTGGGCTTTGGGGAGGCAGGTAATTTGGGGGGCCAGGGGTTAATGGCAAGTCACCCGCTAGCCGCAGGTGACTTGCCAAACCCCCGAGCCTTGTGAACTGGTATAAGGGGTCTCATGGACCCCTTACCAGTTCACAAAGGGTTAACAGTAAAAAAGACACAGACACTTCTTGAAAATAACTTTTATTACCTCCCTCCTTCTCTGTCCAGCCGTCACTGGCATCTGAGAGCTGAACTGCAGGGTGCCCCGATGACACCCGGCGGTGACGTTATCGCCCCCGCCCCGAAGGGGCGTGATAAAAATCCAAGATGGCGGCCGCCATCGGAGCTCCGTAGGGAGGAGGGCTGTTATGCCGCCTCCCAGAAGATGGAAGAGCGGGGGGGGTGATCGGAGCCCCCCCTCATGAAGAGGAGAGCCGGCTAGAGCCATCGGGCATGAAGGTAAGTAACTTATTTTTTTATTTTCTTTTTTTTGCAGGCAATCCCGGCGGCTGCTGAAACGGGGGGGTACCCTATTTTGTGCACTCCCCTGCAGCCGGAGGAGCCCCAATGGGTGATCAGAGCCCCTCTGGCTGAAGAGGAGACCCGGCAATATCGAAAGAGGGGTCAGGTAAGTGACTTTTTTTTTTACTTTTTATTTTGTAAGTGGGAAAAGTCAGGCACGTAAAATTTACGTGGCTGGCGGTTAACTGCGGGGAGGCAACCACGTAAATTTTATATGGCTGGCGTTTAAAGGGTTAAATGTTTTACATCAGAGTGTTTAACCCTTTGACAAGTGAGGGCCACTTAGCTTAAATGATCTGAAAACTGGTTACGAGCTACAATTAATAAGTTCAGAATTTTTTTTTATTTTAAATAACATAATAAAGATTTTCTGATACTAACTAACCACCACACCCCTACATTCACATGTAACAATCCCCACCTGCTACCATTACACATGCTGACTGGCTTAAATCTCTGAATATATGAGAGCCCTCCCCCATCAGTTCCAAGTCTTAATGACTAATGTTTTCTTATTTAACTACTTTACACAGCAGTTTTATTTACCTCTCCTACTTTCCACACAGCAAGTCATGGGCCATGTTAGATGGCTTTGAGGGCCACATATTGCCCCCCATAATACAAGTTATGCTGGCACACTCTGCACATGTAGGGCATTCCTAAAATGAAGGGTACACAGACCAATGTGTGGGCTGAAATATCATGGGCTCGATTCAACAAAGGTCGAAAATGGATTTTTCGTGTGTTTTGTTCTTAAAAAGTTGCGATTTTGCTATATTTTTTTTATGAGTGATTCAGCTACCTGGAACCATTGTAAAACACGAGTCACTTGAATTAAATTCGAGTGCGATTGTAAAAGTGCGAATTAAATTAGTGGATTGAAAAATTTACTACTGCATTTTACAATTCGAAAATTTTACTACTGATTCAGGTGGACTTGATGAGCCACACACGATATAAATTAGAGTGTTTCACACTAGTTTTTTGATGCAGCTTTCAGCAGGAGAAAACTCATTTTGCTCTCTCACAATGGAGCCCTTCTACTTTCTTTGCAATGGTAGTAAACTCTAATGGTAGTAAAAAATTCAATTCATAAGAAAAACGCCTGAGAATTCCACTGTTTGTGAATCACTAGTTAGGAAGACAATGAAAGTCAATGGCACTTTTTTACTCCTGAAAAAAATACTGAACTTTTTACCCTTTTTTACTAGTATTAAAAAGTTCCATTGACTTTCAGTGTCTTCCTATCTGGTGATTTGGTAACAGTGAAATTCTCAGGCTTTTTTCTCATGAATTACATTTTTTACTACCACCTACTAGGCACCTACCTACAATGATTTGTGAATCGAGGCCATTGACTTCGAACATATTGCAGATGATGTGGCGCAGAGAAGGCGCACACTACCCATTCCCATATTTTCGGACACGTTTGGAAGTGGATCAGCTGCCATATCAAGCACTTTTCCAGCTTACTTGGCTAAATCGTGCAGCTTTGGAATTCATATTTGGCACCATTAACTGGTAGAAGACCTTTGGTCGACCTTTGGGTTTTTACATTGCGGTGCACCAAAACCCAGAATAGTCAAAATCCTGGGTTTTGGTCCACGTTATAGAGTAAGCATAAGAATGGCGTACCATGAGGTTAATGCTAGCAAAGAGCTGCTCCCTGCACCCAAGGACACGTGGTGCTGTGAGCAAGCTTTGTATAAAAAACAATGGCCACATTTCTGCATTAAACGAAAACTACATATATGCCTCTTACAAATATTACTGTTTAATTAGTACTTCCACTACAGCATACCTTGCCTCTGTATTACATGTATCCACAATGTTAGCCATGTACATACAGCTACACAGGCAACTTAAAAAGTTGAAAAAAATTATGCATTTACATTTACCCATTAAAAAGCCTTACACCACCATGCAACAGTCAGAAAACAATACTAAACAATAGAAAAAAAATTTGAGTACACTTTCCAATAATTTTCGCTTGCGACAGCCTTTTTACGAGCATTTTGTAAATTTTACGAGTGATTAGAAAATTTTACGAGTGCATTTTCGAGTGCACGTATTTAATTCAACCCCTTTTTAGAATCACTCGAAAAAGTTAAAACTGCGCGATACGAATTTTCGAGTGACACGAATTTATTTCTACCTTTGTTGAATCGAGCCCCATATCTGTAACTATTTGTGTTGTACTCTCAAATTTTATGTTGGTCATGACATGTTGATTTTTTGGCTTTGCTAAGCTTGATAACCAAGTACAGAGAATAATGGGCAGGGCAAGAGGCAATCTGTTGCTGGAGGTCAGAAACCTACTGGCTGCAACCTTTGATGCAAAGGCGACGCTGGTGGTGAGACCTAGCCTCTTTATTTGACCGGTCTATTTAAGGAGTGGGTGATTTTGGACACACATTGTACCCCTTGCTGTTTTCAAATGCGGAGTTTCATCTTATACTTGTGAGTGTTATACTTTTAGTTCATTAATTGGTATCACGCTATTCTTTCTTCTTTCTGTCCTATTTTTATATTGAATGTCATGCTTTTGAAGGGACTTGGCCTCCTTGATGAGCAGCTAGAGGAAAGGTGGTGGCACCCAGTGCTGGAGTTGCTCGATCATCGGTGCTGGATTGCGGCTGCGTTATTTTAAATATAATGCCAGCCCCCTGCCTCCTGCCTCAGCACTAGGGAAGGGTGTCCACACGCATCTTTCCTTGAACATTAATTGTCAATGTGCAGACGGGTTTCAAGTGTTTTGTTGTCACATGCACAATAAAGCTTTGGGCCCTATTTATGAAGTGCGCCATTTAGCATCTTTCTGGTGGCCATAGCGCTGGCATTGTGCTCTATGGGATTTTGACCTACAGTGCTAACTTTCAACTGGCATTGCTTCAACCAGAGCGCCCAGCACTGGGACCTTTTGGGCCCTAGTGTTAAATAAGATGCTAGCTCGGAACCGCATTGGCGCATCCTGTTTTTTGTGTCTTAAACCGCATGCTGAGTGCCGCTGAGGCGAAAAAGTGGCGCTGGCACATCATAAATAAAGCTCCATAATCTGACTTACCAGATGGCAGTAATGTGAATCCAGTAGACAGCTCCACGTTCCTTGTGTGTGCCTGCTATGGATGTTTTCTTTACTCCATAAGGCTTGGAAGATAGCTTACTCAACTGCTCGAGGATCACATGGATACATTTCAAAAGCTTTATTTCAGTACAGAATCTTGCAGCAAACTTCTTACAGCAGACGTGCATATTCATTGCAGCTGGAAAACTTGTGATGTATCCCATACAAAAGTAGGTAGAAAACTGTATCTGCAGAAGAGAGCAGCAGGTGTACACTGCATGGATGCCAGGCTAGAAATGAAAGAATGCGAGAGGAAGAAGGAAGGAGTTATTCACTTCAGAGCGAGACTAAGTGAGCCAGGAAGGGACAAGGGTGATCAAAGGCATATGCTCAGCCCATGCAAATAAACATTATATTAAACTGTTACCCCAGGAAAATTCAAATGCACGTCGTGGGACATGACACTCTAAGTTACACTAAACAATGAAATTCTTGTTCTGCATTGCCTCCCCCAGCTAAGACTCCAACAATTATATATAAACAGCCTAAACTTTGAATAACATATTTAAGAAAACATATACAACATGTGCAATCAGAATGACAGAACCTGTATTGTTAAATGTAATGCTTGTGAGAGTCGCGGTCAAGGGTGGCATTTGTATTTAAAGGCATAAAATATATTCAGATAATTAAACAATAGGCTTACAGTCACACAGTATACAGTTATGTATTCGATGATTCTGATGGACTGGGCATAGAAGCAATTTTTTCATTTTGGGTTTTCTCTATTTCACAGATCTCTAACACCTGGCAGATGAGAGAAGGGCAAACAAACTTTGCTGGGGGTAACATCTTTCATTTATTATATTTCTGCTACCTCTGACCCTAGTGTGGTAGATGTCTCGCAGTGATGTAAATACCGCTCCTTTGATGGTTTGGGCAGTCTTCACAACCTCTAGATGGTATGGTCCTGTGTAGAGCAGTTCCCACAACAGACCATGAAACAAGTGGTGAGATGCTCTCAATTGTGCTCCTGTAGAAGTTACTAAGGATTTTAGCTGGCATCCAAAACTTTCTCAACCTTTTCAGCCGTTGCTGTGAGATGGGTTATATGTCCAAGTGAGAAAAATATTCTGGACCCAATGTTGTGCTAAAATAGTGTGAGTGTGTGAGAGTGTGCCAAATCCCCCCTAATCGCCTCATAACAGGCAGAGTGCAGAATTCTCCGATTACAGGCACTGTGCAAAATTTCCTTACTACATACAGCATACAGAATCCCCCTCCAATCGTCCAATAAAAGGCAGTCCGCAAAATCCCCCCCCCCCCCCCAAGCAGCACATAACAGTCAATGTGCTGAATCCCCCCCCCCAAATCACCCAATAGTGTGTCCAATCCCTCCATTACAAGCAGAATGCAGAATCCCCCAATGCAGGCATCATGCACAATCCCCCCATTACAGGTAGCATGCAAAATGCCCCGATTACAGAAACTGTGGCATAATCCTCCCACCAGTCACCCCATTACAGATAATGTAGCAGAATGACACCCAATTACCCTATTACAGACAGTGTCGCAGAATCCCCCCCCCCCCCAAATCACCCAGTTACAATGTGCAAAATTCACTCACAGCACCCTCAGACAATAGGGTTGATTCAGAGAGACAAAAAAAGACTTTTTGTGTCGATCTGTTTTTTATTTTATTTTTCCCGCTTTCGTATGAGTGTACGAGTGATTCTAAGCATGCATCGCAAGGCTTGTAATTTTTCAGCTTTCATTTTCCGTTTGTTACTCATGAAACAACGTAGGCTTTTGTTTTTGGCCTTTTTCCAACGTTGCCTCGAACGAATGATTTACGTTTCCCGTTAGATTCTGAATTACTTTTTCTATAAATAAACGTCCAGACGAAAATCGTTACGACCATACGCCTGCGCACAACAAAATGAACTCATTAATGTGCTCGTCTACATTCACTCACTTCTGCTACAATGCTTAGCTAAATCACATCGCGGTCTGTATATTCTTCCATTTACCGCACCTAATGCTTACCTAAATCACATCGCGGTTTCATTCTTCTTCCATTTGTACACCTAATGCTTACCTAAATCACACCACGGTCTGGATATTCTTCATTTTTTAATTTTGGGTTGTTCCTACGTTTTGCTGTAACCAACCCTTAATGAATGTATTTTGAACAGAAAATGACACAGAAACAAGTTTAAGTTTGTTTTTTTTTTACTAGCAACTGGCAATTGTTGTTGCCTTTTTTTTTTGGAAAAGGTTTGCAAATGTTTGCAATACCAGGAGTACAACATTTTTTTTGGGTTGTTGTAAAAAATTTATAAGTTTTAAAAGTTTTTAAAAACATTTTAAAACAATAAAACTATATACAAAGCAATGGCAGGCCCAAGATAATTAATCATCATCTGTGGTCCCCAACGAATCGCTCAGCTCCTGCATCTCGTCCACCAACCGAAACACCATGGCACTGATTTGTGCCAATCTCACAAATTCAAATTATTGTTCTGCAAATACATGTTTACCAGCTGTGGATGGAATGATTATTAGGTTGCAAGCTAACTCATGAGGCCATATGTCGTTATGCTAAGGACATTGACAATGGATTTATGCTGCTTGGTGATGATGTTATTTTACACATAGTCATAATATTTACATTACAACTTACTTTGGTGGTGGGCGACCTCTGCTTGGGGCACCACCCTACGGTCTGGGGCCTGCCACTGCTGGTAATGTGAGGCTGTAGAGACATTTAAAATAGGCTCACTTCTAATGTCTGATTCAACAGTAAGCAAATGACACTTAGAATGTGTGTGTGATACATGCAATGCCTTGGAGCTGAAGGCTCTCATACTCCTCCACATAGCCGCAAAATATGTTCAACAATAGCAATCCGAGCCAAAAATGGTCTCGTAAGTGGAGCGGAAATGAAACCGTTTTATAGGGCGGTGGACCATCGGCAATAAGGTCTCAGAATCCGACGCAAGCCCATCCCAATAACGTAACTTATCTGAACTAATGCAAATTATCAGATTTAGATCCGTAACTTATCCGAACTAAAGCAAATTATCAGATTTTGTTCCGTCCATTGAAAGCGCATATACGCGTTAGTGGAAACAAACATACGCATGGAAAAACAAACGTAAAAACAAAAAAAAAGCCAAACAGACACAAAACCAACACAGACACATATGAAAGTCCAGACGTATCTGTCTCTGAATCGAGCCTAATGTAGGAGTAGCGGGTAAGCAGGGAGAGGGAAGTGTAATTGTTCCTTGCCCACCTGTTGCTGATCCATCCTTTGCCACTTGCTTGCACACACACGTACAATCTTTCACTCAGTCACACACACTCACTCAGTCACACACACATGTGTATACTGGGGGGGATGTGCACAGCCAATTATTACTATAGGTTGAGGCCAAAGGGGCACTGTCTAAAGATTATATGCACTAATTCTAGAGATACCCCAAATGCCCAAAAACAGTATTTTGATTATGGAAAAATTTATTGGGTGTCAAAAATTCAAATAATCCAAATAGACATAAAACAATTAAGGACACAGTTAAAAAAAAACATAGACACAAAGCTGAGGGGACGCTTAAAAAAAAAAAATAAAATAATAAATTATAGGCAAGTAGGATTGAAGTGCAAAAAGACCATGGGAAGGGGAAATTGGAATGAGTACTAAACTGCCAAAAAATATTGCATTAAGGTGATAAGAAATACATGCTTATCATTCAAAGTGCAAGTGCAAACCTACACGACAGATCAATATCAGATGCATAAGTAGATGAAGTGCTGGAGAGTGCCATATAAGGATAAAAAAAAAAACACTTGAACCCAAGAATAACTGCCAATCAATGACAAACATTAGTTATGTCACCAGTATCCACAGAGCTAGGGTCTCTCCCCCCCCCCCCCCCCGCAGCAACTGCCGTCAGGGAGCGCACGCACCCGCGAGTGGCCAGCCGAAAGCACTCCCCTGCAGTAGGAGCCATTGGCTGGCCATGCACCGGAGTGCGCACCAGCCCCGCTCGCACCTCCCGTCCACCCTGCACAAGAATAACTGATGTAGATATGTGGAAAGTATCTCAAGGGTGGGGGATTCCATAGTTAAGGAAAACAATTTAAACAACACAAAATAATACCTATGCCTAGAACTATAGTGACATATACAATAAAGTAAGAGAATATAACAATAGATACAGAGAGAATATTTACAGAATATCACTATATGGGTAGCAATCAGTATATATTGAGCAATTGTTATATATATATACATAAGACAATTAAGTGCTAGTAACATTAAGTATTATGGCCAACATCAAATGATCTATATGACAGGCAAACACCTAACACTGGTAAAATTGCCTTAAAAGTTAAAGGGATAACACTGAACACAACTATGGTCTCCTTCTGCCGTCAACCTTCTATGTTTCTATGTTTAACTAATGTGTAGACAATTAATTTTTACAGTTTGAAAGACCTGGTGTTGGACTACCCTAGAAATTCGGACCCTACAACACAAAATAAATTGGAGATAGCACAATCGGGTATAATTAGAAATAATAGGTGTTAGCATATTGAGACTAGACAATTCTGTAAATCTCAGAAGTGGCTTCAGTATCCCTTCTCCTCCTTCATTATGGCTGCAACTCTGGGAAAAGCTATTTTGTAAAAGAACTACTACATGCAGGCACACATTTGTCGCACAGTCCTGATAATATTGTTTGGTTTTATGCATGCTGGCAAAAACTATAGGCTTGCTCCCAGGTTTTGCAATACCATTAGTTACGAGCCTAATAGCTAGTAGAACTAGTGCCTAAAACATAATGGTTCATGCCTAAAAAATGTATTTGATGCCCAAGCATTAGTTGGACAAGTTAAGGAGACCATCAGTAGTGCCACCTGACATACGGGAGACTGTGACACACCAGGCTCTAACATGTCCCGAGCTCTAACATGCTGGTTTTGGGCTCCACTACAAAACAAACCCATGGTGTTCTAAATCGAAGACTCCCTTATGGGTGAGAGACTTTCATCCAGACCTTGGCAGAAATAAATATGCTCTCAACAGCGGTTGGCAATTCTATAAACAGAAAACATTTGAACAATTTACATTGTGCTACATGTTGGTAATGCCACTACACAATCATCTTTTAACCGAAGAGTGTATGCACCACCATTACCCAGAACTAAATGGCTGACATTATATTTATGATCTTGTATATAATTTTACACATGTAAATGTATACATGTATTTTGTTTTCAATAAACATGGGGAGGCTAATTTAAAACTCGTACCATGTATTGCCATGTGAACATCTATGTAGCGGCCCTTACAGCGTCCGCAAGTGGTCGCTGCAAGTGGATGTCGGGCGCTGTGACCTAGCTTAGTGTCCAGACAAGTAGTATCCTGTCCAGCAGTGATAAATGTGATGTCTGGAGGGTGCTGTAGAAGCATTCTCCTGGATTCACTGCAGAGCCAATTAAAAATGCTAGGTGGTATCCCGAGGTCAAATCGCCCAAGACTACACTACATCTAACAAAAGGACACAGCTGCAGCATACAATAGGTAGCGCCAGTTAATTGCGTCCGGCACTCGGTACTGAAGCCCATATTTAAGAAAATAGAACACACAACCAGCGTCGGTGCTCTAAAACTGGGCACTCTAGCATCAAGCGCCAGAAACTATGTGATAAAAGTCTGTTTCTAAACACCAGCACCAAGGCAAAAACATATGGAATGACATTGTTTTAACACTGTTAAACTGACACTGCAATGGCAGACCTGCACATACAATTCTACATAATAAAAATCACAATAAAAGTGTTTGGTTGCTGGGCAGGAGAAGTCACACAATGATTTGAAACAAATATTATTTTAGGATAACGCTATTTATACACAACCAAATAAAACACTATTGAAATATATGGGAGAGTGCTACTGAGCGACAGGTGCTACATGATGCTGCTGAGCATAGAGCGCCGTCGCTTTACACTGAGCTGCCACTAGTAATACATTTGACACTACATGACGCTATTAGAGGCGCTCACCAGATTGACTTTCATATATATGGTTTTCACATACTGCGCCCAGGGTTCACCCAACGCTATGTGGCACTACCTGGCATTAGCGTTTCTTAAATAACCCCCTTAGCATTGCTTTCTATACAATGCTATAAATTAAAGATTCAAATTGTGTTTGTATACGTGTAAGTCTGAAGGCCGATGTTGTGAGGAAGGCCGATATGTTTGTAAAGGCTGTACATCAACAGTTATACTATACCAGAGCAACCTATACACATTAAATAGCAGGCCCACACAATTGCACATGTGCTGGGGTTATTGTATGGACTTGTCTGGGACTTGCGGCAGATGTGTCTGGACATGTATTTTCACACAGAATGCATACTGCAAACGTGTGGAACCACAGCACCAGAATATACGATACACCAGGCATATGTAGATTTGACCGGACATACGATACACCTGAACTACGTATGGGAGTAGGCTGATCATGAACACGTTTGATATTGTGTAAGTGGGCTTGCAAGGCCACACCCACAAAGGGTGGGGCACCTGTCAACTTAGATGCTACACTAACACTACTAGCATTACTCTTTTGCCCCAACTTATAGATGCTGCATGCCATATTTGCTCATTTTTAAAGTGGAACATTGGCCTATCTGTCCCTACTTACCTTTTGGATGTCGCCGCTGCCTGCTGTGGCAACATCCGCCCCCCCCCTCCGCCAGCATAGCCGCCTGTAAGTGACCTGTAAGTGGTTTTAGCCACTCAGTGAAGTCTCGCAGGATTTTGGACAGCTCCATTGCATCCCACTCATGAGTACTGCGCAGGCATCAGATCTGGGGCTGCGCACAGGGTCTGGGATACAAGATGGCACCGCCCGTTGGAAGGTCATCCAGAATCCAAGGGACCCAGAAGATGGCGGGTGAACAACATTATTTGTGAGTGAAAAACACATTAGTACAGCTCTGCCAATTGTGCTATATGGCATCTTAAAGTTCTACAGCAGGCAACGGTAATTGTTACACCATTGCATACATTGCTACATTTGGCACTGTTCTAAACTGTTTTCCGTTTTCAAATTGAACACACACTTCCTAAATGAAGAATAAAGTGTCGCTGTGCAAAAACCCTTGACACTGATTGTATATAAATGTCATTGACACTTGTGAGAAGGGTATGGTTTGGGAGAACAGATATCTGCCCTTGAAATGGTTAAACTGTGAATGGTAAGCCTTGGGTGTGTCTCTGGTAACCAAAGGGTTAACACAGACACAGTATAAGCAGGATTGATAGTCTGTGTTGTCGATGTTGGCCATAGCTAACATAGACAGATTGTAAAATACGTACTGGGACCTGCTTGTTCTGGAGTGAGTGAGGTTGGTAGTGGGACGCTCACTCCACCCGGGGGTTTGGTCCGGGGCTTCCACAGCCCGCAGCTGTGGATCCTCGGGTCCTAATTTAAAGCTCACTGCCGATCTGAAGAGTGTGGCCATACCCGGAGAGCTGACTGCTGGTCTAGAGGAGGCATTGAACGGGCCACACAACGCTTGTGATTGGTAACTGTGGTCCGGATAGCCAGTCCCACGTATACCTAGGGTTTGTTACATATTAGTGAGTTGCTTAGCCGAGCAGGATTTATTTTTGTTTAAGCCTGATGTTAAGGCCCTGTGGTTGTTGGAAGCTACAAGTGTGAAATAAAAACACTTGAATTGAACTGTATCCTGGCTGTGACCCTGCTTACTGCACAGCTACCAAGTATCTACCAGAGCGGTTCCCCACATATGGTGGCGAATGCGGGCACAGTGCAGTGAAACATACACTGGGTGCATGTCCTGGCCTTCAACAAGCAACAAGCCACAGCCATGGATGAGCTAATTAAACAGCTGGTTCAGTCCAACTTCCAGCAACAGAAGGCACACTCTGAGGCTATGCAGGCCCAGCAACAGGCCAACTTACAGCAGCAAGAAACTAACAGGCTGCTAGCACAGCAGATGACAGCACTGGCGGCTGCACAACAAAAGCTGGGTGCAGCGATACCGGAGCGGGATGCCAGGAGAGAAGTTCGGAAAGCCATGACAAAGATGACGTCAGAGGACGATGTAGAGGCCTTCCTAACAGGCTTTGAAAGAGTGGCCACCCGTGAAAGGCTGCCTCAGGAATACTGGGCAGAGGTTCTGGCACCCTTCCTCATAGCAGAACCACAGCAGGCCTATTTCGACCTAAGCGAGCAGGAAGCCCGGGATTATGCTACTGTAAAAGCGGAGATCCTAGCCCGTTTGGGAGTTGATATATACCTTCGTGCCCAAAGAGTCCATAGCTGGAGGTTCCAAGAGGCGTTACCACCAAGGGCCCAGATGCACCACCTCATCCACCTGGTTCGCAAGTGGCTTCAGCCGGAGACATCAACCCCAGCCAAGATGGTGGAGAAGGTTGTTCTGGACCGCTTTTTGAGGGCCTTGCCAGGTGAGATACAGAAGTGGGTAGGACATGGGGACCCAGCTGACGCTAATACTTTGGTGGGGATGGTGGAGAGGTACTCAGCCACCCAAGCTCTGAGGAAAAAGGCCTCTCCCACCCCAGCCAGCCCCAAGTCCAGAAGGCCTATGGTACCTGCTAACTCCCGGGCCAGTGTAAATCCCTATGTTCAGGTGATGCCCCAGGGGAGGAGGAGAGCGGAGGCTCCTATCTGTTGGACCTGCCAGGAACCTGGCCATATTGCAGCCAAGTGTCCCCATAAACCTGAGCCCATGGACTGCAGCTCTGCCAGGAGGGTTTCCCTTTATGCGGCCCCGGTTTATACTGCTGCTACTCCAGACTCTATGGATGAGCGCCACCTCTGCCAGGTGACGGTGGCAGGGCTCCAGGTGCTGACACTGTTGGACTCTGGAAGTCGGGTGACTCTAATTAATGGATCCCATATTAACCCTGGGACTGTCACAGGCCACACAGTTGGGGTCCGGTGTATTCATGGGGACGTGAAAGACTATCCTACTGCCATTGTGACCATCCAGACCCCCTGTGGAGAAAGTCAACATGAGGTTGGGGTTGTCATGAACTTGCCCCATGACCTTATTTTGGGACGGGATTTCCCCTTGTTTTGGACTCTGTGGCGGGGAAATCAGAGGACGGGGAGACCACCCTTAAGAGTACAACCCCAACAGAAGAGTCAAGTCTTAGACCCGGAGCCCAATGACCCAGACTCTGGGGTCCCAGCTGTAGGGGTGACCAGTGATGAAAGTAATGTAAGCACTGTATTTCCCCTAAATGTGATGGCCGGTGAGACTGAAGAGTTAGTGACTGGGCCACAATTTTCAGATTTGGAGGTATCCCATGACAACTTTGGCACAGCACAACTCCAGGACCCTACACTGGTCCGGGCTAGGGAAAATGTTGTGGTGGTGAATGGGGTGCCCCAGCACGCCAATGCTAATCAGTTATTTCCCCACTTCATGGTTGACCAAGAACTTTTATATCGGGTTGACAAGATGCGGGGTGAGACCTGGGAGCAATTGCTGGTGCCCAAGCCTTATCGCCAAACCGTGCTGATGTTGGCTCATAAACATGTGCTTGGGGGACACCTAGGGGCCACAAAAACGTTGGATCGCATCCTGCAGCGGTTTTACTGGCCAGGGGTATATACTGAGGTTAAACGTTATTGTGAATCATGCCCCGAATGTCAGTTGCGTGCTCCTATGGGTCATTTTCGGAATCCATTAGTACCTCTTCCCATCATCGAGGTCCCATTTGAAAGGATTGCCTTGGACTTGGTAGGTCCGTTGGTTAAGTCTGCCCGGGGGCATCAGCATATACTTGTAGTGATGGACTACGCTACACGGTATCCTGAAGCCATTCCCCTGCGGCACACATCGGCGAAGCTGATAGCTAAAGAGCTATTTGCCATGTTTTGCCGGGTGGGCCTGCCCAAGGAGATCCTCACGGACCAAGGTACCCCTTTCATGTCTAAAGTCACCAAGGAACTGTGTAAACTCTTTAACATAAAACAATTACGCACGTCGGTATACCATCCTCAGACGGACGGATTAGTGGAGAGATTCAACAGAACCTTAAAGAGTATGCTGAAAAAGGTGGTGGACAAAGATGGGAGGGACTGGGATGTTATGTTGCCCTCTTTAATGTTCGCAGTCCGGGAGGTACCCCAAGCTTCTACGGGGTTTTCTCCCTTTGAATTAGTCTATGGCAGACATCCCAGAGGCCTGCTGGACATTGCAAAGGAGACTTGGGAACAGGAGCCCACCCCCCACAAAAGTGTTATAGACCACATCGCCAGTATGCAGGACAGGGTGGAAGCCATTATGCCCATCGTTAAGGAGCACATGGAGGCTGCTCAGAAGGCTCAAAGCCGGGTTTATAACAGGTCAGCCACAGTAAGGACCTTTAAACCTGGTGACCGTGTTTTGGTTCTGGTTCCCACAGTGGAGAGCAAGTTTCTAGCCAAGTGGCAGGGGCCGTATGAGGTATTGGAGAAGGTGGGTGAAGTAAATTACAGGGTACATCAGCCTGGTAGGAGGAAGCCTAAGCAGGTGTACCATGTCAATTTACTCAAAGCTTGGAAGGACAGGGAGAGTCTGCTTACAGAGAAGTCTCCGGTTAAACTCCCTTCTGTGCTACCCCCCCAGGCTACCGTTAAGCCTGCGGAGGTGGGGGCAGAAGTGACAATTGCAGATACCCTCACGAAAGGACAACGCCAAGAGGCTCTAGAATTTGTAGCTAGGAATACAGACGTGTTTTCAGAGTTACCAGGGTACACGTCCGTAATCAAGCATGACATTGTCACGGAACCTGGGGTGAAGGTTCGGCTAAGACCATATCGAGTCCCCGAGGCTCGTCGTCAGGCCATTGCAGAGGAGGTTAAGAAAATGCTGCAGTTGGGAGTCATAGAGGAGTCCAAAAGTGAATGGGCCAGTCCCATTGTTCTGATTCCCAAGCCAGATGGTACCCTACGTTTCTGCAATGATTTCAGAAAATTAAATGAAGTTTCTAAATTTGACGCCTATCCCATGCCACGTATAGATGAGCTTATTGAGAGACTGGGAGGTGCTCGATATTTAACTACGCTCGACCTCACCAAGGGATACTGGCAAGTACCCCTGAGGGCCTATTCCACTATGTCGTGTTACCGTTCGGGCTTCACGGGGCCCCCGCGACGTTCCAACGCTTAATGGACGTAGTGCTAAAGCCTCACAGGAGATACGCCTCAGCATATTTGGATGATATTATCATCTTCAGCGATGACTGGGAGAGTCACTTGGCCAAAGTACAGGCTGTAGTGAACTCTTTAAGGGCAGCCGGCCTAACTGCAAACCCCAAGAAGTGTGCGGTCAGGATGGATGAGACACGCTACTTGGGGTATGTGATTGGACGAGGCATAATTAAACCCCAGGTCAACAAGGTTGACGCTATCCAGGAATGGCCTCAACCTGTCAGCACCAAACAAGTCAGGGCATTCCTGGGCATTGTTGGGTATTACAGGCGGTTTATACCCAACTTTGCCACGCTGTCAGCTCCCCTGACTGACCTTTCGAAAGGAAAAGGGTCCGTCATGGTGCGGTGGAATGCACAAGCAGAAAGCGCTTTTCAGGCCTTGAAGTTGGCATTATGTGGATTCCCCATCCTCATTACGCCAAACTTCAAGAAAAAATTTATTGTGCAGACCGATGCGTCAGATATAGGGTTAGGAGCTGTCCTGTCTCAGGAGGTGAATGGAGAGGAGCACCCAGTTACCTACCTGAGCAGAAAACTCACACCAGCTGAGAAAAACTACAGCATTGTAGAAAAAGAGTGTCTGGCGATAAAGTGGGCCTTAGAAGCACTAAGATACTACTTGCTGGGAAGACGGTTCCGTCTGATAACTGACCACTCGCCCCTCACCTGGATGAGTAGGTCCAAGGAGAGGAATGCCAGAGTCACAAGGTGGTTTTTGTCGTTGCAAAACTTCAGTTTCTCAGTGGAGCACCGAGCTGGGAGACTGCAAGGTAACGCGGATGCCTTATCCCGGACCCATTGTTTGATGTCAGAAGTTCGCCCCAGTGGGTCTGAACTGAGGGGGAGGGAGTGTGAGAAGGGTATGGTTTGGGAGAACAGATATCTGCCCTTGAAATGGTTAAACTGTGAATGGTAAGCCTTGGGTGTGTCTCTGGTAACCAAAGGGTTAACACAGACACAGTATAAGCAGGATTGATAGTCTGTGTTGTCGATGTTGGCCATAGCTAACATAGACAGATTGTAAAATACGTACTGGGACCTGCTTGTTCTGGAGTGAGTGAGGTTGGTAGTGGGACGCTCACTCCACCCGGGGGTTCGGTCCGGGGCTTCCACAGCCCGCAGCTGTGGATCCTCGGGTCCTAATTTAAAGCTCACTGCCGATCTGAAGAGTGTGGCCATACCCGGAGAGCTGACTGCTGGTCTAGAGGAGGCATTGAACGGGCCACACAACGCTTGTGATTGGTAACTGTGGGCCGGATAGCCAGTCCCACGTATAGCTAGGGTTTGTTACATATTAGTGAGTTGCTTAGCCGAGCAGGATTTATTTTTGTTTAAGCCTGATGTTAAGGCCCTGTGGTTGTTGGAAGCTACAAGTGTGAAATAAAAACACTTGAATTGAACTGTATCCTGGCTGTGACCCTGCTTACTGCACAGCTACCAAGTATCTACCAGAGCGGTTCCCCACACACATTATAAATTAGGCTCATAGTATCAATGGAAAGGAGTTCCTCTGTAACATCACCTGATTATGCTTAAAGAAATGCAATTTCCTTTTCCTCACTAGTTTTATAAGGTATTTAATTATATGTTTTTATCCTGCATAGATAGTGATGTCATTAAATCAATAAAACGAAAGTGTGAGAACAAAGGTTTTAAGAAGTGTCAAGGATTAATTAAAGTTCTTAAGCTAAATCAATAGGCTTGTATGACACAAGTGTACCACTTGTAACAGCCTATTTAATTATCTTCATGTTACCAGAGATAAAACAATCCAAAATTGTTACACTTTTTTCCTTAACAAAATTGCATTTGGCCTGCCTTTTAAAATGATGATACTTTGGGACTGATTTATAAATTTCACCACACAGTACCGCTTGCTGGCAGGTGACTTGCCATCCCTCATTCCCTTCGAATTGGTGTAGGGGTCTCAAGGCCCAGCCTCAGTTCCAACCAGTTCGAAAATAACAGAAAAACACACTGACACTAGAAATAAATCTTTTTTAATTTTTTCCCCTAATCCATCGACCTATGCAGAAATCCAAGCCGCTGTGTCCTGCACCATCAGTCGCTGCTGTCACTGACAACTAGAGAGATGGGCTCCCCAGGAAGGGGCTGTTTATACCAGCAGAGAGAGCTGAAGTCAATAAAAGTGCCTCACTGCAGGGAGCTGAGAAGCCAGGAGCTCAGCCAGGGCACTGGATGCAGGACAGCAACAATTCAGTGTGGGTCAGATGGAGGACAGCAGGAGAACAGGTGAGTTAGTAATTTAGGGAAAGTATGGTCGACATGAACCCCCACAATTTCAGATTGGATTTTCTCTAAAATTCAGAGAGAACTCTGGTTCTAGTGAACAAGCACCTGCAAGTGTGATAGGGAATGAATAAGGGTTGAATACAAAACAGCAAACTATAAATGAAGAAGAATTTCTTCTTCCTCTTCCCCTGCCTGCAACTCCTACCCCCCCCATGTGCATAAATATAGGGGGGTACGATTGAACGAGGGCCCAGAAGGTCAGGGGTCTTTGTTGCTTCTCCACTTTATTTATCAGATTTGTCCTCACTTGGCATAATTTAGAGAAAGGGAGCAACATTTGTCTCTGCTGTTTCAGTCTTTAGTAGTTTAGTACTGTATGAGACATGATAGGGTGACACCTAATGTGTTACCCAAGGCTCCTTCACATTTAGTTATACCACTGCTCTCCTCTGATTCAGATCACCAATACAATCCTGAGGCTCGTGTCTCTTTGACATCCACCCTTTTAGTGATCGGCTAAACTGGATCTCTCTGCACTATGAGGGTTATTCAAGAAGGGATAGCGCCAGGTAGTGCCTCGTAGCGTCAGGCAGCATCTGGTGAATGCTGGGCGCTGTAGGCAAAAACCACATTTATGAAAGTGAATCTGGTGAGCGACTCTACGAGCACCATGTAGCGTCCAATGTATTATTACAGGCAGCTCAGTGTATAGCTGAGGTATTACCTTTCGCTCAGTGTCGCTCTCCCATACATGTCACAGTGTTAAAACAATGTCATTCCATGTGTTTTCGTTTCACCTTTGTTGCAGGTGTGTATGTGTTCAAAAACAGACTTTAATCACACAGCGTCTGGCACTTTATGCTATAGCTATATGCTGGAGCTACCTTTCGCTCCCTGCAGCGCTGTACTGGTGTTAGAGCACCAGACATACATCACATTCATCAATGCGGGCCAGGTTACTACAATGACTGAGGTGCTCTGTTACAGCGCCCAATACCCGCTTACAGCGTCTACTAGCAGACGCTCATTTGCTCTACCGGGCGTTAGTAGTGAATCAGCCTCTACGAGTCACAGCTCAATCTAATGCATTGCACTCAGTGTGCTTGCAGAGGATACAAGGAACATGAATAAAATGAGGTAATACAATAAAACATTAATTTCAAATTACTCTGGCAATATAGCTTTATTTTAAAAAGAAAAAAAGAGAATATTGCCATGTGTAGCCCTGCACAATGGGAATATCTTGTATTGTGCCTGAACATCTTATGCAAATATACTAGATCATATGAGTAAAATAAAAGGATAGATAATAACTGTGCTTCACTCCAAGCTGGATAGCATTTATTTGCCTGTCTTTTGGCAGTGCTCTCACTAGCGCTCCTAGACTTTTGTGTGATGTCAGGTCAAATTCCTGAACTGCGATCAGAAGTTTCAGTCCCTGGACCAATAATGGTCAGGAAAGATTTGCAGTAATTTTCTGGCCAACCTCCATCCCCTTTGCGCCCCTTCAAAGCACTGCACATGTTTCTTTAGTGGACCAACAGCCTTTTCCTAGGCATTCAACCCCATACTAACCACAGAGTTTAGCACACTCACCTTTTCTCCTGCATTGGAGCACTTGAAGCCACAGTGCACACTGCAGCAGTCAGGGCATTTCACTGGAGGAGGTGCTGCCCACCATAGCGAGTGCTGTAGCTTCTTTTCTCCTAGAACATGAAGACACAACAGAAGATTTTAAGCATTCCAGGTTTTGGTCCCTATCCCTGGGGCACCTCGATTTGGGATGCCCAACTGTGTAAAACCCCCTGGCATAGAATTTTGTACACAGGGCCTGGCAGTGGCCAGCATCCAGTCAGCCGCTCGCCTCTGCTGTGTAGGAGGAGCTTGACATTGTTTGTAATGGCGCAGGAGCAAACATCAGCCAGAAGACAGCTGGGGATGTGGTACAAGCAGTACATGCACCTTGGGATTGCTAAGGGGTTTATTTATCAAGGGCTTGCGCCAGGTAGTGTCTGACGAGCGCCAGGTACCGCCAGCTAACGGCGGCTACCGACTCAAGTACGCCCGGCGGCGGTCACAATGACGCATTTATCACGCTAAATGAGGCTAGCGCCGGGGAGAGCGTCAGCTAGCGCGGGATTCATCATGTAGCCGACTGCAACGAACAGCGCCGCTGCTAATCCCATCACAGCGACAGGTATGACCTGGCGCTCCCTGGCGTTGTCCAATGCATTTCAATGGAGCAACCTTTAAATAATCATAATTAATTGCTATTAATTTTTTTTTTGTTTTTTTTTAATGTCAAAAATTCTGTGACCACTTCTGCAATGTTAGGTTTTTTTTTTAAGTAAAAAAAAAAAAAAATTACAAATTGTGCAGAATTGATATTACAGGTCTGATATTAATCTATTCATATTACAAAATGTTTAGAAAAACTTGTATAATTTTTACATTAAAAAAAAATGGTTGTTTGGGGGTTAAAAACTACTTTACACACATCGCCGCCAGCGCTCTGGGGTTTAAACAAGGAATTCACAGCGCGAGAAATTTTTGAGCGTGATTTGTTAATGAATCTGCAGCAAGCCGTTCGCTCTGGCCATTCGCTGTCAGGCGAACCCATACAACGCGGAACCTGTGAAACATCGACCCCTAACCCCGTATTCAACATTACCGCACACCGCACCACAGTCGCTGTCAACAAGCAAACCCCGGCCAAGCACAGCGAATACTAGCTGGCGCTGTGAAAATCACGCTACTGGCGCTCATCTGTCGCTACCTGGCGCTATTAATGAATCGGCCTCTAAGTCTGTGTAAGTAAAACAGGTAAACCTGGGGATTTTACATAGCAAGGAATCCCAAATTGTAATGCCCCAGGGGATAGGAATGAACCCATCTAGGATTTTGGTCCAATTTAAATGCAGACTGGTGTAAACAGGGGGTAGAGCTAGGAAGGCCCAGGCTGGACTCCCTATAAAAGGCATACAGTATATAAAGGGTTTGTGCTGGGTTCAAGTACAGTCTACACATTTTTTTGTACAGCCTACAATACAATTGTAGATAGTGGGACCAAGCAGTGTGGCAGGATGAAGAAGAGGTCAGCAGTCAAACTAATAACTAATAGAACCAAAGACACAAGCGCAGCAGGGAGGCATCTCCTCCGGACCACCACCCATTTTTTAACAAAATGGGTGTCGTTCCCTTTGTAGGAGGGAAAATCCACGCTGTAAATCAAATAATCATACCTTTCAAATTGCAACCCAGTTAATCGATTGATCGACAGTTGCTGTATACCTGGTAGAGACCTGCAGACCACAGGACTGCAGTGACCAACGGTAACCACAGTGATCGTTTTTACCAGGGAAGCACTTTTAAAGGTAAGATTATTTAATTTAGTGGGTTTGGGGCACACCAGCAATTGAGATGCCCATCTGTGCAGATGTTTATAGTCAAGGTGTAATCATAAAGTTACAGTGAGGCCAGTTGTGCTAATGTAGAGCTTTTCAGGGTGAATTGGTACAATGCTGGGACCTTGGAAATACTGGATGCTACTGTTGATGCAATGCTAAAGATTCTGGGAACTTCAAAAGAAGGGCTTGTGACTGCTTCTGTACTGCTGTGGAGACAGTATGCTGCCCCTACTCCCACAGGACAACTTAGGGCCTAGAGGAACTGGCTTGCCCCCCCCCCCCCCGTTGCTACCCCCATGGTCAGCTTGTAACACATCAACTCTACTGACAGCCCCCAAGCCACTACTACCGTCTCCAAGCTGTTTGCTTATATCTCTATCATGTTACTAAAGGGGCTGTAAAGCCAAATTTTGTGGTCCTGGAGCCTATACAAATTCCAGAGTCACCCACTAGCCTGCCCCCAAGCCATTGGACATTTGTTGTTTACTCATACCCACAAGTGTTGTATGACATTATGGCCTGTTATGAGGTTACTATGGGATCTTCAATATAAAGCAACTGCCAAAATTTCTCCCTTTTTTTTTTAACAGAGAGCATATGAATTCTTTATTTTATCGTGATTATCAAAAATAGAATTACATTTTATGATTGTACCTAATTTATCAGTGTGTGGTAACAAAGGCGGGGTCACGCTCAGTAGGCAATTATACTTTAATTGGAAAGTGCCTAAGCCCAATACTCTTTGGATTCTGCCCCCAGGGCATCCAAATTTGGGATGCCCCACAGTTGTAAACTCACCTTTCCCTGTGGCTCCCACTGCACATCTGCTGCCCTTGGCTGCACCCCTCTCTTATAGCTGAGGTATGCTCCTAGACAGGGATGTGGCCAGTGGGCGGGGTGAACTGGAATTCTTGAGATCAGCCAATTGGCAATCTGACAAAATGCCAGGTAGGTGTGGCCACAAGGGTGGAAAAAACTTTTTTCTATTTAAGTGCCAAGCCCATAGGTACTACAGGGTTGCTTCTCTGGTCATTAAGTGCCAAGCACATAGTACCTATGGGCTTGGCTTTCCCACCCCTTTACCAGTTCACAAGGCTGAGGGGCCTTGTGACCTGGCCCCCAGAGCCCCCCATTACCTGCCTCCCTAAAGCCTGTGGGGCAGAAGAGCACGGGGATATGGCACTTTTGGGCTTGTAACTGGCCCCCGGGCTGCTTATGCTGGGTTGGAGGAACTTCACACCATTTCTTTTGATATGTAAGGGTTTTGAACCCTTAGCCTTAAAATTCCACAAAAAAATGGTGACAACCCTCCCTGGGAAGGGGGACCCTATGCCATTGTTTTTTGGTTTAACCCTTTTTTGTGTGGATAGTAGTTGTATTTTATTTGTAAATGTTATAAAGTGTTCTTTTCAGTTTGGGGGGTCTTCTGGGCAAGAATGTGAGGGCTACTGATACATATGTGGTACCATTGTAATTGGGAGAAAAGGGGCTTTCACATGCAAAATGGTTTTCTTTAATAAAATAAATGTTTTATTTAAAATAAAGGAAACAATTTTCTAAAAAATATTTATTTTTGTTTTTTTCATTCAAAAATATTAAAAAAAAACAGTAGAAAATTTACAACCAAGACATTTCATGTTAAAATCTAAACTCTGCTGCAAATAATAATATATATTTTTCCTGGAAATTCCTGCAAAAATCACCGTTAAACATAGCGCAAAATGGTGAAAATGACCTGTCAACAGAATAAGCTGACAACTAAAAGGGTTAAAAATACCTATGCATGTTGGGTATTGTTCTGCTAGGGGGACCTTGAGCTTTCAGATTTAGCTTGTTTCTTCTTGTTTGCATATTTCAGATTGAACTTGTTTTGTATTGTTTGCATATTGTTTTATTTAGGAAATGTGAGTTTGATTCTGCTTTTTTATTCTTTTTTAGTGAAACTGTGTGCAACCAAAGAATTCATTAAGGGATTACTTCCAGAAAACTGCACCCATGTCAACATGCCTGGTATGCCTAGAAAGCTTGAGGTGTGTACTTCCAGAGAATAAATAATTTGTGGGGGGTATTTCAGATGTAAAGGGTGTTTTTCTTGAAAACTGCAAGGTGCACATAGCGCATAGCACAGTTGTATTTTATCTGAAAATCTCCTAAAGCGCTGTCTCAGTTTGGGGAAGTCTCCTGGGCAGGAAAGGGTGTCTACCAATATGCGGTACCGCTGTAACCAAGAAATTGGGTTTTCACACGCAATAAGATTTTATTGACAAACTCCCTTTTTTCATTACAAAAATAATAATTCACCCCAAAATATTGAGAATACAACAAGGAAATGATACAACAAGACATTTCATGTTAAAGCCCAGACTGAAAAAAACCATATATAATTTTCCCAGGAAATCTCTTCAAAAATCACAGTTGAACATGCTTAGCGCAAAATAGTGCAAAATGGTCTGGCAACAAAGGTGACAGGTAGTCTGGCACTTAAAGTGGACCAAAACCCAGGATTTTGACAATCCTGGGTTTTGGTCCACTTCCCTGGGACACCCCGATCGTGCCCTGCTATGTGAAACCCCCCAGAACGCCCAGATCAACTCACCTCACCCTGCTCCTACCGCGCATGTGCGGCTGCTCGTCCAATCAGCACGCTCGGAGCCGCTGAGCTATGCACATCAAAGCGACATCTTAGCTCAGCGGCTCTGAGCACGCTGGTGGACGCATCTCGTGCTTCCCTCTAACAGGGAGCGCGTCCTCGCTGGCCATCCACAAATGGGCCCTGCTAGAGAGAAGTGCGAACCTGTAAAACCAGTCTGTCGCAGCATCACTCGAGGCATTCAGACAAAGAGAGCGGATGGGGGAGAGGAGCAACAAATGGAGGTTTTTGTTCTGCTTTAAGACCTCCTTTTATATTTTAGATTTTTTTTACTGTATATCATTGCCCCTTACCAATACTCTCTGGCTTTTTTGTCTGTTCTGGCTATGGTCAAATGTGGCTGATTTGGCCAAAATATTTATGCTTGAAAACTGGAACAACATTTGCTGGATGCTTGTACATTCGATAAAAAGTTCTTTTGTGGGGAGAGTGCAACATCTTTCCAGGGTCAGTACAGTACAATACTATTGTATCCTTGTAGAATAATTCAAATTGTAATTCTATTGTAAAGCAAGAATGGTCAGATGGAAAAACCTGGCATTAACCTATTCTTATTTTATTTTATATCTATGATGTTTCAGGGACAGGCACAGCTTGACTAGTGATCATATACAGCCAAAAGATAATCCTAACTGACATGAACTGATGTTTAACTAAATTATGGCAAAATTCTAAAAAAAAATTAACTGTAGTTAGCCATGTCTTCTTTTTTCTGAAGAGCTACGGGGATGCTCAGTTCATCTTTTTATCATTAAGTATACTTTTGCAAAGCAACCAGCATAAATGCAATCAGACAGCACAAATGCAGCATATTCATCCCCAGCACTAGAGATGAGCGAACTTTTGAAAAATTCGATTCGACTGATTCGCCGAATTTTCCGACAAAAATCGTTTCGACCCGAATAAATTCGCGACGAATCGCTATTAAAAACGGCTATTTCTGAGCCTCCTACAGCCTCAATAGGGTTGTAAACCATTCAGCCTTGCTGTAACACGCACAGGATGCGTGCTGGGTTTGTTAAATAATACTTTGAAGAAATATCACATGCAGATCAGAGGCATCGCTAATAGAATCGCAGAGCGGCACAATTGCAGAGAGTTGAAGTGGCATCACTATGAGGGGCAGAAGGAGCCCAAATATACACTGGAGTTGGCCTCAGGAGCCCAAAAATTGGATGAATCACACCCTGGAGTTGGCAGAAGTTGGCAGCAGCAGCAGCAGCAGGAGCCCAAATATACACTGGAGTTGGCTTCAGGAGCCCAAAAATTGGATGAATCACACCCTGGAGTTGGCAGAAGTTGGCAGCAGCAGCAGCAGGAGCCCAAATATACACTGGAGTTGGCCTCAGGAGCCCAAAAATTGGATGAATCACACCCTGGAGTTGGCAGAAGTTGGCAGCAGCAGCAGCAGGAGCCCAAATATACACTGGAGTTGGCCTCAGGAGCCCAAAAATTGGATGAATCACACCCTGGAGTTGGCAGAAGTTGGCAGCAGCAGCAGCAGCAGGAGCCCAAATATACACTGGAGTTGGCTTCAGGAGCCCAAAAATTGGATGAATCACACCCTGGAGTTGGCAGAAGTTGGCAGCAGCAGCAGCAGGAGCCCAAATATACACTGGAGTTGGCTTCAGGAGCCCAAAAATTGGATGAATCACACCCTGGAGTTGGCAGAAGTTGGCAGCAGCAGCAGCAGGAGCCCAAATATACACTGGAGTTGGCCTCAGGAGCCCAAAAATTGGATGAATCACACCCTGGAGTTGGCAGAAGTTGGCAGTAGTAGCAGCAGGAGCCCAAATATACACTGGAGTTGGCTTCAGGAGCCCAAAAATTGGATGAATCACACCCTGGAGTTGGCAGAAGTTGGCAGTAGCAGCAGCAGGAGCCCAAATATACACTGGAGTTGGCTTCAGGAGCCCAAAAATTGGATGAATCACACCCTGGAGTTGGCAGAAGTTGGCAGCAGCAGCAGCAGGAGCCCAAATATACACTGGAGTTGGCCTCAGGAGCCCAAAAATTGGATGAATCACACCCTGGAGTTGGCAGAAGTTGGCAGTAGTAGCAGCAGGAGCCCAAATATACACTGGAGTTGGCTTCAGGAGCCCAAAAATTGGATGAATCACACCCTGGAGTTGGCAGAAGTTGGCAGCAGCAGCAGCAGCAGGAGCCCAAATATACACTGGAGTTGGCTTCAGGAGCCCAAAAATTGGATGAATCACACCCTGGAGTTGGCAGAAGTTGGCAGCAGCAGCAGCAGGAGCCCAAATATACACTGGAGTTGGCCTCAGGAGCCCAAAAATTGGATGAATCACACCCTGGAGTTGGCAGAAGTTGGCAGTAGTAGCAGCAGGAGCCCAAATATACACTGGAGTTGGCTTCAGGAGCCCAAAAATTGGATGAATCACACCCTGGAGTTGGCAGAAGTTGGCAGTAGCAGCAGCAGGAGCCCAAATATACACTGGAGTTGGCCTCAGGAGCCCAAAAATTGGATGAATCACACCCTGGAGTTGGCAGAAGTTGGCAGCAGCAGCAGCAGCAGGAGCCCAAATATACACTGGAGTTGGCTTCAGGAGCCCAAAAATTGGATGAATCACACCCTGGAGTTGGCAGGAGTTGACAGTAGCAGCAGCAGGAGCCCAAATATACACTGGAGTTGGCCTCAGGAGCCCAAAAATTGGATGAATCACACCCTGGAGTTGGCAGAAGTTGGCAGTAGTAGCAGCAGGAGCCCAAATATACACTGGAGTTGGCTTCAGGAGCCCAAAAATTGGATGAATCACACCCTGGAGTTGGCAGAAGTTGGCAGTAGCAGCAGCAGGAGCCCAAATATACACTGGAGTTGGCCTCAGGAGCCCAAAAATTGGATGAATCACACCCTGGAGTTGGCAGGAGTTGACAGTAGCAGCAGCAGGAGCCCAAATATACACTGGAGTTGGCTTCAGGAGCCCAAAAATTGGATGAATCACACCCTGGAGTTGGCAGGAGTTGACAGTAGCAGCAGCAGGAGCCCAAATATACACTGGAGTTGGCCTCAGGAGCCCAAAAATTGGATGAATCACACCCTGGAGTTGGCAGAAGTTGGCAGTAGTAGCAGCAGGAGCCCAAATATACACTGGAGTTGGCTTCAGGAGCCCAAAAATTGGATGAATCACACCCTGGAGTTGGCAGAAGTTGGCAGTAGCAGCAGCAGGAGCCCAAATATACACTGGAGTTGGCCTCAGGAGCCCAAAAATTGGATGAATCACACCCTGGAGTTGGCAGGAGTTGACAGTAGCAGCAGCAGGAGCCCAAATATACACTGGAGTTGGCTTCAGGAGCCCAAAAATTGGATGAATCACACCCTGGAGTTGGCAGGAGTTGACAGTAGCAGCAGCAGGAGCCCAAATATACACTGGAGTTGGCTTCAGGAGCCCAAAAATTGGATGAATCACACCCTGGAGTTGGCAGAAGTTGGCAGCAGCAGCAGCAGCAGGAGCCCAAATATACACTGGAGTTGGCTTCAGGAGCCCAAAAATTGGATGAATCACACCCTGGAGTTGGCAGAAGTTGGCAGCAGCAGCAGCAGGAGCCCAAATATACACTGGAGTTGGCCTCAGGAGCCCAAAAATTGGATGAATCACACCCTGGAGTTGGCAGAAGTTGGCAGCAGCAGCAGCAGGAGCCCAAATATACACTGGAGTTGGCCTCAGGAGCCCAAAAATTGGATGAATCACACCCTGGAGTTGGCAGAAGTTGGCAGCAGCAGCAGCAGCAGCAGGAGCCCAAATATACACTGGAGTTGGCTTCAGGAGCCCAAAAATTGGATGAATCACACCCTGGAGTTGGCAGAAGTTGGCAGCAGCAGCAGCAGGAGCCCAAATATACACTGGAGTTGGCTTCAGGAGCCCAAAAATTGGATGAATCACACCCTGGAGTTGGCAGAAGTTGGCAGCAGCAGCAGCAGGAGCCCAAATATACACTGGAGTTGGCCTCAGGAGCCCAAAAATTGGATGAATCACACCCTGGAGTTGGCAGAAGTTGGCAGTAGTAGCAGCAGGAGCCCAAATATACACTGGAGTTGGCTTCAGGAGCCCAAAAATTGGATGAATCACACCCTGGAGTTGGCAGAAGTTGGCAGTAGCAGCAGCAGGAGCCCAAAAAATGGCCTAAAGACATAAATATGTTTTGCACCATTTGTAAAGTGTAAAACGTGGCACCATGCTGAATCTAGTCGCATGCATCAGGCATTGGTGGGTGGAAATCCTGGCTGATCCATCCCTGATTCATTTTGACAAAGGTGAGTCTCTCCACATTTTTAGTTGACAGACGAGTTCTCCTCGCCGTAACTATGGCCCCCGCCGCACTAAACACCCGCTCAGATGGCACGCTACTTGCCGGGCAGGACAGCTTTTCCAGGGCAAACTCTGCTAGTTGCGGCCACAAATCAAGTTTGGCTGCCCAGAAGTCCAGCGGATCCTCAAGGTGTGTTGGCATGGTCATGTCAAAGTATGACATGACCTGCTGGTTCAGGTCCTGCTCCAGGTCTTCCTGCTGCTCATGAGTAGCCTCACTATGCGGGTGTAGAAAGCTACTCATTAGCGACTGAAGACTGAGGCTGCTGCTGCTGATGGAGCTTCTGCTGCTGCTGCTGCCAACCCCCCCAGCGGCCATGGCAGTGGAAGGTGAGCGCAGAGGTCCCCTCGAGTCAGACCTGCGAGAGTATGGACCATGGCGCAGATAGGCATCGGCCAACTGCCTACGTAGAATGTCTTTGTAGTAGTTGAGTTTGTCCTCCCTCTCGGTGGGTTTAAAAAATGCCCCCATTTTGTGCCGGAAGCGAGGGTCCAATAAGGTGGACAGCCAGAAGTCATCCCGCCGACAGATGGAAACAATTCTGGGGTCACTACGCAAGCATGTGAGCATGCTTCGTGCCATTTGCGCAAGTGACTCGGATGGACTACCTGTCTCCATCTCCACTGCATACTGCCACGGTGTGCCCGGGTCCTCTGTCTCTCCTTCCTCAAAAACCTCTAGCTCCTCTGGCTGCTCCTGCTCCTCCTCTCCTGTCCGCTGACTAGATAAACCAGCCATTTCGCCAAGCCTAAACTGTGTTTCGCTGGGCAACTCCTCCTCCTCCTCTTCCTCCTCCTCCTCCTCCAGTTCAGCTCCAACGGGGTTCATGTGGCCGTAAGATGTAAACGCCATGTCTCCAGTGCCCTGACCAGCCATGGTTTCCAACATGTGCTGTAGTACATGAAGCAGTGGAATCACGTCGTTCATCCCGTAATCCTGCCGACTGACAAATAAAGTGGCTTCCTCAAAGGGCCTGAGCAAACGGCAGGTGTCACGTATGAGCTGCCACTGGTTGACATTGAAGTTACACAGGGGAGTCCCCCTATCTGCTTGGATCATCAGGAAATCCGTGATGGCTTTTCTCTGTTCATATAATCGGTCCAACATGTGAAGGGTGGAATTCCAACGGGTGGAAACATCGCAAATCAGACTATGTTGGGGGATACCATTCTGACGCTGTAGCTCAAGAAGGGTGTGTTTGGCGGTGTAGGAGTGGCTGAAGTGCATGCAAAGTTTCCGTGAAGTTGTTAGGATGTCCTGCAGATGGGGGGAACACTTCAGAAACCGCTTGACAACCAGATTGAAGACGTGAGCCATGCAGGGGGCATGGGTCAGGCTTCCTTGGCGCAGCGCAGACAAAATGTTCTTCCCATTGTCGGTAACCATGATTCCCATTTTAAGTTTTCTCGGAGTAAGCCATGTTTGGATTTCCTGATGAATACATTTAAGCAGTTCCTCCCCTGTGTGACTCCGTTCGCCAAGACAAACCATGTGAAGCACTGCGTGACACCTCCGTGCCCTGCACACATGGTAGACTGGAGGGGCACTGAGACTTGAGCCTACAGTGGAGGGTGAGGAGATGGCGGAGGATGAGGAGGCCGAGTCGCACGGTGTCACAGGCCCAATGGGCAGAGAGCGCGGAGGCCGAAGCGGCGTGACCTGTCCAAGTTGCTGCTGCAAAGGGACCACATTCACCCAGTGGGCCGTAAACGACATGTACTGCCCCTGACCGTAGTTACAGCTCCAGATGTCGGCGCTGCCATGTATTTTGCTACACACCGACAGGCTCAAGGACTGGCCCACCTTCTGTTCAACAAAAGTGTGCAGCGCTGGTACTGCCTTCTTGGCAAAGAAATGACGGCTTGGGACTCTCCACCTCGGCTCGGCACAAGCCATCAGTTCTCTGAAAGGTGCAGATTCCACCACCTGAAAAGGGAGCGACTGCAGCACCAGCAACTTGGACAGGAGCACATTCAGCTTCTGCGCCGTAGGATGAGTGGGCGCATACTGCTGTCTCTTGGACATGGCTTCGCTGATGGATTGCTGGCGGGATGCATGACTTGGAGGAGGAGGAGGAGGAGCAGGAGCGACAGAGGATGGGTGTGACGCACAGCTGCCTTCGGCTGAGGTGCTGGAGCCTTGGCTGGCAGAAATTGGGAGCTCACTTGGTGAGGAAGCAGACTGGACCACCCCTTGGGAGCCTCGGTTCTCCCAGGTCGTTTTATGGTGACGCATCATATGTTGACGCAGGGCCGTGGTGCCAACATTTGGACCCTGGCCACGCTTCACCTTTTGCCTACATATCTTGCATGTGGCCATGTTACCCTCCTGCGGATGCCTCAGGAAAAACTGCCACACTGCCGAGTAGCTACTTTTCCCACCCCCTGGCCTCACTGATTCACTGCTGCTGTTGCCAACTCCAGGAACCCCTGCTCCACTACCTCCCGATAAGGTAGACTGCCGCACAGCAGGTGCTCTACCCCGGCCCCGGCCCCGGCCGGCTCCAGCCTTTGGAATTGTGCCCCCATGCTGACTGCTACCACCTTGCTGCCTCAGCTGCTGACTCCGGGGCAACCTGCGCCCCTCTTCTCCTGATGATGACGATGAAGCCCCTTCATCACCCGGCTCCCAAGTGCGATCGGCTTCATCGTCATCATCATCATCATCACCGGGTTGTGGCTGTACGTCACTGATGTTCGTGGATTCGTCAACAGTGTCTGGCGCAGGAGCTGGAACGCTCGCAGCACCCACGACACTGTCCACATCACTATTTGTCTGCCTAGCTAAAGAAGCCACCTCCATTTCTTGGCTGGGCAGTAGCTGCTGACTGTCCTCCTGTATCTGATCGTCCTCCTCACTAAAGAGTGGAGCTGAACCCAAAGCATAGGATACGTCGCTGGGGGAGGGAACGGCGTAGGACAGAGGCAATGGGAGGACAGGGACTGCTCTCGGGGCATGCCAACTCAGGGTTGTGTCAGAGGAACCTACCGACCCTAGACTGGGGGTCTCAGATGTAAGTTGTGATGATGTTGTTGATGAGCGCGTCAGCCAATCTACCACGGCAGATGCGTTACTGGTGGAGACCCGACCGCTAGCAGATACTGGCAGATTAGGTCTCTCAGCGTGACTCCTGCTGCTACTGGCCCCCAGTCTGATGCGAGCTCTGCCTGCGGAATCTTGGCCTCTGCCACTCCTCTTTTCACTTCCAGGCACTTGTCTGCCCGACATAGTCTAACTGGCGTGGTAGTAGGTGATATTTTAAGAACCCCCAGGCAGCAGTGGGTCTATATAAAACAGAATATAATGCACACCAAAAGTGAGCAGTAACACTCAGCCTCCAACAGGCCTGCTTAGTGTAAATAAGAGAGCTGCTTAGTGTAAATAAAGAGGGGTATGCTATGTTACAGAATGGGATGCCTCAACAGAAGTGCACCTGGCAGGCAGCAGTAAGCCTATGCCCAGCAAAAGTGTCTTATAATATAAATATAATAAGAGCAAATGCTTATATGGTCTTAAACAGAGGCTGCTTTAGTCACAGAATGGGATGCCCTGGGCAGGAATGGACCTGGCAGGGTCCAGTAGGGCTTTGGCCAGCAAAAGTGTCTTTATCAGGCTAATTTCAAATATGATAAGAGCAAATGCTTATATGGTCTTAAACAGAGGCTGCTGTAGTCACAGAATGGGATGCCCCGGGCAGGAATCGACCTGGCAGGGTCCAGTAGGGCTTTGGCCAGCAAAAGTGTCTTTATCAGGCCTGATTTCTATGAGAATAAGTGCAAATGTTTATTATGCTATTAAATAGAGGCTGCTTTAGTCACAGAATGGGATGCCAGTGCCACAAAAACCAGAGAGCATGCACAGCAAAAGTGTCTTTATCAGGCCTGATTTCTATGAGAATAAGTGCAAATGTTTATTATGCTATTAAATAGAGGCTGCTTTAGTCACAGAATGGGATGCCAGTGCCACAAAAACCAGAGAGCATGCACAGCAAAAGTGTCTTTGTCAGGCCTGATTTCTATGAGAATAAGTGCAAATGTTTATTATGCTATTAAATAGAGGCTGCTTTAGTCACAGAATGGGATGCCAGTGCCACAAAAACCAGAGAGCATGCACAGCAAAAGTGTCTTTATCAGGCCTGATTTCTATGAGAATAAGTGCAAATGTTTATTATGCTATTAAATAGAGGCTGCTTTAGTCACAGAATGGGATGCCAGTGCCACAAAAACCAGAGAGCATGCACAGCAAAAGTGTCTTTATCAGGCCTGATTTCTATGAGAATAAGTGCAAATGTTTATTATGCTATTAAATAGAGGCTGCTTTAGTCACAGAATGGGATGCCAGTGCCACAAAAACCAGAGAGCATGCACAGCAAAAGTGTCTTTATCAGGCCTGATTTCTATGAGAATAAGTGCAAATGTTTATTATGCTATTAAATAGAGGCTGCTTTAGTCACAGAATGGGATGCCAGTGCCACAAAAACCAGAGAGCATGCACAGCAAAAGTGTCTTTGTCAGGCCTGATTTCTATGAGAATAAGTGCAAATGTTTATTATGCTATTAAATAGAGGCTGCTTTAGTCACAGAATGGGATGCCAGTGCCACAAAAACCAGAGAGCATGCACAGCAAAAGTGTCTTTATCAGGCCTGATTTCTATGAGAATAAGTGCAAATGTTTATTGTGCTATTAAATAGAGGCTGCTTTAGTCACAGAATGGGATGCCAGTGCCACAAAAACCAGAGAGCATGCACAGCAAAAGTGTCTTTATCAGGCCTGATTTCTATGAGAATAAGTGCAAATGTTTATTGTGCTATTAAATAGAGGCTGCTTTAGTCACAGAATGGGATGCCAGTGCCACAAAAACCAGAGAGCATGCACAGCAAAAGTGTCTTTATCAGGCCTGATTTCTATGAGAATAAGTGCAAATGTTTATTATGCTATTAAATAGAGGCTGCTTTAGTCACAGAATGGGATGCCAGTGCCACAAAAACCAGAGAGCATGCACAGCAAAAGTGTCTTTATCAGGCCTGATTTCTATGAGAATAAGTGCAAATGTTTATTATGCTATTAAATAGAGGCTGCTTTAGTCACAGAATGGGATGCCAGTGCCACAAAAACCAGAGAGCATGCACAGCAAAAGTGTCTTTATCAGGCCTGATTTCTATGAGAATAAGTGCAAATGTTTATTATGCTATTAAATAGAGGCTGCTTTAGTCACAGAATGGGATGCCAGTGCCACAAAAACCAGAGAGCATGCACAGCAAAAGTGTCTTTATCAGGCCTGATTTCTATGAGAATAAGTGCAAATGTTTATTATGCTATTAAATAGAGGCTGCTTTAGTCACAGAATGGGATGCCAGTGCCACAAAAACCAGAGAGCATGCACAGCAAAAGTGTCTTTATCAGGCCTGATTTCTATGAGAATAAGTGCAAATGTTTATTGTGCTATTAAATAGAGGCTGCTTTAGTCACAGAATGGGATGCCAGTGCCACAAAAACCAGAGAGCATGCACAGCAAAAGTGTCTTTATCAGGCCTGATTTCTATGAGAATAAGTGCAAATGTTTATTATGCTATTAAATAGAGGCTGCTTTAGTCACAGAATGGGATGCCAGTGCCACAAAAACCAGAGAGCATGCACAGCAAAAGTGTCTTTATCAGGCCTGATTTCTATGAGAATAAGTGCAAATGTTTATTGTGCTATTAAATAGAGGCTGCTTTAGTCACAGAATGGGATGCCAGTGCCACAAAAACCAGAGAGCATGCACAGCAAAAGTGTCTTTGTCAGGCCTGATTTCTATGAGAATAAGTGCAAATGTTTATTATGCTATTAAATAGAGGCTGCTTTAGTCACAGAATGGGATGCCAGTGCCACAAAAACCAGAGAGCATGCACAGCAAAAGTGTCTTTATCAGGCCTGATTTCTATGAGAATAAGTGCAAATGTTTATTATGCTATTAAATAGAGGCTGCTTTAGTCACAGAATGGGATGCCAGTGCCACAAAAACCAGAGAGCATGCACAGCAAAAGTGTCTTTATCAGGCCTGATTTCTATGAGAATAAGTGCAAATGTTTATTGTGCTATTAAATAGAGGCTGCTTTAGTCACAGAATGGGATGCCAGTGCCACAAAAACCAGAGAGCATGCACAGCAAAAGTGTCTTTGTCAGGCCTGATTTCTATGAGAATAAGTGCAAATGTTTATTATGCTATTAAATAGAGGCTGCTTTAGTCACAGAATGGGACGCCAGTGCCACAAAAACCAGAGAGCATGCACAGCAAAAGTGTCTTTATCAGGCCTGATTTCTATGAGAATAAGTGCAAATGTTTATTATGCTATTAAATAGAGGCTGCTTTAGTCACAGAATGGGATGCCAGTGCCACAAAAACCAGAGAGCATGCACAGCAAAAGTGTCTTTATCAGGCCTGATTTCTATGAGAATAAGTGCAAATGTTTATTGTGCTATTAAATAGAGGCTGCTTTAGTCACAGAATGGGATGCCAGTGCCACAAAAACCAGAGAGCATGCACAGCAAAAGTGTCTTTATCAGGCCTGATTTCTATGAGAATAAGTGCAAATGTTTATTATGCTATTAAATAGAGGCTGCTTTAGTCACAGAATGGGATGCCAGTGCCACAAAAACCAGAGAGCATGCACAGCAAAAGTGTCTTTATCAGGCCTGATTTCTATGAGAATAAGTGCAAATGTTTATTATGCTATTAAATAGAGGCTGCTTTAGTCACAGAATGGGATGCCAGTGCCACAAAAACCAGAGAGCATGCACAGCAAAAGTGTCTTTATCAGGCCTGATTTCTATGAGAATAAGTGCAAATGTTTATTATGCTATTAAATAGAGGCTGCTTTAGTCACAGAATGGGATGCCTCACAGCAGACTTAAGATCAGTTCAGTATATATGCACAGTTAGTTACTATAAGCAGCCTGAAAACGCTAACAAAGGCTGGATGAAAAAAAAAAAATCTCCCTGTCACAGCCTCCGTTTTTCCTACCTTTCCCTGGCTTTCTGTCTGTCTCCTGTCTGTCTCCTGCCTGTCTCCTGCCTGTCTCCAGCCTGTCCCTGTCTGTCCCTGCCTGTCTAAGTGCCTCAGCTACACAGCGTTCTGTCTGTCACGAATGCAATAGAGAAATGAGGAAAAGCAAGATGGCCGCCATTAAATACCGCTGTGTGACGTCACCGGGCTTGCTGGCTGCTGATAGGCTGCATGTGACTGCCCCAGCTTGCACTGGCGCGGGATACATGTCCAGACATGTCCCGCCCGCCATCTTAGAATGCCTGTAATGTAAATGAATGGATGTTAAAGGAAAACTTCGAGTGATCGAATCGCGGGGAAATTCGGATTCGATCCGAATCAAATTTTTCCTGAAATTCGGATCGAATCCGGGTTCGTCCGGATCGATTCGCTCATCCCTACCCAGCACCCAGTCTATTGCAGATTCCAGCTGGCTCTTTTGTCACAGAGTTTTTAGTTTGGGTTTTGCAGAGCATTCCTGGTTTGACAATGTATTGAAGTCCGCATTGGTGGCAACAACAAAGCTTTGAAAATCCACTTGGCCTTAACAATGCACAAAAGGTTTTCAACTGAATTAAATGACATGCTTCAGGTCTGAGTGAATTGCTTGATAGTATCTAGATAAAGCAGCTAAAGTAGATTTTATTCATTTATATTTATGAATGACTATTATGTGTTTATCTTTTCCTGTGAAGGAAGTTATCAGAAAGAAATCAAATGAAAGGTAAAAACATGCCTATCTCTCTACAACTGACAAATACAGCAGAAGTAGACATTGCAATATAGTAAAACCTATATGTCAAACACAACAATGTCAACATTGTATCTTCTGTATAGGTTCCTGCATGCATAGAGCCTGATTTACAGCATTCACCACTTTCTGTGGGTTTCGCCTTCCCTGGGTGCGCCGTGTATGCTGCCATGGAATACCATGGCAAACGGAGCTATAATTGTAGCGGTGAACACAGACAATAACTGACTATCTTCTGTCATTTTGCTGTGTTTGGACCACAATTCGACGGTCAAAATGAATGCAATTTATTAGAAAAAAATGATTTGACGAAAACACACTTTTAAAGCATATAACAGCATAGGATGGGTCTCAGAATATATGTCTCGGAAGTGTCTTGGTTGTTTGCAAAGCCTTATATAAAAAGTTGAAATAAAAAGAGAAAAGTTATGTGAAAACTAAATGAAAGATGCTAAAAAGAGCTAAAGAGACAATCTCGCTGAAAATAGCATTGATCCAGCTAAAAGCTGGAGAACTAAAAAGTTGTTTGCCAGCATTTGCTTTGCTACAACAAACTTGACTTAATTCCAGCAAACAAGGACGTCACTGGGCTAACATGGCACACTTCACTTGGTAAATGTGGTAAAATGGCACAACAAATCCCAGACAAATGCCCTGTGAATTGTTTAGAAAATCACCCCATAATATAGTATATGAATGAGTCTATCACACAATCAAGGTCATGCTAATAATTTGGTGAAGCAAGGATTACTTTAAGTGTGCATTTCGGTGTGAACTAAAATCTAACGAATTTTATGTCCCCCAACCCCCCCTCCAAATCAGTTCCTCCTCTTGCCCGGTCATTTTTATGGTGTGGTACAGGCTGATTATTAGATAGCGCAGAAAGTTCAACGCAACACTGCTGCAGCTCCATGTCTGACTACCAAGGGGCACTCCCCTTCCTGGTCCATGCTGAATGCTGCTAGCAGCTGCTGACCTTACTGGACAATGGTCTTGCAAGCTCTGGCCTCTTTGGAACTAATAGGACCCTTGGCAAGCCACTGGACACCTTGACTTGTCTGAGGGTTTGCTGATCATCTACCTCCTCTGGGGCCATTTTGCCAGCCCTGATTTTAGAGCCAAAAAAGAACATCTTCTTCCAGTTCAAACTTATGCCTTCTTTTTGGTACCAGGAATACTTGAAAAGGCCTCTTTTTGCTAGTGAATACAGCCTCCGCACCTACGATGGAGCCCCTTGACAAGTTCTGCGAAGAGTATGAGCAGCAGCTGCAGGGACTGTTACCATGTACCTTCTAGAGCTTAGGCATACCCGCCATTGCCTAGATATTGATCACATGACCGATCAGCAGGTGTTCGAATTGACCCAACTGAACTGTCTTTCTCTTAAAAATCTTTACTCAGAGTTGCAGCTATGGTTGGCCTCTGCCATAGTCACAAGTACTGATTTATTACTTATGTTATTATTTATTATATTCAAAAATTGTTTTTTTTTTAAATTAACTTGTTATTAATGATTATTTAGAATTAAATAGTACATTTTAGCACAAATGATTTATACAGATATTAATCTGATATGGATTTAAGGACATAGTTATTAAATATTATGTATAGGTAATACACTTATGATTATAGTGATATTTATCTACAGTTGGTGCAATCCCACAGTTTGCCATCAGTTACCCCTACCTGGGAGCGCTTATGGCAAAAGTAGTTCAATCAGTGGCAAAGCGTGATCTGGTAATCGCACTTTCACAGTAACTAGTATCCCTTCACATTGCACACTTGGGGAAATCGTGGCACACAGTATTTATGTAATGCAGGGCAGTGCTGAGCACCATAAAAGGTGGCTTATCAAGGTCGGCAATCGTTGCAGTTTCCCATGAAAGCAGTAAGTTGGACTGCGAGGAGCTACACATGATGTGGTGAAAACATTATGGCTTGCATTTTCTCTGACAAATCAAAAAGGAGTACCCTGGCACTCAAATCCCCACCAACCTGCAAGAAATCATACAATCTGTATAAATTTAGAAAACAGCGAGTTTACATTGCACACATTTGCAAATGTATGTACAGGTGTTAACTTTGGCCATGTCAGGTTGCACTAGCAGAGCTGTTGTTAGGGATATGCAGTTTCTGGGTGGAGCAATATCAGAAATTGAATTTTTTATGTTGTGGGGAAGCGCTAGAGTACATAAACAGAGCAGCAACTGGATGTGAGGGGCTAGCTCAAATAGTAAAAACAAAGGTTAAAGAAAGTTGACAAAGTAGATGAAAAAAACGTTGAACTTCAGTCGCGCTGCAATGAATAAACGTTTCTTGTTGTCATAGAGGATTCTAACCACAAATAAATATAATATTAGGGTGATCTCTAGGAGTCCTCTAAATTTCAATTACTGGCTGTATCGGCAGATTAATCTGTCTTAGCAGCCCTGATAGGATCAGGAACAAGAGAGAGTATCCTTTTATATTTATGATCAATATTGCATTCCTAGGTCTAGTGTAAGTTGCCAAAGATTAGAAAGAATGGGGCACTTACCGCCGCGGCCCGGGCCCTTGAGAGTTAACCACTTCTGAAGATGGACCTGAAGCTTGTTATCGGGTGTGCGCGCCGCTCGCTGTGTATCCCGATGAAGTCAGGAGGTTATGCTCTTTCAGTATGTAAACTCTTTTAATATGATAACAAAATAAAAACAAACAAGATGTTAGGCGAAGTAGTTAGTTGCCGTAGCTGTTGCAGTTAAATGTCCAATTTGTTTCCAGTCTTTGAGAGAAGGGAGAAAGTCTCCAGTACATCCACATTTCTTGCTGTTTCCTGCTCTTTTTGTAGAACAACACACGTTTCATCCTTTGACGTCCTTAGGTTCTGATAGAGCCTTGGGGTAGTTTTCTATAGAGCTTGCTTGCTTCATCTGGGGAACTTTGGGAGATATAGTCTGTGAGTATAGTCCGTTAGAGTGCAGTTGCGGCTTCCGTGTAGCTCTAAACAGCTTTTGGATCTATTTGTCCGACTTATTTTGTCTGACTTCTTTCACTTATCCTCGGAATTAAACATAAAGAGAGCGGCGCCGGCCTCCACGCTCCGGACCTGCAGGTAAGTGTTTGCCTTTTTTTTAAAATGCCGGCATGGTGTGAGAAAACCGGCCGGCCCGCTCCCACTATGCCGGCATTTGAGAAAAAAGGCAAACACTTACCTGTCGGTCCGGAGCGTGGAGGCCGGCGCCGCTCTCAGCTGTCATCTGAGGGCGCGTAATCAGAGGCGCCCTCTGATGACGCGCCCTCAGATGACAGCTGAGAGCGGCGCCGGCCTCCACGCTCCGGACCTGCAGGTAAGTGTTTGCCTTTTTTTTAAAATGCCGGCATGGTGGGAGTGGGCCGGCCGGTTCCGCTGACAGCGGAGCTGGCCGGCCCGCTCACACCATGCCGGCAAAAATGCTTTTTTTTTTTCTTTGTTTTTTAAATGCCGGCATGGTGGGGGCTTTACCGGCCCGCCGGCCGGCTCCGCTGTCAGCGGAACCAGCCGGCCCGCTCCCACCATGCCGGCATTTTTTTTTTTTTAATTTCAGGAAAAATTCGATCGGCACGAACCACAAAATATTCGGGTTCGTGCCGAATCGAATATTTCCTGAAATTCGGAGCGAATTCCGGTTCGTCCGGACCGGTTCGCTCATCTCTAACTATGATCTGTCATACCTTTTTCTATATTTCGGATATGCTCAGATAATCTAGTTTTAAATTGCCTTTTAGTTCTCCCAACATATAGCAAATTGCATGGGCATTTTAGGCAGTACACTACAGCTTCCGATTTGCAGGTGGAATCACCCTTAATTTTGTATTCTTTGCCAGTAACTGGATTAGTAAATGCTTTAATGGTTTGGATGAAGGGTGAAGTTTTTAGGCTTAACTTGCAACCTTTACAGTCCCTACACTTCGAGAAACGATTGATTGTCACTATTGATTCCGGTGAGTCAATAAAACTTGTAATGAGGTGTTGTGAGATATTCTGCGGTCTCTTGTATATAAATCTGGGTTTGTTTGGTAAAAGGTCTTTTAATGTTGGATCCGTGTGTAATATATGCCAGTGTTTTTTTGATTATGCCTTCCATTTGCTTATAGTTTTTATTACATTTGGTTATAAATGAAAGGTTCATTTCACCAGGTGTTCTTTCTTGCTTTTTTGGTGGTGGCGCTTTTTTACCTTCTTGGTTGATATCCATAATCGTTTCCTCTAAATCTCTATTGTGATATCCTTTTTCCATAAACCTATTTTTAATAACTGTTGCGTGCTCCAAAGAACTTTTTTTTCATCTGTACAATTTCTTTTTATTCGTTTGAGCTGACCCTTTGGAATGTTCTTTAACCATGTTGGGTGATGGCAGTTATCAATTTAAATATAACTATTCCTGTCAGTGTCTTTAAAATAGGTACAGGTCTTAATAGTGTCCTCCTCTTTATAAATTGTTACATCCAGGAAGTGTATTTCCTGGGAGCTGATCTCATATGTAACAGTGATGTTCCATTTATTCATATTAAGGGAGTCCAGAAAGGATTTTAAACTTGATTTGGATCCATTCCAGAGGAAAAAGCAGTCGTCGATGTAGGGCCTGTAATATATCAGTTCTGTTGGTTTCTTTGGGTCTAAATCCTTCGATTCCCAATGGGCCATAAATAAATTTGCTACGCTTGGGGCAAATTTGCCTCCCATTGCTACACCGATTTTTTGTAAATAAAATGTATCCTTGAACCAAAAATAATTGTGTGTTAATGAAAAATACAAACACTCCGAAATAAAATCAATTTGATTCTGTGGTAATTGGTTCTCCATTTGTAGAAAAAACTGTACAGCTTCAATGCCTCGCTGGTGTGGAATAATTGTATATAGCGGACTTACATGGGCTGTGGCAAATATATATTCTGGATGGTTCCAAAAATTGTCAAGTTGTTCCGTAAATGTTTCAGAGTCCTTCAAGTATGATGGTGTTCTTTGGACCGGAGTTTGTAAATAAGAGTCTATATATTCGCCCAGCCTACTATTTAGAGATTCAATTCCACTTACAATCGGTTTTCCTGGGGGGTTATGTTTATTTTTGTGTATTTTGGGGAGATGGTAGAGTGTAGGGATTCGAGGGAATTCGATGTTCAAATAATTATATTCATTTTTTCTTAGAATTCCCATTCTTCTCCCTTTATCAAAAAGTTGTCTTAATTCTTGGTGAAATGTTCTTGTGGGGTCAGTTTTTAGTTTTTCATAAGTACTTTCATCAGATAGTAATCTTGTGGTTTCTTGGATATAATTATCCTTGCTTAAAATAACTAGACCTCCACCTTTGTCAGCTAGCTTGATGACTATCCCCTCTATTTATTTGATCCTTTTAATTACTTTATGTTCATTTTGTTTTCTAGTAGATCTCTTCCTACTATTCTTAATCTCTAGTTTTTTCAGGTCTTCAAGGACCAAATGTTTGAAAACATTGATTGATCCATCATTAGTTTGCGGATGAAAGGTAGAGTTATTCTTTAATAGGGTATGCTTGAATGGAGGTGTTTCAGTCATGTTCTTCATATTAACAGTATCTGTTACAGGATTTGGATGGTTTGTGGCTTCTTCCTTATTCAACTCATTATTAGTGATAATGGTGTTTACCTGCAGTGTATCGTCAATATTCCCTCTTTCCTTAAAGAATTTTTTGATGTTTAGTTTTCTGATAAACTTTAAAGTGGACCAACACCCAGGATTTTCACTATCCTGGGTGTTGGTCCACTTCAGTGGGGCATCCGAGATCAGGATGCCCCGCTGTGTGAAACTCCCTCAAAAGCCCCCAAAAACGTACCTTTTCGGCGGCGGACAAGCGACGGACAAGCCGCCGCCGCCGTCTCCCACGCGTCCCTCTTACAGGGCCTAGCAGTGCGCGCGGGAGGCAGCGGCGGCTGATCCGACGCCGATAAGGTAAGGTATTTTGGGGCTTTTGGGGGGGGTTTCACCCCGCGGGACATCCCAATCTCGGATGACCCGCGGTGACACCCCCTGGGTGTTGGTCCACTTTAAGGTGTCAGTGTAAGTTTCAAATTTGTTCAATCTGGCTTCGGGGGCATATTTTATCCCTTTAGTTAGTAACTGGATTTCATCCTCCTGAAATGTTGTATCAGTAAGGTTAAATATGCCATTTTCATCTGTAGATGTAGATGATTGTTGGTTTGTTAATCGGTCAACGTTTTTTTCTTTTTTATGTTTTTTGTACTGTATTCGGGCTCCTGCTCTAGTTCCTCAATTTCTGATTTTTTACTTTTGGGTGTGTGTATTGTACTTTGATCTAAAAAACGCTTTTGATGTAAGTTATTTGATGTTGCAGGGGCTGGTTGATTATGATTTTGGGCTTCCATTCGGTCTGGTTGTGTATGGTAACGCTTTTTTATTTCTTGTTGTGATCTAAACTGGAAGTGTGAATAATGGTGTGTTTGATGGTTTGATTTGTAACTTCTGGTTGGGGTCTCTCTGTAGTAGTCTCGATTGGAATTGCGTGCATGGGAGTATAGATCATCCCCTTTAAAGGTGTGTCATTCTTGCCTGTAAGCATCTATACCCCTATGCCAACTTGTTTTAATAGGAGGGGTAAGGGGAGTCCCAAAATCTCTTCTTTGGTGATATCGTTTCCTTGTATATGTGCGGATTGGGGTTTGATAGATCCCTGAATTGGTTCTGCTTCTGTAGTTCCTACTCTTATCTTTCTTTATGTATTGATGCGATGCATGGGAGTGATTAGTGATTCTTTCTTCTCATAACAAGCTTCAGGTCCATCTTCAGAAGTGGTTAACTCTCAAGGGCCCAGGTCAGGTTTTTTAACCCCCGGGCCGCAGCGGTAAGTGCCCCATTCTTTCTAATCTTTGGCAACTTACACTAGACCTAGGAATGCAATATTGATCATAAATATAAAAGGATACTCTCTCTTGTTCCTGATCCTATCAGGGCTGCTAAAACAGATTAATCTGCCGATACAGCCAATAATTGAAATTTAGAGGACTCCTAGAGATCACCCTAATATTATATTTATTTGTGGTTAGAATCCTCTATGACAATCAAGAAACGTTTTTTCATTGCAGCGCGACTGAAGTTCAACGTTTTTTCCATCTACATTGTCAACTTTCTTTAACCTTTGTCTTTACTATTTGTGCTAACCCCTCAAATCCAGTTGCTGCTCTGTTTATGTACTCTAGCGCTTCCCCACAACATAAAAAATTCTGTTATCTACATTTGGGCTAAACAGGGATAGCAGCTGAGGAATATGGATATTTCACAAGTCAGGAAACAATTTAATAAAACCAAACCTATTCTTGGAGGAAGAAGAAGATATGCGAGAAATATCCGAAGGATTTGATGACCTCTTCAGAACAGTAAACACACTCCTCCACAAAGAAATGGCACTGAGATGGCACGCAAACATTCTTGAGGTTTATATTGAAAAAGGTCTGATCCCTAGAAGCCTCAGATGGGATGTGGCACCGGAGAAAGAAGTAGGAGGAACACTTACAGATGTGGAGGAATGGCAGGATTTTTTTACAAATTGCAGTATCAACCTAATGAGGTTAATCATCAAAAGGAAAACCAAAAAACTAAATACCATAGTGGAAAGGATTGAAGAATTACAGAACAATCTAGCTCCCTGTAGAGAGCTTAATGAATATCAAGACCACATCATGATTAGAGATGAGCGAACTTTTGAAAAATTCGATTCGGCTAATTCGCCGAATTTTCCGACAAAATTTGTTTCGCCCCGAATTTATTCGCAATGAATCGCTATTAAAAATTGCTATTTCTGAGCTTCCTAGAGCCTCAATAGGCTGCCTTGCTGTTACACGCATAGAATGTGTGCTGGGTTAGTAAAATAATACTGTAAATAATTATGACATGCAGATCAGAGGCATCGCTATTAGAATCGCAGAGCGGCACAATTGCAGAGAGTTGAGGTGGCATCACAAGGAGGAGCCCCTATATTGCCTGAAAAACACACCCTGGAGCTGGCAGCAGCAGGAGCACAAATATTGGCTGAAAGACATCCTGGAGTTGGCAGCAGAAGCCCAAAAATTGCCTGAAGACACACACTGGAGTTGGCAGCAGGAGCCCAAAAATTGGCCGAAAGAGACACTGGAGTTGCCAGAAGCAGCAGGAGCCCAAACATTGGCGGAAAGAGACACTGGAGTTGGAAACAGGAGCCCAAAAATTGGCCTAAAGACACACTGGAGTTGGCAGCAGCAGGAGCCCAAACATTGGCTGAAAGAGACACTGGAATTGGCAGCAGCAGCAGCAGCAGGAGTCCAAAAATTGATTGAAAGAGACACTGGAGTTGGCAGCAGGAGCAGCAGGAGCCCAAACATTTGCTCAAAGAGACACTGGAGTTGGCAGCAGGACCAGCAGGAGCCCAAACATTTGCTCAAAGAGACACTGGAGTTGGCAGCAGCAGCAGCAGGAGCCCAAACATTGCTTGAAAGACACACTGGAGTTGGCAGCAGCAGCAGCAGAAGCCCAAACATTGATTGAAAGAGACACTGCATTTGGCAGCAGGAGCCCAAAAATTGGCCGAATGACACCCTGGAGTTGGCAGCAGCAGGAGCCCAGACATTGCTTGAAAGAGACACTGGAGTTGGCAGCAGGAGCAGCAGGAGCCCAAACATTGATTGAAAGAGACGCTGGAATTGGCAGCAGGAGCACAAAAATTGGACTAAAGACACCCTGGAGTTGGCAGCAGCAGCAGGAGCCTAAACATTGCTTGAAAGAGACACTGGAGTTGGCAGCAGGAGCATCAGGAGCCCAAACATTGACTGAAAGAGACACTGGAGTTGGCAGCAGCAGCAGCAGGAGCCTAAACATTGCTTGAAAGAGACACTGCATTTGGCAGCAGGAGCCCAAAAATTGGCCGAATGACACCCTGCAGTTGGCGGCAGCAGGAGCAGGAGCCCAAACATTGCTTGAAAGAGACACTGGAGTTGGCAACAGGAGCAGCAGGAGCCCAAACATTGCTTGAAAGAGACACTGGAGTTGGCAGCAGGAACCCAAAAATTGGACTAAAGACACACTGGAGTGGCAAGCAGCAGCAGCAGGAGCCCAAACATTGCTTGAAAGAGACACTGGAGTTGGCAGCAGGAGCCCAAACATTGGCTGAATGACTCCCTGGAGTTGAAAGCAGCAGCAGGAGCTCAAACATTGCTTGAAAAAGACACTGCATTTGGCAGCAGGAGCCCAAAAATTGGCCGAATGACACCTTGGAGTTGGCAGCAGCAGGAGCTGGAGCCCAAACATTGCTTGAAAGAGACACTGGAGTTGGCAGCAGGAGCTCAAACATTGGCTGAATGACACCCTGGAGTTGCAAGCAGCAGCAGCAGCAGCAGGAGCCCAAACATTGCTTGAAAGACACACTGGAGTTGGCAGCAGGAGCCCAAACATTGGCTCAAAGAGACACTGCATTTGGCAGCAGGAGCCCAGAAATTGGCCGAATGACACCCTGGAGTTGGCATCAGCAGCAGGAGCCCAAACATTGCTTGGAAAGAGACACTGGAGTTGGCAGCAGGATCCCAAACATTGGCTCAAAGAGACACTGGAGTTGGCAGCAGCAGCAGGAGGCCAAAAATTGGCTGAAAGGCGCACCCTGAAGTTGGCATCAGCAGGAGCCCAAAAATTGGCCTAAATATGTTTAGCACCATTTGGAAAGTGTTAAACGTGGCACCATGCTGAATCTAGTCGCATGCATCAGCCATTGGTGGGTGGAAATCCTGGCTGATCCATCCCTGATTCATTTTTACAAAGGTGAGTCTCTCCGCATTTTTAGTTGACTGACGAGTTCTCCTCGCCGTAACTATGGCCCCCGCCGCACTAAACACCCGCTCAGATGGCACGCTACTTGCCGGGCAGGACAGCTTTTCCAGGGCAAACTCAGCTAGTTGCGGGTACAATTTAAGTTTGGCTGCCCAGAAGTCCAGCGGATCCTCAAGGTGTGTTGGCATGGTCATGTCATGGTATGACAAGGCCTGCTGGTTCAAGTCCTGATCCAGGTCTTCCTGCTGCTCATGAGTAGCCTCACTATGCGGTTGTAGAAAGCTACTCATTAGCGACTGAAGACTGGGGCTGCTGCTGATGGAGCTGCTGCTCCTGCCAACCCCCCCAGCAGCCATGGCAGTGGAAGGTGAGCGCAGAGGTCCCCCCGAGTCAGACCTGCGAGAGTATGGACCATGGCGCAGATAGGCATCGGCCAACTGATTACGTAGAATGTCTTTGTAGTAGTTCAGTTTGTCCTCCCTCTCAGCGGGTTTAAAAAATGCCCCATTTTGTGCCGGAAGCGAGGGTCCAATAAGGTGGAGAGCCAGAAGTCATCCCGCTGACAAATGGAAACAATTCTGGGTCACTACGCAAGCACGTGAGCATGCTTCCTGCCATTTGCGCAAGTGACTCGGAGGGACTATCTGTCTCCATCTCCACTGCATACTGCCACGGTGTCTGGGTCCTCTGTCTTCCTCACAACCCTCTAGCTCCTCTGGCTGTTCCTGCTCCTCCTCTCCTGTCAGCTGACTAGATAAACCAGCCATTTCTCCAAGCCTAAACTGTGCACTGTGCCACTCCTCCTCCTCCAGTTCAGCTCCAATGGGGTTCATGTGGCCGTAAGATGTAGACAGCATGTCTCCAGTGCCCTGACTAGCCATGGTTTCCAACATGTGCTGTAGTACATGAAGCAGTGGAATCATGTCGTTCCTCCCGTAATCCTGGCAACTCACAAATAAAGTGGCTTCCTCAAAGGGCCTGATCAAACGGCAGGTGTCACGTATGAGCTGCCACTGGTTGACATTGAAGTTACACAGGGGAGTCCCACCATACGCTTGGATCATCAAGAAATCCATCATGGCTTTTCTCTGTTCGTATAGTCTGTCCAACATATGCAGGGTGGAATTCCAACGGGTGGAAACATCGCAAATCAGACTATGTTGTGGGCTACTGTTTTTTAATGCTGTAGCTCAAGAAGGGTGTGCTTGGCGGTGTATGAGTGGCTGAAGTGCATGCAAAGTTTCCTTGAAGTTGTTAGGATGTCTTGCAGATGGGGGGAAGACTTCAGAAACCGCTTAACAACCAGAATGAAGAGCCATGCAGGGTGCATGGGTCAGCCTTCCTTGTCGCAGCGCAGACAAAATGTTCTTCCTATTGTCGGTAACCATGGTTCCCATTTTCAGTTTTCTTGGAGTAAGCCATGTTTGGATTTCTTGATGAATAAATTTAAGCAGTTCCTCCCCTGTGTGACTCCGTTCGCCAAGACAAACCATGTGAAGCACAGCGTGACACCTCCGTGCACTGCACACATGGTAGACTGAAGGGGCACTGAGACTTGAGCCTACAGTGGAGGGTGAAGAGAAGGCGGAGGATGAGGAGGCCGAGTCGCACGGTGTCACAGGCACAACGGCCAGGGAGCGCGGAGGCCGAAGCGGCGTGACCTGTCCAAGTTGCTGCTGCTGCTGCAAAGGGACCACATTCACCCAGTGGGCTGTAAACGACATGTACTGTCCCTAACCGTAGTTACAGCTCCAGACGTCGGCGCTGCCATGCACTTTGCTACACACCGACAGGCTCAAGGACTGGCCCACCTTCTGTTCAACAAAATTTTGCGGTGCTGGTACTGCCTTCTTGGCAAAGAAATGACGGCTTGGCACACTCCACCTCGGCTCGGCACAAGCCATCAGTTCTCTGGAAGGTGCAGAGTCCAACCCCTGAAAAGGGAACGACTGCAGCACCAGCAACTTGGACAGGAGCACATTCAGCTTCTGCGCCGTAGGATGACATGGCTTCACTGATGGATTGCTGGCGGGATGCATGACTTGGAGGAGGAGGAGCAGGAGCATCAGGAGGAGCGACAGAGGATGGGTATGATGCACAGCTGCCTTCGGCTGAGGTGCTGGAGCCTTGGCTGGCAAAAATTGGGAGCGGCGTGCCACTTGGTGAGGAAGCAGCCTGGACCACCTCTTCGGAGCCTTGGTTCTCCCAGGCCGCTTTATTGTGGCGCATCATATGTTGACGCAGGGCCGTGGTGCAAACATTTGGGCCCTGGCCACGCTTCACCTTCTGCCTACATATCTTGCATGTGGCCATGTTACCCTCCTGTGGATGCTTCAGGAAAAACTGCCACACTGCCGAGTATCTACTTTTCCCACCAACAGTCCGCACTGATTCACTGCTACTGTCGCCAACTCCAGGAACCCCTGCTCCACTACCTCCCGATAAGGTAGCCTGCCGCGCAGCAAGTGCTCTACCCCGGCCCCGGCCCGTTTGGCTTCAGGCTTTACAATTCTGCCCCCATGCTGACTGCCAACCATGCTGCTAACACCTTGCTGCCTCAGCTGCTAACTCCGAGGCAACCTGCGCCCCTCTTCTCCTGATGATGATGATGAAGCCCCTTCTGCACCCGGCTCCCAAGTGCGATTGGCTTCATCATCATCATCTAGTTGTGGCTGCACGTCACTGATGTTCTCGGTTTCCTCAACAGTGTCTGGTGCAGGAGCTGGAACGCTCGCAACACTCACGCCACTCTCCACATCAAAATTTGTCTGCCTAGCCAAAGAAGCCACCTCCATTTCTTGGCTGAGCAGTAGCTGCTGACTGTCCTCTATCTGATCGTCCTCCTCACTAAAGAGTGGAGCTGAACCCAAAGCATAGGATACGTTGCTGGGGGAGGGAACGGCGTAGGACAGAGGCAATAGGACGATAGGGACTGCTCTCGGGCCATGCCAACTCAAGGTTGTGTCAAAGGAACCTACCGACCTTAGACTGGGGGTGTCAGATGTAACTTGTGATGATGTGGATGACCGCGTTAACCAATCTACCACGGCAGATGCGTTACTGGTGGAGACACGACCGGTAGTCTCTCACCGCGACTCCTGCTGCCACTCGACCCTAGTCTGCTGCGACCTCTGCCTGCTGAATCTTGGCCTCTGCCACTATCTCTGTGAACATCCAGGCACTTGTCTGCCTGACATTTTTATGTATTTGAAATGCGCAATAGGCACTTTAAAAAATGTGTTTACTTTAAAAACCAGAAGCTAAATAAACTGAGGAAATGTTTCTCTGTAACAGATACTATGAACATTGTCAATATGGGATGCCCTGTGGGCAGGGCTGTTTACAGCAGACACAGAAACAATTGAAACTGCAATATATTTATAAGAAATAACCCTTTAAACGCTGCTTGTAACAGATAGGGTCAAATGTGCAGGTTTGGGATACCCTGTGGCCTGGTGTTTTTACAGCACACACAAAAACAATTCAAACTGCAATATATTTATGAGAAATAGCCTTTAAAAGCTGCTTTAGTGTAACAGATAGGGTCAAATGTGCAGGTTTGGGATACCCTGAGGCCTGGTGTTTTTACAGCACACACAAAAACAATTCACACTGCAATATATTTATGAGAAATAGCCTTTAAAAGCTGCTTTAGTGTAACAGATAGGGTCAAATGTGCAGGTTTGAGATAACCTGCGGCCTGGAATTTTTACAGCACACACAAAAACAATTCAAACTGCAATATATTTATGAGAAATAGCCTTTAAAAGCTGCTTTAGTGTAACAGATAGGGTCAAATGTGCTGGTTTGGGATGCCCATGCGGGCTGGGGTTTTTACAGCAACAAAAAAATTAAAACTAATCGAGTTATAAGAAATGCTTGTGTGTAACAAATAGGGTTAAATATGCCACTACCAAGATGGGATGCACAGTGGCCAGGAATTTTTACAGCACAAACAAAAGCAATTTAAAACTGATCTGGCAAATAAAGTGAAAAGAAAATGAAAAAAAGTTTCCCTGTCACTTTCTCTGCTGTCCCTGCCTGGATCCTTCCCGATTTTTCCCTATCTTTCCCTGGCTCTCCCAGGCACTCTATGGGTCTCTGTGGGTCTCCCTGCCTCTCTGTTAGTCTCTCTCTGTCTGTAGCAAGCTCCGTTCTGGCCGCAATACAACGCTGAAATGCGCACAAGCAAGATGACCGCTGTTTATATAGCACTGTGACGTCACCGGGCTGCCTGGCTGCTGATAGGCTGCATGTGACCTTCCCATGATAACTTGCAATTGAAATAAATGGAGTTTAAAGGAAAACTTCGATCGATTGAATCGCGGGAAAATTCGGATTCGTTCAGAATCGAATTTTTCCTGAAATTCAGAACGAATTCGGGTTCGTCCAGATCGATTCGCTCATCCCTAATCATGATCATCAGAAAGAAATTAGGATCCTTTGAAAAAGAACAGCGAATAAAAAAACATAAAAAATGATCTAGAGATTTTCAGGACTTTAAATCTAATACCATTTATAAATGGCAGAAAACGACCAACACTTTGGAAGAGACCATAAAAACCACTGAGCAATTGCAAACACTTCGCAATTTACACAAAAAAAAATGACAATTGGCACAATAGAGAAGAAAGAATCACTAATCACTCCCATTCATCGCATCAATACATAAAGAAAGATAAGAGTAGGAACTACAGAAGCAGAACCAATTCAGGGATCTATCAAACCCCAATCCGCACATATACAAGGAAACGATATCACCAACAAAGAGATTTGGGGACTCCCCTTACCCCTCCTATTAAAACAAGTTGGCATAGGGGTATAGATGCTTACAGGCAAGAAAGACACAAACTCTTAATCAACCAGCCCCTGCAACATCAAATAACTTGCATCAAAAGTGTTTTTTAGATCAAAGTACAATACACACACCCAAAAGAAAAAAAATCAGAAATCGAGGAACTAGAGCAGGAGCCCGAATACAGTACAAAAAACATAAAAAAGAAAAAAACATTGACCAATTAACAAATCAACAATCATCTGCATCTACAGATGAAAATTGCATATTTAACCTTACTGATACAACATTTAGGGAGGACGAAATCCAGTTACTAAATAAAGGGATAAAATATGCCCCCGAAGCCAGATTGAACAAATTTGAAACTTACATTGACACCTTAAAGTTTATCAGAAAACTAAACATCAAAAAATTCTTTAAAGCGGACCTTCACTCTGAATAAGAGTCTATCTTATATGTTTCCCACACCCTGTACATACAGATTGCCCACATTAAAAATCATCCTACCTGCATCTAGTGCATGTTATGAGCCTTTAAACATCCAAGATGGCGGATTATGGAAGCTGCCATCTTATCAGGCAGCCTGCAAACAGGAAGTGCCTTCTAACTGTGCTGCTCTGCATTCTGGGATTGCTGACCTTTTCCAGAGCACAGCTCTGCTCTGTCTGAGCAAAGCACAGCTATAACCCACCCCCTGTACCTTATCCCACTCTCCTCTCCTCAGTAAGTGTGATGCTTCTGAGTCAAGATGGCGGCACCCGTATCCTAAATTCCTGAACAGAGTTGCAGCCCAGTGGGGGAAAGAATAATAAGTTAGTGCCTAAAAACGTAAAAAATATTAATTTCAGATGCTGCGGACTCGTTTTTGAAGAGTTTGGGCTTTTCATTAAATCACGCTGAAGGTCCGGTTTAAGGAAAGAGGGAATATTGACGATACACTGCAGGTAAACACCATTATCACTAATAATGATTTGAATAAGGAAGAAGCCACAAACCATCCAAATTCTGTAACAGATACTGTTAATATGAAGAACATGACTGAAACACCTCCATTCAAGCATACCCTATTAAAGAATAACTCTACCTTTCATCCGAAACTAATGATGGATCAATCAATGTTTTCAAACATTTGGTCCTTGAAGACCTGAAAAAACTAGAGATTAAGAATAGTAGGAAGAGATCTACTAGAAAACAAAATGAACATAAAGTAATTAAAGACAACTTTTAGATAAAGGGAGAAAAATGGGAATTCTAAGAAAAAATTTATATAATTATTTGAACATCGAATTCCCTCGAATCCCTACACTCGACCATCTCCCCAAAATTCACAAAAATAAACATAACCCCCCAGGAAGACCGATTGTAAGTGGAATTGAATCTCTAACTAGTAGGCTGGGCGAATATATAGACTCTTATTTACAAACTCCGGTCCAAAGAACACTACCATACTTGAAAGACTCTGGAACATTTCTGGAACAACTTGACAATATTCGGAACCATCCAGAATATATATATATTTGCCACAGCCGATGTAAGTTCGCTATATACAATTATTCCACACCAGTGAGGCATTGAAGCTGTACAGTTTTTTCTACAAATGGAGAACCAATTACCACAGAATCAAATTGATTTTATTTCGGAGTGTTTGCATTTTTCATTAACACACAATTATTCTTGGTTCAAGGATACATTTTATTTACAAAAAATCGGAGTAGCAATGGGAGGCAAATTTGCCCCAAGCGTAGCAAATTTATTTATGGCCCATTGAGAATCGAAGGATTTAGACCCAAAGAAACCAACAGAACTGATATATTACAGGCGCTACATCGACGACTGCTTTTTCCTCTGGAATGGATCCAAATCAAGTTTAAAATCCTTTCTGGACTCCCTTAATATGAATAAATGGAACATCACTTTTACATATGAGATCAGCTCCCAGGAAATGCACTTCCTGGATGTAACAATTTATAAAGAGGAGGACACTATTAAGACCTGTATCTATTTTAAAGACACTGACAGGAATAGTTATATTCCAATTGATAGCTGCCATCACCCAACATGGTTAAAGAACATTCCAAAGGGTCAGCTCAAACGAATAAAAAGAAATTGTACAGATGAAAACAAATTTTTGGAGCAGGCAACAGTTATTAAAAATAGGTTTATGATTCACTGTGGCTCGGGTGGAGGTTGGTGCCTCTGCCGCGATGCCGTCTGTGGATGCGCGGGGATGGATGTCGGTCCGGGTGTTGCGCCCCACACGCCATATACCTTTCCCCTCCCGCCCCCCCTTTTTTCCCAATCCGTTCTCTCCCCCTAAGGTTCACCACGACTTTCGGGTCAGCAATTTGGTCATACGTGGCGGACACTGCCAGCAGAGTCTGACCACTACTGTTGATGATGTTCAAACCGGGAGCCCGTTTCCCCTACCTTTGTCCCCTTACCCTGTAATGTTCTGCATTGTATGTCTCAATGTATGTATGTATAAAACTGCAAAATCTTTAAATAAAGAGTATTAAAAAAAATAGGTTTATGGAAAAAGGATATCACAATAGAGATTTAGAGGAAACGATTATTGATATCAACCAAGAAGGTAAAAAAGCGCCACCACCAAAAAAGCAAGAATACCTGGTGAAATGAACCTTTCATTTATAACCAAATTTAATAAAAACTATAAGCAAAAGAAGGCATAATCAAAAAACACTGGCGTATATTACACACAGATCCAACATTAAAAGACCACAGAATATCTCACAACACCTCATTACAAGTCTTATTGACCCACTGGAATCAATAGAGACAATCAATCGTTTCTCGAAGTGTAGGGACTGTAAAGGTTGCAAGTTAAGCCTAAAAACTTCACTCTTCATCCAAACCATTAAAGCATTTACTAATCCAGTTACTGGCAAAGAATACAAAATTAAGGGTGATTCCATCTGCAAATCGTAGGCTGTAGTGTACTGCCTAAAATGCCCATTTGCTATATGTTGGGAGAACTAAAAGGCAATTTAAAATTAGATTATCTGAGCATATCCGAAATATAGAAAAAGGTATGACAAATCATAGTGTCCCAGCACATTTTTTTTAAATTTCATAATAAGGACCCTAAGGAATTATCATTTTGTATCATTGAAAAGAAAAAGGCAAACTGGAGGGGAATTAACTTAGTAAGGGAACTCTCTAAAAGAGAGACGTTCTGGATTTTTGAACTGGACACACTGGCCCCAAGAGGGCTTAACATTGAAATTGATCTCAACTGCTTTCTAGAAAATAAATGAACACAAACTATTCATAACCCATGATCAAAGAGTATCCTATACAGTTCATCCAGTAGACACTTTTCTTCCTACCAGGAACAATGTGGAATATTATCATTAATATTTATTATTATTTATCAATATATATATTAATATTTTAAGTAATATTTTTATATATCATTTTTATACAGCTTTAGCTTATTTGAATTTTATTTTTTAATATCTTGTATAATCCACATCCCATTTTTATTTTTATTTATATTTTAAATATATTTAAATCATTTTTATTGACTATTGAGTTTTATCAGCAACACATTAGCGCATGATTGCATTTCATTATTTTATTGGATTATATATGTATTCAATTTTCACACCAATTACTTATCCCTTTGCACATCCAATATTTTTTACATACTTTTGACTTTCAGAATGAGAATATCTTCATTGATATCATTATGCTATTTTTCATAAACTTTGGCTTATTAACATGTGACTTGCATTGTGTCGTGTAATTATATTATATTATATTCTGTTGTGTTGTGTTGGTCGGTCACCCAGATTTCACCAATCAACTTTTTTAATTGTGTTAATTGACCCATGATGTTTTATACACAGTACATTAGCGCTAGACTGTAATTTATCAAGCTTTTCACTTATGGATGTACTCACATATGCATTAATCCCTCTTTTTTTGCTCAGTTAGTGCTTTTTAGACATTCTACATGATATTACTATTTTGTTATAATCCCACATTATACATGATGATAACTTACATGATGATAACCTTCTATTCTAAGTAAAAAATATGAATAGTCAAAGCCTGCAGTAACGACTGACACAAGAATTTGCATATCTCTATTGATATTAGCATATTTTAGTAGTTTATGCAATTACAACCAAAAGGCGTTTTCAGTAAATGAACAAACTATTTCATTCAACTCTCAATGAATCTTTATGTTTTATTCCGAGGATAAGTGAAAGAAGTCAAACAAATAGATCCAAAAGCTGTTTAGAGCTGCACGGAAGCCGCACCTGCACTCTAACGGACTATACTCACAGACTATATCTCCCAAAGTTCCCCAGATGAAGCAAGCAAGCTTTATAGAAAACTACCCCAAGGCTCTATCAGAACCTGAGGATGTCAAAGGACGAAATGCGTGTTGTTCTACAGAAACAGCAAGAAACATGGATATACTGGAGACTTTCTCCCTTCTCTCAAAGCATAACCTCCTGACTTCATCGGGATAAATGGCGAGCGGCGCGCACACCCGATAACAAACTTCAGATCCATCTTCCGAAGTGGTTAACTCTCAAGGGCCCAGGTCAGGTTTTTAACCCCCGGGCCGCGACGGTAAGTTCTTTCTAATCTTTGGCAACTTACACTAGACCTAGGAATGCAATATTGATCATAAATATAAAAGGATACTCTCTCTTGTTCCTGATCCTATCAGGGCTGCTAAGACAGATTAATCTGCCAATAGAGCCAATAATTGAAATTTAGAGGACTCCTAGAGATCACCCTAATATTATATATATTTGTGGATAGAATCCTCTAAGACAATATCAGAAATAAGTCAGTGGCTCCTGGTTCTGGGAATTGAGAGGGACGAATAACCGTGTAACACACTGCTTGACCAGCTTTTTATACAACACAAAATATGTAGGCAAAGTAAAACTCACCTGGGAGGGAAGCCTCTGTTTATCCTGCCACCTACAGCTGAGAACCTACTTTAGATGTTAGTATAATTAAGGGGGTTACTTAAGAAAGCATAGCGCCAGGTAGTGCTTTGTAGCGACAAGTAGCATTGGGTGAATACTGGGTGCTGTATGAGAAACCACATTTAAGAAAGGGAATCTGTGGGCGCCTCTAATAGGGCCATGTAGCGTAACATGTATTATTAGGGTGGCTCAGCGTATAGCGCCGGCGCTTAAGGTTCAAGTGCGCCACGCATTACTGTTCGCTCAGTGTCACTCTCCCATATATTTCAATGGGCTTTCATTTGGATGTGTTAAAATAGCGTGTTGGCCAGGTTACTACAGTGACCGCACTGCTAGGTTACAGCGCCTGATACCCGCTTACAGCATCAACTAGCGGTCGCTCTAAGCGCCACTATACAGACGCTCACATGCTGATATGTGGCACTAGTAGTAAATCAGCATCATAGTGTCACTGTGGGTAAAATAAATTGGCAACTATTCAGTGTTGATTTAGACCCAATCCTCTGGCTCTATACCTTGTCTCTTTTAAAAGATTTTGTAAGCAATAATATATGGGGAATAACAGTTACATTTTCAAAATGCTTTGCATCCTCCACTTTTTATAAATGTATACAGTGTATTTTCTCTTTTTTCTAAAAATTGTGGTAGTGGTTGTACAATATGTTTTTGTTATACAGGCTTCATCTCTGCCAGCTTGAGAAAGCTGATGCATTTAACTTTCTGCCTCTGAAAGTTTTCATCCTATTAATTGTGCTGGCAGAATTACAAGACAGCACGCTAAGGAGACATATGAAAGCATTCAGAATTGTGCACCCACAGTACTGCAGAGGATGTACAGCCTGGTAATGACAGATGCCAGATTGCTTTGTAGAACCAACACAGGAATTTCTAGTAGCAAGACTTCTTTGAACTTACATGGGAATGGGAAAACAATCTTGTAATGCAAGGCCTTGATCCTTGAATTAATTTTGTGTCATGGGTGGTTATCAGGGCATCTTTTCATTTTGCACCAAGAAGCTGCTTTGTAATAAATGTACTGTTTACAGGAAGATGAGCTTCAAATGTCTTGCAATAGAAAATCAAATTGAAAATTGACACAAAAGTTCTATCTTCAATTCTGACTGTTGAATGAAAAACATCGACTTGCCCACTAAATGTTAAAGAATACATAAAAATATAACACATTTTTAGTAGTGTTGGGCTTGAATGACCCGCTGCGGCAAACGTAAAGCAAGTTTTTTAGGCAAGTTGCATTAACCAAATTACTTTTAAATAACTGGATGGGAGGTGCGAAAAGGGTGTGACCATGTACTCAGCACACAAATGCATTTGACCCTCCCCCCCAACCCTTGGTAACAACTGGAACTCCTAGTTCTCATATATTGCAATACATAACCTTTGGCAGACTTTCCCACAAACCCCAATTAAGATGAGCTATAGTGGTAAAAGACTCCCCTGCTTATCTGCTGTTGTTCCCATAGAACCTACCACTCTTCACATTTTCAGTTTCTGGCCTCAGGAGGGCATGTGCAAAGTGCAATGCTACATTGAGACATCCATTATTCACTATGGGTACTGGCAGGGGTGGACTGGCCATAGTGAGACCCCGGACAATGCTTGGTGGACTGCTCTGCTTTAGGACCAGTTGGGCTGTTGGGCTGACTCACATTTTATCCCTGGACTGACTCACATTTTATCCCTGCCCCCTTAGTCTCCTTCTCATACAATGAATTTTAATCACTCTTTTCTCAAGACATGAGAGTCTGTTACTTAACAGTTCAGTTCAGTTCGTCCAGCAGTTCATTCAGCAAGCTATGTTCAGAAGCCGATGATTTGTTGGTCAATCGGTCGCTATAACGATCACTAATGCAACTGCTCATGTTGCTCGTTCTTCTATTTACACACTCCAACCATTCAATCACTCCAGCCTAAACGATATGATGGCTGACCGATTAACCAATTCTTGTTCATCATTTGATCGCAGAAGCAATAATTGATCCATGTAAACATACTTTTTGCTATGTTGGTGTTTATTCATTATATTTGACATAGTGGGCCTGTTTCAGAGCCTCTCTCGCACGCATTCCCGCCAGCGAGAATGACGTCACTAGACCGTATTCTATCTGTTTTCTGTGTCGGATGATTAAGGGCCTTTTGGCCGAGTAGTCCTTTTTGTGAGGAATTACAGTATGCGTACGCCAAACTGAGTGTTCGCCATATAAATACAGCTCCATGTGTAATTCTACTGATTTATTCTGCGCTTGAGCATGGTTCAGTGCCCTGATTTGTGGATTTTTGAACCTCTTAAAGTCGTAGGTTTCTAGTTCAAACTTACGCCATATTTTTGCTAGCAGGAAAACTTGAACAATCTTTTGTTGCTAGTGAAAATGCAGCCTACATCCTCTGCACCTACAATAGAGACCCTTAATGAGTTCTGTGAAGAGTACGAGTGTCTCCAGCAGCGTGGCCTTCAGGACAAATACATCTCTTTCACTGACAGCATAGCAGCCTGGAACGCAGTGACGTTGGTCAACATTGCGCATATGGCCCTGGTTCCCCCAGTTGCTGAGGAGTATATGTATCAGTATGTTTAGGTCCACATTGCTCTTCCTTCTTGCCCACTCGCCTCTCTTGAGTCTAGCCTAGCTTTCCTTCCCTAAGAACAGCTTCCCTGTGTCTCAGTATGTTTAGGTCCACATGGCTCCTCCTTGTAGCCCACTCTCCTCTCTTGAGGCTAGCCCAGCTTCCCCTTCCCCCAAACAGCTTCCTTGTGTCCCATGTGGCCTTTGTTTTACTTTATTTTTGCTGTTCATTTATGGTTGCCAGTTGTGATACGTGTGTTATAAGAATGATGTCTGGATGACACTTTTAGACATCTTTTTTGATAGGAATAGGTGGTGAATGAGAATCATAGGCCTAAAAAACCTGAGAACCATATCCTTTGGATGAACTGCAAATGTAAGCAGTTTGCAAAACATGTTTTTCCCAACATGTTAATCATGCATTGTGCATGAGGGGTGGAGTGGTATCCCATTGGGTGAGAGGAGGAGGTTAAGATTGGGAGAGAGAGAGCCAGGCTTTGGAGATGCAGCAAGCCGCTCTGGTAGACGTACCGATAGCGTGATAAATAGAACCGGTGATTCCTCCAAGTCGATCTCTCGCTCTCCCGATCTAATGGAGTGATGCTACAAAAACCGGTAAGGTACATTTTGATGCTTAAACTCTATAATTCATAAGTAAAGTTTTGCTATAACGATTTTTTTAAAGATTATAATACTAAAAGCATTTAATAAACTATTTAAAGGATTTTAAGTGTTGTGTCTAATCAGCCTAATTTGTACGTTAGTGAGGCATTGTTAGTTATTTTTGAGATATAGCAACACAGCAGTCTAGTCACCCTTTTTATGTGTGCCTTCTTTCAGCAGCTGCAAATGGGCCAATGTAACATCCAATGTATCATGGACCCGGATCTTCACCTTTTCAGTGTTTTGGTCGGCTTCCCTGGCTTCTCCCACAATTTTATATTGAGGATTACTAGTTTATACACCTGTTTTGAGAGTGGTGAGCTAACTGGCGATTGGCTTGTGGGTAAGTCTGTTAATTGCTGGAGTGGATCTACCTGCTAATGTAGCACTTGCAATATGTTTTTCTTTTCTGTCATGTGCCCCCTTTTTGTAATTGGTCCATGTTTCTTGTGTTAGCCATTTGCTTTCCCTACCCTCCATCACTACAATTGTGCTCATGCCCCTCTTTGAATGTCCCGTTCTCCCTGTTGTAGTTACAAATGCTTAGTCTGAGCATCCTGCCTTACCCCTTGCTTGTTTGGCCCTACTCTTTTGTGATACTTACTATTTGGTCTAGGCTGTGTTGATGTTGTGTTGCCTGTTAGTAATTTTGTTTCCATTTTCATTTGTCTTTTCGGTGATTCAGGTTATCCCTTGCTGCTCTGGCTCCTGACCCCCTTTTTTAGGCCCCGGACACCTAGCCTGGAGGCATATAATGGGACCCACTGCTGCACACAGGCTGTAGTAGAGCGTGCCTGCGGGCTGTTGAAGGCCAAATTTCACTGTCTGGACCACACAGGGAGCACCCTTCAATACAAGCCAAAGAGAAGGTTGTTCAAACGATCATGGTGGTCATGTTAATGGTCACAAGTTATTGGGTTATGACACAATTGTGGATGGAAGTCAACAGATAATTGATACATAAAAATGTGCTTGTCTGGTGTAAGTAAAGCTTTGGAACCCCCCACAACCCAAAGTCTAGCATGGCAGGTTAGGGGGATATATCCTGGCTTTGGGTGTTTGCAGCTTGCTGTACCTCAAGCCTCTCCAGCCCTTGAAGGGCAACCTAGTTGGCCTCCACCAAAGCCTCATGCAGCCAGGTCTTCATGGCACAAACTGGCAGTCCATCACACTACTTTCAAATATCTATTGGCGTTTTGACAAAAAGTGGTGCTGTTGGCCCTCCGGTTTTTCTCCATGATTTGGCACTGCCTTACCAAAGACAAGTACCGCCTGGCTGCAGGCCGGGCCTGTCTTCCTTCTGGATGCTCTACGGAGTTGGCGGGGCTGCCACTTGCAGAATGAAGCTGGAGCTGCTGTGAGGAGTGGTGATTGCCAGTGTTGGTGGTGCTAGCAGCTGATGGAGCTGTCCAGATGATATTGAAGGTCTCATCCAGAGGTTCAGAGAGCCCTCCCTCCAGCTCATTAATTTCATCCAGGAGAGGTGCCCTCTGTGTGGAGCAAGGTCAACATTAGTGTTAGATTTTCCCATTGTTACCACACAGCCTCCAGGGACCCAAACTTTACCCTGGGTTCACTCTCCTCCTCCACCCTACCCCTTGCCCTTTGCCTTTAAAGCTTTACCTTATCACTGTCTGGACTCTGCTCCCTTGGTGGCTGGCTGGTGGATGGGTCCGGCCTTGATGTTGTCTTGGTGGTAGCCAAACCAGAAGGGCTAGCTGTGGCTGAAAGGGGTGGGTCTTGTGGACAAGGTGATGCTGGCTGGGGTGTTGCTGCAAAAATCAAGGAAAAGGAACTGGTAGTTTCCTCCTAATAGTATATATGCCCCTTTTAAATCTACAAGGGCTACACCCTGGGTCCCACATCGATGTGGGCCCCCAAATGTTTGTCTGCTGAAACCCATGTTAGGGGTTACATGTAAAGATTGCCAAATTCCCTTGGTGTGTGTTGTCGAACAACATATGTTGCGTAGACAAGTCCTCAAAGTTGGGTGTGCATGTGGGAACTAAGGTTGGTTGGTGGTGTGTTTGGTTGGCCTAATCCCCCCTGTGCCAAGCTACAATTTTCTAACAAGTCTTTCCACTAGTGAGCACATGCTGTCTATCGGTGTCCATGGTGCCCGAAACCCCTTGGTAGGTGTTGCGGTGGCCCCAACACCCATTCCTCAACATGGGTAAATTGTAGAGTTTTAGGGAGTCCACCACCAGTTAAACAAAGGAAAACAATGTTCCCTCTGTATGTTCAGGACTTATCCCTTAGCCCGTCTGGTGCTGAACCACCACCAACTTTAGGTTGTCCCACTTTTTCTTGGCCTCACCACCATCTTTGGGTTCTGTCCCTGCCCCATCAAGTTGCAGGCTATCTCCAACCATAACTGCTCCCGCAACACGTGACTGGGATCCAGCCAATCAATCGATCATAATTTTTGGCAATACTATCTAGCAGGATCTCCAGCTGGGCATCATTAAATTGGCTACTCAACTTGCCTCTTGTTAGCTTGTGCCCTGGATGAGAGGCCGATGCTTTGGTATGCTGGGCAGTGTCTTGGCTGAAGGGGGAGTCACTATGTCCATTCCCATGCCCAGAACGGATGGATTCCAGGCTACTGGCCGGGGATATAGCAGGTCTGGCTGTGGAAACGCTTCTCAGTGTCACGGCAAACTGCATCCCAGTCACGCGGCATCCTCAGGCAGAGCTGACTTGGGTGGCTGGCCGGGACTCCTTTCGCCCGGCAGCTGCATCCACATCAGTCGCCGACTTGAGCAGCACTGAGCTCGCCCTCCTCCTCTCGTTCCGTCGCCTCTCTGCTCGTGCTTGTGCGAGCACAGTTAGTTTATGCCTTCGGGTGGCGCTGCACACAGTGCGGCCGCCGGAGGCTGAATTAAAGGGCCAATGAGCCAAAAATATGTTCTGGTAGGAAGTAAACTGGGAAATCAGCTCATATGTTCTGTAAAGCACCAATCAGACACACTCCCTCCACTCATCTCCAACCATAACTGCTCCCGCAACACGTGACTGGGATCCAGCCAATCAATCGATCATAATTTTTGGCAATACTATCTAGCAGGATCTCCAGCTGGGCATCATTAAATTGGCTACTCAACTTGCCTCTTGTTAGCTTGTGCCCTGGATGAGAGGCCGATGCTTTGGTATGCTGGGCAGTGTCTTGGCTGAAGGGGGAGTCACTATGTCCATTCCCATGCCCAGAACGGATGGATTCCAGGCTACTGGCCGGGGATATAGCAGGTCTGGCTGTGGAAACGCTTCTCAGTGTCACGGCAAACTGCATCCCAGTCACGCGGCATCCTCAGGCAGAGCTGACTTGGGTGGCTGGCCGGGACTCCTTTCGCCCGGCAGCTGCATCCACATCAGTCGCCGACTTGAGCAGCACTGAGCTCGCCCTCCTCCTCTCGTTCCGTCGCCTCTCTGCTCGTGCTTGTGCGAGCACAGTTAGTTTATGCCTTCGGGTGGCGCTGCACACAGTGCGGCCGCCGGAGGCTGAATTAAAGGGCCAATGAGCCAAAAATATGTTCTGGTAGGAAGTAAACTGGGAAATCAGCTCATATGTTCTGTAAAGCACCAATCAGACACACTCCCCTTGCCCAATCCCGTTCAGTTTAGCCCTATAAAGGTTTTACCTCTTCAGTATATCGGTGACCGTGATATCGTTTAGCTGGGTATGTTTTGATCCTGAGTTTTCCTGCTTAATCCCGTTGCTGACCTTGTGGTGTTTGACCATCCCATGATTTCTGCCTGTACCGACTCTTGCTTGTACCTGACCACGTTACTGCCTCATCCCTTGTGCCGCATATATTGACTCTTCTCTTGTCTCTCCCTGCTGTGATAGTTCAGGACAGACCTCCTGTGTATGACCCCAGCTTACCCAACATTGCCCAGTCTTGCCTCTGGTTCACCCGCCTTCACCCCCTTACCCCATCCTTTGTGCTACGAAGTCCTGGGGGCAACTGTGTCCGGCGAGGCATGTAAAGCCTCCCGGCAAATGGTGGCTTGACTAAAGGTGAAGCTAGCAGTGGAGATTGGGGTTTGTGGGCTTACTTAGAAGGTGGGTGTCCCACGGGGCCTGACAGCTTTTGGCTCCCCTGTTGTCTCCGCATGGGGCTCTATTCACCTACACATGTGTGGCACATTACACTCCTGCCAAGGCACATGGCGTCACTGTAATGGCAGAGGCCAGGCCTTCCAATGTTATAGGGCCACAGTACTTTGCTGCCACTGTCACATGGACCACTCTGGCATGTTTGTATGCGATGCAGGAGTGCATAAATAATTTAGGTTTGACATTTCTATGAAATCCACTACTATTGTGGGATGGGAGAGCTGGCTTTGCCTTGTTGCTTTCCACAGTCAGTGAGCCCTATCCGACAGTAGTCGCGGATTGCACTTGCAATCGGCTACTATTATGGGATGGCAGAGCAGGCTTCGGCTTGTTGCTGGCTGTGGTAACCGAGCCCTATCCAACAGTAGTAGAGAAACGGAGAGTTAGATGCACATTTTTATCTAAGTGCATCTGCGCTTGCAATCCGCTACTATTATGAGGAGAGATGGATTAATTAGCATTGGCATACACTAGCGTATACGAGGCTTGGGTGTTTGCAGTGTCCCAGTATAAAAATGTGAGTTTTACTAGGCATTATGAAACTTCCAAGTCAGCTTCCAACACACACTTCTCAAATGTTTAATCAGGTGAATGGGAAATTCTACTGCCAGATAGTTAAAGGAAAATGCTATTTTTGAATGATTTATGGCGTTCTGCCTTTTTTGGAATGTAAAAGAATATGTGTGCTAGGATTGTGCTCCCATACCTGTTACTTATCAGCATGTTGTTCCCATGGTTTTTATTTCTGTTGCTCTGTGTGTCTAAAATATGAGTGGTTTTCCTGCCTCTTTTGCCTACAAACCCCAGAATCCTTCCACCGTAACAGGTGAGCTTATCAGCAGCAAAATCAAGAGGCAGTAATGACCTCCCCAGGATGCTGCTAGTAACAATTTAGCTAATGGAACATGTGGTCCACTGATCTGAAGAGGCTGAATTAGAGCAGGAGGGGTTGAACCTGTGAGCCTAGAAGTGGGAAGTACTGTCTCTGCTTTCCAATCAAACGACTAGCAAGCCAAAGTCAGGAGGTCTCTGCATGATACACAAACACACTGTCATGAACAACTCATCTTCAAGCCGGTCCCGCGGCGTCTGCAGGCGGCGTGGGCTCTGGTGGCTGTCCACCTCCCTCCCCGCTCGGCGGCCTCGTCTCCGTCTGGCGGCGTCGGAGCGAGCGGGGCCGAGCGGACACGCCCCTCGCCATGTCACCACCTCTCCTCACTGACAGTCCGTGCGCGCGCGCGCGCATGAGCACGTCTGTCTCACGACCTCCGGCGGCGCTGCAGGCAGCGCGCCGACTGGAGGTTTGATTAAAGGGCCAATGAGACCTGAGTTTAGTAGGCCAATTGGCCAGTATGTTGGGCAAAACAACGACCTTTAGAGTGTTACTGGGCAATAAGCCCTAGGATCCAGTGTGCACCAATCAACATACTCCTTCCGAACCAATCCCATTGGTTCCCTTCTAATAAAGCTTGGTTCCCCACAGTTGTTCCTTGCCCGTGATAGCGTGCTGCTGGGTGTGATTATCTATATCTGTACTTTCCCGTTATTGATCTTGCTGTGTATTGACCATCCCGTGATTGCCGCCTGGACCGACCATTGCCTGTTTCCGACTATGATTTTGCCTGCTCCCTTGTACTGCGTACCCGTGACCTCCCGGCTTGAGTCCTTACAGTCAGTCTCCACCTTCTTTGCCGCCAGGGAGGTCCTGTATGCAGACCCTGACTGGGCTTCTACGGCGGACTCAAAGTTACGAAGTCTAAAACAAGGGAAGCTGTCGGCCGAAGAATACAGCGCCGGGTTCCATCGATGGGCCATCGACTACCAATGAAACGACCCAGCCCTGTGCTGTCAGTTCAGAATCGGGATCTCAGAAAGTATTAAGGATACTTTAGTTCATTTTCCCGCAGCCAAAGAGTCTTGATGAGTACATGCAGCTGGCATCAGAGTGGATAGATGCCTCAGAGAGAGGCATTAAGGACCAACCATGGGGTCCCCCTCGACAAGAATTCAGTCCTAGGGGTGCTGCTGCCTCTTCTTCCTTGGCACCCGAGGAGCCCATGCAACTTGGCGTGACTTACCTCTCCCAGACGGCGAAGATAACATGCAGATCGCAAGGGCTTTGCTTGTACTGCAGAAACCCTGGTCATTTCGCCAAGAATTGCCCTAACAAAGCTCCGGCGGCGGGAAACTGCAGTGCCTAGATCCAGTTGAGGGAACTCATCTAGGCGATCAGGTACCACTCCCTCACATAAATAGATTGCTTTTACACGCTATGGTCTCTTGGGGCCTTTCCAAGATGTCTGTCACCGGCTTCATTGAGAGTGGGGCGGCCGGCAACTTCATGGATAGGTCTCTTGCTTTCACTTTAAATATCCCGTTGATCCCCTTAGAAAATTCACTTCGGGTCCTGGCTGTCAATAACGAACCAATTGTGGGAGGATTTGTTTCCTATAAAACCCCTCTTGTGAATTTAGTGGTGGGTTCCTCCTATGCCAAGAAGATGGAATTTTTTATTTTAGAGAGCCCAGTATCTCCTATAGTACTAGGATTTCCATGGTTAAAGGCCCACAACCCGGTTGTTAATTGGGCATCTGGGGCACCTGGTTAAATGGAGTCCATTTTGTTTGGATCATTGTTTTTGTACCGCCCTAAGATCGACTCATGTCTCACTTGAGGGCTTACCGCCGGCCTATGCAGATTGGGCGGATATTTTCTCTGAAAAATCCGCTGACTCTCTTCCTCCACATAGGGCCTACGATTGTCCCATCAATCTGCTTCCAGGTACCATGCCCCCTAGGGGGAAAATATACAATCTCACCCGATCAGAAGAGACGGCCATGAAAGTTAACATTGCAGAGAGTCTCAAGAAAGGATTCATCCATCCCTCTACCTCCCCTGCTCTTCTTTGTCGAGAAGAAGGACGGTGGTTTACGTCCCTGTATTGATTATCGGGGACTAAACAAGATCACGGTCAAGAATAGGTATCCGTTGCCTTTAATCGACGATCTCTTTAATCAAGTATATGGGGCACATGTTTTTTTCCAAACTTGATGTTAGAGGGGCGTATAACCTCATTCGCATACGCCAGGGAGATGAATGGAAGATCTCCTTTAATGTAAAAGATGGGCACTATGAGTATTTGGTTATGCCCTTTTGTCTGAGCAATGCTCCTGCGGTCTTCCAGGATTTTGTAAACAATATATTTTGTGATTATTTGGGCCGATTTATGGTTGTCTATTTAGACGATATACTCATTTTCTCCCGTTCAGTGCTAGAAACCGCCAGCATGTAAAGGCAGTGTTACAAAGATTACGGGAGAACAGGCTATATACCAAGATTTCTAAGTGTGTATTTGAGGTTTCTGAAATTCTGTTTTGGGGGTATCTGATCTCTAAGCATGGGTTGGTTATGGATCCCTCCAAGGTGTCTGCGGTATTGGAGTGGGAGCAACCAAAAACCCTTAAAGCGCTTCAGAGGTTTCTAGGATTCGCTAACTTCTATAGGCAGTTTATAAGGGGGTTCTCTTCTATAGTGGGGCCCTTAACGAACCTCACTCGGAAGGGTGCTTTTGTTGAGGAGTGGCCTCCCTCAGCAATAAGCACCTTTCAGACTTTAAAAGAAACGTTTACATCGGCTCCAGTTTTGGTCCACCCCAATATCAATTTCCCATTTCTTTTGGAAGTAAACGCCCCGAACTCAGCGTGGGAGCTGTCCTCTCTCAGTATTCATGTGATCCTGAGAGACTACATCCCTGTGCCTTCTTTTCGCGAAAACTCTCTTCTGCTGAACAAAATATGATGTTGGGAATAGGGAACTGTTGGGTGTTAAATTTGCCTTTGAAGAATGGCGACATTGGCTGGAAGGCTCTCTGCATCCCATTACTGTATATACCGATCACAAAAACTTGAAGTATATAGAATCCGCCAAAAGGCTCAACTCTCGTCAGGCTCGCTGGACACTCTTTTTCTCCCATTTTTATTTCATTATCACCTTCAAATCGGGAAAAAAGAATACCAGAGTGGGCGCCTTATCACGCAATTTCGGAGAATGTAAGGATTGATTCGATCCCACAGAACCTATTTTACCTTTAGGCTGTGTAGTCGGTGCCCTTCTCCCTGATTTGTCTAGTTCGTTAATTCCATATCAGGTTGATGCTCCTCTGGGGAAACCCCCTGGATGTCAGTTTGTTCCACCTCAGTTGCATCTCGCCGTCCTACAAGAATTTCATGACGCCAAGTCTGACCTGCCGGTCACTTAGGGTTTCAGAAAACACTGGCTCTCCACAAGCGCCATGTATAGTGGCCTACCATCAGACGCGGCGTGACCGCCTTCGTCGAAGCATGTTCTGTATGTGGTCGTAATAAGGCAATCCATGGATCTCCAGCAGGATTGTTAGTACCTTTGGAGACTCCCGGAGAACCTTAGACCCACATATCCATGGATTTCATTGTCGATCTGCCACAGTCTCAGGATAATACTGTAATCTGGGTGGTGGTCGATCGCTTCAGTAAGATGGCACATTTTATTCCCCTGGCAAAGCTTCCGTCTGCACCGGAGCTGGTGCAACTGTTCATAGGCACGTTTTCCGTCTCCACGGTATACCCCAGAATATAGTTTTGGATCGGGGGGTTCAGTTTGTATCCAGCTTCTGGAAAGCGTTTTGTGCACGGTTGGGTATTAAGGTATCTCTTTCCTCAGCCTATCATCCCCAGTCTAACGGGCAGACTGAGAGGGTGAATCAGTGTTTGGAGCAATACTTGCGCTGCTTTGTGTCGAATCGTCAAGAACAATGGGCGGAATTTATTGAGTTTGCGGAATTCGCCTTTAATAATGCGCCTAGCGAATCGACTATGTTTTCGCCGTTTTTCTGTAACTATGGCAAGAATCCCAACGCCTCTTCCTTCTCTGGCCCTTCCTCCAATTTGCCGGCCTTGGAGGAATGGTTACGAGAAAGAATGAATTTATGGTCTGAGGCACAAGGGAACCTTAGAAAAGCCTCGGTGAGGTATAAAGTGTTCGCCGATCGACATAGGTCACAAGAACCACCGTTTCAGGTGGGAGACTTGGTCTGGGTATCCACTAGGAACATTGCTCTTCGACAACCCTCGACGAAGTTGGGCCCTAAGTATATCGACCCCTTTCCGATCACTAATAGACTGAGCAATGTTACCTTTGAAGTTAAGCTTCCCCCGTCTATGAAAATTCCGAGTACATTTCACGTTTCCCTGTTAAAATCCGCCAGGAATGTTCAGGTGTCATCTCCCCCTCCAGTCGTGGTGGAAGATGAACCTGAGTATGAGATTAACAGAATTCTCGACTCTCGATTGCTTCGGAGTTCGTTACAGTATTCTCGATTGCTTCGGAATTCGTTACAGTATTTAATAGATTGGAAGGGTTTTGGTCCTGAGGAGAGATGTTGGATTCCGGCTAGGGATGTACATGCCAATGTTTTGATTAAGAAATTCCATAGAGACAGTCCTGACAAACCAAAGAAGGGTCCTGAGGCCCCTCGTGAAGGGGGGATAGTGTCATGGACAAATCACCTTCAAGCCGGTCCCGCGGCTGTCCGCCTCCCTTCCCGCCCGGCGGCCACATCTCCATCTGGCGGCGTCAGAGCGAGTGGGGCCGAGCGGACACGCCCCCTCACCACGTCACCACCTCTCCTCACCGACAGTCCGTACTCGCGCTTGCGGCTGTCTTACGAGTTTAGTAGGCCAATTGGCCAGTAGGTTGGGCAAAAAACGCCCTTTAGAGTGTTACTGGGCAATAAGCCCTAGGATCCAGTGTGCACCAATCACCATACTCCTTCCGAACCAAGCCCATTGGTTCCCTTCTAATAAAGCTTGGTTCCCCACAGTTGTTCCTTGCCCGTGATAGCGTGCTGCTGGGTGTGATTATCTATATCTGTACTTTCCCATTATTGATCTTGCTGTGTATTGACCATCCCGTGATTGCCACCTGGACCGACCATTGCCTGTTTCCGACTATGATTTTGCCTGCTCCCTTGTACTGCGTACCCGTGACCTTCCGGCTTGACCCTTGGCTCGACTTTGACTACTCTTCCGTCTCATCCTTTGGTGCCGCTCTTGATTGGACTGATCTCCCGTGTATGACCCCTGCTTGCCCGACCTCGCCCAGTCCCATTCCTGGTTCATCCGCCTTCCTCCCCGTAAGTCCACATCCTTTGTGCTACCAAGTCCTGGGGGAACCGTGCCCGGTGAGGTGTGTAAAGTGTCCCGGCAGACGGGGGCTTGACTATAGGTGAAGCTAGCAGCAGAGATTGGGGGTTGCGGACTTACTTAGAAGGCGGGTGTTTCACGGGACCTGACACACACCAGTTTGTGTACATTACATTGAGTTGCAATCAAATAAAAAAGAAAAATTAACATAAAAGCTCAGCATCTTGGGGACATTATTTTGCCACACAATAATGGAAACTTTTAAAGTTGCAATCGAATGTTGACTTTTCCTTTAAAGTGATTCAATACACAAACAAAAACCAAAATAGTACTTACCTTTTGTCCACTCCAGCTGATAAGGCTAGTCTGGCATTAGCAAATCACCCTATTACTATATCCTAGCCTGCATGTATAGCAGTGTCCTGGGCCTGAACTGCATTTACCAACAGTTTTGTGCTGGCTTCATCCTCCCACCATCAGTTACAGGGGCGCGAAAGCACCATCTCCATTCACTACAGTGTACATTTTACCTCTACTGTTACTGATGGAGAGTCTAAAACCTGACACACCATCAATTACGTGCCCTGTTTTTAACCTTTGGAAACAGCAGTACCTTGTGGAGTATGCTAAAAAAAGTTATGTTCTGCATACCCTATAGGGTGCGGTTTCCAAATGTTTGAACAATTATTCTTGCCTTATAGCAAAAATGATGCATCTCGCCTGTAAAAATGCCATCTCATATGTGACAGGTGATTTTTTAAAGAAAAATTAGAACAAATATTTTTATTGCCCTTTTTTTGCATTAAAATGAAAAGGCTCACAAGATGCAATTCACACACAAATGTGCAATTTGCTTCACTAAATCTTTAGCATGACCCCCATTAAGTGTATTAATATTTTAAATGTTGATATTACATATTATAAAGTTTTCGGCTTTTGCTGTTAAAAATAACATTTTTATTAGTGCATTAATGAGACCATTTCATATGGCAATGAACCTTATTAGTAACTCCATCTGTCAAATGCTATTTCATAAATGCAGTTTTAATGTGACCTTTGACTTCATAAAAGAATTGCCTAATTAGAAACTCAGCAGATAAAATAGAATCTACATATTTTTGCCCTTGGCGTGAACTTCAAAGAAACTGTTTAACGTTTATAAAACTAATTTTGCATTAAAGACAAATATAATCCCTATAATTGTTTTTAAATGATATTCAATTAATGAAACGTAAAGTTTTTTTTTTAAATTATGATTTGTTTAATTTGTAATATTTCGGAATACAGAGGAGTTCTTGCTTACAATTACATTACAGTAAAAATGTGTAAAATATTGCTGCCAGTAATCAGGGCATGTCCCAAGAGTCAAGCTGATGATGCTAAAGCATTGGTGCATCAAAATTAACAGTTTTTAATAACTTAGGGGCCCAACCTTAGCCCAAACAGTTGACCCAGCATAGAACAGAACTATATGGTTCCATCAGGTAAGCAGTACAGACTGGGTAAATAATTCTGCCCAATTTAAGTTCCTAAGGATGTTTAATAGAGATAAGTTAACAGGGTTAGGATATTCTGAATTTCAGGGAAAGTTTAATTAGTCACAAACCCATTTTTTTTGTTGCTTGTGCTGACTGAACCTGAAATCCTGATTCAACCGCTCTCTTGCTGTCCCAGTCTGTTCCACGCCACTCTATCACTGTCCTGCACCAGTCTCCGCAGCATCCAAAGCCCCAGCTGGACTTCTGGCATCTCTACGCCCACCTGTGACAGTGATGGCAGCAGTGGATCAGTGCAGGACAGAGTTGGATGTCTGTGGAGACTGGCGATGGATTAGAGGTAAGTATGGGGGGGGGGGAGTAATATATATTTTTCTGTATGTGTGTTTTATTTACATTGACATTTTTGTAAACTGATAAGGAGTCCTTGAGACCCCTATACCAGTTCACAGGGCAGGAGGGGCTGGCCAGTTACCATGCCATACCCCCCATCCCATTAACTGCATCCCCAGGGGGTACAGAAGATCCCCCAGCCAGTGGGATATGCGAGTTGGTAGCCTAGATCTACCAGACCCCATAGCTGGGGCCCAGACTGATTTTACTAGATGGGGGGATTCCATACTATCTTTTTTATTTTTAAGGGTTTAACCCTTAATATTTTATTTAAATGCATGGGGTTCCCTTCCTGCTGGATAGAGGAACCCTATGTCTTTTTTTTTATATATTATCATCACCACCATCATCTCTAATGGTAAACTCAAGGGGCATCCCAAATTGACATGCCCTGGGGGAATTGTTGCAGATTACCTAGTATTTATTTTTACCTTAGTGACCCTTAAAATATTAGGAAGGATGGGTAGATTAAAAATATTAAACTCCTTACCTCACACAGAATCTGTCATTGTTATCGGTGATTGGGGCAGTGGCACACTAAATGGTTACCCCTGCACTGAGCATGCCCCCATTCAAGTAAATGGGCAGATTGGAATGCCCACAGAGTGGGGAATGCCGCTCTGTGCAGTCTCTAAGAAATTGCTGTGCCGACTGAGCCCAGAAGGTCGGGGGGGGGGGGGGGGGAGACTATAATTGTTGCTCCTCCACTGTATTTATCATATTTGTGCTCAGCTGGCACTATTTAAAGAAAGAAAGCACAATTTTACTTGAGTTAAAAGACAGAAAAAAAGTTTACTGTATTAACTGTGAAAGGACCCCATTTTATGTATACACTGGGGCACATCACATTTGGGCCCTTATTCATCAAGCGATAGCGCCAGGTAGTGTCTGACGAGCGCCAGGTCCCGCCAGCTAACGGCGGCTACCGACTCAAGTACGCCCGGCGTCGGCCACAATGACGCATTTATCAAGCTAAATGAGGCTAGCGCCGGCGAGAGCGTCAGCTAGCGCGGGATTCATCATGTAGCCGACTGCAATGAACAGTGCCGCTGCTAATCCCATCACAGCACCAGGTCTGACCTGTCGCTACCTGCCGCTCTCCCATACATTTCAATGGCAGACACTGCAATGATTGTTTTAAGTGGTTTTTGTGTTCTTGTTTTTTGCACAAAATTCAACACATGTTTCTTGGGATATGTTTTATTAATCTGTCTTGTTATTTTTCTTTTTTAGATGAAAGTTGTAATTTTTACACTGTAATGTTGTGAGTGACATCTAAAATGCATCTCCTCCCACCAAACTCATTGGGCTCCAAATCGCTTGTTTTCACAACACACGGGGCTTGTAAAGCTACTTTTTAGTCAGTGATGTTTGGCGCTCACGTTCGCTCATCGAAATTGTCAGCGCCCAAGCTATTCGGCAGCCCTGTCCTTGATGAATCTGTGGTGGTCAGAGTTTGTGCAGTCGCTGTTTTGATTCGCTATGTGGCGGCGCGAGCGTCGCTGTGCTGCGCTGTGCTGCGCTGTGCTGTTCATACATGTGCCCTTCTGCCATTTTCCAGGAATTCACTTCCCGCGACCCCAGTCGTTCTTAATGAATACACTGTAGTTGTGAGCGTGCATGTCCACATTCTGCAGGATTTATTCAGGCGTACAAGCTCATAACAACCCGTTATGCATTCTCCTGTGTGCCACATTATCATGTAGTTGGATAGTTTTATTGTGTGATTATTTTATGAAGGAATAAGATTTGTATTTTTAAGCACCAAGCTTTTTGGTTTTCAAGGACCTATGCATTACAGGATCTTGAACCCCCTGCTAAATCAAGCTAATAATTAATGGCGTCTTTGCCAATAGCTTGTTGTAATGCGTAAATGTACTTTTTCCCGCCACTTAGCTTGCACATAGCTGATATTAGCTTGTTCCTGGTGCGCGGAGGTTTTTTTTTTTTTAATTATTTGCACAGTTGCTTTGGTCATATCCGGTTCCTGTTTCCTCCTTTGCGTTTCAAAGCCCCATAAAGCTTTAACTTTCTTGCGCTTTGGCCAATAGCTTGTGTTAATGTGTAAATTATGTTTTTCCGCCACTTAGCTTGCACATAGCTGATATTAGCTTGTTCCTGGTGCGCGGAGCGTTTTTTTTGTTTGAAATTTTTTCCCAGTTGCTTTGGTCATATCCGGTTCCTGTTTCCTCCTTTGCATTTCAAAGCCCCATAAAGCTTTAACTTTCGGGTGCTTTGTCCAATAGCTTGTGTTAATGTGTAAATTGTGTTTTTCCGCCACTTAGCTTGCACATTTTTTTTTGCAGCGTTTTTTTTTTTTTCCCAGTTGCTTTGGTCATATCCGTTTCCTGTTTCCTCCTTTGCGTTTCAAAGCCACATAAAGCTAAAAATTACTAGCGCTTAGTCCAATAGCTTTTTGGAATGCGTAAATCGACCCCCCTGGAGGCCCAAAAACCTTACCTCAGCCCCGTCCCATCTCTGCATGCGTGATCCGCGGATGTGTCTTGCGCTTCCCTCTAGCAGGGTGGGCCCCTGCGCCAGACATTTGTTAATGGCCTGTTAGAGTGAAACGCCACACGCGTCCTACAGCGCTCAGAGGCAGCTGAGCTGGTATGCACGTCCAAGCGGGCTTGGACGCGCATACCACAGCGGCGCAGAGCGCTGTGCTAGCCTGGCGCAGTCACGTGGGAGCGTGGTCAGTGGTGTATTTCTGGCCTTCCCAGGGGGTTTCAGACAGCGGCCCACCCCCGATTGGTGTGCCCCACCAAAGTGGACCCAAACCCAGAATAGTCAAAATCCAGGGTGTTGGTCCACTTTAATCTGTTCTCAGTATAACTGTTTATGCCATTGTTCTGATGTCATGTATTGATTTGTGTTTGTTTTTCATTGCTCATAGGATTTCTGCATCCACCAATATGACTATGCCCATGGGTGCAAAAAGCGCATTGCCATGGAGGTGAAGGCCACAGTGTCCCGGCGCTTCGACACCCACCTCTCAGTCCGAGCTATCCAGCAGAAGTGGTCGGACTTCAAGCGCCGGGACCCTGAAGGCGTGTACCGCCTATATGATGCCTACGCATCAGGTAAGTTTAAGCTTATGCTATGTTTATACTTTTGTTTAAATAATCTGCTAAGCTGTGTCCATTTGGGGTATTAATATTAATTATTTTCATTCACCCCCTCAACACAGATAAGCGTCCTCCCCTGGGGAAACGTGGGAAGGGAGTCCTCCCCCGAACCAGGCAGGCGGACTCGGGGGAGTCATCGGGGGAGGGTCCCTCTCGCGGCTCCTATTTAGAGGACCCAGGGGAGGAAGTGGATGACGCCCCAGAGGAGTGTGCTGCTGGGGGGCTGGCAGGATCAAGCCTCAGCTCCTCACACTCTGACTCTGAGCAGTCTCACCAACCAAGGGGCCACTCTCAAGTGGGGAGTCCAAGTGGGGTGGAAGATGTGGACTCTCCCACACTCCCTGAAGGAGCAGGGAGTGAGAGGGAGGAGGGTGGCCTTTTGGCTGGGGGATCTTCGGAGCAGAGTGTGAGGAGCCGAGGCTCCCCGCCTCCTCCTCAGAGCCCTCCCTGGGCTTCAAGTGGCGGATCATCCCCTGGTGAGTGCACATTTAGTCAGTGTTAGTCTGTGACAGGTTACATATGGCCATTTGTACTTAGCCCTTGCCATTCCTCTCTAATTTGCAGGGCATCATATAGGCGGCACCTCCATGGCCTTTTGGCAACGCCTTCTCCACGGGCATAGTCATGGTAAGTGTTTGTTGTTATCCCTCACATTCCATATGTTATGACATTCCTTAAAGTGGACCAACACCCATTGTTGATTGTGCTTGGAATCTCTAAGCTTTCATGCCCAATCACCTCCCTCACCCAGGGCCCCCCCCCCCAAAAAAAAGCCCACAAACTCCTTACCTCATTGGGGTTGGCAGAAGCCACCGCCGCAGCCTCCTGCATGCCCCTCTAGATGTGTGTGCGCCTACACTCTCTGTTTCCTAATGGGCTGCGCGTGCGCACACACTGGAGGAGTGATGTGCGGAAGGCAGCGGCGGCGGACGGTGTCTCACTCAAATTGTTGTGCTCTGCCAAAGCGGACCAAAACACAGAATAGTATCAATCCTGGGTATTGGCCCACTTTTAACAGACACATGTTTCCTGGTCCATAGTACAAGCTGGTTTGATAATGTACATTAACATCACAAACCCCACTACCGTGCAATCCAAATGGCAACCACCCCTATGTTTCTGCCCACACCATGATGGGGGCTAGCAAATGTGTTATTTGGTTAAGTTGTTCCGGCTAACACATGTTGCACACTAGTAACATTCTACAATCAACTGCAAATTAGTCCTTAGCATTGCACTGTCAAGGTTATTGGCACATTATCTTTATGTGTCCATGTTGCAACCATAAATAATTTACAGGAACTCATGGACCAGGAAATATGCTAATGTTGGACAACATGTGTGTAACCATGCAAGCATTTGTTTTTGCAGACTCCCTAACCAGATGGATGACAAATAGTCATGTGTCATTGGCCCACTAATTTTGCTTTTCTCTTTTGCTTTCTCATGACAGATGTTGCCACGCAGACGGAGCCGGTGACCATCCTCCCCACCACACCTCCCGGGACGGCCAGCAGCATGGGCCCCCGCCACAGCTGCGATGGTGAGTACATCCCACTTCATATGCCTAAAGACTTGTGAACCCTATGTCTTATAGTCAATTCTGCAGACATTTACAATGTACCTATGTGTTTAAGCAACACACATCTAGGTTACATGTGTTTGGCCAACAATCCTACATGCATGTCTGCATGCTTGATTGTTGCCTCACATTCTTGAGTTTGCCACATAGAGACAATTTGTGGTTTCTACCCAACCAAATGGGCCTGCTTAGGTCATGACCTCTAAGATTCTTGGCCAAACTAGTTTACTTGTTAGGACTTAGGCCCTGATGTTTGGCTGTGACTAAACACATAAATGTCCACACTGGGACTTATACCTTCTTTGATTACCAAGAGTTAAGAGTAAATGTATGCTTGGGATGTGGTGGCAACATTTAAGCCAGCCACTAGTACTCATATAATGGTAACACCTAAGGGCACAGTGGGCAACAATGTTAATGTGAGCGTCAGCTAATTGGACCCCCTGACATTACATTGCTACATCTGTGTCTGTTGAGGTCACATTCCATTTATTAAATCTGTTTTTTTTTTACTCTCTACAGCTTGTGAAAACCAGCATCGCAGACTGTGGCGGTCGATCCGGCGTCTTCGCCTTATGCTGCTGGCCAAGAAGAGGCGTCGTCGTTAGGGTGGGGTGATGACTGGCCCCTTGTTTTAGCCCCTTTGTGGGCAAATGTTGGGCCTGTTGCCCACCTTTCTAATCAAAATTTTTCTATTTTGCTAATTACAGTGTGTTGTGCCTTGCCAAGTATAGTTTAAGTGTCTACAAACCCATTTGTGTGTAAATTTTGCCATACCTTTGTAGCCATTTAATGTGTAAACCATAGTAAGCTATGGTCACAAATGTGTGGCATCAATTTTGGCCTACATTTACATATGTAGATCAAGATACTCATCCCTGACTGTGTTCTTAGCTATGTCTTAGGAAAAACACAATTTAGAGGTGGGTTAATCAAATCTATTTACACAAAAAAATTAGAACCACAAACAAATTAATATTCTTGGCTGGGTGGCAGGGGAGTTTGGGAGTCATTGCTAGGGGCGGTGTTGGGGGCCAACAGTGCAGTAAAAAAAATAGACTGCTGTTGTATGAGCTGTTGTGTCAACAACAAACTTTGTTCCTGCCGCTGGAGACATTCTTCCTGTCGCTGGAGAGATTGCTCCATTAGATTGCCGAGGCGACCAAGTTCCTGGTTATGTTGTTGGTTTTGGAGCAACTGGTCTATCTGGCGCTGCTGGGCCTCATTTTGTTGCTGACACCTAAGCACCTGATGTTCCAACGCCGCAATGCGCTCATTAGTTCCATCACGCGGCTGTTGGCGACTGTAGTCCTCCAGCATCCGGACCCCTAGCTCATAAAAATCATGACTGGTTGGTGCCACACCTCCTCTTGCTCTGGTTTGAGGCTAACAAAATAGAAAACCACATTTTAGTCAAACAGAACCAATGCAGCTATGCCCCTCAAAATCATTTGCCCAAACTGTAACAATACAACTTACCCTTGTTTGAGCCTCTGAAGCTTGGCCGCATGGCACTTGGGAAGAGGTCCCAGCTTGGGGTTCTGGTCCCGCCTCCTGCAAAAACAACAAAGAAAGGAAATGTGACATGTTGGTTCATCGCCTACACACGAACATGGCAATGTGGTTATTGGTCCTCTAAATCAGCCATGTTACCTCTGTGTCGTCCAGCACAGGTAGGAGCGGGGTATCGCTGCCAGAGAGGGGCAAATCAACATCCGAGAGCTCCAGCAAGTTGGCATATGCTAAACAGGAAAGTCAGGTTAGTAGGTCAGTGGACCAAACTCAAATGTAACATGGATAGCCTTTCGAGGCCATACCTCCACAAAGTGCAAGATTACACACTAGCCAAAAGTTATATTAGAAACTCAGATTGCTATGTATGTTAGAGGAATATGAGGCAATAATTGGGCCAAATAAGATCAGACACATTGCTAAAATTACACATACCCGCCATCTCCCAGATGTCTGGAGTGGGGACCTCACTCGAGCTTTGCCCTGGAAAATACATGTTTAAACACAAGTTGGCCGAATAAAGTGCAACAAAAGTAGAGCAAAAATACATACTAGATCATCAAGCCCAAACAACTTACCCTCATCTCTGGCAGCCTCAACGTGAAGGGCCCTTTCCGGACAGCCACTTCCGATATTCTGGCCAACTAAAAGACACAATTAATGTCCTGTTGACCTGCAACATCGGAAGTGGGGTCCAAAGATGAACCAGTCACTTGGCCTACAAATCAAAAAGAGGAATGATAGACATGCACTTGTGTTAAAGCGGCTAAAGCAAGGTTCACACATGCACTTACCGACATCCAAAGAGTACCTTGGATCCTGAGGAGATGCTGGTGCCAATGGCGGGGCAGCTAGGCAAAAACAAAGCAAACATTTAGCCATTGGTAATGTGCCGCACAAAATAAAACATGCATTTAGGTGTGTGTGAGCAGCTCATTCAATAATATTCACTAAACAAGGCCAGTGTGGCTTCCACATGTATATGCAGATATATGGCCACACATATCTGGCTTCCCACATAGCTACACATGTTAGGGCTTTGTTAGTTAGTTGCTGTGAGGGTTAAAGTGGGCATGAAATTAGGCCGCAGGTCCATATTAGTAATCCTCAACAGTGGTACAAGCTATTGTTTGAGGTGCTCCCACACCCATTTTGGGCAAAAACAACCAGCCCCTAAATTAGTGTTAAATACCTTCAATGGCAGACTGGGTTAGGCTGGAGGTTGGTTGAAGGGCAGGATTTGGGGTGTCCTCCTCCTCCCCCGAATCATGGACAGCACCATGTGCACCTATGCAGAAAGCAACACACATGAAAGTAAAACATTTATGAGGTATAATGTACTACTTCACAGGTCCTACTGTTAGTTGGGCAGAAAGAGAACAAGCCAATCACATACATTAACATTACCATCACAAAATAGACAGAAAATATGTACCTTCAGTCCAACCTGTGGTGTCATCCCCAGGATCCACACCCTGCAGCCGAGCAAGTGGGATTTTCCCCTTCAGCATCTCCTCATACGGCCTGTAGGTACTCTTTGGACCCTGGATGGTCCCACTCTCGACATCAAGATCGTGGTTCATCTTTTTCATAAGGGCCCCTCTCAAAGTGTAGAAGCGTTTCTTGCAGGATGGGCCACTACGTGGGTGTTGAGCACTGCTAGTAAGCTCCTCACCAATGGCATCCCACAGTTTGCTTCTTTCTTGTTTGCCTATTGACTTGCTTTGGGAGCCAAAGAGCAGCTCCCATTTCGCAAGGGTCAGGCGAACAAGATTATTATTCTCCGCCAAATTAAATTCAGGCTCCCTCTTGGCACCTGGGGTGCTGCACCACCTTCAGGCTGGGCCCTTTTCCTTAAGGGAGGTCTGCGCACAGCACCCACCACACTCCTACTTGGGCCTGCTGTGGCCGGCAGATGTCCTGAATTTGGCTCCATCCTGTAGCTGCACACACACACCAATACACAACCAACAAGCACACATGCAGACTACAGAATGGCATCGCCCTCTCTTTGGGTTGGGCAGGTTTTATGTGCTCTAACAGCCAATCACAAACAGGCCCACTTAATTGATTAACACATACTGGCAAGGTGCTTGTAGCCACAGCTCAAATGCAGTGATTGAACCATGTGTGGTAGCCAATTAACTAATTACAGACCTCATTAACAAAACAACACACAACCAAAGACAACAATGTACTCATGTATAGTAAACACTTGTGACATGTGGCTATACAAACGGCTATTTAAATCAAGAGCAGCTTACCTTTCATTGGTCCACCACAGAATTTTCAGCCATGTCCGTTAATGCACGCAAGTTTCGGCTCACGTACGCTAGTAGCGCTACTAGCGTGCGCGTGCGCACTCCGTTTCACGCACACCTGGGTCAGCTAATTGGAGGCCGCAAATAGCAGAGCAACACAAAAGGCGGCAAAGCGGACCTGTCCTTTTTGAAAGTGAAGTATAAATGGCTGGATTTGGCAAGCTTCTGGTATTGTTACACTGTGGCAAAGGCTGTGGTGTGGTGCTTGTTTCCCTTAGCTCATTTGAGTGTCTGGCTGGGTTTGGTCCTCACTCTCTGTGGCTTGTTGGGTGATTTCTGACATCAGTGCTGTTTCTTTAGGAGATTGATTTTGTTGGCATATGCAAATATTGTGGAGCATACAGCAAGTGAGGCTTGATTTTGGGGCCTTTTGTGGGCTGTGCAGCAACTCCCGTCTTGGTTGTGCCTAACTTAGAAAGCTGTTTTTCAGCAGGCTGGTGGTTTGGACCACTATACTTCTGGTTTTGTGGTGAGCTGCATTGTAGTGAGTGTGTGAGGAGTGTGATTGTTTGTGTATGTGGTGTGTTTGTGGTTTTTGGTTTTGTTTGGCTGATTTGGTATATCTGTTGAGTGTGTGATGGATAAGAGGGTGATGTATGGGGTATGGGTGGATGGATGTATGCGTATGCTGGAAGAGCAGGAGGACAGGGAGCGGGGTGCTGTGAGGCTTAGGGCACCCCGCTCCTTTGGAATCCGCCTTTCAGTATGGGACTTAAGTGACGAGCAGATCAGGAGCCGCTTCCGTTTGAATCGTGCTGCACTACAGTCCCTATATGATCAGATTAAGCACAAAATCGAGCCATCCACCAAACACACTCGATCCATTCCAGGCATAGTACGCCTGTGTGCCACTCTGAATATTTTGGCACGAGGGACCTTCCAGGCAACCTCTGCCCTCCTCAGCGGGATCAGCCAGGCTACAATGAGCCGCATATTAATCCAGGTAGTTCTGGCGATTTGTGATTTGATCCCTATTTACATCAAGTTTCCTGAGGATGAGGAGGAGGTTGCCAAAATAAAACATGCCTTCTATCTAATGGGAGGGATCCCGAATGTGCTAGGGTGCGTTGATGGTACACATATCCCTTTCCGCCCTCCCCGTGCACAGGAGCTGTATTTCCGAAACCGGAAGCAATTTCATTCAATTAACATCATGGTGGTCTGTGACCACGAAATGAAGCTGCGGGCGGTGAGATCGGGGTTCCCCGGCTCATGCCACGATTCTTACGTCCTGCAGCGGACAGTCCTGTGCCGGAAGTTTGAGAACAACGAAATGCCAGCTGGCTGGCTACTGGGTAAATAATTAACCATGTCAAAGTATTTGGCCTAAAATATGTGGCCTAGTAAGCGAAATTAGTACTAATTGCTGTCTCTCTCCTTGTATTTTTTCTACAGCGGACAAGGGATATGGGCAGAGAACGTGGGTGATGACTCCGGTCAGAAGCCCACAGACCTCTGCCCATGAACGCTACAATGCAGCACACCGCAAAACCCGAAGCATTGTGGAACGAACCATCGGCCTGCTGAAAGCACGCTTTCTATGTTTGGCACGCCCAGGAGGAGAGATGCTGTACAGTCCACAGAAGGTCTCCAAGATCATCCTCGCCTGCTGTGTGCTCCACAACATTTGTATATGCCACAGAATCCAATCCCCTGAAGAGACAGCACTGGTGCCCGAAACCCCCAACTTGCCCGCAGAAAGAAGTGAGGACACCCAGACTGGCAATGAGCTAAGGGAAAGCATGATCACTTCATTTTTTGCGGTAAGCTAACTACCCTTCACTGTAATCCAAGTACTGCACTACAGGGCAAATCTTTTTTGGCTCCAATCATAATTTGTCCAAAACCACTATAAGGGGGTGTAAGATGACCAAAACCACTATAAGGGGAGGTGTAAGATGACCAAAACCACTATAAGGGGGGTGTAAGATGACCAAAACCACTATAAGGGGGGTGTAAGATGACCCAAACCACTATAAGGGGGGTGTAAGATGACCAAAACCACTATAAGGGGGGAGTAAGATGATCCAAACCACTATAAGGGGGGGGGTGTAAGATGACCAAAACCACTATAAGGGGGGGGTGTAAGATGACCAAAACCACTATAAGGGGGGTGTAAGATGACCCAAACCACTATAAGGGGGGTGTAAGATGACCAAAACCACTATAAGGGGGGTGTAAGATGACCAAAACCACTATAAGGGGGGTGTAAGATGACATCAACCACTATAAGGGGGGTGTAAGATGACCAAAACCACTATAAGGGGGGGTGTAAGATGACCAAAACCACTATAAGGGGGGTGTAAGATGACCAAAACCACTATAAGGGGGGGTGTAAGATGACCAAAACCACTATAAGGGGGGGTGTAAGATGACCAAAACCACTATAAGGGGGGTGTAAGATGACCAAAACCACTATAAGGGGGGAGTAAGATGACCCAAACCACTATAAGGGGGGGTGAAAGATGACCAAAACCACTATAAGGGGAGTGTAAGATGACCCAAACCACTATAAGGGGGGTGTAAGATGACCAAAACCACTATAAGGGGGGTGTAAGATGACCAAAACCACTATAAGGGGGGTGTAAGATGACCAAAACCACTATAAGGGGGGATGTAAGATGACCAAAACCACTATAAGGGGGGGAGTAAGATGACCAAAACCACTATAAGGGGGGTGTAAGATGACCAAAACCACTATAAGGGGGGGGGTGTAAGATGACCAAAACCACTATAAGGGGGAGTAAGATGACCAAAACCACTATAAGGGGGGTGTAAGATGACCAAAACCACTATAAGGGGGTGTAAGATGACCAAAACCACTATAAGGGGGGGGTGTAAGATGACCAAAACCACTATAAGGGGGGTGTAAGATGACCAAAACCACTATAAGGGGGGGTGGAAGCTGAACAACATAACAATTAGGGTTGTTGTGCAAGTTGGACCCAAATGTTTGTAACAAATTAATGCATTATTTTTTTACAGCGAAAAAGCCACATTAAATATAAATACTAACTGCACTTTTTAATCTTTTTCAGGCACCCCGAGAATCTTCTTGAAAATTCTTTTTGTTTTTTTCATAATTTTACATTAATTTGAAAAACATTTAAAACCAAAATAAAAAAAATTAAAAGAAACATGTTGCAATGTGTTTACTTCTGAAGGTACTAACATTGATTTCAAGCCCACAGCAAAGCAAAGCGCAGGCGCTGTGTTGAATAGCGTGGTCAAAATGACAGCGCCTACAAAGCTGAGCTCAAACATCATATTCAGCAATGTAGGCGTTGTTCCCAACAACGCCAGGTAGCGACTGAGGAGGCCTGCTATAGCGAATCGCTACCGCCCGCGGTGTACGCTAGCGGCGCTTATAGCGCCATACTTCAGTCGCTCATCTGTCGCTACCTGGCGCTATTAATGAATCGGCCTCTTAGTTATGCCACTGCCTGCTTCATAATGTTTTTATTATCAAATGTCTCTTCCTATGCACCCTTTACTCCCTTTCTCCCATCTGTTTTACCTAGCCTGTTGTCCTTAATCACAAACTGAATAGAGGGAATTACAAGGTTGATTTAATCAGCCATTAATCTGTCAAAAATGTATGTAGTGTGTTTATATTTTCAGACCTGAATGCCCCTGTTTGTAAATTTTGTAGAGCCCTGTTAAACACTATGCTGAGCTTTTGCTAAGGCCCTCTGTGTAATCTTTCGGCAGATAGCCTGGTGTTTTGACAGTTTGCAAGATTGTAATGTCTTCTAGCCATAACAAACTTGGAGATGGCCTATTCCCCAGCAAAAGCGCATTAAACTACATATCCCAGCATGCTTGAGGACAAGCCAGGATGTGAGAGAGGAGAGGAAGAAGCATGTGACTGAGGGATTCTGTCTGGACTTCTCTTTGGGCTGGCAGCAAGGATCAGGTCTCCTGTGGCTGATGTTGTTAAGTGCTGATATCTTACCAGGAGCCCGGAGGGCACATCCTACCTGCTGAAGTGTTGTGCGGAGCCATGAGTGCAGATAATACAGCTACATTGTGGTAGCCAAGGGGACCTGTTGTGTTTTTTGTGCCGGGACTTTTTTTTTTGTTTCTGATACCAAATTTACATTTATTCCTATGTTTTTTTTATTTTCCCTGGGGTGTGTTTGCTGTTTACCTCAGATGATAGTGTCTTAGAGTAATCAGACTAGCTGGTTTATTATGAAAAAAAAATATATTACATTGCTGCCATTTATTGTCCAGATTATTTACATTTGCTAGTTTATTAGCCACTGCATATTTGAATATATTGTATGTGCATTTGCTTTATTGGTCTAACATTGTGTTGGCATTCTACTGACAAGGAAAATTATTTAGAGTGTTGGGAAATTTCAAGCGTGTCACCACGGGCCAAGGTAAGGGTCAAATCCCGACAATTATTTAGGCTCCACTCACGGGTGGGCTACAATCTAAAACTAGAGGGACAATAACTTAGGCTTCTTATCTATTTTCCCTCATAATTGCCCTCTTTTAAATATAACCTTGATGCCATACACATTGGCTACTGATTAAAGTCTCAGTTGTCACAGGGGACCAATAGACTTTCCTACAACCTTAGCAGCCAATTCTGCTATTATAGGACACAAAGGTTGGAAAGGTCCATAACAACTTTAATGAACAGGTATTTATTCGGTCAGTTGGGCAGTTATGGCTACACCAACCTTTTTTTCTTTATCCTTACTTACGGTACCAGTTCAACCAGTTGATATGTTGAGAAAATGCTAAACAGGCTGCAGTTCACATTACAAACACTTGGGGCCTAGATGAATACAGCATAACAGTTTGCGACACCATGGCCTTGATTTTGTAAACTTTCCTTAAAGTATCTTCTGACAATTAGTAATGAAAAATAACATCGTACTAGGGCCTGTTCACAGGCACTGGCATTGTTTGTCTGTGTTTGATATATTTACAGAACAAAATCTGCCTTGTTTCCCAAGTACTCCCATCTCAGCTGTATTTACCTGAGGAATACTTCAGATTTTTCAGACCTTTTCAGCGAACATCATTGGAATCAACAGTTGTTCTTTGATTGTCTCATTAGTTCATTTTTGCATCAATTATATTTGTACTTAACTTTCTTAACCAAACTGACTGAACCAGTTCACCAGCTTGCGCCAAACCATTTTTATAAGTAAATGTCAGTCCACCCATGCAAAGTGCAGTGAAACCTAGAAAAATGGTCACTACAACTATACTACTATTGTCACTATAACTATAGCTCTGTTCCTTGCAATTATAGCTCTGTTCACTGCTGTGTTCACAAGGTGTGCTACACTCGGTGCACTAAAATAGCATGGACTGGCAAAAAAACAAATGAACGTAGTGAACCAGCATTATTGGGGTCCCTGGCAATTATTTGCATAATAATAACATTACCCAAACCCTAATTTTATCTCAATTGAGATTAGTTCACAAGGGATTTGATAGCTAGCAGAATTCTATTTTGCTTTATATTTAGTTTATTCAGTTGTGCTTTTTTATTTGATTTTTTTAAAGTTAATGTATTCTGGCAGAGGAAGCTCTGCATGCATAATCTATTGTATAACACTGTTTACTATTTTTAAACGCTGCATATCTGATGCTTCTTTTCTGCTTTGTTTCATTACATTGTTTGCAGTGCCCTGCTAACAGATGCCTTTATTAAATTACATCAATTCTCATGTATGAATGGATTCAGAGTGCATGGCTTTTAATCAAGGCTCACTATATACCTATCCACAAATTATAGGTATATATACCTTACAGTGATGTGACTAGATGCTCTAAGTGGTAGAAATATAAAAAAAATGTTAAATTTAAAAATATATATATATTATTGTAAAGGTCTTACTTCGTCAGCTTAATAAAAGCACTACAAGCCATTTCACATACTGGCAGGCTGGTTCATTACTAACGGCAGGTAGAGACAGATGAGCGTCTGTAGCGCCTGCTAGTAGTTGCTACATTGTGGGGAGTCAATATATGCTGAGGCTACATGGCGTTATCCCAGTCGCTCAACAGAATCCTCTTAATAAATGTGTAATTGCGTGCTGTGTCCTGCATTCACCTGGCACTACCTGACACTATCCCTTCATGAATAAGGCCCTTATTTAGATGGTAAAATGTAAATACTTTAAAGGCTACCTGTGGCCAAAAATAAAAAAAAAACAGTGATGTCTAACCTATTTTCACTATCTTGGGATCGGTTCCCCCTGCCTGGGACATTCCAATGTGTGATACCCCATTGTTTGTATCCCCTCAGATCACCAGACTTACCTTATTTTAATCATACTAACTGTTGGCTGTGCACGCGCCAGCTATTAAGAAATGACTAAGCACCTAGGATTAAAGGGATAGCTGGAATAAAGCCATGCCGTGTGGGTTTGCTGGTGAGGTGAGTGTGCCAGGCGATCCCCAAGGATTTACACAGTGGAGCATTCCATTGGGATGCCCCACAAAGAGGGAGACCACCAGTCCTAGAGCCTTATAATCACTTCATTGACAGCTGCTGAAATGTTACACATCCTCAGCTGTTACCTCTGGTTCTTTAAGTGCCTGTGGATCCAACCAGCCATTCCAACCACTACTGGGGAATTATTTGGGAAAACTTGCAACAGGGCTAGAGATGAGCGAACTTCTTGAAAGTTCGATTCGGGCGATTCGCCGAATTTCCCCAAGAAATTCGGGTTCGCCCGAATCGAACTTTCACGAATCGCTCATCTGAAAAAAAAATGCCGGCATGGTGGGAGCGGGCAGGCCGGCTACGCCTGTCAGCGGGCCGCCGCCGGCCCGCTGACAGCGTAGCGGGCGGCCCGCTCCCACCATGCCGGCATTTTTTTAAAAAGAAAACACTTACCTGCATGGTCGGAGCGTGGAGGCCGGCGCCGCTCTCAGGCGTCCTCTGATGACGCGTCCTCTGATGACAGCTGAGAGCGGCGCCGGCCTCTCAGCTGTTATCAGAGGACGCGTCATCAGAGGACGCGTCATCAGAGGGCGCCTGAGAGCGGGGCCGGCCTCCACGCTCCGACCATGCAGGTAAGTGTTTGCTTTTTAAAAAAATGCCGGCATGGTGGGAGCGGGTTCATGCCGAATCGAATTTTCCCTGAAATTCGGAGCGAATTCCGGTTCGTCCGAACCGGTTCGCTCATCCCTAAACAGGGCAAATCTGAACAACAAAATTCCAAAGACAGAGGTCATTTTACATACATTTTTACATAATTCTTAGCCCCCCTGAAGATTGATTTTAAAGAGAAGTCAGGGGAAGTGAATACTTTGCATTTAATACATGTAAGATACAGAAAATAGTGGATAATTGTTACTTGACATGTTTGAACCCCTAGTCTTTTTTTAATGCCTCCAGGGAGCTAATGGTTTGTCTAGTGGGGCACAAGTTCTGTTTGCATCTTAAAGGGTTCACCTTGAAATGATCTGACGTTACTTATAAGGTTACAAGAGAATTATATACAGTCACGATGAAGATCGAGATTCTTGATCTTGTTAACACACAAGTGTGATACATGGATCCAGCTATCAGGTAAGATCTTCAGCATCGGACTATCAGGGACATGCTGAGTATAGCTTTTTTTTTGTTTAAAGTAGGCCAAATTCCAGGATTTTGACCATCCTGGGTTTTGGTCCACTCCCACGGAGCACCCCGATCGGGGGGGCCCGCTTTGTGAAATCCCCCAGATCTCCTGATAAAACTCACCTCACCACGGTCCTACGGCATATGTGCGGGCGCTCGTCCAATCGACACGCTTGGAGACGCTGAGCTATGCATGTCTAAGAGACGTCTTAGCTCAGCAGCTCCGAGCACGCTGGCGGCCACATCTCGCGCTTCTCTCTTAAAGGGAGCGTGCCCGCTCCGGCCATTCACAAATGAGATGGTGCAGCGGGGATGCGGCCATGGCCCACGCATGAGCCATTGGACCGGAATTCAGGTAAGTGTAGCCGGCAACCTGGGGGGTTTCACACAGCGGGGCATCGCAATTTTAGATGCCCTGATGGGAGGGGATGGATCGGCCTGGGAATCTCCAGCAGGGTTTTGGTCCACTTTAAGGCTAAAAATTGTCTTTAAAGTGGACCAACACCCAGGATTTTGACTATCCTGGGTTTTGGTCCACTTCGGTGCACGTATGCACGTTCAAGCGGCGTCCAACCACAGCGGCTCTGAGCGCTGGAGGCCGTGTCTCGCGCTTCCCTCTAACAGGGAGAGCGCCCGCGCCGGCCATTCACAAACGGCCGGCGCGGGTGCGCGCCCTGCTAGAGGGAAGCGTGAGATGCGCCCGCGGCCGCGCATGCGCCGTTGGAGCGGGGTTAAGGTAAGGTTTCTGGTCTTCCTGGGGGGTTTCACCTCCCGATTTCGGATGCCCCGCGGGGAGGGATCTGATCGGTCCGGGATGTTGGTCCACTTTAATTATTTTCTCTGAATTTTGTATCCCTGCTTTCTATTAGCCTGTCACTACCCAATACCCTGTCTTTACAGATTCACAGAGATTAAGACTATTTTTGTTCCTAGTTCTTGAATATGTTATTCTTAACAGTTTGGGTCCATTATAGGAATGAGGAAAAAGCTAGCTAATAATATTGTACCTAGTAATATCTCATTAAGGTTTAGCTGTCAGTCAAATCAAAATTGTGTGCTGTCCTGCACCTCCTATAGGATTCCCCTTTTTCTTCACCCTGCGCTGAAGCTACTTAAAGTGGACCAAATTATTTTGACTATCCTGGGTTTGGTCCTTGCCTCCGGGGCAGCCTGATCCGGTCCTATGGCGCACAAGCAGCCTCTAGTCCAATTAGTGTCTAAGGTGAGCTGACCCAAGCTCTTTGGTGGTTGCATGCCCCGCTACCCTCTAACAGGGAGCGTGCCCCCGCTGGTCATTCACAAATACCTGGTGCGGGCACGCACCCTGCTAAAGGGATAGCAGGGATGTAGCCACTGCCCGCGCATGTGCCATTGTACAGGAAAGAAGGTGCGTTTCCAGATGACCAGGGGAGTTTCACGATTTTGGATGCCCGGGGGGGGGGGGGGGAGGGAATCTGTCGGCCCTAGAATCTTATAGATCCCAGGGCCATCAGGGTGTGGGTTTTGGTCCACTTTAAAAATATAATCCGCAACAGTACCACACCTGAAAAATGTAATGAAGGAAGTATAATTATTATTGCAGGGCCCATGTTGTGCATCCCCATGATTTCAAATCTTTTACAACCTGAAGGCACTTTATTATATCATTACTCTTACCATGGCAGAAAACTAAAGCGCTGATGACAAATTACTTTAAAGCAAAATATTACAAATACACAGCATGCATAGCTTTACTAGAGAAAAAGTAAATAATTAGTAGCTATTAGTTAAGGGCTTGTGCAGAAAAAAATCAACAATTATTACAGGAAAGTAAGCTTTTACTGTAGGGAACAATTTCCTTAAAAATAGCCTAAACATAGCATACCATAACAACCCTGATCTGCCCAGCTCTACAAGTACTCTAACCAACTTTCTCATGCTAGCAATGAACCCTGCATCAGGAGGACACATTTTCTCTTGGTGCTCTGTATGATGGTTGACATGAAAAAGCTGCACACTGCAATGCTACACTCCCCAGGAGTGAAGCTGCAGTACCTCACATGTGCAGTTGTTTCATATCCATTCGATAAAGCTCTGTTACAAAACAATAGATCTCTAATGCGGTGCTCATGCTGATGGCATGGAGGGTTAAGTTAGGTTGATTTCATGTCCCCGTGGACCAGGATCCTCCCTGCTCCAGACCTGCAAGGTTCACTTTAGTAAGTTCTATTTTACTGATCTTTAAGAAAAAAAAGATAGTTGTTTTAATCGTCCTTTTATCAGTCTTGAAATTACCCAGGTCTCTGCAAGTCGTCTTCTGCACTACTGGCACTGCGGATGCTGTGCCCGGGTACCACGGTACGGGATGGGAGTAAAAGTACCAAGCACAACCGCCAGGCTAACAGATCCAAGAAGCCTCCATTGCAAGGCTGGGACCGCTATGGAGTTTGTGGGTGTCTGCCCTGCTGCTGGAGTTTCCATAATACTTCTGTTTTGCCTGAGTGCGCTTAAAGGCAATCTGTTTTATGACCCCTGGGGAGTGTGAGTATGCTCAGGACTTGTTCCTTTCCACTGAGCCAGTAATTCTGAATCTTAATCCCTGTCATGGTGTATATAGGATCAATATATTTCACCCAGGGGTCTTGTTGCACTATCAATGTCCCATGTTACTCTAAGAGGCCGATTCATTAACAGCGGCAGGTAGCGACAGTTGAGCGACTGTAGCGGCATTTTCAGAGCGCCCGCTAGTAGTCGCTGTGCTTGGCCGTTGTTCGGTAGTTGATAGCGACTCAGTCGGTTTGCCGTAATGTTGAATATTGGGTGAGGAGTCGCTATTTGACAGGTTCCGCGCTGTATGGGAGCGCATGATAGCGACTGGTCAGAGCGACCGGCTTCCACCATATTCATCCATATTGCGCTGTAAAATGCATGTTTAAACCCCAGAGCGCTGGCGGCGATGGGTTAAAAGTAGTTTTTTAACCCCCAAACTACCATATTTTTGGAAACCAAAAAAAACAAGTTTTTAAAATAATTTTGTAATATGAATACATTAATATCAGACCTGTAATATCAATTCTGTACATTTTTTTTTTTTTTTTTTTTACCTTAAAAAAATTATTTAAAATGGCAGAAGTGGTCACAGAATTTTTCACATTAAAAAAAAAAAAAATTAATAACAATTAATTATGAATATTTAAAGATTGTTCCATTGAAATGCATTGGAGAGGGCCAGGTAGCGAGAGCTCATACCTGTCGCTGTTCAAGGTCGGACGCTGGCGCTGTGGGCTGAGGCTGGAATAATGATGAATGAGTGGCTATCTGGCACTATCTCAGTCGCTAAGCAGGATTGCCTTGATAAATGTGTGATTGTGGTGGGGAGCCGGCGTTCTCATGGCGGGGCCCGTCATTACCGGCCGCTCACCAGACGCTACCTGTCGCTATCCCTTGTTAAATAAGGGCCCAAGTCTCCGCTGACACTCTTTATCACTCTCCGTGCAAGGTGTGCCCACAATTAATAAAATAGTTTTATCAAAGGCTAAATGGTCTAAGGCCAGGTGTGCCACAGTGTAATAGTTTATGAAAGGCCAAGCGGGTCTAATTCCATGTGTGCTATGCTGTAATAGTTTATCAAAGGCCAAGAGGGTCTAATGCCAGATGTGCCTCAATGTTATACATAGTATGTAAGGCTGAATAAAGACTTTAGTCCATGCAGTTCAGCCTATTTATCTCCTTCCAGGGGTCTAGTAGCCATAGCTGGAAATGTTAATACATGCCAGGAAGGCATCAAGGCCACTTTTGAACATTTTTACTGTATCCTTCATTACTACCTCCTCTGACAGCGAGTTCCATAGTCTATAAGAAAGGAAATAAATTCCACAAAAACTCAGCGCTCAAATTAATTTAACACTTTAAACAGTACTAGAATGTTCATTAATGCTTTTCCCAGCGCTGGAGTGTTTTAGACCATATTGTCGCAGTCCACAATAGTATAAACAACCAGGTTGCATAAAATGCACAATAACACCGCGGGGATATAGTATCACTTTCAATATATAAATCAGTCTTATTAATACGACACCGTTAAGTGTTATCAGCCAATGAGCAATTTGTGTCAATCCCGTCACCAGATTAAATTGAATGACGTACCAGACATTCACATGTTACTGGGCAGTATAATGTAGGTCCTCTTTAAACCAAACCAAATCTTGTGCTTGGTATATAATAGATCCTCCAGCAAAACATAAGTAGGTATACTTTAAATCCTCCTTTATATTATTATAAGGCGTAGGTCCACAACTTGATGGCTCACATGGAGTTAAAACAGAAAACAAACCATAGCATGATATCCTTTTAAAATCAGGCTCAGGCCCACATTTATTTCCGCTTACCAGAGTAAAAACACAACACGCAAAGGTAAGTTTCCTCTGATCAATATAACTACCTTCGGGGTTATACAATGATCATTCACTGCAGCGGCGCCTCAACTCCGTTCGCTCGGCCACGGGACACAGAGCGTTCGCTGCTCCTTCCTCGTTCCAACAGAGCAATGATGACGCTGCACAGTACTGCACAGTTATGTTTTGCTGGAGGATCTAATATATACCCATAAGCACAAGATTTGGTTTGGCTTAAAGAGGACCTACATTATACTACCCAGTTACATGTGAATGTCTGGTACGTCATTCAATTTAACCTGGTGACGGGATTGACACAAATTGCTTATTGGCTGATAACACTTAACGGTGTTGTATTAATAAGACTGATTTATATATTGAAATTGATACAATATCCCCGCGGAGTTATTGTGCATTTTATGCGAGTTGGTTGTGAGTTCCATAGTCTCACTGCTCTTACAGAGAAGAATCCCCTCCTATGTCGGTGGAAAAAGCACCTTTCCTCTAACCTTAGTGAATGCCCTTTGTTATGGTTACACTCCGAGGTATAAATAGATTGTGGGACAGATCTTTGTATTGACCCTGAATATATTTATACATAGTTATTAGATTAGTGTTTCTTTATTTAGTATGTAATCATGACACAGATTTCTCCTTCCCATGTGCATAACCTTACATTTATCGGTGTTAAACTTCATTTGCTATTTAACTGGCCATGCTTCCAATTTATCTAAATCTGTCTGTAGCTGCCTGCTGTCCTCTTTTGTTTAAATTACATTACACAGCTTAGTATCATCTGCAAAGATTGAAACTTTACTGTTTAATCCATACCCAATGTCATTTGAACCTAATTCAGGTCAAGACTCGGCCTTGAGCCCTCTTTACTTCACAGTATTATTTCTGTACTACCTGCTGACTATTAGAATTAGTCCTTTTGTATCTTTACCCCCAACAGATAATCTCTTAAGCTTCCAGCATCCCCGGCCTGTTTCTTCCCTGGGACTTTCTCAGCCCTATACAGCGCATTAAGGCTGCCATGGAACTCAGTAATGGAACCTCTACCCTGTTCAGGTGGCCACCATCACAATTTCTGCAATTACTGAGGCAGCTAAGTAGGCAGCTTTCTTTACACTATAATTTTACACCAATGCCACTCAGTACATCCCAAATCCAGCTCTATTGCTGAGAGTACTGACATTGTTCCTGACTGTGCCGCTCTGCCTGGCTACAATAAAGGTCCTTTTTTCTCTCTTGCATACCGCGCTTCTGAAAAAGACAAAGCACAATCAGCCTGCACCGGACATTGCTTTCTCAACTCCAAAACATAGGGTCATTATAAATGAGTAATTGTTTTTTAAAACCTAATAAAAAAATAAATAAAAAAATAAATAAAAATGTAAACTTGAAACTGTTTTGCACCACATAAGAAGCACCTGCCCATAAATATTCTGAACCAAATAGTCACTAAAATAACACCACCCCAGAACATGACAGGACATGGCAGAATCCCTACAATCACCCCTATAACACGTAGTGTATCAGATTCCCCCAAAACATGCAGCATGCAGAATCCCCCCTCTCCATATAACAGGCAGTGGGCAGAATACCTCTTTAACAGAGTAGTGTGGCAGATCCCCCTATAACCAAAAACAAGCAGAATATAAGACCCCACTCTCCATATAACACACAGCCCTCAACCACCATACAGGCAGTGTGATAGACCCTTTCAATCCTCGACTGGCGGGGAAAGTGGGGAGGGGGTGCCACATTTGCCCTATAAGAGGCATAAGCATTTTGCCCCAGATTTGGGGGGAAATAAGTGAGTCTTATATGGCGAAAAATACATTAAATATGCATATATATATTGAAACAATAATATTAATAACAGTAGCTATATAGTGAATATTAAAACTGTGCTTTGAAAAGAATGCTTCATTTTTACTGCATGCACCCAAGCATTATATGTTTAGCAGGTTTGCTCATTTAGATATTTATGCACAAGGGCCTATTTATGCAAAAACAGATTCCTCCAGTGGTTTATTTGGTTAAAACCTTTAAAGTCTCATTGTACCAATTTTCTGAATTCACTCTACAGATGGCCATTTTTTTATTCTACCCGGGAGAAATCACTTCCTAAAAGAACATTAGCATCTGGTGCTTTTTCAATTGCGCTTAAATATGTGTGTGAAATATAAGCTAGACATGGAAAATGCTCCTACAAAGAATGGGCGCTGGACCGTCATCTCAGCCTGTCTAAGCTAAATAGTAACACAGACTGAAGAGGCATCTAAGCTGCTAAGAGCCCATTAAGAATGTGCTTAGCTCACAATTCCCTATATTGGATTTGTTAAGCTGAAATCACCGGACCATTAAAATGAACTGCAAAACTGTTAACATTTCATGAAAGGTTCACTTTCATGTGTCACCACCGTGCCTCTTAGATTCAAGATTGATAGGTTAAATAAAAGTGCATATGTCTCATAATTTGCAATACACTAAAAATACCAAATGTATGCATTTTAAAAGGAATTTCTTGAGAAAATGGACCAGTAACTGGGGAGGTATTTAATTTGATGATAATGTGTTATAATTTCTGTTTTGCTGGTTAATAAAAACAAATATTTGTCTTCAGTCACATTAGTCCACCAACCCCACACAGTAAAGTCCAGGATTTTGTGAAATGTTGTAATCTTTGTATTGCAATGAGCTAATCACAGCAGCCACATGGCATTTCTGACACAGATGTATCAAAATAAAACATACCTTGGGAGTGAGCATGCAGTTGGTAGAGGGAAATTGTGTCTCCGTAACCTTCCACTTTCCTGGGCTCCCATCACATGATAAAGCAGTATTTTTTGCTTCTGAGGGCGTTGACAGCTTCACTCAACCCCCAGTAAAAGTTTGGGTAATTTTGGTGACCCACCTCAGAACAGAGCCTGCACTGGTGGTCTGTCATCTAGGGAAAGAGTCAACGGGCACCTGCATTAAGCCTCTTCACAGGAGCAGTTATTTATTATATGCGAGGCAGGTAAGACTTCTATGCACATCCCCTTGAAACTTTGAGGTGAAGTGGAGACCCACCAGAAACCAAGTTGGCAGCGGCCATTGAAGTTTCCCATTTGAGTCAGGATTGCCTCAGATTTCTCAGCAGCCCCCCACCAAAGCAACTAAAGTTGGTGCAGTCTATGAATCAACCCTATTGACACGTGCCATACCCTGATTTTACTCTGACCTACTATACAGTATGTTTGGCATTGTTCTAATTGTTACATTCCAGTAATACTGGCCTCTCTGGTGATTCCCTTAAGCACTACTATCTCAGAGCTGGGGGCCTTCAACTTTTGCACAATAGCATGACTTTCTATGAGCTGATGATATTTCTTTTTTTACCCTGCCTCTCAAACTGCATCTCAACCTGTGGTGGAGCTCCTTTCTGATGGTAATGGATGGATGACCACCTACACGGTTCTCCCAGAAAACACCAGCCAATGACATTAGAAAACTACAAGGCTTTGTTGAAAAAGTGATGGGCACATTTTGCCAAATTAAGGGACCTGGGCCAGAGAGAGTCTGAGCTGGAACAAGTGTGTAACCATTCCTATGTGTCAGGACTGTACCGGACACCTGTCTGTCTTGAGCTGATAACCCCCAATCTCCACCGCCTCTTCTGCCTATAGACAAGCCCCCGCTTGTAGGAGACACGGTTAATGCCTCTCCTACTCGGTTACCCCCAGGACTTATAGGGCGCAAAGGTTACCAGCTTAAGATGGAGACTGATGAACGGCAGGGAGTCCCGAATGAGGATGCCGGTTGGCGAAAGTCCAAGTACAGGCCGTGGTCGAACCGGGAGGTCACGGGGCGGGGTATCCAAAGGAGGAAACGAAGAGTGGTCAAACTTGCCGAGGTCAAATCCAGGAGGTCACGGTGCGAGGTATCCAGAGGAGGTAACGAAGAGTGGTCAAACTAGCCGAGGTCAAATCCAGGAGGTCACGGTGCGAGGTATCAGAAGGGTCAGGCAAAATCGTGGTCAGGCAAGCAAAGGTCAGGGCGGGCAGCAAACAAGAGAGGTCAAGGTCCAAAGCCAAATAGTAACGAGAAACAGGATAAGCACGCTTCCAGAACCCAGAGACTACAACGGGCACTGGGATACCGGAGCAGAAAGGCTTTATAGAAAATACTGGCCATTGGGGAAAAGGGAAAATGGAGGGAATCGGGGTGATAGGTGCATACAAGGATAATGGGATTGGTCCCAGGAGCTGGACGGCCCAGGCCAGACAAGCCGACCAGCCCCTGGGCCCGATCCCAGGATCCAGCCACAGATTGGTTACTTTAAACTTGCCCCCGGCGGGCGCGCTGGGGAAAGCGCCGCCGGGAGGCATAAAGGAGACGTGCTAGCGCGCGCGCGCGAGCACGTTGAGTGTCGGGCGCGCCCCCGCCAGGAGGGGGAAGCGCCGCATCATCGGGGAGAGCAGCAGGCCCGCGCAGCCGCGTGGAGCATGCTGCAACGCAGCCACCAGCAGCGTCCTGCGCCGCCAGCCCCTTGACCCCACGACGGCGCCGAGGAGACGGCGGACCCGGGGACAGTCGGGCAGCAGCCCGCCGGGAGCCACCTGACAGCGCGCCGCGGGACCAGGAACGGCGACGAGGTAAGTGCCTAACATTACCCCCCCCTAAGGAGGGGCCACTGGACCCTCCAAGCTGGGTTTCAAAGGATTCTCTCTGTGAAATCTCTTAACCAAATTCTGCGCATGAACTTCTCTGGCCGGAACCCAAGATCTTTCTTCCGGGCCGTACCCCTTCCAGTCAATTAAATACTGAAGAGAGTTTCTAAAAAGGCGGGAGTCAAGAATCCGGGCAATCTCAAATTCCTGATGCCCATCGACTAACACAGGCCTAGGGGAATTATTGGGTTCATGGTTTCTTGCAGGCTTAAGAAGTGAAACGTGAAAAGATTTACAAATTTTCATGGAAGAAGGGAGGGCTAACTGATACGTAACCTGATTGATCTTCCGTGTTATGGGGAAGGGGCCGATAAATTTAGGCCCTAACTTAGCGGAGGGCTGGCGTAAGGCTAAGTTCTTGGTTGAAAGCCAAACCCAATTTCCCACCTCATAACTAGGGTTAGAAGAACGTTTGCGATCTGAAATTTTTTTCTGTTGAAGAACAGCCTTAGTTAGATGTTGCTGGATCTTATTCCATTCCCCTGGCCATTTGGAAAGCCATTCATCCACGGAGGGAACTCTAGAGGGTTGGTCCGAAAGGGCAGAAAACTTCAGGTCTTTGCCATAGACACAATGGAAGGGAGAAACCCCCGTGGAAGAATGTGAAGCGTTGTTTAATGCAAATTCAGCAAACGGTAAGAAGAAGGCCCAGTCCGTCTGAGTATCAGCTGTAAAACAACGCAAGTACTGTTCTAAAGATTGGTTAGTTCTTTCGGTTTGTCCATTCGATTGAGGATGGAAAGCCGAGGAAAGAGAGACGGTGAAACCCAGCTTAGTACAGAAAGCCCTCCAAAAACGGGAGACGAATTGGACCCCCCTATCCGAAACAATGTCTACTGGAATACCATGAATTCTAAAAATGTGAGTGACAAAGAGTTGAGCTAATATTTGAGCTGAGGGAAGTTTTTTTAAAGGGATAAAATGAGCCATCTTGCTAAAGCGGTCCACTACTACCCAAATAACTGTATATCCCTGGGAAGGGGGAAGATCAGTAACAAAGTCCATGGCCAGATGGGTCCATGGGGAGGCAGGAATGGGCAACGGTAGAAGTGGGCCTTCAGGAGAGTGTCTTAAAGACTTACTCCGAGCACAGACTTTACAGGCTAAGACAAATTTCTGAGCGTCCCTTCTAATGGATGGCCACCAAACTTGGCGCGTCAATAAGGCAATAGTTTTCTTGACCCCCGGATGACCCGCTGTTTTAGTATCGTGAAAATGGGACAAAAAGGCAGTGCGGTAAAGAGAAGGCACAAACTGGACAGACTCAGGTTTTTCAGGTGGAGCTTCGGCCTGGAACTGAGCTAGATCAGGAAGTTGGGGTTGGATGGCGGCTACCACCAGGGAGTGGGGTAAGATGGGAATATCCAATCTTTCGGGTAAGTTAGGGAAAGAGAAACTCCGAGACAGGGCATCCGCTTTAACGTTTTTGGACCCAGGTTTATAGGTTATAGAGAAGTTAAACCGGGAAAAGAACAAGGACCAGCGAGCCTGTCTTGGAGTTAGTCTTTTTGCAGATTGAATGTATTCTAGATTTTTATGATCCGTAAAGACTGTAACTGGGTACTGAGCCCCCTCTAGCCAGTGTCTCCATTCCTGAAAGGCTAACTTGGTAGCCAACAATTCTCTGTTGCCGATATCATAATTTCTCTCGGCCCCCGAGAACTTCTTGGAAAAGAAAGCACATGGGTGAAGGCGTTCAGGTGACCCACGATATTGTGACAAAACCGCCCCCACCGCAATTTCAGAAGCATCCACCTCCACAAAAAAGGGTGACTGCTCATCCGGATGAACTAAGACCGGGGCGGAGCTAAACACTCTTTTCAGATTCTCAAAGGCCTGGACCGCTTGAACAGGCCAAACTGAGGGATACCCGCTTTTCTTGGTAAGATTAGTCAATGGTGTTACTAGAGAAGAAAAGTTCTTAATGAACCTTCTATAAAAATTGGCGAAGCCCAGGAACCTTTGCAGGCCCTTCAGATCCTTGGGCTGCTCCCATTCTAAGACTGCCTTCACTTTAGACTGATCCATGGATAGACCAGACTTAGAAATAATATAGCCGAGAAATGGAACCTCAGATACCTCAAATTGACACTTCTTTAACTTGGCATATAAACAGTTTTCCCTGAGTTTTTGCAAGACTATACGCACATGTTTGCGATGTTCTTCCAGGGACGAAGAAAAAATCAGAATGTCGTCTAAATAAACGACCACAAAACGGCCAAGAAAGTCCCTAAAAATTTCGTTTACGAAACTTTGAAAGACCGCGGGGGCATTGCACAAGCCAAATGGCATTACCAAATACTCATAATGCCCCTCAAGGGTATTGAAGGCCGTTTTCCACTCGTCCCCCTGCCTAATTCTGATGAGGTTATAGGCCCCCCGGAGGTCGAGTTTGGAAAAAACCTGCGCCCCAACCACCTGTGTAAATAACCCCTCAATAAGTGGCAGGGGATACTTATTTTTAACAGTAATGTTATTTAAACCCCGATAATCAATACAGGGGCGGAGCCCCCCATCTTTCTTTTCTACAAAAAAGAACCCTGCTCCTGCCGGGGAAGATGATGGTCGAATAAACCTCTTCTCTAGGTTTTCCGCAATATATTCCCGCATGGCGATGGTCTCAGCTCGGGTTAAATTAAATATTCTTCCCCTAGGAGGCATGGTACCGGGGAGGAGTTCAATAGGGCAATCCCATGGTCTATGGGGAGGAAGTTTGTCCGCCGAAAAGACGTCTGCAAATTCTAAGTACGGAGTGGGAACTCCAGCGGGGGATAGTTGCGCAACCCTGACCGGAAATTCCAAACAATTCTGAAAACGTTGGTGCCCCCACTTTATGATTTGCCCTGAGACCCAATCAATTTGGGGATTGTGCTCCCGTAACCATGGCAATCCCAAAATTAGAGGGGTGCTAGGCATACTCAAGACCAAACAACTAATTACTTCAGAGTGATTAGCTCCCACCTTAAACTGTACGGGAAGGGTTCTGAACTGAACTAAACCCCCGGCCACAGGTGTGCCGTCAATGGCAGAGACCCGGATGGGAGCTGGCAAGGACTGGAGCGTAATTCCTAAACTCTGAGCTAACTCAGAGTCAAGGAAGTTCCCGGCTGCTCCGGAGTCTAGGAGAGCCTTCAAATTCAGAAATTTAAAATTAATTTTTATCTGAACTGGAATAAGAACTGGAGACGATACTTGAGGTGATACCTTACAGCCTAGGAGGGCCCCCTCGAAACCCCCTAGGCTCTGAAGTTTCCCGACGGCTTCTTTGGGCATAGTCTGACCATATGGCCGGTTCCACCACAGTACAGACATAGCCCCTCGGATAAGCGTCGACATCTCTCGACTTCGGTGAGCCTTGTGGCACCCAGTTGCATGGGCTCTTCCGAAGGTTGTGCTACTGGGGCCTCAGATCTTGAAGCTGTCTCAGCATGTGACCCTTTTTCTTGGCGTCTTTCCCGAAGCCGACGGTCAATGCGAATGGCGAGGTGCATTAACTCGTCTAGGGTCTGAGGTTCCGGATAATTCACCAAGGTGTCCTTGACGGAATCAGCCAATCCAAGCCGGAATTGACCGCAGAGGGCAGGATTGTTCCAGCGGGAGTCTACTGCCCAGCGACGGAATTCCGAGCAATAATCTTCGGCTGGACGGCGTCCCTGGCGAAGAGTACGCAACTTAGCATCAGCTGTGGCCCCTTTGTCGGGATCATCATAAAGAACCTCCATCGCGGAGAAGAAACTGTCCACAGAGAGACGAGCTGGATCCTGGGACGACAAACTAAAGGCCCAGGATTGAGGATCTCCTTGAAGAAGGGAGATAATCAACCCGACCCGCTGCTCTTGTGACCCTGAAGAGACAGGACGAAGCTGGAAGTACAATTTGCAAGAGTCCCGGAAGTTGGCAAAGTTTGCCCTGTCGCCGTGAAATTTTTCCGGGAGTGGAATTTTTGGTTCCACAAAAATTGCGGCCGGAGTCCCCTGAGGACTGGGGACGTTAGGAGCAGGACGGTTCTCCTGGGCCGCAACCCGGTGAGCCAGGTGCTCTACCGCCGCTGTTAAGGCTTGCACCTGTTCCAGGATTTGGTCCATTCTTCTGGCCCGTTATACTGTCAGGACTGTACCGGACACCTGTCTGTCTTGAGCTGATAACCCCCAATCTCCACCGCCTCTTCTGCCTATAGACAAGCCCCCGCTTGTAGGAGACACGGGTAATGCCTCTCCTACTCGGTTACCCCCAGGACTTATAGGGCGCAAAGGTTACCAGCTTAAGATGGAGACTGATGAACGGCAGGGAGTCCCGAATAAGGATGCCGGTTGGCGAAAGTCCAAGTACAGGCCGTGGTCGAACCGGGAGGTCACGGGGCGGGGTATCCAAAGGAGGAAACGAAGAGTGGTCAAACTTGCCGAGGTCAAATCCAGGAGGTCACGGTGCGAGGTATCCAGAGGAGGTAACGAAGAGTGGTCAAACTAGCCGAGGTCAAATCCAGGAGGTCACGGTGCGAGGTATCAGAAGGGTCAGGCAAAATCGTGGTCAGGCAAGCAAAGGTCAGGGCGGGCAGCAAACAAGAGAGGTCAAGGTCCAAAGCCAAATAGTAATGAGAAACAGGATAAGCACGCTTCCAGAACCCAGAGACTATAACGGGCACTGGGATACCGGAGCAGAAAGGCTTTATAGAAAATACTGGCCATTGGGGAAAAGGGAAAATGGAGGGAATCAGGGTAATAGGTGCATACAAGGATAATGGGATTGGTCCCAGGAGCTGGACGGCCCAGGCCAGACAGGCCGACCAGTCCCTAGGCCGGATCCCAGGATCCAGCCACAGATTGGTTACTTTAAACTTGCCCCCGGCGGGCGCGCTGGGGAAAGCGCCACCGGGAGGCATAAAGGAGATGTGCTCGCGCGCGCGCGCGAGCACGTTGAGTGTCGGGCGCGCCCCCGCCAGGAGGGGGAAGCGCCGCATCATCGGGGAGAGCAGCAGGCCCGCGCAGCCGCGCGGAGCATGCTGCAACGCAGCCACCAGCAGCGTCCTGTGCTGCCAGCCCCTGGACCCCACGATGGCGCCGAGGAGACGGCGGACCCGGGGACAGTCGGGCAGCAGCCCGCCGGGAGCCACCTGACAGCGCGCCGTGGGACCAGGAACGGCGACGAGGTAAGTGCCTAACACTATGTTTTGGGTTCTCATGGCAGTGAAATTAAAGCTCTCAGTGAAGAGAATCTAGCTCTTTATTACAAGTTGGAGGTGTAAGATAACAGGTCAAGCCACTCTAATATCAGAATTCTGGGAGTAATTGAAACTGTGATGGATCTTCAGCTACCATCACAGCATTATTACAGGAATTGCCCCCTTCTATCTTTATACAGAGGCTTACATTTGAAAGAAGTCGCTCCTGCCAGACAACCCTAATCAGCTTTTATGAGGAGGTAAGTTCAAGATTGGATCAGGGGGAGTCATTGGATATCATATATCTTGACTTTTCTAAAGCATTTGATACTGTGCCGGGCTGGTGCCAGGCTGGTACAAAAAATGAGAATGCTTGGACTGTGGGAAAACGTGTGCAGATGGGTGGGAAATTGGCTTAATGATTGGTAGCAGAGGGTGGTTATCAATGGTACACACTCAGATTGGGTCACTGTTACTAGTGGAGTACCACATGGGTCAGTTCTGGGACCAATTCTCTTCAATATATATATATATATATATATATATATATAAATGACATTGGGTATGGATTAAACAGTAAAGTCTCAATCTTTACAGATGATACTAAGCTGTGTAAAGTAATTAAAACAAAAGAGGACAGCAGGCAGCTACAAACAGATTTAGATAAATTGGAAGCATGGGCAGTTAAATGGCAAATGAAGTTTAACACAGATAAATGTAAGGTTATGCACATGGGAAGGAGAAATCTGTGGCATGATTACACAATAAATGAAGAAACACTTGGTAAAACAACAATGGAAAAGGACCTAGGGGTTTTAGTTGACAATAAGCTCAGCTGTAGTAATCAATGCCAGACAGCTGCTGCCAAAGCAAATAGGATCATGGGGTGCATCAGGAGGGGCATAGGTGCTCATGACCAGAACATCATTTTACCCCTGTACAAGTCACTGGTCAGACCCCATATGGAGTACTGTGTACAGTTCTGGGCACCTGTGCTTAAGAGGGACATATCAGAACTGGAGCGCGTTCAAAGAAGGGCAACAAAGTTAATAAAAGGAGTGCAGGGACTAGAGTACCCTGAAAGATTGTCCAAGTTAGGTTTATTTAGTCTAGAAAAAAAGATGATTGAGGGGTGATCTAATAACTATGTATAAATATATTCGGGGTCAATACAAAGATCTGTCCCACAATCTATTTATACCTCGGAGTGTAACCATAACCCGAGGGCATTCACTAAGGTTAGAGGAAAGGTGCTTTCTCCAACGACATAGGAGGGGATTCTTCTCTGTAAGAGCAGTGAGACTATGGAACTCGCTGCCAGAGGAGGTAGTAATGATGGATACAGTAAAAACGTTCAAAAGTGGCCTTGATGCCTTCCTGGCATGTAATAACATTTCCAGCTATGGCTGCTAGACCACAGGAAGGAGTTAAACAGGCTGAACTGGATGGACTAAAGTCTTTATTCAGCCTTACATACTATGTTACTATGTTACTATATTAGCCCTTTTAGAAAAAACATTGAGCGGTTTCCCTATTGATGTCTGAAGGGGAACGATGCCTTTTCTGTAAACATTTTGTACAGCCTACTAAAGATGTGCTCTACAGTTAAATGTGCAATTTGATCACCAGGATTGATCCTACAGTATGCTGCCGCTACCCCGGATGAACTTAGATGAATCCTTAGTATCACCCCCCCAAAAAAGAAAGATCTATCCCCCATGGCTCCCAAAGAGCAATGTGGTTATTGAAAATGCACACCAGCCAGACCAAAACGATTTCAGGGCTGGCCACTGGATTTCCCCAGGGCGCTAGTAATGGCTCACCTTTCCCCATTCCAACGGATCATGCACGCACCCCCCATTGAAGCCAATCAGATCCCTTTGCCGAAGGATAAAAACGGGGCAAAGTGATCTGATTGGATGAGAGCCCGCACATGCACCATTAAACCAAGGAGCTGGGGGTTTTCACAAAGTGGGGCATCCCAATTCAAGATGGCCCGGGGGAAAGAAAAAAACACGAAAGTCAAATTCCTGGGTTTTGTTCCACTTTAACCCTAGTAGGTCAGATCCAAGATCATACAGTTACTATTGATTTCTACTATGCTCCTAAGCTGAACCAAATTGAATTTTTCATTTTAGATACTAGCCCAGTGCACTTGTTGCACCTCAAACCAGAATATAATTTTCCCCCTGGATAGATCTACTTAACTTCTTGGCCTAAAATCTCAGCCAGGAAGTTCTACACCCTTTTGGAGTACAAACAAGGATTGATTATACAGAGGCAACAAAGTTCTGAAAGTCATAGATTGAGATGGGATGTGAAACCTTGGGATGGGATGTCTCTCCTTCCTGCTGTGACTGTAATGAGATGAGCCATTCTGAAAAACCTGCCAGCTCCCTGCTGAGAAGCCCATTGTGTTACATTATTTAAGCCAAACAGCAATTCATTTATCTTAATTGATTCTAGTGCAATCAGCTATGATATTTTGTAAAGCAGTCATAAACCTATTATTGCAATGGAGACAGCTTACATTACATTCTAAAATATGTCTCCTCTGTATCTTCCTTCGTCAATTCTTCCTCTCTCTCACTTGTCTAAGTCAAGAATTGTTCCCACTGCATGGTCTGACCATGATCTGATAACTATAGAACTGTCCTCTTTAATGCAAAGACCCTCCCTTTTGAATGACAAAGCACTGGTGGGCCACATCCCACTCAAGGATTTCTTCATGCATAACATTGGTTTGAGGTGCTCTGATGCAACTGTTTGGTAAACACACCAGTTGTTAGGGGCCTCCTCATTTAGAAGTGTATAGAAAAATCTTAACCAAGCCATGACCTGAACTTATGTCTATCTAATGAAGCTGAAAATCAAATTACTACTTTTAAATGGTGAGCAGACAGGCATATAGGTGAGTAGGTAGGTAAGTAAGTAGGTAGGTAAATGGGCATTTAGGTGGGTATGCATGTAGAAAGATGGCTAGGTAGGTCATGCAGTCAGGTAGTTGGGTGATCAGGAAGGTAGGTGGGTAGGCAGATAGATGGGTAGGTGGGGGTAGTCAGGTAGAGGAGCATGTGTGAATTTAGATAGGAATAGATAGGAATTTCCATTAGATAGGGATTTAGGATAGGTAGACAGGTGGCCGGGTGGGTAGACATGTCGACATATAGGTCTGTAGGTAGGTGAGTGGGTAAGTAGGCAGGTATATAGTTGGGGGAGTAGGTAGTAAGGTAGGTAGTTAGGCAGATAAGTAAGTGGGTGGGTAGATAGTAGGGCTGGTAGCGAGGTTGGTTAGAGGGCAGGTGAGAAGGTAGGTTAGTGGGCAACTGCTCCAGGTCCTAGGTAGGGAGGCGAGTGGGCAGTTTAGTAGGTAGGTGGGTAGGTCAGTAAGCAGTTGGATAGGTAGGTAAGTTGGTCAGCAGGCAGGTAGATAGGTAGTAGGGTGAGCGGGTAGGTGGGTAAATTGGTAGGTGGGTCAGTAGGCAGGTAGGTGGGTAGGTAGATAGGTAGGCGACTGACATCACTGCTGATCTGGTCTGGAGAATCCTGTTGTGTACTAACCTCGGCACTGTTCATTACTTGTTTCTGCCGGCTACAGTCTTCAGCACCTATCTGCGCTGTTCTTGGTGCATCCTTGTTGGTTGCTAGCCCCCCCAGGAGCAAGGAAGCCCGAGAAATGTAGCTAAAATCTTTAGCTGAAGAACAAGCCCCATCCACTGATTTTTAAACCCCAGCACCTGTGAACAACAGTACCGGGACATTGCAGTACCACCAATTGGATCCACATGCCCTTGCAGAGATCCTCCTCTTTCCAATGACATGTCCAATGCGTTTCTAGCCCCCCTAGATACGGAGAACTGAAGTACCAAATCATCCTGGGAATCAAGGCAACAATGTCATGGATTACATTTCCGAGCCCCGGTCTCCAGACCTAGAGGGGCTCTCAACCCACTTGAGGTGTTGTTGGAAGGTGGAGAACCTCAGTTATACGCCACTGCAAGAGCATGTGGATTAAAGCTGACCAGACCTAGCGGCAGTACAGCAAAATCCTGATACTGTTGCTCACAGGAGCCAGGGTTGTACACTTCTTAGTGTTAGATCTCCAGACCTAGGGGGGCTACCCGCAGTCCCGGTACCATTGCTCGCTGGTTCTGGGGGGGGGTACCTTTTTGAGTGTTGGACCTAGGGGGGCTAAAAGGCAAAGAGAAGAACACCCTTACAAGGGTATGTGGATTGGGGCAGACTGGACCAAGTAGCGGCACCACAATGTCCTGGTACCGGTGCCAGGGTGGTACACTTCCAAGTGCCGGATTTCCGGACCTAGAGGGGCTAACGACCCAATGGAGGTGTTTTTGGAAAAAGGGAGAGCCTCAGGTATACACCCCAACAAGGACATGTGGATTGGTGCCGGCCAGTGGTGGCACCGCAAAGTCCCCCTGTTGGTTCTTGTGAGTGCTTGGAGGTTCTTGGGGGTACCTTTCGGAGTGTCGGATCTCTGTACCTAGGGGGGGCAAACGACCCACTGGAGGTGTTTTTGCTATGGGGAAAGTATAACTTTTTTAAAGTCTAGAAATAACAGAAACCTATAGCCTAAGCTAAAGAATATTTTCCGAACTTGTCTGCATAGCCCATAGGGTGCTGATGTTTCCCAACTTAAATGAAAACATCCTAACTTCATAGGGAAAATGATGCACTCTAACTTTAAAAATGCCCCATCACAGGTACATGTCATTTTGGGGGAAATAAGGTTGAGAAAACATTTTTTGCACTTTTTTGTATTGAAATGCTAAAAAGCTCACCAAGATGCAGGTTACAATCTACCACAATGCACACAGCAAGTAACACTGGCTTTACTAAATAATTTGCATGCTCCATTGTGGAGCTGGATGTAAACTGACTAATGAACGGTCCACATTGCTGTGCAAATACGTATTATAAAGCAAACTTCAGCCCAAATTTTGTGCACTGCGATGTGTCCTGGGAAATTCCGCCTCCCACTGAAAAAAATGTCATTTTGCAATGCTGTACTTCCCCCAAATAATCTATGGCATAATTGGTATTGCCTAAAAGTAAAGTCTTACCATATGTCATTTGTGATTTACACTTGTGGAACTATGATATTTAAAAGCATGGACCCGCAAAAGAATGGTGCACTTCTGGGTGCAGACATTTAGAGGGTAATTTATTATAAAAGGTGAGGCCGGCACTTGAGTGCCTCTTCCGAGGCCTGCCTGGTGCTATCAGCTGTAGTGCTCCTGGGCCAGGCAGTGTTCCCAGAGCACGGCTTTTATATACCTATGCGCGATACCTAGCGCCGACCAGGAGCCCCCGCAAGTTGTAAGAATGAAAGAAAAAAATACATAGTGCTCACAGAGGCACTCAAAAAGCAGGATTCCAGGCACACAGCGCCTGTTGTAATCCCCATTTTTAATTCTTTAGGGTCATTTTTTTTAATGGGAATTGCATTGGGGACACTTGAAAAACACAATACAGCTTTCTCACAAGCCAAATAACAAGTTTGCAGTGCAAAACAAAAAGAATAATCCGAAAATAATACCAAAAAGCCAATTGATCCCATGGCATATGCACCAATCAAAAAAATATATATTATAAAATACCTAGATAATTGTAACTAGGGATGAGCGAATCGATCCGGACGAACCCGGATTCGATCCGAATTTCAGGAAAAATTCGATTCGGATCGAATCCGAATTTCCCCGCGATTCGATCACTCGAAGTTTTCCTTTAACATCCATTCATTTACATTTACAGGCATTCTAAGATGGCGGACGGGACATGTCTGGACATCTATCCCGCGCCAGTGCAAGCTGGGGCAGTCACATGCAGCCTATCAGCAGCCAGCAAGCCCGGTGACGTCACACAGCGGTATTTAACGGCGGCCATCTTGCTTTTCCTCATTTCTCTATTGCATTCGTGACAGACAGAACGCTGTGTAGCTGAGGCACTTAGACAGGCAGGGACAGACAGGGACAGGCTGGAGACAGGCAGGAGACAGGCAGGAGACAGACAGGAGACAGACAGAAAGCCAGGGAAAGGTAGGAAAAACGGAGGCTGTGACAGGGAGATTTTTTTTTTTTCATCCAGCCTTTGTTAGCGTTTTCAGGCTGCTTATAGTAACTAACTGTGCATATATACTGAACTGATCTTAAGTCTGCTGTGAGGCATCCCATTCTGTGACTAAAGCAGCCTCTGTTTAAGACCATATAAGCATTTGCTCTTATCATATTTGAAATTAGGCCTGATAAAGACACTTTTGCTGGGCAAAGCACTACTGTACCCTGCCAGGTCCATTCCTGCCCAGGGCATCCCATTCTGTGACTACAGCAGCCTCTGTTTAAGACCATATAAGCATTTGCTCTTATCATATTTGAAATTAGCCTGATAAAGACACTTTTGCTGGGCAAAGCACTACTGGACCCTGCCAGGTCCATTCCTGCCCAGGGCATCCCATTCTGTGACTAAAGCAGCCTCTGTTTAAGACCATATAAGCATTTGCTCTTATCATATTTGAAATTAGGCCTGATAAAGACACTTTTGCTGGGCAAAGCACTACTGTACCCTGCCAGGTCCATTCCTGCCCAGGGCATCCCATTCTGTGACTAAAGCAGCCTCTGTTTAAGACCATATAAGCATTTGCTCTTATCATATTTGAAATTAGCCTGATAAAGACACTTTTGCTGGGCAAAGCACTACTGGACCCTGCCAGGTCGATTCCTGTTGGGGCATCCCATTCTGTGACTACAGCAGCCTCTGTTTAAGACCATATAAGCATTTGCTCTTATCATATTTGAAATTAGCCTGATAAAGACACTTTTGCTGGGCAAAGCACTACTGGACCCTGCCAGGTCCATTCTGCCCAGGGCATCCCATTCTGTGACTTCAGCAGCCTCTGTTTAAGACCATATAAGCATTTGCTCTTATCATATTTGAAATTAGGCCTGATAAAGACACTTTTGCTGGGCAAAGCACTACTGGACCCTGCCAGGTCCATTCCTGCCCAGGGCATCCCATTCTGTGACTTCAGCAGCCTCTGTTTAAGACCATATAAGCATTTGCTCTTATCATATTTGAAATTAGGCCTGATAAAGACACTTTTGCTGGGCAAAGCACTACTGTACCCTGCCAGGTCCATTCCTGCCCAGGGCATCCCATTCTGTGACTAAAGCAGCCTCTGTTTAAGACCATATAAGCATTTGCTCTTATCATATTTGAAATTAGGCCTGATAAAGACACTTTTGCTGGGCAAAGCACTACTGTACCCTGCCAGGTCCATTCCTGCCCAGGGCATCCCATTCTGTGACTAAAGCAGCCTCTGTTTAAGACCATATAAGCATTTGCTCTTATCATATTTGAAATTAGGCCTGATAAAGACACTTTTGCTGGGCAAAGCACTACTGTACCCTGCCAGGTCCATTCCTGCCCAGGGCATCCCATTCTGTGACTAAAGCAGCCTCTGTTTAAGACCATATAAGCATTTGCTCTTATCATATTTGAAATTAGCCTGATAAAGACACTTTTGCTGGGCAAAGCACTACTGGACCCTACCAGGTCCATTCCTGCCCAGGGCATCCCATTCTGTGACTACAGCAGCCTCTGTTTAAGACCATATAAGCATTTGCTCTTATCATATTTGAAATTAGGCCTGATAAAGACACTTTTGCTGGGCAAAGCACTACTGTACCCTGCCAGGTCCATTCCTGCCCAGGGCATCCCATTATGTGACTAAAGCAGCCTCTGTTTAAGACCATATAAGCATTTGCTCTTATCATATTTGAAATTAGGCCTGATAAAGACACTTTTGCTGGGCAAAGCACTACTGTACCCTGCCAGGTCCATTCCTGCCCAGGGCATCCCATTCTGTGACTAAAGCAGCCTCTGTTTAAGACCTTATAAGCATTTGCTCTTATCATATTTGAAATTAGGCCTGATAAAGACACTTTTGCTGGGCAAAGCACTACTGTACCCTGCCAGGTCCATTCCTGCCCAGGGCATCCCATTCTGTGACTAAAGCAGCCTCTGTTTAAGACCATATAAGCATTTGCTCTTATCATATTTGAAATTAGGCCTGATAAAGACACTTTTGCTGGGCAAAGCACTACTGTACCCTGCCAGGTCCATTCCTGCCCAGGGCATCCCATTCTGTGACTAAAGCAGCCTCTGTTTAAGACCATATAAGCATTTGCTCTTATCATATTTGAAATTAGCCTGATAAAGACACTTTTGCTGGGCAAAGCACTACTGGACCCTACCAGGTCCATTCCTGCCCAGGGCATCCCATTCTGTGACTACAGCAGCCTCTGTTTAAGACCATATAAGCATTTGCTCTTATCATATTTGAAATTAGGCCTGATAAAGACACTTTTGCTGGGCAAAGCACTACTGTACCCTGCCAGGTCCATTCCTGCCCAGGGCATCCCATTCTGTGACTAAAGCAGCCTCTGTTTAAGACCATATAAGCATTTGCTCTTATCATATTTGAAATTAGGCCTGATAAAGACACTTTTGCTGGGCAAAGCACTACTGTACCCTGCCAGGTCCATTCCTGCCCAGGGCATCCCATTCTGTGACTAAAGCAGCCTCTGTTTAAGACCATATAAGCATTTGCTCTTATCATATTTGAAATTAGCCTGATAAAGACACTTTTGCTGGGCAAAGCACTACTGGACCCTGCCAGGTCCATTCCTGCCCAGGGCATCCCATTCTGTGACTACAGCAGCCTCTGTTTAAGACCATATAAGCATTTGCTCTTATCATATTTGAAATTAGGCCTGATAAAGACACTTTTGCTGGGCAAAGCACTACTGTACCCTGCCAGGTCCATTCCTGCCCAGGGCATCCCATTCTGTGACTAAAGCAGCCTCTGTTTAAGACCATATAAGCATTTGCTCTTATCATATTTGAAATTAGGCCTGATAAAGACACTTTTGCTGGGCAAAGCACTACTGTACCCTGCCAGGTCCATTCCTGCCCAGGGCATCCCATTCTGTGACTAAAGCAGCCTCTGTTTAAGACCATATAAGCATTTGCTCTTATCATATTTGAAATTAGGCCTGATAAAGACACTTTTGCTGGGCAAAGCACTACTGTACCCTGCCAGGTCCATTCCTGCCCAGGGCATCCCATTCTGTGACTAAAGCAGCCTCTGTTTAAGACCATATAAGCATTTGCTCTTATCATATTTGAAATTAGGCCTGATAAAGACACTTTTGCTGGGCAAAGCACTACTGTACCCTGCCAGGTCCATTCCTGCCCAGGGCATCCCATTCTGTGACTAAAGCAGCCTCTGTTTAAGACCATATAAGCATTTGCTCTTATCATATTTGAAATTAGGCCTGATAAAGACACTTTTGCTGGGCAAAGCACTACTGTACCCTGCCAGGTCCATTCCTGCCCAGGGCATCCCATTCTGTGACTAAAGCAGCCTCTGTTTAAGACCATATAAGCATTTGCTCTTATCATATTTGAAATTAGGCCTGATAAAGACACTTTTGCTGGGCAAAGCACTACTGTACCCTGCCAGGTCCATTCCTGCCCAGGGCATCCCATTCTGTGACTAAAGCAGCCTCTGTTTAAGACCATATAAGCATTTGCTCTTATCATATTTGAAATTAGGCCTGATAAAGACACTTTTGCTGGGCAAAGCACTACTGTACCCTGCCAGGTCCATTCCTGCCCAGGGCATCCCATTCTGTGACTAAAGCAGCCTCTGTTTAAGACCATATAAGCATTTGCTCTTATCATATTTGAAATTAGGCCTGATAAAGACACTTTTGCTGGGCAAAGCACTACTGTACCCTGCCAGGTCCATTCCTGCCCAGGGCATCCCATTCTGTGACTACAGCAGCCTCTGTTTAAGACCATATAAGCATTTGCTCTTATCATATTTGAAATTAGGCCTGATAAAGACACTTTTGCTGGGCAAAGCACTACTGTACCCTGCCAGGTCCATTCCTGCCCAGGGCATCCCATTCTGTGACTAAAGCAGCCTCTGTTTAAGACCATATAAGCATTTGCTCTTATCATATTTGAAATTAGGCCTGATAAAGACACTTTTGCTGGGCAAAGCACTACTGTACCCTGCCAGGTCCATTCCTGCCCAGGGCATCCCATTCTGTGACTAAAGCAGCCTCTGTTTAAGACCATATAAGCATTTGCTCTTATCATATTTGAAATTAGGCCTGATAAAGACACTTTTGCTGGGCAAAGCACTACTGTACCCTGCCAGGTCCATTCCTGCCCAGGGCATCCCATTCTGTGACTAAAGCAGCCTCTGTTTAAGACCATATAAGCATTTGCTCTTATCATATTTGAAATTAGGCCTGATAAAGACACTTTTGCTGGGCAAAGCACTACTGTACCCTGCCAGGTCCATTCCTGCCCAGGGCATCCCATTCTGTGACTAAAGCAGCCTCTGTTTAAGACCATATAAGCATTTGCTCTTATCATATTTGAAATTAGGCCTGATAAAGACACTTTTGCTGGGCAAAGCACTACTGTACCCTGCCAGGTCCATTCCTGCCCAGGGCATCCCATTCTGTGACTAAAGCAGCCTCTGTTTAAGACCATATAAGCATTTGCTCTTATCATATTTGAAATTAGGCCTGATAAAGACACTTTTGCTGGGCAAAGCACTACTGTACCCTGCCAGGTCCATTCCTGCCCAGGGCATCCCATTCTGTGACTAAAGCAGCCTCTGTTTAAGACCATATAAGCATTTGCTCTTATCATATTTGAAATTAGGCCTGATAAAGACACTTTTGCTGGGCAAAGCACTACTGTACCCTGCCAGGTCCATTCCTGCCCAGGGCATCCCATTCTGTGACTAAAGCAGCCTCTGTTTAAGACCATATAAGCATTTGCTCTTATCATATTTGAAATTAGGCCTGATAAAGACACTTTTGCTGGGCAAAGCACTACTGTACCCTGCCAGGTCCATTCCTGCCCAGGGCATCCCATTCTGTGACTAAAGCAGCCTCTGTTTAAGACCATATAAGCATTTGCTCTTATCATATTTGAAATTAGGCCTGATAAAGACACTTTTGCTGGGCAAAGCACTACTGTACCCTGCCAGGTCCATTCCTGCCCAGGGCATCCCATTCTGTGACTAAAGCAGCCTCTGTTTAAGACCATATAAGCATTTGCTCTTATCATATTTGAAATTAGGCCTGATAAAGACACTTTTGCTGGGCAAAGCACTACTGTACCCTGCCAGGTCCATTCCTGCCCAGGGCATCCCATTCTGTGACTAAAGCAGCCTCTGTTTAAGACCATATAAGCATTTGCTCTTATCATATTTGAAATTAGGCCTGATAAAGACACTTTTGCTGGGCAAAGCACTACTGTACCCTGCCAGGTCCATTCCTGCCCAGGGCATCCCATTCTGTGACTAAAGCAGCCTCTGTTTAAGACCATATAAGCATTTGCTCTTATCATATTTGAAATTAGGCCTGATAAAGACACTTTTGCTGGGCAAAGCACTACTGTACCCTGCCCAGGTCCATTCCTGCCCAGGGCATCCCATTCTGTGACTAAAGCAGCCTCTGTTTAAGACCATATAAGCATTTGCTCTTATCATATTTGAAATTAGGCCTGATAAAGACACTTTTGCTGGGCAAAGCACTACTGTACCCTGCCAGGTCCATTCCTGCCCAGGGCATCCCATTCTGTGACTAAAGCAGCCTCTGTTTAAGACCATATAAGCATTTGCTCTTATCATATTTGAAATTAGGCCTGATAAAGACACTTTTGCTGGGCAAAGCACTACTGTACCCTGCCAGGTCCATTCCTGCCCAGGGCATCCCATTCTGTGACTAAAGCAGCCTCTGTTTAAGACCATATAAGCATTTGCTCTTATCATATTTGAAATTAGGCCTGATAAAGACACTTTTGCTGGGCAAAGCACTACTGTACCCTGCCAGGTCCATTCCTGCCCAGGGCATCCCATTCTGTGACTAAAGCAGCCTCTGTTTAAGACCATATAAGCATTTGCTCTTATCATATTTGAAATTAGGCCTGATAAAGACACTTTTGCTGGGCAAAGCACTACTGTACCCTGCCAGGTCCATTCCTGCCCAGGGCATCCCATTCTGTGACTAAAGCAGCCTCTGTTTAAGACCATATAAGCATTTGCTCTTATCATATTTGAAATTAGGCCTGATAAAGACACTTTTGCTGGGCAAAGCACTACTGTACCCTGCCAGGTCCATTCCTGCCCAGGGCATCCCATTCTGTGACTAAAGCAGCCTCTGTTTAAGACCATATAAGCATTTGCTCTTATCATATTTGAAATTAGGCCTGATAAAGACACTTTTGCTGGGCAAAGCACTACTGTACCCTGCCAGGTCCATTCCTGCCCAGGGCATCCCATTCTGTGACTAAAGCAGCCTCTGTTTAAGACCATATAAGCATTTGCTCTTATCATATTTGAAATTAGCCTGATAAAGACACTTTTGCTGGGCAAAGCACTACTGGACCCTGCCAGGTCCATTCCTGCCCAGGGCATCCCATTCTGTGACTACAGCAGCCTCTGTTTAAGACCATATAAGCATTTGCTCTTATCATATTTGAAATTAGGCCTGATAAAGACACTTTTGCTGGGCAAAGCACTACTGTACCCTGCCAGGTCCATTCCTGCCCAGGGCATCCCATTCTGTGACTAAAGCAGCCTCTGTTTAAGACCATATAAGCATTTGCTCTTATCATATTTGAAATTAGGCCTGATAAAGACACTTTTGCTGGGCAAAGCACTACTGTACCCTGCCAGGTCCATTCCTGCCCAGGGCATCCCATTCTGTGACTAAAGCAGCCTCTGTTTAAGACCATATAAGCATTTGCTCTTATCATATTTGAAATTAGGCCTGATAAAGACACTTTTGCTGGGCAAAGCACTACTGTACCCTGCCAGGTCCATTCCTGCCCAGGGCATCCCATTCTGTGACTAAAGCAGCCTCTGTTTAAGACCATATAAGCATTTGCTCTTATCATATTTGAAATTAGGCCTGATAAAGACACTTTTGCTGGGCAAAGCACTACTGTACCCTGCCAGGTCCATTCCTGCCCAGGGCATCCCATTCTGTGACTACAGCAGCCTCTGTTTAAGACCATATAAGCATTTGCTCTTATCATATTTGAAATTAGGCCTGATAAAGACACTTTTGCTGGGCAAAGCACTACTGTACCCTGCCAGGTCCATTCCTGCCCAGGGCATCCCATTCTGTGACTAAAGCAGCCTCTGTTTAAGACCATATAAGCATTTGCTCTTATCATATTTGAAATTAGGCCTGATAAAGACACTTTTGCTGGGCAAAGCACTACTGTACCCTGCCAGGTCCATTCCTGCCCAGGGCATCCCATTCTGTGACTACAGCAGCCTCTGTTTAAGACCATATAAGCATTTGCTCTTATCATATTTGAAATTAGGCCTGATAAAGACACTTTTGCTGGGCAAAGCACTACTGTACCCTGCCAGGTCCATTCCTGCCCAGGGCATCCCATTCTGTGACTAAAGCAGCCTCTGTTTAAGACCATATAAGCATTTGCTCTTATCATATTTGAAATTAGGCCTGATAAAGACACTTTTGCTGGGCAAAGCACTACTGTACCCTGCCAGGTCCATTCCTGCCCAGGGCATCCCATTCTGTGACTAAAGCAGCCTCTGTTTAAGACCATATAAGCATTTGCTCTTATCATATTTGAAATTAGGCCTGATAAAGACACTTTTGCTGGGCAAAGCACTACTGTACCCTGCCAGGTCCATTCCTGCCCAGGGCATCCCATTCTGTGACTAAAGCAGCCTCTGTTTAAGACCATATAAGCATTTGCTCTTATCATATTTGAAATTAGGCCTGATAAAGACACTTTTGCTGGGCAAAGCACTACTGTACCCTGCCAGGTCCATTCCTGCCCAGGGCATCCCATTCTGTGACTACAGCAGCCTCTGTTTTAAGACCATATAAGCATTTGCTCTTATCATATTTGAAATTAGGCCTGATAAAGACACTTTTGCTGGGCAAAGCACTACTGT